>OY740803.1:8731223-9331223 GCA_963514005.1 Raja brachyura | reverse complement strand
GGAGAGAGATGGTGCGGGGGAGAGAGAAGACTTTGCCTTCCATCACAGTGAGGAGGAGATTCACTGTGATGGATGTTTGTGTGAATTGAATTGTCTGTGTTTTTTTTTATGAATTGTGTATGGCATGTAGAAACGGAGTTTCGTTCGAGCCTCTGAGGTTCGAATGACAAATAATAAAATAAAATCAAAATCAAATAAATGTGAGGTTATCCATTTTGGCGGCAAAAACAGGAGGGTAGATTATTATCTGAATGGTGGCCGATTCGGAAAAGGGAAGATGTAGCGAGACCTGGGTGTTATGGTACACCAGTCATTGAAAGTAGGCATGCAGGTGCAGCAGGCTGTGAAGAAAGCAAATGGTATGTTGGCATTCATAGCAAAAGGATTTGAGTACAAGAGCAGGGAGGTTCTACTGCAGTTGTACAGGGTCTTGGTGAGGCCACACCTGGAGTATTGCGTACAGTTTTGGTCTCCTAATCTGAGGAAAGACATTCTTGCCATAGAGGGAGTACAGAGAAGGTTCACCAGACTGATTCCTGTGATGGCAGGACTTCCATATGAAGAAAGACTGGATGGACTCGGCTTGTACTCGCTAGAATTTAGGAGATTGAGGGGGGATCTTATAGAGGCTTAAAACATTCTTAAGGGGTTGGACAGGCTAGATGCAGGAAGATTGTTCCCGATGTTGGGGAACTCCAGAACAAGGAGTCACAGTTTAAGGATAAGGGGGAAGTCTTTTAGGACCGAGATGAGAAGATCGTTTTTCACACAGAGAGTGTTGAGTCTGTGGAATTCTCTGCCACAGAAGGTAGTTGAGGCCAGTTCGTTGGCTATTTTTAAGGGGGGGGTACGGGATACTGAGTTGGATGATCAGCCATGATGATATTGAATGGCGGTGCAGGCTCAAAGGGCTGAATGGACTACTCCTGCACCTATCTTCTATAATTCTATGATTCAATTATATAGATTGGCAATCAGACAGGGATCTGTGCATCTAATGTGTGTCTCACCAGGTATAGGGTCATAGCGTCATTGATTCATGCAACACGGAAACAGGCCCTTCGGCCCAATTCGTACATGCCATCCAAGGTGCACCATCAAAGATTGGCACATATCTCTAGACTTTTCCTATCCTTATCTTAATTAAAGTTTTAAGAAATAAAAAAATATTGCCACCAATTATTGTAGAATTTGCCATTTCATAGACACTGTCTGCTTTTTTACACTTGCTAATAGTGTGGGTTACTACTGGTTTTATAGCCAACCTGTGAATTCTTCACTAATATATATAGATGACATTTAGCACCATTGAATCTCCTTAACTGAACACCAAACAAATTGCAGCAAAGGATATTCCCATCAGGCAGTTGGTAAGAGAGGGGCTCAGTAATGTTAATGTCATCTGAGGCTTTTATTGACAGGCTGATAATAAAACCAACAGCTGCCCCCACCGTTGGAGTGATATGAATTTTAGCAGAACCAGTCCTATTGCTCATGTACCTAAGAATGCATAAAACTAAATCTTGGAGGGTGGGGGAGGAAAAAGACTGGAATGCTTGCCCAAGGATCGTAGAAAACAGTTGTGGTCAGGACTGTGCAGCTTTCGACATCCACTGGCATGTGGTCTTTTCCATCTGAAAGCCAGGTGTGGAGTAAGGAATTAAGACCAGATGGAGCTGATGGAACATTGCTAGATCAGCAGTATCTTCATCCAGCATGAAGAGTTTGTCTCTGGGGATTTTCTTCTCCAGATTGCTGCAGATAACATTGAATGTGAACTTATGATAACAGTGGAGGAGATGACAGTAGAGCACATCACTAGACAAATTGTTGGCAAAAGATGCACATTTGGCCATTCTACCTTTAAGTAATAACATGGCTGATTTGACTGTGATCCCAACTATGCATTCCCACCTTCCCGCAAAACCTTTCATCCCCTCATGAAATGTCTATCTACATTTGCCTTAAAATTGTTCAGTGGCTTTGCTTCCATTGCTGTGGAAAAGTTCCAAAAATGTACAACTCGCTGAGAAAAGAAAATCACTTTATCTCTGTCTTAAATAGACATGCCCTTATTTTTAAACAGTGAGCCACAGTTCCAGATTCTCTCACACGAAGAAACATTTTCTCCACATCAATCTTGTCAAGATCCATCCATCTAGATCATTTACATTTCAATCAAGTCTCTTCTCACTCTAAGTTATAACGGCTCCAAGCTTAGACTTTCATATAAGACAATCTGTCTATTCCAGGCATTGGTCTCATAAACCTTATATGAACTGTGCGCAATGAATTAACACCATTTCTTAAATAACAAGGCCAATACTGCACATGGTCTTCCAGATGTGGTCTCACCAATGCCCTATTATAACTGAAGGCCTGCTTTTGTATTCTATTCTCTGAGCAATAAACGGTAACATTCTGTCGGCTTTCTTAATTACTTGTTGAACATACTAGCCAAAACTTGCAAACCAGCCTTTTGCAAATCGTACACTAAGACATCCAATTCCCTCTGCATTTTTGAGCTCGGCAGACTCTAGCCATTTAAATAACTTTTTTTTTTGGCCAAAATTGATATTTTTACATTTTCTCACATTAAGCTCCATTTACCATTTCTTGCTAGCTTATTTAACGTCTACACGCCTCTGCAGCTTCATTTAGTTATTTTTACAATCTACATTTGTGCTAACGGCAAATTTTACAACAGTTTCTCAGGTACATTCAACTAAGTCACATGGGTAAATGGTAATAAATTAAATGTACATTTGGAGATTTACTGCATATGTCCAATTGGATAAATTCCATACTGAAAAGCTTCGCAAATATAATTAGTTGTGTGATCACAGTTTTGCAGTCACTTACCTGGACGGAGATGCGTCTTTTCTACGAGTCGCATCTTCGCCCCCCCCACCCCCCTCACAGCCGACCAGCCCAGAGCTTCAGCAGCAGGCGCAGCGTGGAATTACCATCGCGGAGCGAGGCGATCCCTTGCCGGGGATCACCAGTGTGTTGGGCCTGCTGACTTTAACATTGTGGAGCTGTGGCCTTCGGAGCTTCTAGTCACGTCGCTGACTTTAACATCGCGGAAGTTTGGGATCTTTTGCCGAGGATCACCAGTGTTGGAGCTCCATCCAATGGGGCCTGTGGACTTCGGAAGCTGCAGCCACCGGTAAGAAGCAGCCAATTCGGAAACTCCAAGCCGCAGAGTGTGTTCCGTTCAGTTCCTACACCGGAGTTTTGATCATCCCGGCAAGAGGGTCGTCCGTAGTGGCGACTGCAGAGGGTTCAAGGCCCAGACCACGGGTGAACAAGAGGAAGATGACTGAACTTTATTGCCTTCCCTCACAGTGAGAAATGTTGATTCCACTGTGATGGATGTTTATGTTCAACTCTGTCGTGTTTTGTGTTCTTTTTATTCGTATGGCTGTATGGTGACTCAAATTTCACTGCACCAATAGTTGCATGTGACAATCAATGTGAACTTGAACTTGGATCAATGTTGTTCTCGGCTTGTGGCATCCAACCAAAGTAATTCATACACAAAATGTGTCAGAACGAACTGCAGATGCTGGTTTAAACCAAATTTATATGACCTCACCCTGTTATTAACAGCGTCAATTGAGCAGCAAGAATTGAGTTTACGGATGACAGAAAACTCAATAATTTGTCAGTCATGTTTCGTGTCTGTGAATAAATCCGTTGGTTTTTCTGTTTTAAAGATGTAGTAGTCCTGGGTTTGTGTGAGTTCGGTTTCATATATGTTCCATTGTTATCAACTCCCACTAGTGGTCAGATGATGACACAACGAGGAAGACATTGAGAAAGAAACACATGGTAAGAACTATTGAACTTTTCACTTTAGTTTAGAGATATAGCAGGGAACTAAGCCCTTCGGCCCACCGAGTCCACGTCGACCAGCGATCACCACTATCCTACTTTCATTTGGGACAATTTTACATTTATTCCAAGCCAATCAACCGACAAACCTATACGTCTTTGGACTCTGGGAGGAAACCGAAGATCTCAGAGTAAACCCACGCAGGTCACGGGGAGAACGTGCAAACTCCATACAGACAAGCACCCGTAGTCAGGATTGAACCAGGTTTCTGGAGCTGTAAGGCAGTACCTCTACGCCACCAAACCGCGGAGACAGAAAGCATCTCTGGCAGGTTCGGATAGGTCATGATGCGGGTCAGGACCCTTCTTCTAACTAATTGTAGGGGAGAAAAGCTGGAAAAGAGGTGGGACAAATCTTGGCAAGTGATATGTGGACACAGGTGAGGGAATTTTATTTGGCAGATAGGTGGCAATAGCCAGAGATGAAAAGAAGATAAAACGCAATAAGAGGAGAGGAGGAATGAAATGTGAGGACAGAGGAAGGGATATTGATAGAGAAGGGAAGGTGACAAGGAGAAGGGCAGGATAGTGGGAGAAATGGGTGCACATCTGGGTGGACACGGAAAATGGGGGATTGGGGGGGAAATCTGGAGCAGAGTGTGTGCGTGGGAGTGGGGAGTGGTTGGGCTGTTACCCACAAATTGACATTTCAATGGACAGTGAGGTTTGCTTTTACTGAATATTTGCACATCCATATAACTAAAAGTCTCATCTTGACCACTTCCTGTCTGCGCTGTATATTGATTTTAGAAAAAATGCTACCATATATCGCTATATCGCTATGATGTTTGATCAGTTTACTCACAGTCCTCCTCCGCTGAGGCAGCCCCAAGGATATTTCCGATCAATGAAAAATAAAAAAAGTTATGAGTGTTTAAAAAATATTGAGATCAGCTGATTGGTCAATCGCCTGTCAATCACCACAATTAAGGTAACGCCCTTTCCGGGAGCAGGGGGGCAGTACTATAAAACGCCGGATGCCTGGACGTGAGTCAGTCAGTCTGGAAGATCGTGAAGGAGAGTCCACAACTGTGATTCTAAGCTGTGTATCAACTGAAATGTGAGTCTGCAATGTACTTGCAATAAATGATTTGTTAGCGCTTAATGACAATGCAATGAGCTGTTTGGCAATTTGGTGGCCAGCACTGCTTGAAATGCTGTGAAATTGAATTTGATGGCCTGCACTCTGCCTTAAATGCTGTGAAATTGAGTTTGGTGGCCTGCACGCTGCCTGAAATGCTGTGAAATTGAGTTTGGTGGCATGCACTCTGCCTGAAATGCTGTGAAATTGAGTTTGGTGGCCTGCTCTCTGCCTGTAATGCAGTGAAATTGAGTTTGGTGGCCTGCACTCTGCCTGAAATGCTGTGAAATTGAGTTTGGTGGCCTGCACTCTGCCTGAAAAGCTGTGAAATTGAGTTTGGTGGCCTGTACTCTGCCTGAAATGCTGTGAAATTGAGTTTGGTGGCCTGCACTGTGCCTGAAATGCTGTGAAATTGAGTTTGGTGGCCTGCACTCTGCCTCAAATGCTATGAAATTGTGTTTGGTGGTCTGCACTCTGCTTGAAATGGAATTTCAAGGAATAGCCAGCCGTGAGTGAACTGCCAGCCCACCAGCCCTGAGTGACTAATCTGCCAGCCAACCAGCCTTGAGTGACTGAGCTGCCAGCCCACTAGGCCCGAGTAGCTGAGCTGCCAGCTCACCAGGTCTGAGTGGCTGAGCTGCCAGCCCACCAGGCCTGAGTGGCTGAGCTGCCAGCCCACCAGGCCTGAGTGACTGAGCTGCCAGCCCAAGAATCGATTTGGCCCACAATGTCCATACTAGCCCTCTGGAAACCAGTCCCTTTGGCCCACAACACCGAAACTAACACTCCAGAAAGCCTCCCCTCCCCCCCCCCCCCCACCACTGACCACTGATATTAGAATTGGTG
This sequence comes from Raja brachyura, assembly GCA_963514005.1. Next base: position 9,325,399 of record OY740803.1, on the reverse strand, counting down.
GAGAGGTGGAATATTGTGTTAGGGGACCAACCCTCCCGTGTGAACATGGGACCCTATGGGTCCCACTTAGTCTAGTTTATATGGTTATGGATATAGTTTATCTGCATGGCAGATGCAGTACAATGTGGATAAATGTGAGGTTATCCACTTTGGTGGCAAAAACATGAGGGTAGACTATTATCTGAATGGTGGCAGATTAGGTAAGGGGGAGATGCAACGAGACCTGGGTGTCATGGTACACCAGTCATTGAAAGTAGGCATGCAGGTGCAGCAGGCAGTGAAGAAAGCAAATGGTATGTTAGCATTCATAGCGAAAGGATTTGAGTATAGGGGCAGGGAGGTTCTACTGCAGTTGTACAGGGTTTTGGTGAGGCCACACCTGGAGTACTGCGTACAGTTTTGGTCTCCAAATCTGAGGAAAGACATCCTTGCCATAGAGGGGGTACAGAGAAGATTCACCAGACTGATTCCTGGGATGTCAGGACTTTCATATGAGGAAAGATTGGATAGACTCGGTTTGTACTCGATGGAATTTAGAAGATTGAGGGGGGATCTTATAGAAACCTACAAAATTCTTAAGGGGTTGGACAAGCTAGATGCTGGAAGATTGTTCCCGATGTTGGGGGAGTCCAGAACAAGGGGTCACAGTCTAAGGATAAGGGGGAATTCCTTTAGGACCGAAATGAGGAAAACATTCTTTACACAGAGAGTGGTGAGTCTCTGGAATTCTCTGCCACAGAAGGTAGTTGAGGCCAGTTCATTGGTTATATTTAAGAGGGCGTTAGATGTGGCACTTGTGGCTAAAGGGATCAGGGGGTATGGAGAGAAGGCAGGTACGGGATACTGAGTTGGATGATCAGCCATGATCACATTGAATGGCGGTGCAGGCTCGAAGGGCCGAATGGCCTACTCCTGCACCTATTTTCTATGTTTCTATGTTTCTATATTACGGCTAAAAAGGGGTGAATGTATTTTACTTCTTTGTTGGTTGACTGAGCAGAAATCTTAAATGTTTCAGACCGATGTTATCTTGGGACTATTATAAGGCAGCAAAAAACAGTTCTGCTGTTATCTTGCATGCTCTGATACTCTAAAAATGTAGATCTCTGTGCATGCATTCTGAATCATTCACGGATTTTCATAATCGTTATCTCGGAGATACATGGAGAAAGTTAGCATGCAAGCACAGCAAGTAATTAAGAAGGCAAAAGGAATGTTGGCCTTGTGATATTGAGCATTGCATTACTGAGACCAATCCACTGTGCATTACATGTGCAGGAAGGAACTGCAGATGCTGGTTTAAACCAAAAAGTAAACACAAAAAGCTGGAGTAACACAGCGGGCCAGACAGCATCTCCGGAGAAAGGGAATAGGTGACGTTTACGGATAGGTCTGAAGAAGGGTCTCCATCCGAAACGTCATCAATTTATTCTCTCTAGAGATGCTGTCTGAGTTACTCCAGCTTTTTCTGTCTACCTGCACTGTGCATTACATTATTTGTAATGTACATTATGTGCATTGTTCTCATACAATTTTTCTCTCCTTATTCAAAGAGAAAGTTGAGCTAGGTGCTTCCTAGAACACAAGTAGTTGACCTGTGAGGAGAGTTATGGGCCTGTCCCACTCAGACGACTGTCATAGTTGTAGCAGGTCGCCGAAAAACCGGGGACTAGACCCCCCCCATGACAATGCCTATGACAACCTACCACCTAGTCGACGTGAAGTAACGGCAAGCTACCAACCGCCAGCGACCCAATTGTCGTGACTTAGCACGTCCACCTATGACAACCTACGACCACACAGGCGACAGCCTACGACAACCAAAGTCAACCTATCTCCACCTGCGACAAGCTACGACCCTGTCGGCAACAACTGAAGACAACTGAAGACTTCTCTTGACGCCGGTACCTGTCGCCAGTTGACATAGGTAGTCGCCAAGGGATTTCACCAAAGTCAGCACCCAGCGACAACCTTGTCACCGGGTGACAACCTACAACACCCTGGCGACAACCGGCGACAAAGCTACGTCAAGACGAAAAGTTTTGAACATTTCAAAATCCAGCAGCGATCAGAAAAACGCTACGACTCTTTGGGCGATTGAGGAGACTACTCACAACCATACAGGCGACACCCCGGCGACCATGTGGCGACAGCTGGTCACCTGTAGTCGCCTAAAAAACCTCCTAAGTGGGACAGGCCCTTAAGTTTGGGAGAGATTTTGGGGGACTTTGTCAATTAGTTGCTTTTTGTCACGATAGTTCTCCTCATGTTGCATGTGGAATGAGTAGCATAGTTTGAGAACATGAGTCACCACAAAGTGGAGAAAAGGAATGACATCTTCTCTCAGAGCGTTATGAATCTTCAGAATTATCTCTTCCAGAGAGCAGGGTTTGCTCAATCACTGAATATTTTCAAGCTTAAGATAAACAAGTTCTTTGGTTTGAAAGGCAGCCAAGGGATTGTCTGGCCTACGTGTTTTCCACGCACACCGAGCCAGAGGCAAGCAGTGAGTGGATGGTTTATCACGGTTTCCTTTGATGATCGCCACCAACATAGACGCCAGTCTCCAGCTAATTTGATTGACTGCCCACAAAATCAATAAGTGGCTGAGCACAGTCGCCCACTTGCCACACCACCTGATAACATCCTGTTCATAAGGTCATACGTAATAGGAGCAGAATCAGGCCATTTGGCCCTCTACGTCTACTCTGCCATTCAATCACGCTGATCTCTCTTCCCCTTCCTAACCCCATTCTCCCCATAACCCTTGACACCCGTACTAATCAAAAAATTTATCGATCTCTGCCTTAAAAATATCCATTGACTTGGCCTCCACAGCTTTCTGTGGCAATGAATTCCACAGATTCCCCGCCCTCTGCTAAATAAATTCCACATCATCTCCTTCCTAAAGGAACATTCTGAGGCTATGGCCACTGGTCCTGGATTCTCCCACTAGTGGAAACATCCTCTCCTCATCCACTCTATCCAAACCTTTCATGGGAGGCACAAGATATGAGCAAAAAGAAAAGACAAGGAACTGAGCGGGTAAGGCTGAATTTATCCAATTCCCTTCACGGATGCTGCCTGACTTGCTGAATTCCTCCAGCCTTTTGTTTATCTCAAGACCCTGTTGTTTTCTGGATGCCCACCTTGAACATTTCACTGTCCCATGTTCTGTCAGAAGCTGTGCCTGCTCTGGACTCTGCCCATTTCTCCAAGGAAAGGTTAAACTGAGCCTATCCGGTGGAATGACATCTCAAGAGCTCCTACTAGGTGGCAAACAGTGTTTTTAAGTTTGTGATTAATTTGAAATAGTGTAGTTATTAGGTACGGCTGGGTTAAAGGCTTGGGATTTGCGGTGCTCATGCACATACCTTGCATACAATATGAATATGATAATCATTCATAAATGCTAGAGACGGAACTAATACAGATCCCTTATCCAGTGCTTATTTAGAGCGGCTTATCTGCTTTAGAAATTTTAGGTGTCATGCTCCAAATCAAGTGCTTTTTACCAGATGTTGAGGCTTTTAAAAAAATATCCAACCTACGAGAATAACAGCCGTGACATTGGCAGAAATTGTAGTTAGTATAGATGTTAAACTGGATTTATAAGTACAAAACGCCTTATATAAATCATATTTCCTCTTCAAGTGGACCAACTCCTTCAGTGTGTAGGAAGGAACGGCAGGTGCTGGTTCGAACCGAAGATAGATAAAAAAGCTGGAGTATCTCAGCGGGACGTTCTCAACCCAAAACGTCACTCTTTCCTTCTCTCCAGAGATGCTGCCTGTCCCACTGAGTTACTGCAGCTTTTTGTGTCTACCTCCGACTCCTTCGGCTGTTGGTTATAATCAGGGTTTCACAATCAACTGGCATCAAAAATAAAACTTAGCCTGTAATCCTGACAATGGTATTATATCCATGTACAACTCTACTGCCGGAAGCATTACAAGCGCCTACATACTTGATACCTGTACCTTCTGTACCTGCGTACATTGCAAATTCACACGTACTTGATACCTGTACCTATACCTTCTGGCTCAAAGTCCAATGATCCGTTTCATCAATTCACTGATTAAATAGTTAAATGTAATCTTTGCCATTTTTTTTTACAATAATCGCCACATTTCCTATTAAGGCTTGACAACTGATAAAGTCTCATCGATTGCAGTAGGCCGAGAATACTTTGTTCAAGCTCCTTGTTTATTTAAGTATCCATTTTGAATTCAATCAAAATAAAGCTTCGAGCCCAATTAACTCATCGTAATGGATTTTGAATTTACAGCAGGATTTGCACGTCTCCGTATTTTCATTTCTTATCATATTGTGAGTGTTTTTTGAATGATTTCCAAATGTATCTCCATCAGAAGTAGCTTATAGTAAACATCCAGTAAGACATTTTAATCGACATGTTACTTACATGCCTGATTGTACTTACCATTTCATCTTATTTGGAGTACTCTTGAATTGATTCCAGAGTAGCCTCTGTCAATATGCTGTTACATAACTGTACAAAATTCTATATGAGGTGCATCAGTCTACTGCTAATGGAACCAACATATAATTGCTTCACCAAGAACATTTGCTGAAATAATAATCACGGAAAATGCAATCCATTGTGATCCAAAGGCTGTGGCTGTATTAAGTATTAAGATAAAAGTCTTTATATGGCTGCAATTTATTGATGCACCTGCAAAATCTATGGGAAGTGTTCCTTTCCGAGTTCCGACATATAGGTAATTCAATTTAAATTAACTCAATTGCCATTTCCCCCTTTTCTTATTGAAATCTTAAAGAAACAGGAAGATCTCATGGCAGTATGCAATGGCAATGTATTCTTTATTGAAGTCTGATATGTTTTATTTCTAAATTAACTGCCAGCTAGTGGTCTGAGTCAGGAATTCAACCTGCTATTCACAGTCTGCCACATCCAAGCACCATTGGGGAGAGCTGCAAATTCAAGGGTGTTGTCCTTAACCATCCTGAAGAAGGATTCCCACCCGAGACATCATCTATCCATTCCTTCCACAAATGTTGCCAGACCTGCTGAGTTCCACCAGCACTTTGTGTCTTGCTCAAGATTCCAGCATCTGCAGTTCTTTGTGTCTCTGTGATTTTTTTTATCGGTAGTTTTTGAACCAAGCTATCATTTGTTCAGCCAGACACAATATTCCTGAAGTCACCTATTGAAGACAATCATGTCTTCATCAAAATACTCTCCTATTCAGAACCAAGAAATTATTTAAACATTAATCACCATATTAGTGTTTTGGGGAGTTAACTATACAAATGTGGTAGACATATATCTATTCAACTACAGTTCCTATGTTCCAGATGTACTTTCTAAGTTTGAAAGTAATTCAGAATGCTGTTTCATATTGAGAATACAAATTGCAAGACACTGGTGCAGTAAATAAAGTTCGAAAAGTTTGAAAAGTGAAAACAGTTGCTGGGAATCAGTTGTATTTAATGTAGGCAGTTTGAACAATCATAGATTTTCCAAGGTACTTTGTTTCTTCACAACCAAATGTTTCCCCAACATAGATGCAAACCATTCCGCTCTGTGTCTTGTTCGGCCCTTCGCTAACTCAGCCCAAAGCTACCTCACCATTGCACTCTGCTCACAATCAGTATCTCTCTCCGCAGCCTGCACTCCCTCTCCACAACATGTTGTAGTGCAACAATTCAACACATGAAGAAAATTCTGTTTATAAAGTCAAAGTCAAAGTCAATTTTATTCGTCACCATTGACTTTTGAATAAAAAAACTTTGAAATCCACCAGCATTTCAAAATGCTCACTTGAACCCTTCTAAGTTGCAATTGTTATGGTTAGAATTTTACATAGAAACATAGAAAATAGGTGCAGGAGGAGGCCATTCGGCCCTTCGAGCCAGCACTGTCATTCATTGTGACCATGGCTGATCCTCCCCAATCAATAACCCGTGCCTGCCTTCTCCCCATATCCCTTGATTCCACTAGCCCCAAGAGCTCTATCTAACTCTCTCTTAAATCCATCCAGTGATTTGGCCTCCACTGCCCTCTGTGGCAGGGAATTCCACAAATTCACAATTTTGATTATTAACTCTTGTTCTTTCCCCCCCAAATACATTCCCAGTCCAAATCTTCCACAATTTGTTGATTTTTACCGAGTTTTTGCAATAGCATGTAACCTTGATGCAAGTTCATAAGTACAATATCATTTTGATTTCAGACACAAAATGCTAACTCAGCAAGACAGGCAACATCTCTGAAGAGAAGGAATTGGTGACATTTCGGGTCAAGACCCTTCTTCAGACTGAGAGTCAGGGAAGAGGGAAACTAGAGACCTGCATCTGCAGTTCCTTCCTAAGCATTTTGTTTTTATCTGTCTTAGTCTGCAACTCCCTGGAACCTTTGGGATTATTCTCAACACATCAGGGATGAAGGAAATGACAATCTCACTTCCACACCTGTACTAAGGCAGCACAGTGGCACAGCTATATTTAAGAGGGAGTTAGATGTGGCCCTTGTGGCTAAAGGGATCAGGGAGTATGGAGAGAAGGCAGGTACGGGATACTGAGTTGGATGATCAGCCATGACCATATTGAATGGCGGTGCAGGCTCGAAGGGCTGAATGGCCTACTCCTGCACCTATTTTCTATGTTTCTATGAGTGGCCCCCTCACTGAGCCAATGACACAGGTTCGCTTCTGACCTCTGGTGCTGTCTGTGTGGAGTTTGCACATTCTCCCTGTGACCTCATAAGTTTCCTCTGGATGCTCCGGTATCCTCTCACATCCCAAACGTGCATGTTTGTAGGTTCATTGGCCTCTGTAAAAAATGCCCCTGATCTGCAGGAAGTGGATGCCAAAGTGAGATATCATAGAACTGTGTGAATGTGTGATCGATGATCAGCGTAGGCTTGATGGGCCGATAAGCCTGTTTCCATGCTGTATCTCTAAACTAAACTAAACTGAACTGAACCATTGCATTCTGAGCTAAACCAGGTAAAGCTAAAGATACATTCCATGAAACTCCTAAGTTCTGGATAGCATGGACCAGGATGTGCTGCCAGCAGTGAGTTGCCTTTGCTCATCACTGACTCTGCTGTAAAGTATGGATCTACCTCTTCAAGATCAACTATTGTCTACTTACTGCATGAAGCAACTTCAATTCAAAATGGTTTCTGGGTTATGGAGATCAGAACAATCCTCGCAAAAAGTGCAAATGTCCAGTTTACTGGTGGTAAGAGCTGTCAAGGACTATGTTTGAAAGTATTTGACTAATCCTCTCCAGTCTAAATGAACAAACTTAGAGTACCCAACATCCATGTACCTGTAAAACCAATGAATAAATTAAATGATCTTAAAAAAATTCAGATTTAAAAAATATGTATTTAAAACAAAATAATAAATATAATATTAACCAATTACGTTTAACAAACTTGTGTAGGAAGGAACTGCAGATGCTGGTTCAAAAAGGGGTCAACGCAAAACGTCACCCTTTCCTTCTCTCCAGAGCTGCTGCCGGTCCCGCTGTTATTCCAGCATTTTGTGTCTATCTTCGGTATAAACAAATTAATTTCATTATACTGCCTCCGTTCTTCACAAGCACTGCTCTGCTTTCACATGAGCAGATCCGCTGTACCTTTCCTAGGTCCAAGTGGTCCTGGTGGAATGGGGAGATTCTGGGTCACTTGCCAACGACCCATCTCATGAGGAGTCGAGTGTTGCTGCCCAGCCTGGTCGTGTGCAATGAGGAGCTTCAGGCAGGTTTGGGCCCTCCTTATTCATGCACAATTTGGTAACACATAAGCTGAGAGATGGCAGCAGTTCTGTGTGGTATTATTGCTATTTGCTGGAATCTTCCAGCTCTAAATAATGCTGCCTTAAAAAATTATTCAAAATATTCTAAATCATGCTGTAGGTTGAACTTCCAACCATCTCGTAACTGAGTCTTAACATGTTTGACATTTAACAGCCCTTGTAATAGGCAAGCAAATATATCAACTCTGATCTTCCAGGAATGGACAATAATGATTCCACCAGGACCACTTGGACCTACATCTTATTTTGTTATTGTTAACAGTGGCATCAGTGGAACCTGGGCCGATGTTTTCTTGTTTACATATTCTGTTATGCCGCTGCAAATAAGAATTTCACTGTTTCATCTGGGACATATGACAATAAAACACTCTTGATGAGCATTAAATCATAGAATCATAGAGCAAAGAAATGGGCCCTTTTGTGGCAGCTCATCCATGCACTGCGATGTCTATCCATACTAATCCTATTTGCCTGCATTATGTCCACATTCCTGTACACCTTCCTCCCCAATCACCTGCCCAAACGTGCGTCAAATATCGTCATTGTAACAGCTCCCACCACCTCCTCTGGCAGTTTTAAATATTCACCCCCATCTGTGTGAAAAACGTACCTTCAGTTCTCCAAATCTAAAACATTGAACCGTACCACTCTCACATTTTGTTCCGTTTATTATTCACTTTTTATAGATTTCCTTTCTAGTGAGTAACATTTTAATAAATGCATTGAAAAATGGTTTTCACTTTCAAAAATTGTACACGCGTGTGGCAAATGGCTTGACAACATTTTTCATCCTGATCTGCTATTGACATAATACATATTTTTAAGGTCAATATCTTGAGATCTGCTCAACTTGCTCATTAACAGATTGTATGATGAGATCCTATTTTTGTTCTTCTGCCATAAATCTTCACTCATCTGAAGTCAAAATGCAGGCAAGCCCTTCTGAAATCGCATGGTTTCATGCCAGGACATTCGCAACTTTTATTGTGATCAATTTCCATTTAAAGCATTATTGGTTGATAACTTTTAGAATTGAGTAAATACCTCTTCTTTTGCATAATTTACAATTCTTGCTTTTCCATTTCCCATGGATTGTAGGATGTTATCGCATGGAGAGTTGTCAGCGATCAGACACTGAGTGGACATATTCATCGTGGCATTTGCCACTTCAAATGCTGCTAACCAACATTCCCCAAATAATTTTTTTAACACAATAATAAACTTTTCCGATCTTAGGCGCTAAAATTGGGAGGCAAAACAGACTTGAGTTTTGTTTTGGTTTCCATGAAGCAGCTATATCTCTTGGCAACATTTAATATGTTGCAAGTGTCAGATACAGGAAATTAATGCAACCGAGAAAGGAAGACTTTAAAAAAGACCATGAACTGTTAGGTAAATATTGTAATGCCTGTCCATTGTTTATTAAATAATCAGCCTGCAGGCACAAAGTATTTGGTGGAAACCCATGCTTATTTAAACCTCTGCAGCTTGAATGTAAACACATACTGGCATGTGTAGTGTCTTAGTGCCACATATTCTTAAAGTACCGTGTTCAAGGTGTCTGCAGACCCTTTTAGAAAGAAAAAAGAACTGCCGCGGACCTAATTTGTCTGGTTGGTTTGGGCAGTGTGTTTTCTGTACTTCATACTTTTATACTTTGATTTAGGCCAGTTAAACTACATTGTATCTATTGCTGCAAAATGTTTGGCTTCACAATGGAAACTCAGCGGTGTAATTTTTAAACACCATGTACGTATTATTAAAAAAATTATTTGACAATTAGCTGGCCCATCTGCTTCACTGCAGTTTTGAAACCACCTAACATTTATATGGGTGAGTGCGGTACAATGTAACTGCTTCATCCATGTAGCTGAGCAACTTCAGGGTCAATGCAGTGGTTAATACATAGCGCAAACAGTCCTTAGTTTGACCAAAACAGCTAATGCAAGTCAACAGGTCAAGCAGCATCTGTGGCAAGAAAAACAGTTTATATTTCAGATCCATGAAAGGGGGAAAATAAGTTAATTTTCAGCAGTAGAGGAGATGGGGGGCGGATGGATAGAACAGAGCGAATATCTCTGGTGAGTTTGAGTGGATTAATAAGGATAGTTATAAGCACACGATACATCTTCAGTTCAGTTTTAGTTTATTGTCACGTGTACCAGAGTACAGTGAAAAGTTTTTGTTTGTGTGCTAATCAGTCAGCGGAAAGACAATACATGATTACAATCGGGCCATTTACAGTGTACAGATACTGTACATGATAAGGGAATAATGTTTAGGGCTTGGTAAAGCCAGTAAAGTCTGATCAAAGATGGTCCTAGGGGGACATGACCAATGAGGTAGATAGTAGCTCAGGACTGCTTTCTAGTTGTTCTTCATCTGTGTAATGTGAGGTTTACAGTGAGGCACTCGGACATGCCCAGCAGGTTATTCCAAATGAATACAATAAGAAAATCCGAGCCTAAATGATGATGGTGGAATTGGCAGATTGTGGCAGAATTTTCCAGTTTTGATCCAGAAAGAAAGAGTGAGCTACCCGACAATCTCGTTCACCAGATGCTCTCTGACCCGATTAATGCTTCCAGAAGATTTTATTTATTTAAGACTTCCATGTCTATAGTTTTCTACTAAATCTATCACCTAAATTGATAATCTATCCTTCTACTCCATGGTTTATATAACATGAACCAGGCGTGCATTCAGCCCCGCAGTGATGATCTTCACTGTACGGCTTTAGTCATGCACCTGGCACTTGCAAATTCAGGTGCCTGAAGTCCATGATATCAGATGCTAATGAATCAGCCGTACTCAAAACTGATTCCGTACCATAGGAAAGATGTGAGAGGAAAGGAGAGGGATCAGATGTTCATCAAGTTACTTACTCTATTGCCTGGGATGAAGCATTTCACTTATTGGGAAATACTAGAGAAACTAGGTTTGAGTCCCTGGAGCAGTGATTAAGTGGATACATAACTGAGATATATAAAATTATGAACGATGCAGATAGGGAACACTGAAGGACATTTTTCCCTATATCAGAGGTAGCTGAAGCTAAAGGACATAGTTGTAGGATCATGGAAAGAGATTCAGAGGGTGTATTTTTCACCCAGAGCCTGGTGATTACCTGCCTGACAGTCAGTGACAGCATTTATAAATTATCCAGATGAACATTTGAATTGCCTTGGCATAGAAAACATAAGCTTGAAGATGGTATTAATGCCAGCATTGGCGTGGTGGGTGTGAATGAAGATACAAGGAACTGCAGATGCTGGAATATTGAGCAAAATACAATGTGCTGGAGTAACGCAGCAGGTCAGGCAGCAACTGTGGAGGGAAAGGTTAAGCAACGTTTCTGGTCCAGACCCTTCTTCACATTGTTAGGCCTGTGGATTCATAGTCATCCAGCGTGGAAACAGGCCCAACTTGCCCACATGGGCCAACATGTCCCAGCTACACTAGTCCCACCTGCGTACATTTGTGCAATATTCTTCCAAACCTGGCCTTTCCATATACCTGTCTTACTTTTTCTTAAATATTGGGATAGTCCCTGCCTCAGCTACCTCCTCAGGCAGCTTAATCCATACACCCACCACCCTTTGTGTGAAAAAGTTACCCTTCAGATTCCTATTAAATCTTTTCCCATTCACCTTAAACCTATGTCTGGTCCTCAATTCACCTAATCTACACCTCTACAGGATCACCCCTCATCGTCCTGCGCTCCAAGGAATAGTCCCAGCTTACTCAACGTCTCCATATAGCTCACACCCTCTAGTCCTGGCAACATTTTCACCATTCTGTATCCTTTCCAACTTGACAACATCTTTCCTATAACATGGTGCACAGAACTGAACACAATACTCTAAATGCAGCTTTACCAACATCTTATACAACTGTAATATGACCTCCTAACTTCTATATTCAATGTCAAAAGCCTTTTAGATCACCCTACCTACCTGCAACTCAACCTTCAAGGAACTATGCATCTAGATCCCTCTGCTCTAAGCCACACCCCAGAGCCCTACCATTCACTATGTTGGTCCTGCCCATGTTAGACTTCCCAAAATGGAACACCTCATGTTATCTGCATTAAATTCTATCAACCATTCTTCAGCCCACCTATCTAATCAATCAAGATCCTGCTGCAATTTTTCACAACCATCCTCACTCTGTGTAAAACCACCCATTTTTTATCATCTGCAAACTTGCAAATCTTGCCATGGACGTTCTCATCAAAATCATTGATTGAGATTGTTGTTATAGATGTTGTTCCTAGCCCCACAAATACTGACTGACTGTCCACAAATATTGTCTTAAGATTTTCCCTTCGCATCCTACAGCAATGCAGATATCACAAAAGAAGAGGGTAAGATGCACGATTGGATTCAGATCCAGGAGGTTGTAGGGCAAAGGCCCAGAGGCAGTTGAGTGAAGATTGGAGATCAGAAATGAGTTGGTGCAAGGCCATCTGCCAGTTATTGGTCCAGGTTGTTGGAGATGTTGCTTTACACTGAAGATAGACACAAAATGCTGGAGTAACTCAGCGGGACATGCAGCGTCGCTGGAAAGAAGGAATGGGTGACTTTTCGGGTTGAAACCCTTCTTCAGACTAGTTAGGGATAAGGAAATGAGAGATAGAGACAATGATGCAGAGAGATAAAGAATAATGAATCAAAGATATGCAAAAAACTAACAATGATAAAGGAAAAAGGCCATTTTCTGTTTGCTGTTTGTTGGGTGAAAGTGAGAAGCTGGAACGACTTGAGTGGGGGAGAGACGGGGAGAGAAGGAATGCCGAAGTTTTACTTAAAGTTATAGAAATGTGTAGGACTAGTTATTGGTGATGGCTGGAGGCACCACTGCCATCAATGGGATCGACGTCACTGAGTTGGGGCAAAGTTGGTGAGTATGGGATGGGTGCTTATGACGAATCTTGAGACCGTGATTATAAATCAGACCAAGTTGTGAAAATTGGCTGAAGGGCTGGGAGATGAATAAGGGGAGGATCATGATGGTGAAGGCAGAGGGGGGGGGGGAGAATGTTGGGGGCTTGCTGATTGGCAAGACCAGAGCAGCTGGAAGCCCAGATTAAACGAAACCGAAAACAAGTGCAGAATATGATGGGAACACTGAACAGATCAGGCAGCTTCAGTGGAAGGAGAAACAGTTACATTTTGGTGTCTGGATCCTTGATTAGTTCTGGGAAAGTGAAAAAAAACTGTTTGTATTCAGTTGGAGCGAAGGTATTGTGGAAGCAGGGGGAATTGTGTAGGACCCAGAGAAAGGGTGAATCCAAATGGATTATCGGTGCAGTTATCAGCATGTCTGGGTGATTCTTCAGTAAGTGTCTACTTTGGTGTCCTGCTACTTTGATGCTGTATATAAGGAAAATCCATAATTCTATCCCATTCCTCCTTTTCCATATTGTTAATAAACATAATCCCCATAAATAATGATTAAACCCCAAATGAATAAAGTGTTTTTTTCTTTTTGTTTTCCCTGATGTTCGATGCCCCCCTCCCAAACTGCATGTCCCGATTGTAACTAGTGAAATTTTAAGTCGGCATATTTATTTAATGGGGGATCTATCTGAAATGAAAATACATTTAAACGGTAGGTAATTATAATTAAAATATTCATCACACTTAGAAATATTCTTGATAAAATTTAAAATATTACAGTTTTTTGCAAAAATTCCTTGCTGATCCCCAGCCCCAGCTCCAAGCCCCCAGATCCCCAGCCCAGGCTCCCAGTCCCCAGCTTTTGGGCCAGCGAGGGAAGACAAGATATAGTATAATTATGATACTGTCATAACTTGGATACCACAACCTGAGAAAGTGACCAACAGGCATCACCGGGTTGCTGTAGATTTCTGGAAAGGAATTATTTTACATCTTGACAATATTGATTAAACATTGGCACATTCATACTAAGCTGTACGCTGTTAAACTGTTAAAAACTGTTATTTAAGAATTGTTATACACGTATTGTATTTGCTTTGAGAACTGTTCAAAATTTTTATACAGTGTATTTGAAAATTCACCTGTGTAAACAAGATTCTATCCACAGTAGCTGCCTTGTATTTTCACGTGAAAAAATGGATAAAAATGAATGGAACACCAGTATTAAGGAAACACTATCCCTGTTCATTATGTTGTTTCCTATTCTCAACCTTTAGCAGCTGTCGGAGCCTTAAGATAGTTTTAGTCATCTCCGTCACGCAGCAGATATGACACAGCGGGGTGCAGATGACTTGGTCATCTCCATCATGCTGAGTCATATCCAGCACATTAGCATTTTGTGCTCATAATGTGTAAAATAATACAACAATGACCATCATTATCCATTTTAATTGATAAATTAACAGTAGGCTTCAGCCTATTCATCTGAAGTTAACATAGTTTTAGAGGAAGTTGGTGAAAGGTTATGTGACGGTTACCATTCTTGCTGAAAATCACCAATTTGTTCGACAGTAAACTGTTATGAAGGTTTAAAATCAATGCGTTAGATCTTTTTTTGATTTTTTTGTGGTTTATTTGAAGATACTCTATAAATTGAAAGACTGCGACAAAAAATTGATTTTGTGTCCTTAAATCAGTTATATTTTACAGTGTTGTTCATCATAAAAATGCGACGGATATGACTGAATGCAATGGGTAACCTGGAAAAAATAAGTTACATTCTCTAAAAGATTGCGCCAAAGATATTTTTTTCCCATAGAGATGTGCATCTATGCGAAACAACATTCAAAGTTGCAAATATTTATGTTTTATTTTTGGGTTTCCAGAAAATTCAAATTCCAAGGTTTCCAGAAAATTCAAAGTAGACACTTACTGAAGAATCACCCGTCTGTGTTTGTGCAAAAGTAACCCAGCTGAGTTCAAGTCCTAGTGCTGGATTCTGATCAGGGAAGCCCCCTTCAAATCGTGTTGTCACAGAGTGAGTAATTCCTTTGAAATGTCTTTGGACTGAGTTTGCACTTTGAACTAATACCTCTTAGCAGCCAGCCAAGATGAATATTGCGTTAAGAATGACATCATTACATGAGTGGCCTCCAGGAAAAATGAATAATCTCATAATTGTAGTTTGTGACACAGATTTCTGGAATAACACAATTTGACCCCAAAACACGTATTTCGCTCCAGGAACGGGGCAATGGTCCTCTGTAGAACTGAAATAGCGCAGTGTGATCAGATGCCTAGGCAGCAGCTCTTTATTTTAATCTTCAGTGTACGTTTCCACATACAACTCGTGTAGTAACATTGCAGTTGAATATTCCTTTGGTAATGCCAAAGTTGGGTGTCTAAAGCTGCCATTTTCGGCACTAATATCTGCCTTGCTTTGGTTCATTGAATTTTATTGTTTCTAAACGTCTGTTGCAATTACAGGACATATGTCTCCTTTAAATCATACAACCTCATTGTCTACAAATTTCCCACCAATTGCTTCAGGAAAGATTGTCACATCGTGCAAAGCTCTGCCCATCTTCCCTTGGTCTGTATCACTGCTGACATACCCGCTATTCATAGTAGCACTTAATATGTAGCACTGGTGGGCAGGGAAAGACCTGCTAGCTCTCCAAACCTACGCCCTGCAATATAGGCCATTGCAATATCATTAGATACTTTATTTACTGTCCGACCCCAGCACAGGCTCTCACCCCCACCCCACAGAGGATGGTGGTTGCCGGGAAAGAGACGTGAGGAGTATTGGTGGAGGCAAGAGACAATAGTTATACTTGAGAGGCTTGTAGATAGGCACATGGATATGTTGGGAATAGAGCAGTATGGCTCACCTGGAAGCAGATGAGATTAGGTTAGCTTGAGATTGTAGGCCAAAGGGCCTATTCTAAGTTCTGATGTTGTAGTGAGACAGTAATTTCCTTAGTCCTGCTTATTTCTTAAGGTGGAGTGTGACATTAGTGTCTGCTTCATGAACCTGAACAGAGCAGAACTTCGCAAAAACACAACTGCCTGATTATAAAAGCACAACCTCTGCTTCACAAGCCAGTCATTCCACAGAACTGGATATTCGAATTTACACCATTTTTCCCCCAGCAAATCCCTTCCTTCTTCATCCCAGAGAACTAGGTTCTCGCTCTTGTCTCAATGGGAACTGTGGAATATAGGAGATCAATATACATAAGATCTACGTGTATGTACCATGAAACATGACTTTTGATATATTGTTAGAGTTTAGTTTAGTTTAGAGATATGGCGCGGAAACAAGCCCTTCGGCCCACCGGGTCCGTGCCGACAAGCGATCCCCGCACACTAACACTATCCGATACCCAATAGGAACAAGTTTTTTTTACATTTACACCAAGCCAATTAACCTAAACACCTGTACGTCTTTGGAGTGTGGGAGGAAACCGAAGATCTAGGAGAAAGCCCGCACAGGTCACAGGGGGAACGTGCAAACTCCATGCAGACAGCACCTGTAGTCGTGATCGAACCCGGGTCTCCGGTGCTGCATTCACTGTAAGGCAGCAACTCTACCGCTGTGCCGCCATGCCGACCTCAATTAGGATGTGACTGGTGTACAGAGGACAGAGACTATGGGGAAATGGCAGGAGAATGGGGTTAGCAGGGAGAGATAGATTAGCCATGATTGAATGGCGATGCAGGCTTGATGGGCTGAATGGCCTAATTCTACTCCTATTCATTATGACCTTATGCCATGTGTTTGGTGGTTCTGCCCCTATTATTACCTATGTAAGCACCAAAAAGTTTGTAGATATTAGGTTACCGACTGGTTTTGGATGATACTGTTTGAGGAAGTCTCAGGCCAGTAAGTAAGTACAAGATAATAAAGAACGGGTTTCATTGGCAGTGCAGTAATAATGGCAGACAGAGGGAGCTGCAAACATGTCACCAAGCTTGGGATATACCACTGGTCTCAGCCACTATTCCTGACAGTGCAATGAGTGAAGATAATTTTGAGGGAAATAATATCCCCAGTGTCCTGGATATGTGTCAGAACAGAACAATGCAGCCATATGCATAAACAGAAAGGAAAGTGATTTTATATTTGTAATGGAGCCAGCAATGTGCGGTACATTGTGTGTCCACTGGCATCATGGGCTGTGAGTTTTTGTACAAATACATTCTAGACACCTTGAAGGGACATTTTAACCTGATGCTGCCTTTAGAGGTGTTGAAAATTACAGACTGGCACCAACAGCCAGGAATAAGAAGAAAGGTTTGATTATGTGATTATGTGTTAAGTCTCAAGGAATTGGCTCAAATATGTAAAGGGCCTGTCCCACCAGCACGCAACTATATGCGATGAACGCGATCAAACCGGCAGCGGGGGCCGCGCGGAGGTCGGGTGATCCCCTGTACAGGGCCGGTCTCACCAGCATGCGCCTGCATGCGGCAAGCGCAACTAAACCGGCAGCAGGGGCCGCGCGGAGGTTGGGTGAGTGGCGCAACGCGGCGCAAAGCGAGGCGAACTTGAAGCAAGTCCAAGGTAAGTTCGCCAGGACTTAGAGGGGCACACAGAGAGGGGCACCGAGACACACACACATACAGGGCCACGGAGCCACACACATAGAGGGTTACGGAGGCACTTACCAATAGTTTAACGGAGGCACGATGTCCGGGCGGTGTGTAAATGTCGCGGCGACTGCGAGCCGACAAGCCGTTGCCGCGCGGGATTTTTGGACATTGTCGGTTTTTTGGAGCCCCGCGTGGCGTCGGGACGAACTCGGGACGAACTCCACACAATTCCGCACGGCTCCGGCGATCGAAGTGGGACCGGCCCCGCGACGCCGGACGGCTCAAGCGACCACGTTAGGTCGCGCTAATCGCATCGAGTTGCATGCTGGTGGGACAGGCCCTTAATTCTCAGCCATTTTTAGGTCAGGTACAATGGGATTATTTTTGAGTGTGAGCTTGCAAAGAAAGGGAGACACAAGGAACTGCAGATGCTTTAATCCTGAGCAAAAATAAACAAAGTGCTGGAAGAACTCAGCAGGTCAGGCACCATCTGTGGAGGGAAAGCATGTTTCGGGTCAGGACCGCTCTTTGACCTGCTGAGCTCGTCCAGCACTTTTTTTTTGACAACAAAGGGGATTATGACAAAACTATTAGGGCTAACATATGAGGAAGTTTGAAAAATAAACAGCAACATAGGGGTGGCACCTAAACATGTGAAAGAGTTTCACTCTATGCAATTCCAAGAGAGGTAACATGCATATAGAAATGACAATCGTGGCATTGTCTTCTTCAGTTCAGAGCTATTTGGAAGTTCCCTGCACAAATCCACATTGGCTTTCTATCTTTAATCCATATTATTCAAGTAACTACTAATTCTGTCCTGGTTATCATTTTTAGATTTTTTTTCACCCCAGGTTTGTGGTTTTATGTTTATCCCTACATGCTTCTTTAGCAACAGGTACATAAAAATGTCTATTCCCAAACACCAGCTCTGATTTAAAAGCTTTTTTTCTGAAATTAGCTCCTTGATGTCTCTCAGTAACTGAGGATACATCCCATCTGAATTGAATTGAATACTTTCATGTCACCTGTGACATGTCACAGTGAAATGATTTGCTTGCATACCCAAGTTATGCAATAGTCGCCACATAAAGGACTCTGGCAAAGTTGCAAAGTACCCCCCGCCCCCTCCTCACGGTGGTCCCCCCACACCCGGTCCTCCGTCATTCATGGCGTCGAGTCCACCAACTTCATGTCCGGGCCCTGTAATTAACCCACTGTAAGCGAAGCCATTCTGATATTTCCCCTTCCTTTATTTTTACCCTCTGCAAAATCTGAATTAATTTCCCTTTGCGGAATCTCCTGCATCATCAGCCTTGTTAATAAATGTTGTAAAATACTCATTCATGAGCACAATCTCCTTAAATACATTTCCTTATTGATCTCGGATGGATTCAATGTTTCCCTGTACTCGCGTCATCCTGTATACATACCAAAATATATTTATTCATCGTCCTTTATGCTTGTTGCCAGTCTTTTATAACTGTCTCTATCTCTCTCTTTGTCTTTCTCATTCTCAGCACTACCTCAAGTATTCGCTATAAAATGGATTCTCCATATCTAAAAAGCAGAAAGACACTGCAGAGCAGAGGCAATAACTTGTCAGTGCTCAAAGGCAGATTGCCTCCTAACCAGTACAGTTTCCCAGCCTGAGACACAGTTTTAGTTTAGTTTATTGTCACATGTACCGAGGTACAGTGAAAAGCTTTACATAGATACATAGACAATAGGCACAGGAGTAGGCCATTCGGCCCATCGGCCCGTCAAGCCAGCACCAGCATTCAATGTGATCATGGCTGATCATCCACAATTTGCACACAGTTCCTGCCTTCTCCTCTTGATTCCGCTTGCCCCAAGAGCACTATCTAACTCTCTTTTGAATGCATCCAGTGGATCGGCCTCCACTGCCTTCTGAGGCTGAGAATTCCATAAATTCACAACTCTCTGTGTGAAAATGTTTTTCCTCATTTTAGTTCTAAATTGCCTACCTCTTATTCCCAAACTGTAACCCCTGGTTCTGGACTCCTCCAACATTGGAAACATGTTTCCTGCATCTAGCGTGTCCAATCCCTTAAGAATTTAATATGTTTCTAAATGGTGAAACCAAAATGTATAAAAATGGCCTTTAATAAAATCTGACAATGGGCACTTTAACCACATGTGATTTTTCCTATTACAAATCACAAATTGCGTAGTACAGAGGCAAATAAATAAATGATGGGTCTTTGTCCCAAACATTATGGAGGGTACAGGGCAGTTCCCTACTTGTTGGTAGGGTAGTTCCGTTGCCTGATAATAGCTTTGAGGAAACTGTCCCTGAATCTGAAGGTGTGCGTTTTCACACTTCAATACCTCTTGCCTGATGAGAAGAGGGAGTGGCTGGGTTGAGACTCGACTTTGATAATGCTAGTGTCCTTGCTGAGGCAGCGTGAAGTGTAGATGGAGTTAATGAAAGGGGGGTTGGTTTGTCTGATGATCTGGGCTGCATCCACAATTTGCTGCAATTTCATGTGATTTCAGATGGAGCTGTCCCCAAACCAAGCTGTGATGCATCCTGATAAAATGCTTTTTATGGTGCATCTGTAGAAGTTGGTGAGAGTAGTAGGGGACATGCTGAACGTCTAAGCCGTGTAAGGAAGTAGAGGCATTGGTGTGCTTTCTTGGTTGTTGCATAAATATTGATGGCCCAGGACAAGTTGCTGGTGATATTTGCTCCTCGGAAACGAAAGCTTTCAACCATCTCCACTTCGGCGCTGTCATGTGTGCATAAGTTCCATTTCCCTTCCTGTGTCGATCACTAGCTCCTTCATCTTGCTAACATTGAGAGAGAGGTTGTTGTCTTGGCACCAGGTCGCGACAACTGATCTCACACAAAACTGGTGTATATCCTCGTCTTGACATCATTTCAGTAAGTACATTCGGGCACATTGCAATATTCTAGCCAAAGAGACGCAATATAAATTGTGTGATTTCCTGCACCTGGTTTCCTCTTCATTTTCTCACTCTTGCATTGAATGCAGAAGCAATCTTGCATGTGCAAGAAGTCGTCTTAAGAAGGGTTTGGATCCGAAACGTTGCCTATTTCCTTCGATCCATAGATGCTGCCTCACACGCTGAGTTTCTCCAGCATTTTTGTCTACCTTGTGCAAATATATTCAAGTAATGGTGTTATGATGGCTTCTGGATTCTCTTCATTTCCCATCCTTATTGAACTGATCACTGACACAGGCAACATAGCGGTGGGATTGATGTCCTTTTAGAAATGGGAATTCTTAAAGATATGCTGTAACCTATCTCTCTGTCCTGGGGCTCCTGTAATATTAGTTATGAATAATGATTGCCCCTTCAAGGTTGTCCCCTTTGCTGGCTACCAGGCTACTGTGTTATGTCACATGATGAACTGCCCTTTGTGGGTCCCACAGTTCAAACAGGTGTGGAACAGGATTCTCCAGTTGGGTGGTAATTCTGGCAATAAGAGCTACAGGTCAGAGTTGAGTGTATACAAGTTGTGCGTGGGTTTACTGAAAATTGGATTTTATCCAACGGGTGTCTTCATCTTGACTTTGAGCAACAGCTTTTGGCCTTTGCTTTAAAGATCTCACGTTCCCCTGTTTCAACATGAACAGGCTTTGCATTTATATATAACAACCATCAGGTTAAAATGCATTTCAGGCTTATAATCCCAAATAACTGAAATACAAACAGTTCCAATGTGCAAAGCTGGAACTTGGATAAAGGAATAGCAGCTTCGGAGCACTTATGGAGATCAGACAATTAAAAATGCTTATTCAGCTTGCATTTCATGGCCGATTGTATTTCTTCCATTTTACAGTGCTTGATCTTCGTAAGATTACTTTACTTTTATTTTTAAACAAATGAGCTCATCTGTATTTAATTGTTAGACTGCCCCCCCTAGTAGCATTCCTTAGAATTATTAGTTATTTCACTCCCTTATTTTATTATGTGTATGAGACATTAATTCTCGTACTTGAGCTGCTCGCTTTCATATTCTGCATTTTCATAGACTGATTCAATAAACGATCTCATGGCCTATTGGCCTAATTCAATAAAGAACATTGTTCCAATTCAACAATTGAGCTATCGGTGTGCACATCAGAACATTTAACTATTTTCAAATTCACAAGAATAATAAAAAGCATATTTTCCTATTTTTTAGCAGACCCATCATCACTAACATATTTTTAGAACAGAAATAATGTTCTTAGTTTTTTACTTGTTCCTTACTGTGATGTTGAATCAACTATGTTATTTAAGAATGATGAGGATAGCCAAATTTTCTTTATCCTTTGTACATCTTCCTGGGCACATTTTCAGAAATGTTCTTGGTGGAACTTCGTGGCCAACAGGAGATTACAAATACTTAGGATTCATCACAGTATGAATAAAGGTATGTAGGAAGGAATTTCAGATGCTGGTTTAAACTGAAGATAGACACAAAGACCTGGAGTAAATCAGCAGGACAGACAGCATCTCTGGAGAAAACGAATAGGTAAAGTTTTGGGTCGCGATCCTTCTTCAGACTCAAGGTACGCACTAATAAAGTTATGCAGTAAAGCAAAGCTGGTCTTGTCAGGGCTCTGTTCACGATTGTGAAATAATCTTAACATGAGCATTTGGAACAAAATAGTACTTTATGATAGTTTGATAATTGCTCTATTTGTTTTTAAAAATGGAGCACTGTAAATACTCCTCTACTTTACTGGAATTCTTTATCGGCTTTATATTCCAGGACATCCGAGATCCGAGATGTCCTGTTACTTTAGTAAACTTGGTTTCCCTCCAGCTGTCATAGATGGATCCCTCACCCGTGTCCCCTCTGTGGCCTGTGGTTCTGCTCTCCTTCCCCCTAACACCAGAAGCAGCACTTCAGAGTTCCCCTGGTCCTCACCTTTCAAGTCGAGACCCTACATCAGGACTGAGTGTCGAGAGGGAAGATAGCCAGCCAGACAGGCAGAATAGCTGGGTATCCTGCAGCTAAAACTCGCCTTCTTACCCTCTGAAGCCTTTCCGCAATTTCTAAGGGTCAAGTCAGGGCGGAAACATTTCTGGCTGAGTGAAGCTGTGTCAACAATCCTCACCATTCAGAACAAAGCATCTTACTTGATGGGACCCAATGCATTACTGTAAGCATTCACTCGCTATATCACTCTACCATGAATATAATGTTCACCACCTTCATAACACACCACAGTTGCTATTTGATTAATTGAAAGATATAGCATGGAAACAGTTTCTTCGATCTACTGAGTCCATGCCATCCATTTGCACGTGTTCTAAGTTTATCCCACTTTTACATCTACTGTGGGGCAATTTACAGACCAATTAGTCAAAGTCAAAGTCAAAAGAGTTTATTGTCTTTGGGATATGTGAGGAAACCTGAGCACTTGGAGGAAAACCACACGGTCACATGGAGAACATGTAAAGATCAGACAGCAGCACCCAGACACCTTACAATGTCTCTGCCGTTGTAAGGCAGCAGCTCCACCAGCTGCACCACTGTGCCGCCCTCCCTCTATCTCAACTGTACTTCTCAAAACTGCTACCAAGAAGGACAAGAGTAGTAGTTATACCACCACTTGCAGATTCCTATCCAAGTTTTACATCATTGGGAAATATACCAACATTCATTCATATCCGCAGGGACTAAGTCATAGCACACTCTTTTCAGAAATGCCCAAAGGACTGCCGCATTTCTCCTCAAGACCAATTAAGGATGGGCAATGAATGTTGTCCTCACCAGTGACAACAACATTCCACAACTGATCTTGGAAGCTTTCTGTCAAGGGACAACAACAGGGACATCAGTTTGACTTCTAGTCAAAATATTTGTGCGAACTGCAGCCACGCGGGTTTGCAGTTGGAAAGGTTTCACAGCACTCCGATATTCTCCTGTGACATTTAAAATCTCTTTGTATCATTTCACGCACCTTAGGATATCATACAACAGAAGGGTGAAAGGCAAGGCCAGTATGCTTCCTGTGCAGCCTTACTTCTCTTCCAAGATTGATCATTATGCATCACAGGACGTTTCCGTGTTACTGTTGCAATAATACTGTGTTTCTATTCTCTCTGTCGACCCTTCAAACTATTGAATCAGACACTTATCTGTGACAATTTGCAATATGTCCTGCATATCTCTTCCATTCCCCAGTAAAGCATATTCTCTGGGGATAGGAGACTGTTAATTGAGTGTCCATGCTGAGGACGATCATGGCTTATTGTCAGGAATTGTTGCAAAGTCGTGTCGCTGCCTGATCTTCACGCACTTACCACGAAGGACAGTCTTTTTTGCCCACTTGGCATCCCATGCGTCATCTCAAATGTGAATGCAGTAATCACAGTTCAAGTGCTGGAAATTGACTGCACGAAGTCATTGACTTAACTAAGTCATGATTGGTGGTCGGTGTGGACTTGGTGGGCTGAAGACAGTGTAATAGAGGGGTCTTCAGTCTGAAGAAGGGTCTCGACCCAAAACATCACCCATTTGTTCTCTCCGAGAAATGCTGCCTGTCCCCCTGAATTACTCCAGCATTTTATGTCTACTCTTGGCTCTTAAATTGGGATTCCTCCCAGATTATAACAATGGTACTGAATTCCCAATGCTTACTTTCTTCTAAGTTTAAAAAGCAGAAAATCTTTCTGATGACAAATTTCCAGCATTATAAAAGTTCATTTTATCGTGAACCTCTTAGTCCTGATATTGTCAGAACTGAACACAGTGCGTAAATCCCTCTGGAACGTATGATATTTCTCCTTGACAGTATGATGTCCCACTGGCTTTGACATGCTATCAAAGGTAACCAAGCAAACCATTTGTTTGTTAAGCAAAGTAATAAGGCATCCTTATTACTTTGTCTAATTTATGGAGAAATTGGGGATGGGCGTTCAGAGGTACTCAGTGACTTTATCGAGGTGTATAACATCACGAGAGAAATAGATTAGGTAGATGCACCAAGTCTCTTGCCCAGACCAGGTGAATCGAGAACCAAAGGACATAGGTTTTAATAATAATAATGATTTAATAGGAATCTGAGGGGTAACTTTTTCACACAAAAGGTGGTGGATGTATGGAACAAGCTACCAGAGGCGGTAGTTCAGGCAGGGACTATCCCAACATTTAAGAAACAGACAGGTACATGGATAGGACAGGTTTGAGAGATATGGACCAAAAGCGGGCAGGTGGGACGAGTGTAGCTGGGATATGTTGGGCAAGTTGGGCCAAAGGGCATGTTTCCACGCTGTTTCACTCTATGACTCTATGTTGTAAGTAAGTAAGTAAGTAAATTTATTGGCCAAGTATTCACATACAAGGAATTTGCCTTGGTACTCCGCCCACAAGTAACAACATGACATACATTGACAGTTACGAATGACTCCGAAAACACTAAACATTAATAATAATAAAACATTAATGATAAAACACCATTGATCAAGCATGTGAACTAACAAAATACCAGATCAAAGGGAGGCTATAGATTTTTGGCTGTTGAGTAGAGCAACTACTCGTGGATAAAAAATGGTTTTATGTCTGGCTATGGCAGCTTTGACAATCCGGAGTCGCCTTCCAGAGGGAAGTGATTCAAAGAGTTTGTGGCCAGGGTGAGAGGGGTCAGAGATGATCTTGCCCGCTCGCATCCTGGCCCTTGCAGTGTACAGTTCATCAATGGAGGGAAGGTTGCAGCCAATAACCTTCTCTGCTGATCGGACGATTCGCTGCAGCCTCCACGTGGCTGAGCCAAACCAGACCATGATGGAGAAGGGGAGAACAGACTCTACGATGCCCGTGTAGAATTGGATCATCATGGCCTGTGGCAGATTGTGCTTCCTCAGCTGCCGCAGGAAGTACATCCTCTGTTTGACTGTGGAGTCGATGGTAGCCCCCCACTTAAGGTCCTTGGAGATGATGGTTCCCAGGAACTTAAAAGACTCCACAGATGTGACTGTGGTGTTGTTGATGGTGAGTGGGGTAAGGGGAGGGGGAGCTCTCCTAAAGTCTACAATCAATTCCACTGTATTAAGGGCATTGAGCACTAGGTTGTTGCTATGGCACCAGGACGCCAGCTGTGTCACTTCCTGTCTGTAGGCAGATTCCTCCCCATCCTTGATCAGTCCAATCAGGGTTGTGTCATCCGCAAACTTGAGAAGCTTGACAGAGGTGTCTGTGGAGGTGCAGTCGTTGGTGTAGAGAGAGTATAGGAGAGGAGAGAGTATGCAGCCTTGCGGTGCTCCTATGCTGAGCGTTTGCGGGTCCGAAATGTGCTTTCCCAGCCTCACATGCTGGTTCCTGTCTGTCAGGAAGTTGGTGATCCACTGACAGAGGGGTTCAGGCACAGTCAACTCGGAACGTTTGGAGTGTAGTAGCTCTGGCACAATGGTGTTGAATGCAGAGCTAAAATCAACAAACAGGATCGTCGCATATGTCCCTTGGTGGTCTAGGTGATGGAGGATGAAGTGCAGGCCCAGGTTGACTGCATCATCCACAGATCTATTGGCCCACTATGCAAACTGCAGAGGGTCAAGCAGGGGGTTTGTGATATTTTTCAGCTTGGCCATGACAAGGCTTTCGAGTGTCTTCATGACTACAGAGGTCAGTGCAACAGGCCTGTAGTCATTAAGACAAGTAATCCTTGCCTTTTTGGGTACAGGGACATGGAGACTTTGAAGCAGGCAGGGACAGTACATGTTTGCATGGACTGGTTAAAAATGTCTGTATAGACCGGTGCCAGCTGATTAGCACAGAGCTTAAGAGTAGAGGGGGAAACATTGTCAGGTCCTGGAGATTTCCGGCTCGTTTGTCCTCTGAAAAGCCTCTCTGAAAAGTGGGTGAGAAGACATTTAATGTAGGTGGGTGCAAGCCCATTGAGGGCTTTGTAGACAAAGAGGAGGGTCTTGAAATTTATTCGGAACCGCACAGGGAGCCAGTGGAGAGAGGCCAGGATCGGGGTGATGTGGTCCCTTTTTCGGGTGCCCGTCAGGAGTCTCGCTGTGGCGTTTTGGACCAGTTGCAGGCGGGACAGGGAAGATTGGCTGATGCCAGTGTAATGGGAGTTACAGTAATCTAGGCGGGAGGACATAAATGTATGGATGATCTTTTCGAGGTCATCAAACTGGAGGAATTGTTTTATTTTAGCTATCATCCGATGCTGAAAGAAGCTAGCTTTTACCACGGCATTGACTTGTTTGTCAAATTTCAATGCTGAGTCAAATATCACGCCAAGGTTTTTGATGTGAGGTTTGAGTTGTGGGGTGAGGCTTCCAAGGCTGCCTGCTATCATTTTGATTGAGTCCGAGTGGCCGAGAAGGATGACCTCAGACTTACTCTCGTTTAGTTGGAGGAAGTGCTGGGCCATCCAGCACTTTATATCCTCGAGGCAGCGGGTAAGGTTAAGCAGATTTGATTGTTTTTTGGGCTTCAGGGGGAGGTACAGTTGTGTATCGTCTGCGTAGCAATGGAAGGAAATGCCGTGCCTTTGAATGACTTGGCCTAAGGGGAGCATATACAGGGAGAAGAGAATGGGGCCAAGGATGGAACCTTGTGGAACCCTACAGCAGAGGCTAGCTGGGGAGGAGAAAGAGTTGCCTATGTTAGTAGAGAAACTCCTACCTTTGAGGTAGGAGATGAACCAGCTCAGGGCAGTGCCATCAATACCAACCCCGTACCAGAGACGGTCAATTAGGATGGTGTGGTCGACTGTATCAAATGCTGCGCTGAGGTCGAGAAGGAGCAGGATTGCACAGTCGCCGGAGTCAATGGCGAGAAGTAGGTCATTATATACCTTCAACAAGGCAGACTCTGTGCTGTGGTGAGCCCTGAAACATGATTGGAAAGTTTCCAAGATAGTATTTTGGTGAATGTAAGGCAGAAGTTGACTTAAAATTACCTTTTCAAGGGCTTTTGAAAGGAAAGGCAGTTTAGAAATGGGTCTGTAGTTGCTTGGGAAGGTGGGGTCGAGGTTAGGTTTTTTCAGGAGTGGCTGGACCACCGCATGCTTGAAGCAGGTAGGTACAGTGCCAGTGGCCAGAGAACTGTTCAAGATGGCGAGGGTACTGGGACCGGCTGTTATGATGACGTCCTTTAGGAGGGCAGAGGGGACAGTGTTGAGGGGGCAGGTCGTAGGTTTCATGGTGGTGACCAGTTTTACAAGGGAGGGTAGAGTAACAGGTTGGAAACAATCTAATTTTGAAGAACAGACCAATGAGACAGGTCACGGGTGGGAGGGGAAATATTTGTTCTTATGTTCTTTACCATGGTGGTGAAAAATGCAGTAAATTCCTTGCACTTAGTCGGGGACCCGGTTAAGCTGTTGCTGGGGGCAGGACAAATGATGGAGGTGATGGTGCTAAAAAGGACCTTGGAATTATGAGCGTTTTTGGAGATAAGGGTGGAAAAGTATTTTTGTTCTTGCGGATTTTACCGCTTCCTGGTATTTGTGAAGGGTGTTTTTCAGGAGTTCGAAGGAAATTTGAAGCTTATCAGATTTGTACTTCCGTTCTGATTTTCTGCATTCTCTTCTTAGGGCTCTGGTGGTGTCATTGAGCCATGGCTCGCCTTTAGGCTTAAGCTTTTTCATTTTAAGAGGGGCAACAATATCCAGGATGGAAGAGCAAGTAATATTGAATGGAGAAATTAGGTCGTCGGTGTTGAGGTGAGGGGTAGATGCCTCAATAGAGCAGATGTCGGGGGCGGCTATGAGAGCCTCAGAGAACTTATTGGCCGTCGTCAAGTTAACGTAGCGGGAGTAGCGAGCAGGGAGATGGGACTTTGAGGGAGAGAAAGGCAGAGATATATCGAATATAATTGCACTGTGATCAGACAGATAGGCATCAATAGTATCTGTGTTAGAAGTAGGGAGCACTAGGTCTAGGGTGTGGCCAAGCTTGTGCGTGGGTCCAGCGATGGGTAGAGACAGATTGAAGGACTCAACCAGGTTCATAAATTCACTCACTAGAGGCTTCATGGGACAGCAGACATGAATGTTAAAGTCACCAAGAATCAGGACCTGGTCAAATTTGGGCAACAAGCTAGAGATAAGATCACCAAATTGTGAGATAAAGTCCTTATTTGTTTTTTTGGGGGGGCGATACACCAGAACAATAAAAAGCGGACAGAATAGACCAACTATGATAAGTTGATATGCAAAACTGGAGACATGATCAGTGTTTAGAAGGCGGCAGTTGAACTGCTTCTTAAACACAGTGGCTAGGACCCCACCACGACCTGAGAGCCGAGGTGAGCTGAAAAAGTTACAGGTATCAGAGCAGAGTTCCACGAGTGGAGCAAGCTCACCAGGATTAAGCCAGGTTTCTGTGATCAGTAGGAAGTCCAATCCACGTGCGGTGAAGAAGTCATTGAGGACGAAGTTTTTATTCAGCACTGATATCGCATTGATCAGGGCCACTTTTGCAGGGATTGCAGGTGAGTTGAGGGTCAGTAGCGGCTCCCACGCCAGCGGGCGGAGGTTCAGAGAGACCACGCCGCTGCGCTTCACACAGGGTCTGGCTGGGAGCCCGCGTGGGAGACCTGGGACCGGGAGGATCGACTGGAGAGAAACATAACTGGGCTCAAGGCACCGCCGATGGATGGAGCGGTAGGGCCGACCAGGTCCATCCTCACAGCGCTGGGTGAGGTAAGCAGATGTTAATCGGGCGCGGGCGAGGTTCTTCAGCCTTACCAGGGCTCCCGCGCGTTTACACCTCCTCCTGGCTCGGTGCGTGTGGCAGCTGCCGCAAGGCCGAGCCCGTACTTCTATCGGGAACCGAGCGAGGAGCGAACGGTAAGTGAAGCCTTTTCCAGGGGCTGTCGGGGATTCAGTCGGAAGCCCAGTCCGGGGTCTTGTCCGGGGCCACGGATGAAGATCTCGGTGACAGAGGCTCGGCTCGATGCGGGGCCTCGTCTGGGGCTCGATGCGGGGCTTCGTCCGGGGCTCGATGCGGGGCCTCGCCCGGGGCTCGATGCGGGGCCTCGCCCGGGGCTCGATGCGGGGCCTCGCCCGGGGCTCGATGCGGGGCCTCGCCCGGGGCTCGATGCGGGGCCTCGTCCGGGGCTCGATGCGGGGCCTCGTCCGGGGCTTGATGCGGTGCTTCATCTGGGGGTCGGTCCGGGGCCTCGGGTGAAAACCTCAACGATCGAGGCATGTATATTTAGTAATGCCTGCCGTCCGTACGCCAGCTTTGATTTCAGGCCATACGAACAGTAGAGATTACCTAGAAAGGTTATTTGTTCAGGTGGGAGATGACGGGCAACCAAACACAACGGCGCGGCCAACTTCCTCAGCTAAAGCTGATATTGTTGATATTGGATAAGTTATGTTGTGCAGCACAGAGGGTGTGGGTGATTGGGTGTGAAGTGGTGATTTTGAGGGGGGTGGGTGGGAGTCGGATGAGTGCTCCAGAGCGCTTCCCACGGGTCCTCCTCCGTCTCAAGACCTTGAACGCAGCCACAGCCTCGCCAACGAGTATGTCCAAATAATCCAGCGAGTGAGAGAAATCCGGAACGATGTTTGGAGGTACCGTATATCGGATGTTTAAGAGTACCTCTCTTGTGAAAGTAATCTTTATAGGGTTTTCACAGACGACACAAACGAACAAACACATACAAAACAGCAAGGAGCAGTACACCGTGGCCGCCATCGTTGGCGCCAGCAGCAAGCAGCAGGAGCAGCTACATTGCAAGCAGCTACAGTCTGAAGTTATCAATGTTGCTCTTATCCTCAAAATGAATTAGTCCAAATTAATTAGTTCCTCATCTTCCTATCCCACATGAACTTTAGGACTGTCATCAAACCTTTCTGACAATAATGGTGGTTGGCAGCCCATGACTTGCTAAGCATCTGAGTATCACAGTAAATTAAACAAAAACAAATTGTAAAAGTCCACAACTGCCAAAAGCACATACGCAAATCCATCAATGATCGGACAATAATAAATAGCCTTTAACCTGTAACTCTGCAAACTAAAACACTGAGAAATGTATCTTTGAAATCTAACTTGCCAAACAAAGTACTATAAAAAGATTAACTGTCACTGGTTTAGTTGAAGTGTATCACTAAGCTTATGTTTCGTTGAAATCTTGTGACAGTGAAGCCAATTAAAATCAATTTCCTTCTGCTTAGACCTGTCACTTTTGGGACTCAGTTTTTCTACTTCATTACACCTCTGTTGTTTTTATTTCATATCACTTGTAAAAATACATCTGCTTTATGCCTCTTTACAAATTTCTAAGCAATTACTGTAATGATAACCATCTGTTGAGTTTGTTTTCTTTCAATTTACAAGTTGTAAAGGATAAAAGTATATCTTAAAGGACGAAAGTATATCTTGACAGATGAAGGTGTTTATGTGAATCAATTAATTTTGTTTTAACATTTTCTTTAATGCATCCTTGGATTTTTACAATGAGAATGTTTTATGTGTATTTTATCTGAAGCTGTTCCAAATCTGTTGACCTCTGGGGACCTAAGTTTAAATATTAAGTTCAATGTGTAATATAGGAAGGAGCTCGGATCCATTGACTTTAACTGGGAAAACACCCCCAAAGGCTTACTTGAAATACAGGGTTTTTTATGCTTGCCATGAATACAGAAATTTTAAAAATCATTCTTTGCTTCTGCACTTGTATGGGGCTCTGGTGAGACCACATCTGGAGTATTGTGTCCAGTTTTGGTCTCCTAATTTGAGGAAGGACATCCTTGTGACTGAGGCAGTGCAGCGTAGGTTCACGAGATTGATCCCTGGGATGGCGGGACTGTCATATGAGGAAAGATTGAAAAAACTAGGCTTGTATTCACCTGAGTTTAATCTAATCTAAACTAAACTAAATAGTGCTTGAAGGTTGATGCACATTTTGACAGAAATTGCTTTAATAACTGAAAATACAGCGAGCTTGTGATGCTTGAATCTGCAAACACACCAAAATAAAAAGTGAAAAATATCAACCTCTATATATAAGCAATCAATATTTTTAACATGGAAGAGAATAGTAAGATTAAATGAGAACTTACCAGTTTGAAGTTTGATCGTTACTTTATGAGGAGTTACGATGAGTGATTACGTGAAGAAGGCCGTCCCCACGCATGAGTGTCAATCTTCAAAGCAGCGGTGTGAAATCACAGAAAAGTTGTTGAACTAAAATAGTAAGATTCTAGTTGACTAAAACTTACAGAAAGATCGTCATGTTACGAGGGTAGGGAGGGGAGAGCACGTAGTCCCTCATCGTAACTCCTCATAAAATAACGATCAAACTTCAAACTGGTAAGTTCTCATTTAATCTTACTATTTTACTAAGGAGTCACGTGAAGATTTTGAAGCTCTGTGATTTCATGCCGAGGAACGAGCCCACGCGTCACAACTGTATCAATTGACCAGGACGAATGAGAAAATTAATGCATTCAAACATGACATGGTTAAACAATACTGATGCTTTAATAGCAAGAAAGAAAATTAACAGTGACCCCTCTCAACCAGGGGGAAACTGTGAAACAGAACTTAAAACATAATCAGCAAAAATCCCCGGTCTGGCGATAGGCTTATTATAAAACCTTTGGTACGTCCTCTCATTCGACCATCCCGCAGCCGCTAGAATGTGGTCAAGAGGGACGTCCATATCCCTTGCTGCTGATGCCGATGCAGCCCTGGTGGAATGAGGTTTAAAAATGTCAGTGTCCACTCCTGCATACGCCAGAACCTGTTTAATCCATCTAGAGATGGTCTGCACCGTAACCTTTTTGTGAGGTGTAGCTAACAAAGGAGAGTTCCGAGCCTCTCAGATTCTTTGTGACCTTTATGTATTGGGTTATGTATGACACTACACACACTCGTGTATCTGAGGCGTATGCCATAAAACTCAATTTGAGCCCCTGTATCCCTGGCCTGCTCTGCTTAACGAGGTCATGAACGAAAAACGAGATGTTATTACAAGATGTACCCATACTGTCCAGTCTGAGTTTTTGTAATGTCTGGACCAGTTGTGCTGAGGCCAGCGCCATGAGCATGACTACTTTGAGTGTAAGATGGTGCAGAGACAGAGATGAAGCTGGTGCCCACTGACGAAGCAGCGTGAGGACCACACTCACATCCCATATATGTGTGTCCCTGGGCCTAGGTGGAGTGGAGTTAAAAATGCCCTTCATAAACTTGGTTATTAAAGGGTGAGACCCTACCGTGTCGTTCGCTGACCCCAGCCGTAAATAATTTGACAAAGCACTCTGGGCACTGTTAATGGCACTGTAACTGAGCTTGTTATGATAAAAAAGTGACGAATAAAATCCCAAACGTCCGTAATAGAAGCTGTGTCATATGAAATATTAGAGCGGGAACAGTACATCTCCCATTTCCTTATGTGAGAGATGCACTGTTTCTGTGTGCTCTTCCTCCAGGCCGCAGTGATGACATCAATGGTACGCTCTGAAAGCCTGAGCCCCAGGAATGGTCTCCTCAGAATCTGCAAACCAATAAATTGATATGGTCATGAAGAGGGTGGCTTTCCCCTGTCACCGGGTGTACCAGCAGATTTCTGCTCTTGGGCACTGCCATAAAAGGCTGTGTAATTAAAGCTAGAACCAGAGGGAACCAATGCTGAGTAGGCAGTCTGGCACTACCAATATGCCAGAGGCGGAGTCTTGCTGAATTTTGGCCACATATCAACTAATGAGGCAGAATGGGGGAAAAACATACACAAATTTCCCACCCCAGTGTAGCGAGAATGCATCTACTGCTGCTGCCCCTGGGTCTGGCTCCCATGACACGTAAATTGGTAACTGATGATTAAGCCTGGAAGCAAACAGATCAATGTCCGGTACACCATAACGAAGGACAATGTCATTAAACACCTTGTGATTTAACATCCATTCTTTGTTGTCATTGAACTCTCGTGACCTGGTGTCTGCCACCGTATTATATCTACCTGGTAAATAGATAGCTGAAACCTAGATGTTTCTCACAATACATCAGTGCCATATGAGATTAGACAATTTATCACAGGATACAGACTTCCACCCATGTGATTAATGTACGCTACTGCGGTAGTGTTAACAACCTGAAGTTGGACATGAAAATGATGCATGTTGGCACAAAAAGCCTTTAACCCATAGAGTGCTCCCAACAACTCTAAGTAGTTAATACCGTGTGACTGAAGCATCGATGATTCCTGCAGATCCCATTTGCCACCGCAGCTCGAGATTGTATCGGTAGCACCCCTTCCTAGTACACTGGCATCAGTCTGCAGGATAACTGAAGGTGTATCAACTAAAATAGTACTAGAACAACACTAAATATTGGTAATCAATCATTGTAACATTGTAATCCACCATTAGGTCTTTATTCTTTGGAGCGCAGAAGGTTAAGGGGGGACTTGATTGAGGTCTTTAAAATGATGAAAGGGATAGACAGAGTTGACATGGATAAGCTTTTCCCATTGAGGGTAGGGAAGATTCAAACAAGAGGGCATGACGTGAGAATTAAGGGACAGAAGTTTAGGGTCACATGAGGGGGAACTTCTTTACTCAGAGAGTGGTGGCTGTGTGGAATGAGCTTCCAGCAGAAGTGGTGGAGGCAGGATCGATTTTAACATTTAAAAGTAAAGTGGATAGGTATATGGACGGGATGGGAATGGAGGGGTATGGTCTGAGTGCAGGGAGATGGAACTAGGGGAAAATAAATGTTTGGCATGGACTGGAAGGGCCAAGAGGGCCTGTTTCCATGCTGTAATTGTTATATGGTTATATGGTAACTCAGCCAGGGCTTCAGCTGGCAATTCCATGGGGTCTATCAAAACAACCTCCCTGAAGCTTCAGTGCCTGTTCCTTTGCATGCTGTAAGTTTTGGTAGTGCAAAGGCCCGAACTGAGCAGCTGGGAACGCCACCACTAATTTTCCAATTATACTAGCCACATGTCTAACAGAAGGTTGATTATCAACAATGAGTTTCCTGCAGGCTTCAATTAACTCTAATTGCTTGCCCCGAGGCAGAGTCACTGACATGTGTACTGAGTTAATGGTGAATCCCAAATAGTCAATTATCGTAGATGGCACCAATTTAGACTTAACTAGATGGATTAAGAACCCCAGTTTTTCAAAAACAAGTTTTGTAGCTGGCACGGATAATTCAGCTGATTCCAAAGTCCTCCCAATGATTAAGATATCATACAAATATGCCATGACGATATGATTATGTGCCCTGAGTACCCCCAGGACATGTTTTATAAATTTAGTGAATAGTCTGGGGGCTGAGGTTAATCCATTAGCCAATGCTTTAAACCGCCACAACTGCTCCATTCAGTTAAACTTCAAAAATCTCCTGTGATCTTCATGAATGGCCACTGAATAGTAAGCATCTTTGAGGGCAATGCTCTCCATGTAACATCCCTTGGAAAGCAGTTATTTGGCAGTGACAAAAGTTTCCATTTTAAAGTGTTTATACTGCACAAAGGTGTTAAGCTCTGTCAAATTAAGGATAATTCGACATCCTCCACCCTTCTTTTGCCTAGTAAATATGTTGGACACAAACTAGTGAGACTCACGACTCGACCTCTCAATTACCCCTTTCTTGAACAAAGAGTCAAGTTCTCTTTGTGCACTCATACACTCCTGTTGTGAAAACACAAAAGTGCGGCCAGGTGTATGCTGAGTGGGTGGAGGCAAGTCAGAAATAAACTCAATTTGGAAACCTTGTATACTGCGCAGTATAAACGGGTTAGATGTTATCCACTGCCATTCATGTAAGAAAAATTGCAATCTCGCCCCAACTTGTAATTGATCCATCGCAGGCTCACTTACCTTAGAGGTTACCGATGATAAGGTCTCTGCTTCTGCCCCAGAGGTCTGGGGGGTAGGGCTGCTGGAGGGCGCAGCATCTTGAACATGGCTCGGCTTGGGCTCTGCCCTAAAAAATGTCTCTGTGCTTGTTGCTCGGCACCATGTCCATCATATCCAGCGAACCGCCTGGTATGGAGAGGAGAGTGGGGGTACAGCCTCCGGAAAGACGTACCTTTGGAGGTGCCTTAAGGAGGCCAACAGTTTTTGCCTCCTCATCGAGCTCTTTTACCTGTTTAGACAGGTCTTCTCCGAACAGGAGGTTTGGGGGTTGCACATTCCCCGGGTTGCACAGCCCAGCAAATTTTCCACCTCCTGGCCTGACTCATCTGACTCATCTGAGTCCAGGGCCCTCACAGACTTTCTGGTGGCTTTTCTCCCCCATGGAGTAGCCAAGGCGCTTTCTGGCAGCACCACATCTGTAGCCGCTGGCTGCTCTGCCAGCGGCCCTGAAGGCGAATTCAGCGGCCGCCCGCTGCCCGCAGTCCAGCGGTCTTCCTCAGCCAGTTTCGTCGCAGCTCGACTCTTTACTTTAGACATGGTCTCCCGAAGTCCGATGCTGAAACGGTAAAGCGAAACACCTCGGACCGGGAGCAACAACCTCAGCTAAGTTATGAACACTTACATGAGCCTTAAAACTTACCGCTGGAGGGAGAGACACGCCCACCAGCCAGTCATTGCGCAATGCGTCAGACGTAATGACGCACGTGCGTGGGGACGGCCTTCGTCACGTAGTCACTCACGTGACTCCGAAGTAAAATATACATGGAGATGGCTTTTTTTTGCAACATTAAGATCAATAATTAAAAATGTGCCTGTGTTTTTGAAATTAAAGATGATGGATTATAAGTGAAAGAAAAACCAAGTGGTCACATTCTGTTGTTTTGAAATGAATAGTCATAAGAATTATTTTTAATCAACTTTCACCCTTCACTCCAAGTCTTACATCAGAAAAAAATGCTTGATTGATAACAGATAAATTTGGACAACACACTTCGTCTTTTCAATCATTATCTCCCTGGCCTACTTTATTTTCCAATGTGCTGTTATCATCGTGTCACTTGATTAAGTGAACTGCCAGTCAGCTGCGGAACCAAACTGTGTTTAAGTCATTGTTAAACTCTGCAGCAGCTGATAAGAGTGACAGAATTGAAACTCTCTTTAAATATATGCATTTTGGATTGCTCCTCTGCACCTTGCAAATGACAGCTATCAAAGTTTTAATTCTTTCTTAATAGCAAGCATAATGCAAACGAAAATAAACACATACGAACAAAAAAGGAACTGTGTCCCTTGTCTCAGTGATCAGAGTGCTGTGTGTGTGAATAACACAGACCGTTCTTATTTTATTCATATGGAATATGCCTGTCACTGCCAACAAAAGCATGTAATGTCCATCCTTGATTGTCCCTGAGCTGAGGAGGCAGTTAACTGTCAACCACATGGGTGGGTGTGGAGTCACACATCATCCAGGCTGGGACGATTTCTTACTCTGGATATTTTCCCTGTAAGTTTTTTTTTTCCATATTTTCAGAAGCATAGTCAGGTATCTAAGAAGAATATAATACAAGTCAATAGATATACACAAAAAGATGGAATATCTCAGCGGGTCAGACAGCATCTCTGCAGAAAAGGAATAGGTGACACTTTGGGTCGAGACCCTTCTTCAGACTGAGAGTCAGGGGAAAGAAAAACGAGAGGTATAAGCGGTGATGTAGGGAGATATTCATTTGTTCTATATCTCTCCACATCATCATCTGGATTTCTCGTTTCCCTTTGGCTTGACTCTCAGTTTGAAGTAGGGTCTTGACCTGAAACATCACCTATTCGTTTTCTCCAGGGATGCTGTCTGACCCACTGAGTTTCTCCAACTTTTTGTGTCTATCTTCGGTTTAAACCAGCATCTGCAGTTCCTTCCTACATTACACAATTCAATGGTTTGGTGATCCAAATTAAATTGCAATTTTTTAAAATCTGCAGATGATTTTCTTATATGTATCTACAGATAAAAATCCATCCAGTCAAGGTTCCGACCATTCGCTTCATTGGAGCTGTTACAAATATATATATATCTTTATCCATAATGGAAAGAGCTCTGCTGGCCGTCTGATCTGAAGACAAAAAGTGCCTCTCAGCGGTGCTGGGACTTTTTCTCACCCCCAACAGTAGAGAAGTAATTTGGAAACAAAACCGATATGTTTGAAAATGTTGAACTTGTTCAAATGCAACATTCTTGATCTGCGATTTGTGAAGTTACAGTGAAGAGTCTCCACCGATACATTAATCTGTACTTTTATGTGCAATGAGTGTTTCCTGGGCCACTTGAATTAAATGGCTCTGTTGAAACAGGCATTATCATTCACACTGCAGAATGAAGCTGTTGAGTCAGAAGTAAAGCAGACTGCTCATCCTGTCCACTTTGTTTTAGACCAGTAAC
Source organism: Raja brachyura (assembly GCA_963514005.1). The sequence goes on along the minus strand of OY740803.1, from coordinate 9,287,826 downwards.
CTCTTACATTTAAAAATATAATAGTTTATAGATATGCCAATCTCTGCAGTGAGAAAGTAATCAGCTCTAAATAGCCTTAGATACTGTTTATAAGCAGAGTGTTATCCTTCTCTGACAGGTGGACTCTCATCCAGACTACTCTCTGTAAAAGGACTAAGATTAAACATCCTGTTCCAAACTAACTGGTCTCACCTCAGCTGTATAGATAGAATGAAAGAAATTAAACAGGTGACGTGGACGTTCTGCTGCAAGGTGCTTCTTTACCTTTCACCAGCTCACTTAGGTGAACACGCATTGGGCAGGGAAAGTGCATAACTCCAGCAGCAGCTGCACGAGGCAGCATGGTGAACATCACAGATGTGTTGGCTGCAGAAAGGCATGTTGATGGAGTTTGAAGTAATGAGTCATGTAGTGATATGGTGCCAAAACCAAAACGTCAGCCAAAATGTCCATGCTGACCATCATGTGTCCATACTTTACTCATGGATTCTGATAGACCCCTTTTCTATATTCCTTCCCCACCAAATACTGAGCCTGGCAGCTGGAAGAATCCCTCGTCAGCTATAGAGAGGTTGTGTGCGCTCATTTCACACATCAGACTGCTCGTTTACATGTGGGGAATCTTTGGTGTTTTTCATCCCTCTGTGGTGTTTACTTTGTCTAAAATAAGCAAGTTTTGCTGCTGTTTTTTATTGTTTCTGGTGCCGGTTGAATAACTTTAACGAGTCTGGGTGGTCCCATAATCTCGGTCTTCACCTGTCTGCTGTGCTCCATGTTTTCCAAGCAGGCCAGTTGGGTGACTTGGGCTATCTTCTGTGGGGGATTGTCTCAGGAACCTACACACAGCTGCAGATCAGACCCCATGGACTGCAGTTCTGCCACAAGAAAAGTTACAAGCCAAATAATTAGAACCTTCAAGCAATGCTTATTTTGTCTAAACCACGGGCGGGGGGGTGGGGGGGGGGGGGGGGGATGGGAGTTTTTCCACACATCACTGAGCAGAGATCTGGAGTTTTGATCAACTCCTGCATGTCCAGTGACTTCAGTGTAAATGAGGGGGGCGTGAATTACCACCACTGGGCAGTGGCAAGTGCAAAAGAAAGAGAAAAATTGATGTCCAATGACCAAAGGTTCTATTAACCACCCCTAAGTTAACCCTCCCTTTGTAATACGCCCAGCAGTTAGCAGTTATAGCCATGTCCAAATGTCCTCTTTCAGTCCAGATATATTAATGATGTTCCCCACTCCCATCCTACTACACTCCAATTTCCCCCACCTTCTCCCAATCCCCCCCATTCACCCTTCTCCTTTCCCCACTTTCATACACTCATCTCCTGTACCTGTCTTCCATTTTCCGTTTATTCACCTTCTTTCCACTCCTTCGTAATCCCTTCCACTGATTTCCCTCCCTCCCTCCGGCTTTACATGTCATTCCTTCTCTCTCCTTATCTGGCACCCTTTTATCTAGTTTTCATCTCCAGCCTTTACCAATAACTCCACCAATCTCCCAGTCACACCTCCCTCACTTGTAGCAACTATCACTTGCCGGGCCTTGTCCCGCAACCACTTCTCATTGCCAGCTTTCTCTCACCTACTGCAATCAGTCTGAAAAAGGGTCCCAACCCGAAACGTCACCTGTCCATTCTCTCCGCAGATGCTGCCTGACCTGTTGAATTCCTCCATCACCCTTGTGTTTTGTTTAAAATTCCAACATCTACAGTTTCTTGTGTTTCCCCATTAATCTCACCCTCATTTCACTAGAGTGATAAACACCAATTTCTGGTGCGGTTGGAATTGCCACCACAGTGGAAGTGCGAGAGCAACATTTGTCATTAAGAAATAAAGTCCTAATAATCTGCCAAAAGCCCTAGGCTGGCACGCCACAAGATACGAGGAAGGAAAGCTTTGGGTGCTAACCTGGGAGATTACACTGAAGGGATAACATAAATGGTGCACATTGCCTGAGTCAAATGCAGGCAGCAGGTGTCAAATCCCTTGACAGGACATCCATGGTTCTGAACAGATTTCTAGGCCAACTTTGTATCCCAGCTACAGATGGCCACAGCCATTCCACAGGGTTGTCGTCATTTGAGTGTCATTCTTTTTGTCAGAAATTCTTTTTTTAAGAAATGTAGATGGACATGGGCCGGAGTACACTCTCCTATTTCCACGAATATCCTTTCCTGTTCTTTTAAATTATTTTAAGACTTTATGCCCAGAGCGGTTAAAATGTTTGCATTCATCCATTTGTTATCAGCCAATTAGTACTGATGGAAATTAGAGCTGTTGGGCTTTGAAAGCACGCTAGGCATTGTATGCGTCTCTGGAAATGGAACAAGTTGCCTTAAGCACTAGAATGCTGATTGTCTACTAACATCAATGCCATGTGCAAACTCATTCCACGGAGTACAAGTCCTTGCTTGCAGTGTTACATCTTCCATCCTGACGTTTATGCTTTTATGAGATACTGTTATTTGAAGGGAAGCAATTCACTACAGGTGGCAAAGTTATTGGGAAAGAAAATAAGAGGTCGCTGTCTTTGCAACATTTTGAAGCTTGAGAAGTTGACATTAGTTTTACCGACCTGAATTCATCCTGGTTGTCAACTCCGGTTGAATGTATTCCTTGCCACATTGTCGTGTTATGATTCCCAACCTCACATTACCCACCCTGGTTTAAAATCCATCTTTAGATCAGCAGCACAATTATTAAGGGGAAATAGTAATTGTTTAAGAATGTCCCCAGCATTTTTGTCAACCTGCATTGCTGAAAGTAACTATGTATTTTGACTGGAGGCAGACCAATTTCCCTCTGGGATAAATAAAGTGCAATTGTATCGTATTATATCGTAATCACCAATGAAGCTTTAATTAGTAGGACAATCCTAAGGATTGCATCCCAGTCACCAAACTGGTGCGCCTTCATTTTTTGGGTCATCGTCAATGCAAAAACCTTTAACCACAAATCCCCCATCTCAAATCGTCTCAGAATGTAATGGAATATATGAGGAAAGAATTTCTCAGAGTATGTGAGGCAGCCACATGCTTTTCTGCTTCAAACTTTGTCTCAATTAATGCTGACAACTTTGACATTACAGCAATTTTTCGATCCAAATGAGCACAAGATAACTGCAATGAAATAATGTTGTGGCTGTTTATACCAACTTAAATACTAGCCAGTGTTTTGCAATGACTAATACTCACAAATAGAGCAATGGAGTCTTGCAAGGGCAACTTGTAATTGAATATGAGCAATGAAATATGAGATCAAAAGGCCATCTGTTATTCCGTGCCAGAAGCTGATGTGACCTTAAACAAATTTCTTACTCAATAATTGGATTAGGTTTACCCTTTTTCCAGTGTCCTGAAAGTAGCCAATCAATCAAAGTAACATTTTGGGATTGCCTTGATTAAAATAGATCTGAATTAATTATTTTTTTCCGGTGTATATTCTGATATTTTGTAAGTAAAGAGAGACATCTGTCAACAGAAAGACTTCTGTTACCTCAGATGTGTGGAGCAAGTTCCTAAAAGGCCCATATTGGGAGTAATTGCAAAATGCGAGCCAGTGTCAAACAGGTCAAGAATTGGATTCAATTACATCTGATCCAGTAACATGTGGGAGAAACCAAAAATATAGAGTTTTCATGAGTTATTAAATCAAATGTCTGATATTCTGAATAGCAGCCTTGATGTGTAATATTGAATTAACAAAAAGGAGAAGATGGTCGTAATAAACCAATGTTTATGGGCACATCCCAGAGTATTTTGTGTCTCCTTTTTACTTTAAAGCTTTTTTTTGTTGACACCTTTCATAAGTATTTTAATGGTCAAGAAAACCAAACACTTTTTATTAGCCGTAGAGCTACAGAGTTATTTTAGCTAGCTGATTTTACTTCTAAATATGCTTATATTTGTAGAAAATATTACACGTTTAAATTTTAATTAGCATTCTTTTACAATGCTGTTAACATGACATGTGGGGGTGCTGTATTGTGTTACTTGGCCTCAATCACATGAGGAATAATTTGATAAACTGTAGAAAGCATACACTAACTTATCCTATTTTATATATTACTATATTTCATTTACAGTATTCTTCTAAACAATGTTATAGTAAAATACATTACACATGGCATCAGACATGCTTGGCGGCCTCTGAGAGAATGATTCAAGTTCTGCTCCTCAGAACTGAGTACAAGGTTTAGGCTGAGAGAGTGGCCACAGAACTCTGCCCCAGTTACCACCTTATACTGATGGACCTGTTCCACTTACGCAACTTTTTTGGTGACTGCCGGTACCCGTCATAGGTCGCCGAACATTTTCAACATGTTGAAAATTTAGCAACGACCAGAAAGATGCTACGACACTTTAGGTGACTGAGAGACCACTCACTCATGGTCACAGTGCGAACTCCATCATCAAGTTCGCTGACGACACCACTGTTGTGGGACATATCACTGATGGGGATGAGTCAGAGTATAGAAGAGAGATCGAGCTGTCCAAATGGCGCCAGCACAATAACCTGGCCCTCAACACCAGCAAAACTAAGGAACTGATTGTGGACTTTGGAAGGAGTAGGATGGGGATCCACAGTCCCATTTATATCAACGGGTCGATGGTTGAAAGGGTCAAGAGCTTCAAATTCCTGGGCGTGCACATCACTGAAGATCTTTCCTGATCCGAGAACACTGATGCAATTATCAAGAAAGCACATCAGCGCCTCTACTTCCTGAGAAGATTATGGAGAGTCGGTTTGTCAAGGAGGACTCTCTTTAACTTCTACAGGTGCACAGTAGAGAGCAGCCTGACCAGTTGCATCGTGCCATGGTTCGGCAACTTGAACGCCCTGGAGAGAAAAAGACTACAAAAAGTAGTAAACACTGCCCAGTCCATCATTGGCTCTGACCTTCCTTCCATCGAGGGGATTTATCGCAGTCGCTGCCTCAAAAAGGCTGGCAGTATCATCAAAGACCCACATCATCCTGGCCACAAACTCAGGTAGAAGGTACAGGAGTCTGAAGACTGCAACAACCAGGTTCAGAAATAGCTACTTCCCCACAGCCATCAGGCTATTAAACCTGGCTCGGACAAAACTCTGATTATTAATAACGCATTATCTATTATTTGCACTTTATCAGTGTATTTATTCATGTGTGTATGTATTTATATTATGGTATATGGACACACTGATCTGTTTTGTAGTAAATGCCTACTATTTTCTGTGTGCTGAAGCAAAGCAAGAATTTCATTGTCCTAACAGGGACACATGACAATAAACTCACTTGAACTTGAACTTAAACTTGGACCATACAAGCGACACCCTGGCGACATGTTGCGGGGCGAAGCCTGTATGGTCGTGAGTAGTCGCCCACAGTGTCGTACGTTGTTCCGGTCGCCACTGGATTTTCAACATGTTGAAAATTTTCGGAGACCTGCTGCGACTATGATGGGTGCTGGCTAGTTGCCGAAAAAATTGCATAAGTGGGACAGGCCCATGAGTCATTCATTGGCAATGTCCTCTCTGTGGATGTGATAGTTTGCATGGAATATGCTCAAAGAAGAGCAGGGGAATTCTCTCCAGTATTTTGGCCATTGGTTATCTGAACAGATTATCCACCATTATCAAATTATTGTTATTTTACATTACAACATTAATTAGGAAGATTAAGTACTTTGCTACATCCTGCTGGCAGGAAAGTCACTATATTCATACCATTCTATTACAGGAAGCTAATAGGTTGGTTGGTATTAAATCAAGTTTAGAAACCACAGTGAATAAATCGTGCTGATCATTTTTTTTTTAGAAATCCTGTTGTTTTAGCTCCGTGGGGAGCAGAGGTGCAGGGAGGTTCTACTGCAGTTGTACAGGGCCTTGGTGAGACAACACCTGGAATATTGTGTGCAGTTTTGGTATCCTAATCTGAGGAAAGACATTCTTGCCATAGAGGGAGTACAGAGAAGGTTCACCAGACTGATTCCTGGGATGGAGGGACTTTCATATGAAGAAAGACTGGATAGACTCGACTTGTATTCGCTAGAATTTAGAAGATTGAGGGGGCATCTTATAGAAACGTACAAAATTCTTAAGGGGTTGGACAGGCTAGATGCAGGAAGATTCATCCCGATGATGGGGAAGTCCAGAACAAGGGGTCACAGTTTAAGGATAAGGGGGAAGTCTTTTAGGACCGAGATGAGAAACACATTTTTCACACAGAGAGTGGTGAATCTGTGGAATTTTCTGCCACAGAAGGTAGTTGAGGCCAGTTCATTGGCTATATTTAAGAGGAGTTAGATGTGGCCCTTGTGGCTAAAGTGATCAGCCATGATCATATTGAATGGCAGTGCATGCTCAAAGGGCCAAATGGCCTACTCCTGCACCTATTTTCTATGTTTCTATGATTGTTCATCAGTTCAGGTTCTCGCCCTCTCTTTAAACTCTGTTGCCCGCCCTTCCCCTAAAATTACTGGGTGCGTTCATGTAAATGCTCCTTTTAAAATCCTTTTCTCCCCTGTGGGAGACCCATTTTCCCCAGATACTCCCTGTATCCCGTGTCTCCTTTTAACTCATATTTTCACTGGAAAATATATTATACTGCTGTGCAACACCGAAACAAAAATGAATTAAAAGTATCTTTCTTAACATTCCCAAAACATGAATTAGCTTGTAAGCACACTTTACGATGAATGCATCCCTATGGATTTTGCCTTGATTCACACACAGCTTCTATGGGAACCCAAGATTCATGGGTCAGGACTCAAACACGTTCTTTTGTGGATTTACATCTCTAGACTATTCCAGAATTTGGCTCAGGGCTCTTTTTGGCACTTCATATCACAGATTCAATGTTTTTAATTCAAACTGAATGCAAAAACAAATAGGGTAGACAGTATTAAACATTCCCCCTTAACAGAGATGTGTGTAACTGGAGGGCATAGGTTAAAGGTAACGTGTGGACGGTTCAGAGGGGCCATCAGGAAGGGCCTGTTTCTATGTCACATGAAACTCACCTTGTCATTGGAACATTTATTATACAGTTGTGTAAAATCCAAACAAAAGTGAATGAACAGTGTAAAGTCATATGCCATAGAAGCAGGCCCTTCCTAATATCCCCTCAATACCTTCTACTAGTTATTTTTAATGTATATCCTCTGGTTATGGACACCTCTGCTGTGAGCAATGGTTTACTACTGTGTACCCCTGTGTACACTGTCTATAATGATGTGTGGACAGGAGTAATAGTACGTCTGCCAGCCCGGGCCCCTTATAAAGTTCCAACAGTGCTTGATTATTGGATTTTTACTGTAAAAAGAACAATGTGGAAATAGTTCTGTTCTCCAACGTGGCATAACATATTCACCTAATAAAGTGAAGTTATTATCTCAAAGTAAGCCACGGCATGTGATCTTCCCTGGTCTTCACTGTAATATACTCTCCGTGGTACTTGTTATAATGACGGATTCCTGAACAATTCAATGGCATGCGACTTGAGGGAGAATGTGGGTGGAGATGGTGAAGCAACGACCTGCTGATGGCCTCTCTGTGCCTGTTTGTGATCTTTGTCTAATCAATTTAACATTGCATTGAAATGTGACTTGTAAAGCCAGGTGGCCCAACAAAGAATCACTCGTTTCACTGTGAACAAAACATTTTTATCGCCTAAAATTCACCTCTCCATTATAGATCACTGGACACAAATGAGCTTTCAAAATAATGCTTCTTGAATAATTTTGCCCACCAGATCATAATTTACATTTTTTGATTATGAATTTGTTTTTTTACTTTTTATTGAACATAAGTCCCAATACATTTCTGATTTGTTAACATGCCCTTTAGAAAAATAAAGAGCAAGCCTGTCAATGAATCCTATATTTCTATTGGACACCTCAGAGCAGATGAGGAGTATACTGTGGTAAAGACATGGTTGAAACCAGGAGGAGAAACATTTGTTTAGCCCTGGATTTCATGCTGCCCTGACCCTCACAGGTGACAAATTGATCTGGCGGCAAGCCGTTTGCTTTTACATTCATTTTGAATGAAATAAAAACATTGAATCTGTGGTGTAAAAGTGCCAAAAAGAGTCATGAGCCAAATCCTGGAATTGCTCCAGAGCTGTAAGTCTATAAAGGAGCAGGTCTAATCTCACCGGTTGAGCCCTGGCCCATGAGCCAATGGATTCCGATAGAAGATACATGTGAATCATTGAAAACATCATCAGGATGCATTCATCACAAAGTGTGCCGACTGGCTAATTCATGTTCTGATTATGTTAAATTATGAGAGTGTTAAGAAAGATTGTAGTAAATGCAACGATGCATTTACATCATGCTTATACAATGTAGACAGTTTTTATATCTTCAGACATAACATTTCAAAAGTAATTCATCGTATTTGAAGTGCTTTGGGAAGTCTGAAGTGTTGTGATAAGGAATAGTATAAATGCAACTTTCCCCCCTGTTTCTTGTATTCTTTGATGCTCTCAACTAAATTCACAAGTAGACATTTTGTGAATGTGTTGAAGAGAAGATTATGAGAAAGGTGGAAAAACTCCAATCTCCCCCTCAGGAATCTATCAACATTTCAATTTCATGATTTGTGCCTTAAAGGCCTGTCCCACGATTTGAAAATCCAGCGGCGACCAGACAAAGGCGTCACCCCGCAATGTCACGGGGGGATGCCTGAATGGTTGTGAGTAGTCACCCAAAGAGTCGTACCTTTTTCTCGTCGCCGCTGCATTTTCAACATTTTGAAAAATTTTGGAGACCTGCTGTGACAATGACGGGTGCCAGCAGTCGCCCAAAAACATTGCGTAAGTGGGACAGGCCCTTTACCAATTCTCTGTTCATGCTGAAAGATGGGGCAGTGTAGAAATGGAGGCAGACCTTGACGTATTCTCACCACTGTAAGAAAATTGGGAAAAGAACAAACTGCCAGAGGAACTCAGCGGGTCAGGCAACTTCTGTGGTGAGTAATGGGCAGGCAACGTTCCATGTCTGGACCCTTCTTCAAACTGTGCAGGAAATAACTGCAGATGCTGGTTTAAAGCGAAGATAGTCAATAGTCAATAGTCAGATTTATTCGTCACATACACAATGAAGTGCAGTGAAATTAACTTGCCAGCAGCGGTACAATAAAAAAGAACACACAATACACGTTTAAAATATTTAACACGAAACATCCACCACAGCATTCATCACTGGTGCAAGGCACAAAGTTTAGTCAGTCCTCCTCCATTTTTCCCCGTGTCCGGGACCATAAACCTCCGCAGTGGCCGCTGCGGGTGGCCAGATGTACAGGCAAGGTAAGTCCCAAATTGGTGCTTCCTTACCGGAGATCGCGGCTTGAAGATGACGTAGATCGCAGGCTGGCGGTCGGAGCTCTTCTCCAGGGATTCCCGGCAAGGGATCCCGTTCCGGATGGTAAGTAAGTAAGTCCCCGCCGCACCCGCGGCTAGGAGCACTGGAGACCCAAAAAGCTGGAGTAACTCAGCGGGACAGGCAGCATCTCTGGAGAGAGGGAATGGGTGAAATACCTTCTTCATTCTGATAGTGTAGCTGATAGAATGAGGTTAAAGAAACAATTGGGGCACAAGTAATAGGTGAATCCAGGAGAGGGAAGGTTGCCCGGCCGATTAATCAGATGGTGGGGAGAAGTGTGGAGATAATAACCAAGACTGGAAGTGATAAGTGGAGAAAACAAAGGGGTGCAGGTGGTGGAACGGTGCGACTCTTGTTACAGCGGCCTCTGCAGTCCGTCTGACTTTTTTAAATTTTTTGTCTCGTTTTGAGTGTAGTTATAATGTTTTTTTTAGCTGGGTATGTGTGGGGGGTTGGGGGCGGGGGGTGGGGGAAACCTTTAAAATCTTTTCCCTGTACGGAGGACCCGACCTTTTCTCTGTCGGGTCTCCGTTGTTGTTGGGGCCTAGCACCGTGGAGCGGCCTCCAACCGGACCTGGGGCTCCAGTCGCGGAACTGCGGACTACTTACCAACGTGGAGCTGGCCGAGTTCGGAATGGGAGGAGCTGTGATGGCGCGCTGCTGCTGCCCGACCCCGGAGATTCGGAGGCTCCAGCTGCAGGCCAGTGGACGGTGACATTGGGAGCTCGCGGGTCCCTGGTGGGAGACCGCTTTTCGGAGCTCCCGCAACGGCAACGTCTCCCGCCCGAGATGCGGGGTTGAAAATGACCTGGAGCGGGGCCTTACATTGACCGGCGTGGCTTTAATGGCCACGGGACTTGCTAGCGCCCGCCGGGGGCTCCAACATCAAGACCCGGAGCCTTGCATCGCCCGGCGCAGCCTTAAATGCCGCGGGACTTACCATCGCCCACCTGGGGCTTTGACTCTGACATTGGGAGGAGAATGGAGAGAGCAGGGGAGAGATAAGACTTTGCCTTCCATCACAGTGAGGAGGAGCTTCACTGTGATGGATGTTTGTGTAAATTGTGTTGTGTCTTGGTTCTTTCTTATTTGTATGACTGCAGAAACTAAATTTCGTTTGAACCTCATAGACGGTATTGTATTGTATTGTAATCTGATAAGGAAAGAATGTGAAAGATGAAATATAGCACCAGAGTACAAGGGAAGAAAGGGGTGACGAGAAAGAGAAATAGGAGACCTAGAGTTGGGAAGGATGGACGATCTCCCAGTCTGAGGAAAGATCCCGACCCAAAACAGCATCTGTGTATTTCCTCTTCCGATGCTGCCTGTCCCGCTGAGTTTCTCCAACAGTTTGTTTCTTTGCTCAAGATTTCAGCATCTTCAATCTCTTGTGCTTAAAAGAAAATTGGGTATGCAATCCCTTTCCTACCAGTGTTCCGAAGCATTGTGTGGGCATGAAATTGATCTTGGATAATTAAATGAGAGAGAGATAGCAATTTTACTCTCATACATTCACCATTTAGTATCCTGGCCTGCAAAGCACAGAATGGCAGTGCTGAGGGAGCACTGACTTTGACGCCTGCCTTTCCAAAGCCCAAATTCACAGCAGCCAGACCATTAATACCAACAATTATAGATGAGCACTCACTGAATATGCCCACAATTAATCACCAGAGGAAACACTATGCACCATTCCTATTGTGTCACAAGGAGATGAAAGGTGTTGCAAGCCAACATCAACACTGCAGTTGTCAGAGGGGAGGAGAAGAGCAGCTATCTTTGTTTATAATACACTTGTTCCACCTTCGGAAGCAATCCCTCTCCTCCATCCCAGACAGGGGGGGGGGGGGGGGAACGTGTTGATCTTTGTCAGCTGTTAGAAGTTGGAACTTTGAGATATTTCAACCTTGCTTCTCCAGTGGATGCATTCCACAGTTCAAAAAGTGTCTGAAAGTTCAGCTGGAGCTATAGCTTATGTCTTAAGCGCCTCCTAGCTGTGTACTTTATTAGACTGTATATACTGTTTTGATATTATTCATGAATGCTGGAAATTCTTAGTGACTTGTTGGTATTCGGATCTGCCTCGGATCACAGTGATGTCAACGGGTGCACAATACAAGGCTTTTGGAGGTGAACTAATACCATTCATGAGGCATGGATGGGCTGTTAAAATGTTATACTGCATCTGCCAAACATTTTCCCACTCACCCAGCCTATCCAAGTCACCTTGCAGTCTCCTAGCATCCTCCTCACAGCTAACACTGCCCCCCAGCTTAGTGTCATCCGCAAACTTGGAGATATTGCCTTCAATTCCCTCATCCATCTTATTCAATAAAAGGTGGTGCGTTTCTTAAATGTGTGAGCAGAGAGACAGAGGGGGTGTAAAATGAGGATAGAAGCAATTGGTAGCAAGGTGAAAAGTAAAAGTGGCAGGCAGACAAATCCAGGGCAAAAATCAAAAAGGGCCACTTTTCAACATAATTGTATAAGGGGGAAGAGCGTCGTAAAAACAAGCCTGAACGCTTTGTGTCTCTATGCAAGGAGCATTCATAATAAGGTGGATCAGTTGAATGTGCAGATAGCTTTTAATGATTATGATATAGTTGGGATCACGGAGACATGGCTCCAGGGTGACCAAGGCTGGGAGCTGAACATCCAGGGATATTCAATATTCAGGAGGGATAGACAGAAAGGAAAAGGAGGTGGGGTAGGGTTGCTGGTTAGAGAGGAGATTAACGCAATAGAAAGGAAGGACATTAGCTTGGAGGATGTGGAATCGATATGGGTAGAACTGCGAAACACTAAGGGGCAGAAATCGCTAGTGGGTGTTGTGTACAGGCCACCTAATAGTAGTAGTGGAGTTGGGAATGGCATCAAACAGGAAATTAGAAATGTGTGCAACAAAGGTAAAACAGTTATTATGGGTGACTTCAATCTACATATAGATTGGGTGAATCAAATTGGCAGGGGTGCTGAGGAAGAGAATTTCTTGGAATGTATGCGGGATAGTTTTCTAAACAAACATGTAGAGGAAACACCGAGAGAGCAGGCTATTCACGACTGGGTATTGAGTTATGAGGAAAGGTTAGTTAGCAGTCTTGTTGTGCTTGGCCCCTTGGGCAAGAGTGACCATAATATAGTTGAGTTCTTCATTAGGATGGAGAGTGACATTGTTAATTCAGAAACACGGGTCCTGAACTTAACAAAAAGGTAACTTTGAGGGTATGAGACATGAATTGGCCAAGATAGACTGGCAATTGATTCTTAAAGGGTTGACGGGGGATATGCAATGGATTAAAGGCCAGATAGGCTGCATCCCTGAGTACTTAAGTAGCCCATAGAAATAGTGGATGCCGTAGTGATAATTTTTCAAAACTCCTTAGATTCTGGAGTAGTTCCTGAGGATTGGAGGGTAGCTAATGTAACCCCACTTTTAAAAAAGGGAGGGAGAGAGAAAATGGTGAATTACAGACTAGTTAGTCTAACATCAGTAGTGGGGAAACTGCTAGAGTCAGTTATTAAAGATGAATAGAAGCACATTTGGAAAGTGGTGAAATCATTGGACAAAGTCTGCATGGATTTACGAAAGGTAAAACATGTCTGCCGAATCTTATAGAATTTTTTAAGGATGTAACTAGTAGAGTCGATAAGGGAGAACCAGTTATATCTGGACTTTCAGAAGGCTTTCGACAAGGTCCCACATAAGAGATTAGCATACAAACTTAAAGCACACGGTATTGGGGGTTCAGTATTGATAGAGAACTGGCTGGCAGACAGGAAGCAAAGAGTAGGAGTAAACGGGTCCTTTTCAGAATGGCAGGCAGTGATTAGTGGGGTACCGTAAGGCTCGGTGCTGGGACCCCAGCTATTTACAATATATATTAATGATTTGAATGAGGGAAATGAATGCAACATCTCCAAGTATGCGGATGACACGAAGCTGGGGGGCAGTGTTAGCTGTGAGGAAGATGCTAGGAGGCTGCAAGGTGACTTGGATAGGCTGGGTGAGTGGACAAATGCATGGCAGATGCAGTATAATGTGGATAAATGTGATGTTATCCACTTTGGTGGCAAAAACAGGAGGGCAGACTATTATCTGAATTGTGGTTGATTAGGAAAAGGGGAGATGCAACGAGACCTTGGTGTCATGGTACACCAGTCATTGAAAGTAGGTATGCAGGTGCAGCAGGCAGTGAAGAAAGCAAATGGTATATTAGCATTCATAGCAAAAGAATTTGAGTATTGGAGCAGGGAGGTTCTACTTCAGTTGTATAGGGTCTTGGTGAGACCACACCTGGAGTATTGCATACAGTTCTGGTCTCCAAATCTGAGGAAGGACATTATTGCCATAGAGGGAGTGCAGAGAAGGTTCACCAGACTGGTTCCTGGGATGTCAGGACTGTCTTATGAACAAAGACTGCATAGACTCGGTTTATACTCTCTAGAATTTAGGAGATTGAGAGGGGATCTTATAGAAACTTACAAAATTCTTAAGGGGTTGAACAGGCTAGATGCAGGAAGATTGTTCCCGATGTTGGGGAGGTCCAGGACAAGGGGTCACAGCTTAAGGATAAGGGGAAAATCCTTTAGGACCGAGATGAGAAGGACTTTTTTCACACAGAGAGTGGTGGGTCTCTGGAACTCTCTGCCACAGAGGGTAGTTGAGGCCAGTTCATTGGCTATATTTAAGAGGGACTTATATGTGGCCCTTGTGGCTAAGGGGATCAGAGGGTATGGAGAGAAGGCAGGTACGGGATACTGAGTTGGATGATCAGCCATGATCATATTGAATGGCGGTGCAGGCTCGAAGGGCCGAATGGCCTACTCCTGCACCTAATTTCTATGTTATTCTCTGTTTACGATTTTTTTCTTCATTCCCCCCTACATGTTGGGTCTGAGTGCTTCCCTTCTCTGCCTCCAGCCTCACACACTGTCTACTAGCTTTCTCTATTTGAGTCTCTCCCCCCAACCGATCTAGTTTAAAGTCTCCCCAGTTGCCTTTGCAAATCTCTCCGCCAGGATACTGGTTCCCCTCAGGTTCAAGTGCAACCCGTCATTTTTGTACAGGTCACACCTGCCCCAAAAAGTTACCATACCAATTGATTATTTTGGCAAATGAACAAGATTTTTTTCATTCAAATATATGATTTCAAAAAAAGAAATTACAGTAGATAAGTGTATTCACTCGGGCCATAATCAGTAATTCAGGTGAAGTGGAGTCAAGATTGCACTCGTTTTGTGAATTGAATATTTTGCTCAAGATTCAAGATAAATGTATTTGCATATTTCCAAATTAAAAATCTTCAATGAACCATTACTATCAGGTAGCATCTGAATATATAAATTGAGGAAAAAGTACAAATTGTGAAAAAAAAAAAGACATTTATAAATATTATTTGATACAATCATAATAAATTGAGACAGGGTAAATGAAGGGAGAAAGTGCCCAGTTGCAGGATCAAAGGGGCACAGAGTCAATTGTGGTTGTCATATACTTAGGAACCAGACTGCATTGCCTCAAAGTTTGCTGGGTGCAGATTTATTGTAGCTTTCAAGTCAACTCAAGAGTATTTTATTGTCATATGTCCCAGACGGGACAATGAAGTTCTTACTTGCGGCAGCACAACAGAATATGTGAATATGTAAACATTGTATATAACGGGAAAAAAAGAAAAAAGTTCAATAAAAAAAATACAGTGTAAATAACAAATAAGTTGAGCTTATAGGACTTGATATTACAATCCCTACTATCATTGGCACCTTCTTGCTATCTTGAGTGGGGGTGGGGGTAAAGACTCCATTGGGGTCATCAGGTGGGCACTCTCCTTCCTTGGTGTTTCGTTGATAGGCCCACGACACCTCCAGAGGGCTCAACAGCAACACCTGGCATCTCAGGTGCGCTCCCCTCTGTTTTACCCCTCCTGCTGGTCATTTTACAGCCCAGTTGGAGTCCTTCCTCTTCAGCCACAGCCAGAGGCTGCTTCGCTCGGCAGCCTCTGGCAGCGACCTGACGGCTTGCCGGAAGGCCTGCCCTTGAACTCCCATTCCCTTCAGGAGTCTTGTTGTTGACATGGCTACAAACCCTCTCCAACCAACCTCTACAGGGAGTGCCTGGGTACCCAAGCCGCGTGGTTCTGCCTCGGCTGCTAAGTCTGAATACATCAGACATTTGCATTCATGCGCTTCACCAACTGCAGCCTCCCAAGGCAGACTTAACTCCACAATGTACAGGGACTTATTGTAATATAGTATTTTGCAGTTCAGAGCTCATAGCTTATTCGTTGTGTTTGATAGCCTGATGGCTGTGGGGAAGAGGCTGTTCCTGAACCTGGACGTTACAGTCTTCAGGCACCAGTACCTTCTTCCTGATGGCAGTGGTGAGATCAGTGTGTGGCCAGGATGGTGGGGGTCCTTGATGATTTTTTCTGCATTTTTGAGGCAACGAGTACGATAGACCCCTTCAACGGTGGGGCGGTCAAAGCCGGTGATGGAGTGGGCAGTGGTCTTTTTCGTTCCTGGACATTCAAGTTGCCAAACCAGGCCATGATGCAACCAGTCAGAATGCTCTCTATCGTGCACTTGTAGAAGTTTAGGAGAATCCTCTTCGACATGCCGAATCTCCGTAATCTTCTCAGGAAGTAGAGTCGCTGATGTGACCTTTTACAATTGCATCAGTGTGCTGGGTCCAGGAAAGATCTTCTGATATATGCACACCCAGGAATTTGAAGTTATTGACCCTCTCCACCAGGATATAAACAGGATTGTTGGTCCTTATCCTTCCCCTACTAAAGTCCTCAATCAGTTCCTTGATCTTAGTGATGTTGAGAGCCAGGTTGTTGGGCTGGCACCATTTGGTCAGTCGGTCGATCTCACTTCTATACTCTGACTCGTCCCCATTAGTGATTCGCCAACCACAGTGGTATCATCGGCAAACTTGATGATGGAGTTCGCATTATGACCGGTTACGGAATCATGGGTATAGAGTTAGTGAAGCAGGGGGCTGAGCACACAGCCTTGAGGTGCTCCCGTACTAATTGTTACTGAGGATGAAATGGTTCCTCCAATTCGAACAGACTGTGGTCTGTGGATGAGGAAGTCGAGGATCCAATTGCAGATGGATGCGCAGAGGCCCAGTTCCGTGAGCTTGGTAACCTGATTAGAAGGGATGATGGCATTGAACGCCAAGCTGTAGTCTGTAAACAACAGCCTGACCTAAGTGTTTTTATTGTCCAAGTGGTCCAATGTGGAGTGGAGAGTCAGTGAAATTGCATCTACCGTTGACCTGTTCTGGCGGTATGCGAACTGTAGTTGGTCAAGGTTCTTGTCGAGGTAGGAGTTGATGTGCACCATAACCAACCTCACAAAGCACTTCATCACTTCAGACATTAGTGCCACTGATCGATAGTCATTGAGACACATCACCTTACTCTTCTTGGGCACCGGTATTATTGATGCCCTCTTAATGCAGGTAGGAACCTCGGACCTCAAAAGTGAGAGGTTGAAAATGTCCGTAAAAACTCCAGCCAGTTGGTCCGCACAGGTTTTTTGAACACGGACGGGTATGCCATCAGGTCCAGGCGCTTGCCGAGGGCTCACCCCCCTGAAGGATCTTCTGACATCGGCCTC
Organism: Raja brachyura; assembly: GCA_963514005.1. Next base: position 9,270,823 of record OY740803.1, on the reverse strand, counting down.
TGTGACTATGACTGTAACACCATCAGGACGAATAGGGGCTCGGGAAGGCACATCAGTGTTCTCCCTATCGAACCGTGCGTAGAACGCATTGAGCTCATCAGAGAGTGATGCTTCACTGCCGTTTGAGCCGCCTCCTGTTTCGCCTTGTAGGAGGTGATGGCATTCAAGCCCTGCCACAGTTGCCGAACATCCGTCTCATTCTCCAGCTTAGAGCAAAAGTCCCTTTTGGCCTTTTTGATGGCGTATCTGGACTTCTTATAGACCTCTGCATCACCAGACCTGAATGCCTGGGACCTTGCCTTCAGAAGAATGCGGATCTCATGGTTCATCCAAGGCTTCTGGTTAGGAAACGCTCGGAAGGTTTTTGTTGGAATGCAGTCCTCCACACATTTCCTTATGAAGTCTGGTGCTTGTTGACCACGGCGTGCAGCTCCTCCAGTGCCAGAGGGACGTCTGCCTGGGGTGGGATGTCGACCGCAGTCAGGTTGATGAAGGTGAATTCCCTCGCTAGGTAGAAGGGACGGCACTTCACCGCCAGATGTTCGAGGTGTGGAGAGCAGGAGTTGGACAGGACTGCCACGTCTGAGCACCACGCAGAGTTGACCATGAGGCAGGCGCCCCCTCCTCTCTCTTTCCCAGATGCCTGCGTATGGTCCAAACGGTGGATGGAGAACCCTTCAGGCTGGACCGCTGAGTCTGGGGAGCTGGGGGTGAGCCATGTCTCTGTGAAACAGAACACAGAGCATTCCCTCAGTTCCTTTGGTAAAGCAGCCTTGATCTTAAGTCCTCCGCTTTGTTTTCCAGTGACTGTACGTTGGCCAGCAGGATGGTAGGGAGAGGGGGCCGAAGTCCCCTACGCTTCAGTCTTAGTTGTAGTCCTGCCCGACGGCCATGTTTCCCTACTCCATGAAGCCCACCTTGGTGTTTAAAGACACAGTACTTGCGAGATCAGGGATTCCCCCTGAGATCGGGGATTCCCTTACAGTCGGCACCTCCAGCTCCGTTGCTGCTGGGAGATCCTGCTCAACGGCCTCGATTCCGGAATCCATGAAGGCCTCCCTGGTGTTTGCAGGTCCAGTACTGACCGTACCTACGCGCCTCTGCAAGGTCGAGGATTCCCCTCTGATCGGGAATTCCCTTACCGTCGCTATCTTCGGGAGTTCGCTGTAGCACTAATGCATTTAAATGTGTTAGCAGCTCGCTACTTACATCGATGGTTTCTGCAGATTCTTTGATACAGGTGAGCTCAGAAATACTATATTTGAAGATTTTCTGTTGTGCTGCTGGCAAACTGTCGCCGCAGGTAGGCGCCATCATAGATCTTAGCCATTTTCAGTTGAGAATGTGATAAATGTTTAACTGTTTTTAAAAGATCAGGGAAAGAGATGGAGTATTTGATGGGATTGACAAGGACTGAATTGTGGGCCGAAGGGCCTGTTCCTGTGCTGTTCTATTCTAAAACAGGCCAGATGGGCTGAATGGCCAGCTTCTGTGCCACAATTATTTGGTGATAAGTTTAAGTGGGAACCTGGTACAATTGAATGTATTTATTGGAAGCAGTGTTTTGATCAGAGTTCTTGGTCCACTGCTGATGCTTTACCTAACTTGAAAATTACATAAAATGAGCAAACAGTGAGCAGAATGATTTACTGCTATCACTGGTGTATGGCAATCAGTTCATGAACAAATTTGTTTATTTTACGCGCAAAGCTTTGCATGGCGAAGCAGCCGAAGGAAGTTCAATGTTAAGAATGTCCTTAAAGGGTCTCAAAAACACATAATCAGTGGAAACCCGTGACTTTTTTAAAAAAACTGCTGTTAAATAATTTTAAAAATATGATGTTTTGGTTGCCAGCCAGGGTTGGGTGAATTGTGAAACGTTGCCTTCTATGTATGTGGAAAAATATTGCCAAATTAAACTTGAAGCATGCCGATGCATACAAGAAGGATAAGCAACAACCATGCTCAAGGATAGCAAAAGAACTTTCTTTGGAGACAGCCCCACAGAGTGGCGAGTGATTTGCTTCTACTCAGGACCTTTGGGTTCAGAAGTAGCTGGTGTTGATGCCAATGTGGATCCTGTATCTTGTCATTTATGGCTGTTGGTAGATCAATTTCCCTCCTGGGATAAATAAAGTTGTATCGTATTGTATCGAAGACTATGCCACAATTTGAGCAGGAGAGCTGATTTATAGGGAGATGAGTGTGTGACCAGGATGATGTGGGTCTTTGATGATACTGCCAGCTTTTTTGAGGCAGCGACTGCGGTAGATCCCCTCGATGGAAGGAAGGTCAGAGCCGATGATGGACTGGGCAGTGCTTACTAGTTTTTGTAGTCTTTTCCTCTCCAGGGCGTTCAAGTTGCCGAACCGAGCCACGATGCAACCGGTCAGCAAGCTCTCTACTCTGCACCTGTAGAAGTTAGAGAGAGTCCTCCTTGACAAACCGACTCTCCATAATCTTCTCAGGAAGTAGAGGCACGGGTGAGCTTTCTTGATAATTGCATCAGTGTTCTCGGACCAGGAGAGATCTTCAGAAATGTGCACACCCAGGAATTTGAAGCTCTTGACCCTTTCAACCATCGACCCATGGACTGTGGGTCCCCATCCTACTCCTTCCAAAGTCCACAATCAGTTCCTTGGTTTTGCTGGTGTTGAGGGCCAGGTTATTGTGCTGGCACCATATGGACAGTTGCTCGATCTCTCTTCTGTACCCCGACTCATCCCCATCAGTGATACTTCCCACAACAGTGGTGTCATCAGCGAACTTGAAGATGGAGTTCGCACTGTGACCGGTTACGCAGTCATGAGTATAGAGTGAGTACAGCAGGGGGCTGAGCACGCAGCCTTGAGGTGCTCCCGTGCTGATTGTTATCGAATCTGACACATTTCCACCAATATGAACAGACTGTAGTCTGTGAATGTGGAAGTCGAGGATCCAATTGCAGAGGGATGCGCAGAGACCCAGTTCTGAGAATTTGGTAACCAGCTTGGAGGGGATGATTGTATTAAATGCCGAGCTGTAATCGATGAATAACAGCCTGACATATGAGGTTTTGTCGTCCAAGTGGTCCAGAATGGAGTGGAGAGCCAGCGAGATCGCATCCACCTTTGATCTGTTGTGGCGATAAGCGAACTGCAGTGGTTCCAGGTTTTTGTCGAGATAGGAGTTGATTTGCGCCATGATCAACCTTGTCCAGTCCTTCTATAATTTTATATGTTTCTATAAGATACCCCCTCATCCTTTTAAACTCCAGTGAATACAAGCCTAGTCTTTTCAATCTTTCCTCATATGACAGTCCCGCCATCCCAGGAATCAATCTTGATCAGTTGTTAAAATAGGCCAAACAGTGGAAATTAATCCTGATGCAAGGTGAGGTGTTTTGGAAGATCGAATGAGGAGAGAGCGTACACATGAATGATTGGCCTCTCTGGTGTATAGAGGAACACATGGACCTTGTACAAGTACAAGGATCTCTAAAGGTGGCAATTCAAGTAGATAAAGTAGTGAAGAAGGCATTCAGAATACTTGTCTTCATTAACAGGGGCATGGAATATAAGTGCTGGGAGGCCATTGTACAACTTTATGAAACATTAGTTATGCCCCAGCTGGAGAATTGGACGAGGTTCCACATGGTAAGCTGCTCTGGAAGGTGAGATCGCTTGGGATCCAATGAGAGCTCGCCGACTGGATGGACAATTGGCTTCTTGGAAGGAAGCAGAGGATGATGGTGGAAGGCTGTTTTTCAGACTGAAGGCCTGTAACAAGTGATGTGCGTCAATGTTTGGTGTTGGGCACATTGCTGTTTGTCACCTATATCAATTATTTGGATGAAAACGTACAAAGCATGATTAGGAAGTTTACAGATGACACTAAAGTGGGTCGTATTGCAGATAGTGACGATGGTTGTCAAAGATTGCAGCAGGATCTTCATTGAGCGGGTGGGTTGCAAAGTGGTTACTGGAGTTGAATACAGATAAATGCAAGGTGTTGCATTGTGGGAAGTCTAATCGGTGCAGAACTTATACAGTGAATGGTAGAACTCTGGGGAGTGTTGTCGAGCAGAGGGATCTAGGAGTGCATTTCCAGACTTCCTTGAAAGTGGCATCACAGATAGATAGGGTGGTCAAGAAGGCCTTTGGCACGTTGGACTTCATCAGTCAGAGAATTGAGTATAGACATTGATGAGGTCATATTCAAATTTCTGTGTTCAGTTTTGATCACCCTGTTATCTGAAAAATGTAAAGTTGGAAAGGGCGCAGAGAAGAATTATCAGGATGTTGCCTGGACTCGAGGACCTGAGCTATGAGAGGTTGAGCAAGCACAGACTTTTTTCCTTGGAGTACAAGAGGATGGGGGATTATCTTATAGAGGTGTATAAGATCATGAGAGGAATAGATAGGGTAAATGCAGTCTTTTACCCAGAGTAGGGGAATGAAGGACATACTGTTGGTTTAAGGTAAGGGGGGGGAGATTTTAATAGGAATCTAAGGGGCATTTTTTATTAAACATAAAGAGCTGTGGGTATATGAAACAAGCTGCCAGAGGAACCAGGTTGAGCCAGGTACTATTGCAACGTTTAAAAGACATTTGGACAGATATGTTGATAGATATGTTTAGAAGGATACAGGCCAAACATAGGCAGGTAGGATTAGTTTAGATGGGACATGTTGGTTGGCGTGGGCAAGTTGGCCAGAAGGCCCTTTTCTACACTGCATGACTATGACTCCATAAATACTATAGGAAAGATGTGATTGCACTGGCAAGGGAAATTCACAAGGATGTTACCTAGGGTGGTGCTCTTCAGTTATGAGGGGAGAATCTGTAGGTTGTTTTCCCCTTGGGAGAGGAGGAGGCTTGATAAAAGTATAAAGGGCACCTTTAGGAAACTTTTCCCCCAAGCAGGTGTTTCAGGTTAGGGGGTAAATAATTTAGTGGTAATCTGAGGAATAATTATTTTCGCCCAGTGGGTGATTGGAATAGCTGAGGGATGAGTGGAGTTTGCGAATTATTTACCCAAATATCTGATCTAACACTTGAATTGTCAATGCAAACAAGGCTCTGGAAATTTGGATTAGTAGGGAGACCTGGATCAAAGCTCTTCTTCCTGTTTCCAATGCTCCGGCCTTCTCACACTCCTCCCTCCCTCCCCGAACACCCAGAGGAACATCCAACTTGGCAACAAAATAGATCATGACAGGTGTTCCAGCCACGGCAGTCTCTGTACAGGCGACAGATTTACATCATCAGTGATGCACACAAAACATTCCTGTCAAATGTCCAGACCTCCTTGCCAATCAAGAACAAGCCCGCAAATCACTGAGAATCACTTTAAATGCCACCAGTAGGGAGAAGGGAACAGCAGTGGTAGAAGGGGGTCCTTCCACCCTCCAGCAAAACAGCAGGTATCCCCTGTGTGAATAACTTCTTGTGCCGGCTGGATTATCACAACTCAATTTGCCATGACTGATGTTACCAATTGCATTCTCTGCATACCTCTGGCTTGAGTGGACAATGCAAGCCGTATCATCCAACCCAATTTGTCATTTAGCCCGAGTGGCAGGAAATAGAGGCCATGGTGGTTACAGCAAGCTGCCACAGCTTCAGCAACTTGAGTTCTTCTGTGCTGTCTTTGTGGAGCGGGCACGTTCTCCCTGTGATCAAGTGCTCCAGTTTTCTCCCATACAGCAAAGATGTGCGGCTGTAATTTACTTAAAGAATCAAGAATATCTGTCTGTCACATGCACCCGATATGAACCAGAACAATAAACTGTTTATTTGCTGCAGTTTTACAATCACATTGACACAAATAAAATAAACACACAATAAATTAGCAGTTATTCTAAGTATATTAAACCACAGTAGTGCAAAAACCAAACAATGTAGAGCCACCATTGTAGTGCAAAGTCCATACTGGATTGGTGTGAAGGTAGGATCCAAGAACCATCCATAGACACAAAAAGCTGGAGTAACTGAATGGGTCAGACAGCATCTCTGGAGAAAAGCAATAGGTGACATTTTGGGTTGAGACCCTTCTCTCCCCCCCGGGGCCACCACCGCTGTCTTCCAAGTCAAACCATTCACTGCACATACCTCCCTACTTGCGGTATTAGAATTAGGATGGGTGTTGTGTGAGAATAGATTGTGGGGGAGTGGGATAGATGTTATTGTTCTGAGTGCTGGTAAAGCATCAATCTATGTCATGATCTATGGTGGAAAATGATACAAGACAATGCTAATATCACTTCCAACATCTTTCCACCTTGCCCAGGAATAAACCAGGCATTTGTTAAGTTTGGAAAGTAAAGTTAAAGTAAAACATTTAAGAGAATAAAGTAAATGGAAGGGACAAAACTGAAATTTGACCACAAATACAAATTGCAAGGAGTAATTCAAGAGAAGTTTAAGAATGGTGATGGCAATTTATTCCTTTAAATATCAACATGATGGAACGACCTCAGAAACAGTAGAGGAGACAAGCAGTCTGAAATATTTTCAGAAATAATAAGGTAATGAAATAAAATTACATTCAATATTTTAAAATGCCCTTCTTCAGCAGAAATGATTCTGTATCTTGGTGATCCTGAAATATTTCTTTCAGTATATCATGGATTATTATACTTGTTTTCTTTGCATGGTAAATTTAGGCGAACCTGTGTTTATCAACTGGAATTGGAATTTTGTCTGAGCAATCGTTCAGATGCTTTACATGGCAGGGCACTAATCTACATTACCTCCTGGTGGAATGTCTACAAACAGCTGACACCTGTCAAAGGAATATCAGAAGTTGGGTCCCTGGCGGGGAGGCACTTGAAAATGTAGAATGTATTTGAGCAAGTGGAGTAAATGAGCTTTTATCAAAGTGGGGGGATGGGGCTGTGGGGCAGATGGTTAGCGAAAGGTGGAGGAAGCTGCTTTATCTTATCAGCTGTCAGACAGAAAGGCAATTAGCTACTGCTGGTTGGGAAATATCCTAACACCTTATTTACTCTAAAGTTGTAAACATGGGTGGCAATTTATTGAAATGTTAATTTTAACCTTTTAACCCCTGGGCTGCCAATAGCTTTAGTAAAAAGGTAATCTTCCTGATTTGAGCAGTCTGTAAGTTTTCAAGGCACTTGAAGACACTGAGAGTAATAATACTCTTGTAAAAACTGAGATCATCGTTTTTTTTAAGTTACTTCAATAATGTGAAAGTAGTTAAGAATTAGTTAAAGAATTAATCATTTTATCCTGAAGAAGGGTCTCAATCCAAAACGTTACCCATGCCTTGTCTCCAGACATGTTGTCTGTCCCGCTGAGTTACTCCAGCATTTTGTGTCTTGAACCACTTTATCCATTCTGTCATGATATCTGTTCTGCATTGGGGTTTGGGTGATTTGACAATGCCTCATTTATGCTCCTGACTGATCCCAATCCTGTATTATTAGAATGTCTTTGTAAATTACTGCACATTGCTGCATAAACATCCCTACAGTTGTGTTTGCAAGTGAATTCCAGATACCGATGGATATTTAGTAAAGGATTAGCAATTTCAGGTGACTCAGTATACAGTAAAATTTCAATAATCTACTTGCTCGGGACTCTGGCGGTGGCAGCTTTCAGATTATTGGACATCATTCTATATTAACACCCAGACACGCTTTTTGGGTCGCTTTTTACATTACACAACATAATAATGAATTTAATTTGCCAAGTTCAAAGGGAGCGCAGGAACTGGGACATTATTGAGTGGAAAGGGATTGTGGGCACCAGTGGTTAATCTCCCATGAATTAACAAGGAGTTCAGAAAACTCCTGTTGAGCCAGATGGTGACCCATTGGGGTATCTGAATGGTCAGATAGTGGAGGTTCAGAGTTTTACTGCACTTGTATCTGAAGTTCATTTTTCTAATTGAGTGTATTGAGCGGAGGGTAACCACTGAAATATCCTCATATTTCTTCACTGTCAATTTTAGCAGAAAGTTTAATTTATTCCATATAAATATATGAACATACCATCAGACAGTCATACAGCACGCAAACAGGCTCTTCTCAACTCATCCATGCTGACCAAGATGTTGACTAAACTAGTCCCATTTGCCTATGTCTGGTCCATATCCCTCCAAACCTTTTCTATCAATGTACATGTACACATGTCTTTTAAATGTTCTCCAGCTTCCCACACGGTGCAAACATGTGCTTGGTCAGGCTCTGGGAATTTATTTACCGTAATGCACGAGATGACAGTTAATACCTCATTTTTGGTAATTTGTATGTGAGAAAAACTCCCTCTTCTCCCCTCTCCCATCAGGCAAATGGTTTGGAAGTGTGAAGATGCACACCTCCAGATTCAGGGACAGCTTTTTCCAGCTGTTATCAGGCAACGGAATCATCCTACCACAACCGGACAAAGAGCAGTGCTGAACTACTATCCCTTTGATGACACTCGGACTACCCTTGATCAGACTTTGCTGGCTTTACCTTGCACTAAACGTTACTCCCTTATCATGTATCTGTACACTGTAATGGCTCAATTGTAATCATATGTTGTCAAATCAAAATACTCATAGATCAGAGAGGGGTTTCATTCAGAGGGTATAAGGCAGGTATGGTGGCTGACGACGGAACGTGACCGGAGGCATTTATCGAGGAGCTGCTGTTTCGATGCCTCCCAGATCGTCACATAGAAGCTCGGCCCGAGCCTCACTGGTCGGACGTAGTTAGCCTTGCCTCGTGGGTCGGAGTCCAGGTCGGCGGAGAGGCTGACGCAGCCCGAGGCTGAGGCCCGGGTTGGTACCATGGAGGCATGAAGTGGGACGTCGACAGCGGTAAAACCTCGCAACGAAGATGCCTCGCGTCGGTGAAGCCTCGCGGCGGCGACAATTCCTTGTGGGTCGACCCACAGTTGCCGATCGATGAGAGCGTAGAGGACCACCGTGAGGGGGGGGAGGGAAAGAACAATGGAGGACCCGGCGTGGGGAGGACCACCGCGAGGGGGGGGGGGTGGAGGAACAAAAGGAGGAGCCGGCGTGCATTGTAACTTTATCAGCGCCGTAGGTGGCCGCTATTTGTACACACCGGGTATGCAAGCCAAGAATCTCACTGTGCCTAGTCACACGTGCCAATGAAGTATTCCATTCCAGTCCATTCTTTCTGCTGACTGGATAGCACGTAACAAAAAGCTTTCGACTGTACCACGGTACACGTGACAATAAACTAAACTGAAACTGAAACTAAGATAGTCATCACAACTCATTGGCTTCCATTCCTTATCTTCCATGATTTCATCCAGAGTAAATTCTGATAAGAAATATTCGTTAAACATCTCACCCATCTCCTCTGGCATTGCATAAAGACAGCCATGTGGATGTTTAACGGGACCTATGCTCTCCCAATCCATCCTTTTCCATTTAATATACCTGTGGAATATCTGGGGATTCTCATTGACTTTGCTTGGTAGACCCATCCCATGAACTGCTGACTTCTTGTACTAGTTAAGGGATTTGCTTGCTCCTGGCTCTAGTTTAGAGATAGAGCATGGAAACAGGCTGTTAGGCACACCGAATCCGCACCGACCATCGATCACCCTAGTTCTACCCATCACACTACAGACAATTTTACAGAAGCCAATTAACCTACAACCCTGCATGTCTTTGAAAAGGGGGAGGAAACAGGAGCACCCGGAGAAAACCCACCGGACACAGGGAGAACGTACAAACTCCATGCAGAACCGCACCCGTACTCAGGATGGAACACAGGTCTCTGGTGCTGTAAGGCAGCAACTCTACTGCTGTGTCACTGTGCAGCCCATAACCTATACATCCTTCTGTTTTCTGACCAGAGACTCAATATCTCTCGTTAATCAGGGTTTCCTTATCTTGTCAGCTTCACCCTGAATGCTTCATATCACACTTTTAAAAGCCACCACTTGCCAGGGCAGGCTTCACCTATAAAAGTCTTACCCAACCAACCTCTGCCAGTTCCTGCCGAAAACCTCTAAAATTGACCTTGCCCCAATTTAGCATAGGACTTATCCTATGTGTAACTATCCTAGCTTATCTGATCCTACCCCCCTGTCTTTCTCTGTAAGTTTTAAAATTAATAGAATTATAGTCACAGGTCCCAAAGTGCACCTTCAATCACATGCCCTGCATTATTCCTGTGGTCGGAGGTCCAGGCTGCACCCTCCCACACAGCACCCTCTATATTATGATTAACAATGTTTTGTTGAATACATTCAATAAGTTTTACCCTGTCCAAGCTTTTTCCACTATGAGTGCACCGGCAGCTCAATCCTCGACTCAAAGAAGGAGGTATTGCGATCTCAGGCCAGTCCGTGCAGTTTAGCCTTTTTCCTTCGAGAGGAGACACTGGTGATCTCAGGCTTATCCTGGCGGCTCAACTTTGCCGCTGTGTGTGGGAGCAGTCCCTCGTTATCCATGGGCAGGAAGAGGCACTGGCACCTCAGCCTTGCTCCAGCCACTCAGTCTTCCCTCAGTAGGGGCGCTGGCTGCCTAGTGCTTCTTCCTGGCAGCCCAGTCATGACCACACTGTGACGCTGGTGGTCTCTGGTTTGTCCTAGTGGCTCAGTCTTCCTCAAACCTGCAACAGGGGAACACCATCTCACTCTCCCCATCTCCCTCCCTCTCTCCTCTCTCTCTCTCTCTCTCTCTCCCTATCCCCCTCTCCCCCTCCCCCCTCTTCCTCTCCCTTTCCCTCTCCCTCGCCCTCGACCTCTCTCCCTCTGGTTAGAATGCATGAGTTTTATGAAGCGTTTGCTGATGAGGTTCAGTTTGCTAATCCAGTATCAGAAATTGGACCCAGCTAATGCTGAGGATTGGCCTCTCCCAGCCTGTTCTGCCAGGTATTGGGATCAGAGCGGCAGCTGAGGGAAGCGGCGCTGGGAGAATGATTAAAATCTTCATGTAATCCCACACTAGTTTTCTTGCAGCTATCTGCAATCTCCATGCACATCGCCTCCTCTCAGATGATATGGAGGGCCCATAATACAATCCCACCAATGTCATCATCCCCCGCTTGTTTCTAAGTTCTACTCATAGGGCTTCATGGACAATCCCCCAAGAATATCCTCTCTTAGCACTGTTTTTATGTCCTCCCTCATTCAAAGCCCTGCCCTCCTCTCAGTGGTATTTCTGTAGCATTTACAATATCCCAGTACCCTGAGCTAATCCACACTCTGAGTTTGTCCACCTTACCCGTTAAGCCTCTTTCATTGAAATTAATTCACTTTAAACCATTGGTCCTCCCTTTCTCATTGCCATGCTCCTCGTTGTCCAAAAATTAAACTTGCACTCTTTGACTCTCTGACTACAGCTTCAGCTTTGCTCCCAACTTCATGTGTCGACTTTTTTGATGATCTTGGAACCCTCCCCCCCCCCCCCCCCACCACCCCTCCTGCCTCCAATCTAGTTTAACCCCTCCCGAGCAGATCTCATACATCTCCCTCCCAGGATATTGGTCCCCTCCAGCCCCCTCTTGTACTGGTCACCTCTACGCCAGAAGAGATCCCATGATCCAACAACCTGTTCCTCAGCCACGCATTGTTATCCTTCAATTTCTGCCCTCAATAGCACGTGGCATTGGGAGTAGTCCAGAGATTACTACCCTCGAGTTCCTCCTTTTTAACTTCTTTCCTAACTCTGCAGGAAAGGTGTCATGGTGTCATACAGTCCCTTCAGCCCACCTTGTCCATGCTGACCAAGCGACTACTTTGGACGAGATCAATATGCCTGTATTTGGCCCGTAACCCTCTAAACTCTTCCTACCCATATATCTGCACAAGCGTCTTTTAAAATTCATTCTTGTTTTCACTTCCATAGCTTCTTCTGGCAGCTAATTCCAGATGCGGACTGTCAGATACATTGACGACTGCATCGGTGCTACTTCCTGCACCCATGCAGAACTCACTGACCAACTTCACAACCAATTTCCATCTTGCACTCAAATTAATTTGGACTATCTCCTACATCTCTCTACAGTTTCTAGATCTCATCGTCTCCATCACAGGAGATAGACTATTGACTGACATCTACAACAAACCTACTGACTCCCACAGCTATCTAGACTACACTTCTTCCCACCCTGCTTCCTGTAAAGACCCTATTCCCTACTCCCAATTCCTCCGTCTACACCCCATCTGCGCCCAGGATGAGGTTTTCCATACCAGTGCATTGGAGATGTCTTCATTCTTTAGGAAACGGGGGTTTCTTCCTCCATTATAGATGAAGCTCTCACTAGGGTCTCCTTGATATCCCGCAGCTCCGCTCATACTCCCCCGCCCCCATTCGTCCTCACATTCCACCCCATTAGTTGTCGCATAAAGTATATAATCCACCAATATTTTGTCCACCTCCAATGGAATCCCACCTTATGGCCACATCTTCCCGTCACCACCCCTTTCTGTTTTCCACAGAGGTCACTCCCTCCGGTATGAACATTGACAGTCTGAAGAAGGGTCTCGACCCGAAACGTCGCCCATCTCCTTCGCTCCTTAGATGCTGCAGCACCCGCTGAGTTTCTCCAGCTTTTTGTGTAACACCCGTTGACTTCTCTAACTTCAATTAGCTTTTGTTTTCCCTTTCTCTCCAACCCCTCCCCTTTCCAGTTCTTCCACCAGTCTTGCTGTCTCCAACTACATTCTGTCTCTGTCCTGCCCACTCCCCTGACATCAGTCTGAAGAAGGGTCTCGACTCGAAACGTCAACCATTCCTTCTCTCCGGAGATGCGGCCTGTCTCGCTGAGTAAAGGGCCTGTCCCACCAGCACGCAACTATATGCGATGAACGCGATCAAACCGGCAGCGGGGGCCGCGCGGAGGTCGGGTGATCCCCTGTACAGGGCCGGTCCCACCAGCATGCGCCTGCATGCGGCAAGCGCAACTAAACCGGCAGTAGGGGCCGCGCGGAGGTTGGGTGAGTGGCGCAACGCGGCGCAAAGCGAGGCGAACTTGAAGCAAGTCCAAGGTAAGTTCGCCAGGACTTAGAGGGGCACACAGAGAGGGGCACCGAGACACACACACATACAGGGCCACGGAGCCACACACATAGAGGGTCACGGAGGCACTTACAAATAGTTTCACGGAGGCACGATGTCCAGGCGGTGTGTAAATGTCGCGGCGACTGCGAGCCTACATTTTTGGACATTGTCAGTTTTTCGGAGCCCCGCGCGGCGTCGGGACGAACTCGGGACGAACTCCGCACAATTCCGCACGGCTCCGGCGATCGAAGTGGGACCGGCCCCGCGACGCCGGACGGCTCAAGCGACCACGTTAGGTCGCGCTAATCGCATCGAGTTGCATGCTGGTGGGACAGGCCCTTTACTCCAGTATTTTGTCTCTACCTCCAGATGCGGACTGCTTTGTGTAGTTGATTGGATTAACAGGAACAAAGCAATGTGCTCTCAAGCATGATGTTATAACAAGGGAAGAGGATGACATTCTCCCATTGAACTTTTAAAAAATCCAATGAATCAATTTAAACGTTTTAAGGGGAATGATGCGCGTCGGAAGTAACCTGCAATTTAAAAACAGGCCTGAAAGGAAAAGGAACTGACAATATCTCTTTCGAGATAAGAGGTGGTCTTTGTTTATCTAGTTAAACAACAATCTCAAGTAGTCTATGATGGATATCCTAATGGCAAAAGGCTCACTTTAGCAGTGTGTCAGATAAGTTACAGAACCTCACCCTTCACTGTTTGGAGACCACATCAGCATTATTCTTCTGCATGCAAGTCCACGTAACTGTATGCAAGATGCAAAGCATGGAGTACCACATTTTACTAAACATTTTACAAAACAAGGCAAGGTGGATCAAATCTGTGCTTTTGTCAAGTTACCTCATTCGTTTAGTTAGAAATCACTTCTCGAGTTAATTAATTTTTCCCAAAAGAAGCGAGTATTATTTTGGAACCCCTTTGTCTAACTTTCTTGTAATGAAACTAACAGCTGCTCTGCTAGATATATTGGTGTCATCTGCCTGCAGATGGTACATGGTATGCAAAGTCCAAATGTTTCATTCTTCAACAAAAACAGGGATGGAAACTGCAGGTTATGTTACTAGATTACAATGGCTAACATACCGAGTCCAGAATACAGGCACATTTACCTCTCTGAAATGTTATTTACAGCTGAAATTTTTCATTTCTAGGGATCAGGATTAGTCAGATAATTTTTCTGTAAACTTTCCTGAAAATGCTACCTTGAGACTGGCAACCGGGACTCAGGTTATCTGCAAGATGCACTTTATGTAAGCGATCGGTAAAGTAGCCTCTCTTTGGAGGATCGGTTTTCACTGGCGAACTTGTGCTCTGAAGAATGTGCACGCGCTTAAGACCAGAAGGGAGCACATGTCCGAACCTCAGTAACATGTTGCAGTTGCTTTGATGTAGTGTCTCATTCTTGACCTGATTCTTGGTTATTTTGGTAACTTTCATTAGAATTATAAAGATTATAACAGTAAAAAGGAAAGCTTGTAAAAAGATCAAAATTTTCATGAAATCTAAACAAAATTTTACTAGAATTGCGCAGTGTGTTTATAAATTCCAGTCTGCAGATTTAATTTTTGATTAGTTTATAGTGCACCTATGACAGGAAAAGGGGACATTGTCTGTAGAACATGCTGACTTGTCTTTTAGTCTGCGTCTTATACATAAGAGTGCTCTACCAGTTTACATTAAGCTGGATTCATTTATTTTTTCTGTCTTACTTGCTTTGCTGAGCAATATGTCATTAATTTTTGAAGTGCAAGGCTAAAACGTCAGTATAAAAATGAATTTGTGGATTAAGTATTGTGGCCCATAATGCAAACATTGTCAGCGCTTTAAACATCGAAATTTTACTCCAGTCAATGAAATATCTTTATAAGGCTTATTCAGACCAGCCATCCGATCCTTCCCTTTTGTTACCCGAATCATATCAAGCTTGCAATGACTGAGGGTTATGCATTAAAGCACAACCTTGAAAGATTTCCCATGGAAATTCGACCGCAACATGCTTTATAACTTTGATGGAAGATCTGAGGAAAACCTTACGGAAATGGAGTAAATGTATTTCACATCATGTACGTCAATCCTCTGCCTGAAATATAGCTCGGACCCTGGAGACTCCTCCAACACAAATTCACCCCCTTTTTCCAGGAATCTATCTGCCAGTTATACCACATTAGTCAGCATCTGAAGAAGAAAAAAAATAAAGATTTATATTGAGATGTGAAATTTCATTCATATTTCAGAGGTCTGACCTTTTCCACCTAAATCCTGGTTTACCTGCTATTCAATGGACATTTTCAGGTTTCAGATTAAATTTTTCGAATACATCAGCATGGATGAAAAAGCTTTGAAAGAAAGTGCCAATAAGCGGTCAATTATAGATTAATTCCTGTTAGTTGTGGGGTTCTGAATTTGGAAATTATATATTAAATATAAACTAAAAATATTTGATATCCAAACAGTGTAAGCACTAAAGCTAAACAGGATACCACAAGGCTAATAGTGAACTGCAAGGTATTCATTCAAATTGATTGATTTGCCAACATTTTTTAGGCATTAACTTGTTAAATTCATTGCCGTTTATTATTACAATGCACTTTGAATTGAGGTTTGCCTCTCAATTCATTCAGACTGTGGTTGAAGAAACAAAAATGACAGCTAAAAACTGAAGAAGCCCAGCGATCAGTGATGTTTGTTCTACCTCTCTTCCACCTTTCCAAAGGTTACATAATGGAAAGCAGTGAAAAATATATTACAAAATTAAAACTAGAATGATTTGGCAGAAGTATACACTGTCATCTGAACTCCTGTAAACATCAGCAAAACTCATTGGTGACGTGTTACAGCAGTGCTTGCTTCTGTTGAGTCTGTTTTTCTCTTACTGCTTGCACAGGGCGACCAGTGTCTGGGGTTGTGCTTGCTGCAGAAACACTAAAAGAGTCAATGTTGCAAGTTAATCTGCGGAACTCCGAGAACAGTTTAGGCTGCCCCATACTGATAATCTGAGCAGTTCTTTTCAATATAGAAGCTTTGTGTTTTGACAAGTAGTGTTGGCAACTGTTTAAAACTAAACATTTTAAAGCACAAATAAACATTGTATGGAATGCACAAATATATTCTGTTCTCACCAAGTTGTCTCCTGCAACTTTTTAAACATTTCTAAAATCTTGTTAATCTCAAATACAATTGCAACATGAATATATGGAGATGTTTTCTTTTCTCAGAAAGCAGGCTAAATATTGTGGGTTAGTGTGAGACACTTTCTCATTCCCACTCAACTGCCTATGGAACAGTTGAGAAAGTAAGTAAGTTTATTGGCCAAGTATTCACATACAAGGAATTTGCCTTGGTGCTCCGCCCACAAGTAACAACATGACATACAGTGACAGTTACGAATGACTCAGAGGGTTTTCACAGACGACACAAACGAACAAACACATACAAAACAGCAAGGAGCAGTACACCGTGGCTGCCATCGTCGGCGCCAGCGGCAGCAAGCAGCAGCAGTAGCTACACATTAAGAGAGAGCTGATGGTTACCTTTTCCTCTATACTATTGGCCGTATAATATTTGGGTTGCAAGGAAGGGAGAGGATGAGAGCAGAAGAAAAATTAAAAATAATTATTTGATTTATGCAACATATTTCTAATTCTTACTGCATTTATAACAAAGCGTACACTTTTGTTTAACAATATAATTGTTTGGGAAATAGAAAGAGTGGTGAACATTTGTTCCCACATATCTTCTGCACCGTTCAAATGTTCATTGAAAACAGCATTCAACAAGGTACAAACTGTCCATTTGTGGTTCAAATAACATTATGATTCAAATCATTGGCTATCTGCTAGTTGATTTGTGATATCGTTAACAACTTTCTTGCGTATAAAACATTTGTGGTAAAAAAATGAGTCCTTTGAATATGCTGTGCTGATTCTACCAATCTCATGCCAACAATATTGCCATGACATATCCATGTTACGGTATAAGTACGCCAACATAACAGGAGAGCCTTACAGCGCCAGAGATGCAGGTTCGATCCTGACCACGGGTGCTTGTCCGTACGGAATTTGTACGTACTCTCCATGACCTGCGTGGGTTTTCTCCGAGATTTTCGGTTTCCTCCCACACTCAAAAGGCGTACAGGTTTGTAGGTTAATTGGCTTGGTATAAATGTTTTTAAAAATTGGCCCCAGTGTGTGCAGAATAGTGCTAATGTGCGGGGATCGCTGGTCAGTGCAGACTCGGTGGGCAAAAGGGCCTGTTTCCGCGCTGTATCTCTAAATTAAACTAAACTAAACTACTCCACTAGATCTCAGAGTGGTGGTATGATCCTTGAACTGGTCGCACAATCCTTCCCCTGTTGCCTTCCTCTGCACTGCTCCAGTAGACTTCACGTAGAAGCCAATGGGACAGCACAGTTCAGCAGATTAGCCAACTCTTAGGCTGTGCAAGGTTACGTTCTGGTTAGTGCGGAGCTGCTGGGAGAAACAGCAGACCCAAAGTGTAAAAGAATTAAAGAAGGAACTGCAGATGCTGGAGAATCGAGGGTTACACAAAAAGCTGGAGAAACTCAGTGGGTGCAGCAGCATCTAAGGAGCGAAGGAGATAGGCGACGTTTCGGGTCGAGACCCTTCTTCCAAAGTGTAGATAGATAGTGATCTTGGAGTAACAGAAGATTTGCCCCAGTATGATTTTCATTACTAATTAATAAATGAACTACATAACTCCCACTGATAACTCATGACGCAGAGTTACAGAGTCAGACTATATCATAGCTTCCTGATAAATGAACATTTGCGCTCATATGATTACTTGCCAGATGTTTATAGTTGGAACCGCAGAAACATTCTGTAAAATTGCCTAAGTTCTGTCATTACAGCTATTTACCAAGTTAAGAGCAACAACACTACAAAATAGTTTACATTTTTGGACAATTTTCTGGGGTTATGTATAACGTGATGAATACTTCCAACAATATTTCATTACGGCTTTCCATGAAGGGAACAGACTGTGGCAAACAGGACCACACATCAACAGATTGCTGTAATGCACAGAAACACGGGAGCGCAGCATTTCTCAAGACTGTTTTTGCAGATTGATTAATTGCGATAAATGCACCTGACTCCATTCCACTTTCCTCTGTCTGGACCCCTGGACAGTTTGTTCCTATTTGGCTCATGTGGTCACAGAATAAATTCAAGGCAGATGAATTAGTTCCACTTTGAAAGAAACAAAATGTGTTGAAATGAAATGATCCTAATGGACAAGGCTAGCTTATTCTTAATATGTTAAGCGTGTTTACATTCTCATCTTTCATCTTGAGTATAACCACAGAATGCAGTTTTCTACTAAATTACTCCACAACTCACTCCAAGGGAATTAACGAAAATACATGTCCAATTGATAAACTGAGAGTGATCAATGGCATAATCAACAGAAAAATGGTCTGTGGTTGTACCTGTGGAGTGAGCGTGCATTGTACCTGGCGGGTGCTCTTCTGAATCTGTATATGCTCCCTGAACAGAAAGCCCAGGCAGGCTTTGCCTTTTTCCTGCAGAGAGAATCCATGGATGTTACTTAGGAATGTTATAGTAAAATTAGAAGTTGGAACTGGATTTTCCATATCTTCTGAGATTAGGTCACAGAGTCCAATCATGGATCTTCAAAGCTGAGTCATAGAAAGATACAGCACGGCAAATTAAATCATTCGGCCCATCGTGTCCAACCCGCCATTCAATCGAACGTAAACCTATTTTTCCCTCAGCTCCATTCTCTTGCCTTCTCCTCGTAACCTTTGACGCCCTTAAAAATCAAGAACCTATCAAACTTAGATTTAAAAATACACAAGGTCTTGGCCTCCACAGCCGTCTGTTGCAATGAATTCCACAAATTCACCACCCTCTGGCTAAAGAAATTCCTCCTCATCTCCACTCTAAATGTACATCCTTTTATTCTGAGACTGTTCCCTCTGATTCTAGACTATCCCAGAGGTTTTTGTCCTCCGGCAGCCACCTTCAACTAGCATCGCAACTGGCTTAGACTAAAAAATTATCAATTTTTTAAACGGAAACCACTTTCGACCATTAGGGAGACTGACAAAAACCTCCGGGAACCGCGCGGATACCTTGGGTGGGGCGCAAAGTCTCCAGGGGTTTCTGTTCAGGTTTCCTAAGTGGGACAGGGGCATTACATCCTTGCTTTTCTATTCTGGTCCCCTCAAAATTAATACTAGGCATCCTCTCTACTCTTCGAAGGCCTGTAAATAACACCCATCAGTTTTTCACCCTTCACAGTTTCTTAACTCTACCACAGGGATTCTACATCTTCTGATCCTATATTGTTTCTTAATAAGGATTGGATTACATTCCTCACCCACAAAGCCACCTCTTCTGCCCACCAGCCTGTCTTGTCCATACGATGTGTATCTGTGGATGTTCAGCTCCCAGCTCTAATCCTCTTCCCGCCATGACTCAGGGATGCCCACACCATCGTACCTGACAATTTCCAACTGTGTTGTAAGCTCATCCACCTAGTTTTGTGTACTGCGTGCAACTAGATATAACACTTCCAGTTCTGTATTCACCACTCCTCTTACCAAAATAGTCTCAATGTTGCCTCATGTTAGACTCTTATCCCTTTCCACACTTCCTGTCATATTTCTTATTCTGGAGACTTCAGTAACCTCTCCTGCGCTCTCCTCTCCTTTAAGTTTATCCACACTTTTTCAATCTGTTGAACTAACTAGTTTAAAGCTTTGTCTATGGAGTTATGCAATATGCCAGCACCCTGATCCCAGGAAGGTCCAGCTGAGTTTGTCCCATCAGAACAGCCCCCTCTTTCCCCAATACTGATGCCAAAGTCCCACAAATTCAAACCCACTTCTTCTGCACTAATATTTGAGCAACGCGTTTAACTTTTTAATCTCATTGACCCTATGCCAATTTGCTCGTGGCACGGGTAACAATCCAGAGATCATTACTTTTTTGGTTCAGCTTTCTAATTTAGTACCGCGTTACTCAAATTCCCTAGAAGAACCTATTTCCTTGTTTTACATGTGTCGTTGGTACCAACATGTAATCGACCAACTATTTTTCCCAGATTCCCTTCAACCCCTTCCCCACCATGCAGTCGAAGGTAGAGTGTATTGAAAGTAGGCATGCAGGTGCAGCAGGCAGTGAAGAAAGCGAATGGTATGTTAGCTTTCATAGCAAAAGGATTTGAGTATTGGAGTATAGGAGCAGGGAGGTTCTACTTCAGTTGTATAGGGTCTTGGTGAGGCCACACCTGGAGTATTGCATACTGTTCTGGTCTCCAAATCTGAGGAAGGACATTATTGCCATAGAGGGAGTGCAGAGAAGGTTCACCAGACTGATTCCTGGGATGTCAGGACTGTCTTATGAACAAAGACTGGATAGACTCGGTTTCTACTCTCTAGAATTTAGGAGATTGAGAGGGGATCTTATAGAAACTTACAAAATTCTTAAGGGGTTGGACAGGCTAGATGCAGGAAGATTGTTCCCGATGTTGGGGAGGTCCAGGACAAGGGGTCACAGCTTAAGGATAAGGGGGAAATCCTTTAGGACTGAGATGAAAAGGACTTTTTTCACACACAGAGTCTCTGGAACTCTCTGCCACAGAGAGTAGTTGAGGCCAGTTCACTGGCTATATTTAAGAGGGAGTTAGATGTAGCCCTTGTGGCTAAGGGGATCAGAGGGTATGGAGAGAAGGCAGGTACGAGATACTGAGTTGGATGATCAGCCATGATCATATTGAATGGCGGTGCGGGCTCGAAGGGTTGAATGGCCTACTCCTGCACCTAATTTCTATGTTTCTATGTTTCTATGTGCACAATATGGACAGCACTGAAGTCATTGGTGACTTGGTGACTGGAGCTGGGAGGCAGCTGCTTTACCATTACACACCCTGTTTCGCTTAATCCTGACAATTATATTTAAAGGCTTCTTACCTTACTGAGAAACATGAATTAAAAAAATAAAGACAATTGAAAAATGTGAATTTCGGATCTCAGCTGCTCCATTATGATGCCGGATGCTCCATTACAATTTAGACAATTGCTGTTAAAAATTGATTCTTGTCTTCAGATACTCCTGTTGACCATCTGAAATTAGAGCTGACCAAATTCAGCAGGATTGTGAGCAAATTCAGGCACTAAACGTTCAGAAGGATATATCAATTTAGAAGAAGTGTAGACTTAAACCCCTGTCCCACTTAGGAAACCTGAACGGATACCTCTGGAGACTTTGCGCCCCACCCAAGGTTTCCGTGCGGTTCCCGGAGGTTTTTGTCCTCCGGCAACCACCTTCAACTAGCATCGCAACCGGCTTCGACTAAAAAATTACTGATTTTGAAACAGAAACCACGGGCCCATTAGGGAGACTGACAAAAACCTCCGGGAACCGCACGGAAACCTTGGGTGGGGCGCAAAGTCTCCAGAGGTTTCCGTTCAGGTTTCCTAAGTGGGACGGGGCATTATAGTCTGAGACCTGGACACCAAGGATTGCTTTACCATTTAGTTTACAAGATTTCTATTCCCTGGTAGTTAGATAAAGGTCGATTTGATTGAAGATTTCAGGATAGTAAGGACAATCAGAAGGACAGCTAAAATATTCGGCTGCGCAAATAAAGTGATCTTGAAGCCAGCTCTTTTCAGGAGAAGCAAGAATAGTCTTTACGTGGAAGGCCAGGGACATTCAAACTTTACAACTCTCTTTTGCGAACAGCAAGCAATGCTAAATCAACTCTTAGTTTTACATCTAAAATGGACAGTTATTTGAAAATCAAAGGAATTAAGTGATCTGGAAGGTATATAGAGTCATAGAGAGTCATACAGTGTTACAGTGTGGAAACAGGCCCTTCGGCCCAACTTGCCCACACCGGCCAACATGCCCCAGTTGCACTAGTCCCGCCTGCGCCTGGTCCATATCCCTCCAAACCAGTCTGATCCATGTACCTGGCCAACTGCTTCTTAAATGATGGGAAAGTCCCAGTCTCAACTACCTCCTCTGGCAGCTTGTTTCATACATCCACCACCCTCTGTGAGAAAAAGTCACCCCTCGGATTCCTACTAAATCTTTTCCCCTTTTCTTTGAACCTATGTCCCCTGGTCCTCAATTCCCCTATTCTGGGCAAGAGACTCTGTGCATCTACCCAATCTATTCCTCTCATGATTTTGTACACCTCTATAAGATCACCCCTCATCCTGCTGCGCTCCAAGGAATAGAGACCCAGTCTACTCAACCTCTCCCTTTAGCTCACACCCTCTATTCCTGGCAACATCCTCGTAAATCTTTTCTGAACCCTTTCAATCTTGACAATATCTTTCCCATAACATGGTGCCCAGAACTGAACACAATATTCTAAATGTGGTCTCACCAACATCTTATACCACTGCAACACGACCTCCCAACTTCTATACTCAATACTCTGTCTGATGAAGGCTAATGTGCCAAAAGCCTTTTTGACCATCTTATCTACCTGCGACTCAACCTTCAAGGAACCATGCACCTGCATTCCTAGATCCCTCTGCTCTACAACACTACCCAGAGGCAGGGCTGCCAACATTGGGTGAGAGTTGGGAATGAGAAATTGTGAGAGGCCAAGCCTAAGGGAGCGTAGCGACCGAGAGGGCAGGGGGGAGGTGCCCCCCCCCCTCCCTTTCCATTGGTACGGAGCAGTTGCAGTTTTCATCTTGAAATAATGCAATCTGGTGCATACTGTAGCGAGTCTTTTAACTTATACTTGAAAGCAATATTTATGCTTTAAATTGGATTAGCTATGAATAAGGTTAGGCTAAATTACATTCCTAATTACATTCCACAGTAGAGCCAGGCTGATCAACATGTACAGCACATGAATGATCTTAGTGTATTCATGCATGGAAATCAGATTATATTCAAACACTTTGGCCATTTTGACCAACCTGGATCTCACTGCACACCTGGTACCACTCCTGACCTTAACTCCAGTTGCATATCTTCTCTCATTCCTGACCCTGAGTTCAGCCTTGCAGACTAGACTCAGCCTTACACTTATCCCATTCCCCCTGGATATTCCGGACTTGTCAACCAATTACAAATCAGGCTAATTATAAATCAAACACATTTGCCAACTCCAAAACATGAAGCGCTGAGCATTGGGATCCAGACATCACGGACAACTGGCCTCAGTTCCCCGCTCACATCTGGCAGTGCTATCTGTCTGAACCAATCACTGATCACTCGCCTTGGGGGTATCTAGCGAGGGAGTGGGGGGGGGCGGTAGGGATTTTTTGAAATTTGATCAATCATCAAATCATCAAACAAACGTTATTGTCATTTAGAAACACATTGATATATGCAATTCCAAACGAAATTCCGTTGCATTTGGCTCCCCGTGCAACACGATAATAAACAGAAGGATAAAATGGATAAAAAGATAAAATGGATAAAAAGATAAAATAGACAATGGTGGTAGCCCATTACATGGCATTCAGGAGTCTGATGGCTCATGGGAAGAAGCTGTTGCAGAACCTTGACGTTCTGCTCCT
Organism: Raja brachyura; assembly: GCA_963514005.1. Next base: position 9,247,292 of record OY740803.1, on the reverse strand, counting down.
TATGCTACGATATCTTCTGCCTATGATGTCCATTGCCCACAATACATGATGTATTAAAATCATGTTTTAATGCATTGTAGAATTATGATTTCAATGTTTTTTGATTGAAGTATTTTTAAGAGGTAACTTTTTATGGGGTAACTTTTTCCACACAAAGGGTGGTGGGTGTATGGAACAAGCTGCCAGAGGAGGTAGTTGAGGCTGGGACAATCCCAACATTTAAGAAACAGTTAGACTGATACACAGATAGGACAGGTTTGGAGGGATATGGACCACAAACAGCTAGCGTAGCTGGGACATGTTAGCGGGTGTGGGCAAGTTGTGCCGAAGGGCCTGTTTTTACACAGTATCACTCTATGACTACATTATACCTCCACCATGCATGAATGCTTCAAAATCAAGTAGTCGAGTTTTATTGCCATATACTCAAGAATGGAAACATAGAAAATAGGTGCAGGAATAGGCCATTCGACCCTTGGAACCAGCACTGCCATTCAATATGATCATGGCTGTTCATCTAAAATCAGTACGTCTTTCCTGTTTTTCCCCCATATCCCGTGATTTCGCGAGCCCCAAGAGCTAAATGTAACTCACTTGAAAACATCCAGTGAATTGGCCTCCACTGCCTTCTGTGGCAGAGAATTCCACAGATTTACAACTCTCTGGGTGAAGAAAGTTTGTCCTCATCTTCGTCCTAACTGGCCTACCCTTTATTCTTAAACTGTGACCCCTGATTCTGAACTCCCCCAACATCGGGAACATTTTTCCTGCAGTTACAGTCAGTGAAAATCTAGCAGGCAAGCAGGATGCTTTCTCCAACCACCCTGATTTGAAGGCCACTATCTTCCACCGTTTCTACCCAGTGCTTGGTACCTACTTCCAGCAGCCACTGGTTGTCCTCCTGGATGCACTGAGCCGTAGCCTGAAGGGCGTGTTCCACTTAGGCAATCTTTTGGGTGACTACAAACGGCAGTGGCAACTATTTTTGCTGTCGGAGGTTATCGTACGTTGTCAAGAGGTGTCGCAGGTGAATGCTGGTAAAACTAGTCCCTGACCATCGTCTAAAGAGTCTCCTCTGTGGTACAGGCCCACAAGTGCGTGGGAATAGCGTAGATCAAGGGAGCTCGACCAGCTGTGTCACTCGTTGTCCAGCCCACTCTCCAAGTCACTGATAGACAAATAAAACCAGAGTAACAGCCAATTTCTTCTCTGGGTCTGTGGACCGACTCCAAGCCCATTGATCTGTGGCACTGCTCGATACTTGATTGGCTTTGTGGAATCAGAGCCAGATGTCACCGTGTCCCGGCACTCGGCACTACACAGCCCTGCTAGCCGGACAGGGTTTAGTTTAGAGATACAACGCGGAAGCAGGCCCTTCAGTCCACCGAGTCCACACCAACCAGCGATCCACGCACATTAACACTATGCTACACACACTGGGGACAATTTATACTTATACCAAGCCAATTAACCAGACCTTCAGTCCAAAGAAGGGTCTCGACCCGAAACGTCACCGATTCCTTCCCTCCAGAGCTGCTGCCTGACCCGCAGAGTTACTCCAGCACTTTGTGTCTATCGGTTTAAACCAGCATCTGCAATTCCTGCCCAAATGCCGTTTAAATGTCATTGTGGTAATTTCAAGTGTAGAATGAAGACAATGAATGCAGCAACATCAGAACAATGACATTCTCAGTTGCTGCACCTTAACAGGCCGGTTAAAGCAACAACACACAGATACATGTAAATAGATTGATTTAGTTTACTATTACCACCTGTAGCGAGGTACAGGGAAAAGCTTTTGTTGCGTGCTATCCGGTAAATGCAAGCAAGCCGCTCACAATGTACAGATAAAGGATAACGGGTGCAACATATATAATCAATAATACAATGGATTAATAATCAGTAATATTAGGTAATCATCCCGGCGTATCAGCAGAGGCCCAAATATTAGCATTACAATTAATGCCCCACAGCACCGGAGACACCGGTTCGATCCTGGTCTCGGGTGCTGTCTGTGTGGAGTTTGCACGTTCTCACTGTGACCGCATGGGTTTCCTCCAGGTGCTCCGGTTTCCACCCACATCCCAAAGATGTGCAGGTTTATAGGTTACTTGGCCCTCTGTAAATTGCCCCCTAATGTGTAGGGAGTGGATGAGAAAGTGGGCTAACATAGAACCAGTGTGAACGGGTGATAGATGGTCGGCACGGACTCAAGGGGCCGAAGGGCTGGTTCCACGCTATATCTTTGTACTAATTATAATATTGAACAAATCAAGGCTTACCTATCGGATTTGAACATGAACAATATTATCCCAAGGTTGCAGAGTAATTGAATGGCATTCACTGCATAATCCATGTGGTTATTCTTTGTAAAGTGAAGGGCAAAGTTCATCTCTGTAAGTTTCATTTTCTGAAGTTAATTTGTAGTTTATATTTACCATCTTGCCTTTGCTTATTTGTTCCCGCGATACATGAATCCAAGACTTACATTTAAAGATGAACATAATATCAATTTAAAGACAGATATCAATTAATTTCCCCGATTGAGTATGAATATCGATTTCTTTAACATCCCCTCTCTCTCCGTCCCTCCCCCACCCGACTACTACCTGGTGCTAGCTGAAAAGTTGTCTTGTTGGGTCTCATTGTGTGAGAAGGAACTGCAGATGCCAGTTTAAACTGAAGAGAGACACAAAATTCTGGAGCAACTCAGTGGGACAGGCAGCGTCTCTGGAGAGAAGGAATGGGTGACGTTTCAGGTCGAGACCCTTCTAAAGGTTTTGGTTCAAGGCCCTTGGAAGGGTCACGACCAGAAACGTCACCCATTCCTTCTCTCCAGAGACACTGTCTGATCCATGCCGGTCAATAGGGCGAATTCAGCACAGAGACTAACGGCAGTTGTGCAACGCTTCCGACGCCTCCGACGGCCCGGGACTCTTGCACTGAGGCAGCTCCACGGCCGGAGCTGCAGCGAGCAACTCGCCAGCCCGGCAAACACCCACCATCCTCGGCTCCCCGTCCGCATCTGTCCCCGCCGCAGCTTCTGCTTCCTCCCTCCCTCAGCCCCGGCTCTCCAACACCCGCGGCCCATACAGTGGATGAGTTTTTTAATTTTTGTTGATCACAGAATTTCTCGCGACCGAGCGTGAGAAATTTGTGATCAGCGTGAGAGCATGAGAATTTGTCGAAATGCGTGAGTTTCAAAGGTTCTCGGAGGTTGTAGCCGGTGCTGACTGGTGAATTTAATTGGCTCATTGGGGAATAAAATGAAAGCAGTAGTTTTCAGAACCAAGGATAACCGACCGGTAATGTTATATGTCTGCCGGGATTCACTGCTGTGTATCTCTGGCTTATTAAAAGTTGTCTCCATTCCTTCTCCCCATTTAAACCATTCACACTATGATTTTCCCAGTCAATATTGGGAAAGTTAAAATCCTCTACTACAAAAACCTTATTTGACCTGCAGCTGTCTGCAATCTCCTGGCATATTTGTTCTTCTAATTCCCATTGACTATTCGGGGGTCTGTAGTACACCCCCAATGACGAACCGTCCGTAATGTCACCTCTGACCACTGCCGTAACATCCTCCTTAACCAACAATGCAACCCCCCAAACCCCCTCCTCTTTTCCCCTCACCCCTGTCTCTGCTGAAGCTCCTGTACCCCGGAACATTGAGCTGCCAGTTCTGCCCCTCCCTTAACCAGGTTTCAGTCACGGCTACAATGTCCCAGTCGCTTGTATCTATCCATGCCCTAAAATCATCTGTCTTACCCGGCAGGCCCCTTGCTTTAAAATACGTGCAGTTTAAACCAACCCTCCTTCCTTGTTCTCTGCCTTTCACCTGCCTTCTACGTCCACTAACCTTTCCCGCACCATTCTCCACACCAACTTCTAACCTCTCACGTGCCTCTGTCCTGCACGAGATCCCACCCCCCTAGCAATCTAGTTTAAACTTTCCCATGTAGCATTAGCAAACCTGCCTGCCAGGATGTTGGTTCCCCCCCAGTTTCAACCCTTCCCTTTTGTACAGGTCACCCCTGCCACAGAAGAGATCCCAATGATCCGCACATCTAAATCCATGCCTCCTGCACCAACTCCTCAGCCACACATTCATTTCCCCTATCTCCCTGTTCTTACCTTCACTAGCACAAGGTACTGGAAGCAATCCTGAGATCACTACCCCGGGGATCCTGCTTTTCAGTCTATTACCTGATTCCCTAAACTCATGTTGCAGAACCTCCTTCCTCTTCCTATATCGTATGTGCCAACATGCACAACAATCTCCAGCTACTCCCGCTCCAGCTCGAGGATGCCATGCAGTCGCTCCAAGACGTCCTGGACCCTGGCACCAGTTAGGCTACGCACCATCCTGGAGTCTCGCCTGGTTCCGCAGGATCCCCTGTCCGCACCTCTGACCATTGAGTCGCCCGCCACTATGGCTCTGCCGGATGTCAGTCTTCCTTGTTGAGCCTCAACACCAGGGTTGGAGTCACAGCACCGGCTGCCGCTCAAACGACGTATTGTCCGCCCCGACAACTCCCAAGGTGGTGCACCTGTATTCAATAGGTAACAGCCACCAGTGTCTCCTGCACTCCATGTTTACTTCTCTTTCTCATTATCACCCACCTTCGCTCTTCTTGTATCCTCGGTGTGACAGATAAACCAAAAATAATAGAGGAAATTTGAATGGCTTCATAATTCACCTAGCCTCTCGCTCAGATCCAAAGCTAGGTCATAACTTTCTTTCAGTTTAAATTTATGTAACACTAACTTTTGTGATAAATGATCACAAAGATTAAGAAGATCCCAAGTACAATTATATCAATCAAGCACCTTTAACAAGGAAATTCATCTCTTGTCACTCCTTGTGTAGCACCACATAACTGAATTTGATATTGAGTTATTTAAGGAAATATTAGGGCAGATGACCAAAGATTTGCTCGGAGGTAGGTCTTAACGAGCATTTTGAAGGAAGATAATTGGATTTAAAGGGAGAATTCCAAAACCTATGGCCCTGGCAACTGAAGACATGGTTAACAACTACCCACATCTTAAATCACTCGACATCTTGTGTCCTCACCAATCTGGGGCTCTTTGACCAACATTTCATATTAACCAACACATTCACCTTGGCTTCCACACTGGCATATCTTAACTGGCTAACAGCAGTGATGTGGTTCAATGCAGGGACTATCAAGATGGATGGATGGAATACTTTATAGTCACATGTGGCAAGGCACAGTGAAATGATTTGCTTGCATACCCAGTGTATGCAACTAGTTGCCACATACGGCGCTTATACAAAGTTACAAGTACCCACGCCGGCTCCTCCTTTGTTCTCTTCCCCCCCCCCCAATGCCGGGTCCTCAATTGTTCTTTCCCCTCCTCCCTCACAGCAGTTCCCCATGCCTTCATCAAATGGCGTCTGCAGGTCGACACGCGAGGCTTCACCACCACCGAGGCCACGTCACCGCCACCGTCGCCAAAATGACACAATTGTAAAGGTGATAATAACTCAAAAAATATATAGGCCAGGAAAAGATGATGGATGTACAGCGAGGTGGAGGGAATGTAAACATGGATGAAAATCTTGAAGCTATTGGCAGTGTTGCTCGATGAGCCCCAGATTGGTGAAGAAACAAAATTTGTGACGATGGGTCTTGCAGGATTTAATATGACTTCAACTCTAGAGTTGGTAAATCACTGGTGTGAAAGTGACAACTTGAAACATGAATGGAATTGGACTGATGTTAGACATCTGATACAGGCAACCCACAGTATATTGATTACAAGCCACCCTGATTAGTTTTAACCAATTCTCAGGAAGAGATACCAAATTGGTGATTAGGGAAAGGAGTTTATATTAGAGATGAAAAATGTTTGTCTTCTGGTATTTAGTTGGAGGAGATTTCACCTTATTTGGTCCCAGATGTCAGTTCAGAGAGAATGGAAGGTTTAAGAGCAGAGGTGCCAGCATTGAAGTACTGACTGGCACTATTTGTGTTTGACATTCTTGAGAGATAACATGCAGCTAATAGATTGAAAAGGGGCAAAGATAGATCATTGTTGGACACCAATGTGGGAAGAGTGAAATATACCATGGTGGTTTCTCTGAATGTTAATGAAGTAAATTAAGTGATATCCCATCTCCATGGACTGTGGTGGTGAGTTGTTAGCGAAGGACGGGGTAGGTCAAATGCTGTGGATAGATGAATCTGACCTGCTCTCTTCCTGATGATTTGTCACAGGCTTATAAGATGTCATTAATGATTATTAATGTCATTACTCCAAAGAGAGGTACTGTTGATGAGAGTAGGGAACTTGGAACTTTTGGCCGGGAGGGCTAGAAAGGGAATAGTAAATTGAGCCGATTAGATGGTCTCAAGTTGAGTAGCAACAAAAGGCTCCATATTAACAGAGACAAGTTTAAATTGAAACAGTTCAAAGGGTTTATGAAGATGGTTTTTAGCAGCAAAAGGGAAAATAATATGTTGGACAATGCTGGAATATAAGGATAAGAATATGAGAATGGAAGATGTAGGAATAAGCTGATGTCGTTCTGGCCGTCAAGATTGACTTTCCTTTTAATAAGTCCAACCCTGGTTGGGTGGAGTGCTGGTGAGCAACACAACATGAAGCATCATTTGATATTTTTACCAACGCACACCTTGATGTATAAGCCATACCCCTTTTTATTATTCTTTTAAAATTCTTGGAAAATCATTTTACACACCAGGACAGTCAGTGGAAATAACACGTTATACAAAGGTATAAAAATGTAGATGTCTTCCAAACTGTTGATCTTAAATGGGTTCATATCTGATCTGAAAGGCACACCACGCGATTGAATGTGTGTGTTTTAATTAGGTAGGTGGGAATGATGCCAGCAGAAATGTACCACAATTTATACATCTCAAAATGTCTTCTTTGCTCATTTAAGAATCTACACCACAAATGAAACCTTTGTTTTTTGTTATTCTGGATTTTATACAAGTTATGTACAAAGAATCAATTACCACATAACTAAATGCCCTGAGCGCTTTGGGCAGTTTTGAAACAACTTCTGGAACACAGTAGTTCATGAAGTTCTTTTTAATGTGTTGTTTAGCAAAGTGAGAAAAGGAATTTCAGATCCAGAATGTCAGAGTTATGTACTTTAATTATTTGGCTGTAATAATTGTTTACACTGATCAAAAGATTATTTGGCAAACTCTCTTTGTTTAAATGAACTCCTTTGGAATAGTTTAGGTAAATGCTGGTGCCCACCACGATCCTGTTTAAATGTAATGGCATTGCTATAAACTGTTATGGGAACTTGTTTTCCTGTTGCAGTTTGGAAGCTGTTGAATGATAGGTTTTACAGAGCTTACTCTGACCTGTTGCATGCTCCGCTACTCCACTTATAGACAACGGGAAGGGACTGGGGGAAGAGTAGCGAAAGAAATACAGATGTTCAACTCATCTGTACCAGTCTGCAGATGTGTGTGTGTGTGTGCTCTCTTCCAATTGATTACCCTTTTAAAAGATTGTGGCATTGAAAGAGAGAGGACAATGGAATTAGTCAGTAAATTGAACAATTCCCTGCAAATAATTCATGAGAGGTTTGTGGCCAGCTGAGACGAGTTTAAGTAAATCAGATCTGTTTGAAAGATATTTAAGAAACCCTAGTGTTTTGAAACATTTTTTTCTTTAAAATTCCGCAATTGGTTGTTCCCGATCGCCACACAAATTAAGACACAGATTGGCTACAGAACTGAAAACACGTCATCCAGTCCAGATGAAGAGTCTCCATCCAAAACGTCAACACTCCATTTCACACACAGATGCTGCCTGACCCACAGAGTTCCTCCAGCTGTTCTCCTTTCTTTTGCCACAGATTGCAGTCTGCCTGCGCTAGTGGCAAAAGAATGAACATTTGACCCTGGGTGAATGAATAGGATGAACAAAAGCACCGTGGAAATTATTGGTCTTCAAAGGCGAAGAGAAGATCGGGTGGAGAGACCATGTAGAAGCTGATGAGAAGTCAAGGCTGTAAATGCTGAAAACATTCAGCAGATTAAGGATCATCTGTGGAATGAGAAAGGAAGTTAACGTTTCAGATCAAAGACTGTTCCTCAGAAGTCCTTCCAAAGACATTACCTCATACTTTGAGTGTATCCTGTATTTTCTGGTTTTATTTCAGATTTACATGACCAGCAATTTTTTTACATTTCCACTTACAGTGGAAGGCGAAGGGTATCTAATTAACAATGGACTACACAAAATGTACAGAGTGAAGGGGGTTATAGAAATTGGGTGGAATAAGACACAAGGGGATATGACGTAGGTCACAAATGTAATTCCTTGGTAAGGGGGGGACAATGTGAGAGACCCTGGGATAAGCATGAGATATAAGACAGGAAATTTAATGTTGGACAAATAATAATTCTTCAACAAGAGTGACTTTCAAATGTTGCCATGTCTTGGTAGTGCAGGTTAATTTAGTCAGTCTAGTGAGTTAATTTCTTCAAACACCCTAATCAAACATCCACTACAAACCCACAGTTATCTTGACTACCCGTCCTCCCAGCCTGCCTCTTGCAAAGACGGCAATTCCTCTGTTTCCGCCGCATCTCCTCCGAGGAGGACCAGTGATCCCCGCACATTAACACTATCCTACACCCATAGGGACATTTTTTTTTACATTTACCAAACCAATTAACCTGCAAACCTTGGAGTGCGGGAGGAAACCGAAGATCTCGGAGAAAACCCACGCAGGTCACAGGGAGAACATACAAACTTCGTACTGACAGCTCCCGTAGTTGGGATTGAACCCGGGTCTCCGGCGCTGCATTCGCTGTAAGGCAGCAATTCTACCGCTGGGCCATCAGTGTTCATTTAGTGTTCTCTCCATTGCTATTGAATACATGGACAATCCAGTCATCTTCCATGATCAGTTAAAAACATTGGCCAACTCCAGTCACATATGTTTACCCACTTAATCTTCTGATATGAATCGAAACGTTAAAATGTCACCTGGTCCACTGTTGTAATATGAGGATGGAGATCCCTGACTGATCATTGGATTGTACAGTATTGTTTGTGGGTTAATACTAACTGGAGTTTCTCAATCTTCAACTTTAAGAGGTAATTTTGTGCCATTTTCTGCCAAAATTCAGTGGACCCTTAGTGGAGAATCCCTTAGAAATTCTAGGTCTGAATGTTTAAACTTGGTTCAACAGATAGATTTTGTATAGATTTCATACCAAATGATACAACCCTACATTTTATTGTTTCTGTCTAATGCTGGTTTGCCACTTAAAATTCAATGATTAATTTATACATTATTGTCACATGTACAAATTCTTTGTTTTTGCATATAATCCAGTAACATCATACAGCAGACTCACCTAGGCAGAACACAAAGAGTCGCCACATATCTGGCACCGACAAAGTTTCAAAAATTGTTAATATAGTCTTCTTGCAGCGGTGGACCAGGCATCCCGCCGAGTTCCACGTTGTTCTTGGCTGCCAGAAATGTTCTCACCTTTCAATTGGCCCATTTGTTAAATTCATTTTTGTGATCTGTTACTAGCAGGGCCAACATTTATTGCCAATCACTAATTGTCATTGAGAAAGTGGTGGTGAGCTGCCTTCTTCAACCATTCAAGTCCATCTGTGAAGGTGCGTGCACAGTGCTGTTGGGCAAAGTTGTCCAGGATTAAGAACTGGCAATGTGTGACATGTTTCCGAATCAGTACGGTTTACGACTTGCACTTCTTGAACTTTTTTGCACCATGCACTTTTTGCCCTTGTCCATCTAGGTGGTTGATGTCACAGGCTTAGAACGGTGCTATTATGGACTGAATGCATTGGACCTCAGTGCATGTTGGAGATGGTGCACATTGTGAAACCTATGGGGTTATACATGATGCTCAAAAATGCTGGGTCTTTCTGTGCAGTCATTCACCAGAATATGCTCTATAGGCAGCAGATTGACTATTAAGCGAAAAGTAATGAAATCTCAAATTCTTGGCAGGAATAGGTAATGGTAACATTTGTTGGAGTTTTCACTCTGCACTAACAATCACGATGACACACTTCCAAGAATTTTTGTTAAATATACGTAAGGAATTATTCCCGGCAGGAAAAAAGCACAACAGGAGGATTAACTCTGGACCACAACAGCATAAAATCATCATGGGTATTATAAGCCAAATGTTCCAGTCTTATCACAAGGTTGATCTCTTTCCAAATCTAACAGTTCTCTAGGTCCTGGCTTTACATTTTAACCCCATTTGAAACTCAATGACAGTATAATACAAGTATACAATTGGAAAAAAATTTTAGTGAATGATCATGATCATTTGAGTTGTGACGTTGTGGCGTCAGCTTAAACACGGGCCACTTATGCTCGAACCCTCATCAGGAGATACGAGGGCGGGCACGTGACGTCATGGGCTAGAGGGAGTGTCCTGGTACTTAAGGTCTCTTACCTCGAGACCTAGAGCAGTCAACAGGTAGCTGAGCCCGAGAGTACAACCTCGCTCAGCTACAGCAACATTGTAATATGGTTAGCGCACCAACTTAACGTGTCACCACTGAATAAACAACACTTTGAACCTGCCTGACGTCTCACCTTTATTCACCACGTATGGTGCCGCTACAACGTGTCTTTTATGCAATGGCGCAATGGATATGATAGACACAAAAAGCTGGAGTAACAGCGTTACCTCTTTATTTATCTTTCATTCATTTGTTCTATATCTCTCTATATCACTGTCTATATATCTCGCTTCCCTCTCCCATGACTCTCAGTCTGAAGAAGGGTCTCAACCGAAAACTTCACCTGTACATTTTCTCCAGAGATGCTGTCTGACCCGCTGTGTTGCTCCAGCATTTTGCGTCCATCTTTGGTTTGAACCAGATTCTGCAGTTCCTTCCTACACGTGGAATCTATGATTTAATTTAAGTGAATTATGAAAATCCACATACAGATAAGTCTTTAGGGCGGCACAGTGGCACAGCAGTAGAGTTGCTGCCTTACAGCGTCAGAGACCCAGGCTCAACCCTGACTATGGGCGCAGTCTGTACAAAGTTTCTTCTTTCTCCCTGTAATCACTTAGGTTTTCACTGGGTGCTCCAGTTTCCTCTCACATACCAAAAAGTGCAGGTTTGTTGGTAAAATGAATTCTATAAATGTTCTTTGATGTGTTAGTGTGCGGGGATCGCTGGCCGGCATGCTCAGTGGGCCAAAGGGCCAGTTTCCACACAGTATCTCTAAACTAATCTAAATTAAAAGTCACTGTGAGCATTTCAAAATCTCAATAGCCTTATCTGACTGTCTAGGAACTCCAATAAGTGTTTAAATCCAATACTACATTTTGGAAGTCATTGTTGAACACACCAACAATTGAGATAACCAAGATGATCTTCAGTTCTTTTATTGACATTTCTTGTGGCATTGTTATTGTGGAATTTGTAGAAAGGGCCATGGATGTCATTATTTAGGTATTTATTGGGAGAAAGATCTCGCATAATTGTTCAGTTCAGTCTGATGACGCCAGATGTCAACTTTACCAGTGTCCTTAAACTAGAGTTCATTCATGCCAGGAAGTCATGTTAAGGGCCAGTCCCACTTAGACGACTTTTTAGGCGACTGCAGGAGACTTTGCAGTTGCCACATGTTCGCGGGTGGTTGCCGGGAAGTCGCCTTCCTTCATGGTCGTGAGAAGTTCCCACATTCGGGGAACTGGTCGCGACCTCATTATGGTCGCCGCGAATTTTTCAACGTTGAAAAATTAGCAGCGACTAGAATGAAACTGCCATGGAGTGTAGAGTAATGTTAAATGTCTGCCGAGCTTCACAGCCGTGTATCTCTGGCTTCTTAAAAGTTGTCTGGCTTCTTAAAAGTTGTCTCCACTCCTTCTCCCTCCTCCTCCTTCCTTCTCCCCCCTTCTCCCCCCTCCCCCCCCATCTACCCCCTATTTTAAAGGACTTACCGTACACTGTGCTTTAGCCATCTTAATTACAGCGCCAACGTTCCTGTTCATAGCGGTGTGTGCTTTGCACCATGTGAATTTCAGACAGCGCTTCCCCCGCTTGCCCTGTCCCCCGCCTGTGATGTGTTTGTGTGCGTGTGTGTTCCACTCTGACAGTCGCCGTTCCAGTTGCCAGTTTTTCAGGCGAGTGCTGGTAACTTGACAGTCGCTTGTAAAAGTGAGACAGGCCCATAAGTTTGAGAAATTTCAGTGCAGGTTACCCAACAAAGTGAGTCCAGAATTCCAGCCGCTTTATCATTGATTCTGTGTGGTACTGAGCATTAACGATATTGCACTCAGCCCGTCATTTATTAAGGTGTAGGAAGGAACTGCAAATGCTGGTTGTATACCGAAGATAGACACAAAATGCTGGAGTAACTCAGCAGGACAGGCAGTATCTCTGCAGAAAAAAATGGGTGCCATTTCAGTTTGTGACCTTTCTTTAGTCTGAAGAAAGGACTCGACCCGAAAGGTTACTCATGCCTTCTCTCCAGAGATGCTGCCTGTCCCGCTGAGTTACTCCCGCATTTTATGTATACCTTCATTTATTAAGATGAGAGCAGACACAGTGGAACAGCTGGTAGAGCTGCTGCCTCATTGTGCTAAGAACTTCAGTTCAATCCTGATCTTCAGAGCTGCCTGCATGGAGTTTGCACGTTCTCCCTGTGATGGCGTGTGCTTTCCTCCAGGTCCTCTGGTTTCCTCACCGGCCCCAAAGATATGCAGGTTGGTTGGTTAAAGGGCCGCTGTCCTTAATGTGTAGGTGGGTGATAGAATATGGGGGAGTTGATGAGAACGTGAGAAGAATAAAACATGGGATTTATGTACGATTAGTGCAAAAGATGGTTGATAGATGGTGCGGACTGTAGGACCTGTTTCTATATTTTGTCTCTCTATGACTCTAAGATATAGATATCCCATGTATAAAAGCCGTACTGTGAGAGATTAGAAATGGCTTGAAGGTGAACGTCATTTCCAAATAACAACAATTTAACCTATATTTTCCTTCCTACCTCATTGCAGACATTATTCATAGACATCTTTATCATCACAGTACACCATTCTTAGGTCCCCACTCACTTTAAGAATACTTAGTGATCCCAGTGCCAAAGAAAGGCAAGGTAGCGTGTTTTAATGACTACTGTCCAGTGCTGTGATATCCACCATCACAAAGAGCTTCTAGAAACTGGTGGAGACACAGTAACTCCAGCCTCCCAGACAGCCTTGATCCGCTGTAGTTTGCCATCCATCGCAAGAGGTCCACAACAGATGCCATCTCTCTGGCCCTACACTCATCTCTGGAGCATCAAGATAATGAAGACACTGATGTCAGACTCCTATTTATTGTCCATAGCTCCACCTTCAACACTATAATCCCATCTCCAAACTCCTGGACCTGGGAGTTGCACCCTACTCTGCCATTGAATCCTCAACTTTCGTCATCCTTAACCGTAGATTTTGTTTTGTTAATTTTGTCACGTGCACTGAAGTACAGTGAGATGCTTTGTTTTGCTTGCTATCTAAACAGATCAGATATTCCATACATAGACACAATTAGTTCAAACTCAATCAGTGACGATAGGCACCTTCCACAAAATTCTTAACACTGGTACCCTGCGAGGATATGTTCTCAGCCCTGTACTATACTCCCTTTACGCTCATGACCTTGTAGCCCAAATTTCATTTCGGAGTCACGTGAGTGACTTCGTGAAGAGCCCGCCGGCACGCATGCGCGACATATCGTCGCAACGCATTGCTGCCGACAGCTGGCGGTGGGGTGCGCTCCCCGCCAGCCCTTCATAAGGGACCGCTTAGGTAAGTGAAACTAACCTTAAGTTGGTTGGCCCTTGCTGTCTGTTTGTCTTTCAGTAAGGGCGTGGATTGGAGTTTCGTCAGTATGTCTGGTCGAAGTCGTCGACCGACCGGCCCGGCGCCCTCATCATCGTTTACACCTGGGGCCGGGAGAAAGGCGGGGAGACCGATGCCTCCTGCTTCCGCAGGTCGGGACCCGCTGACTCGCCACAGCTCCGAGGAGGAGTTCGTGGAGGACGACAACGGGGTGCCACCAAACAGGTGGACCCTGCCACATTCAGGTCGTCAGCGGCGACCACGGGGAAGGGGTCTCGTGCGGCTGCACGGCCCCCCTCCGCTAGCCCTTCGAAGAAGGGCAGGGGAGGAGCCTGTAAGCCTAACCCGGTACGGGCTAAGGCTTCACTTGCCGCCGAGTTGCGGTCTGGTGCAACGGCGGGACCTGGGTCTGTGAGGTCTGCTACCCAACTCCCAAACCCCGCCGCCGGGACGGGGGGCTTGGGTACGGTCCCGCCTCGGTCGCCGAGTCCCCCATGGATGGGAGGACGAGACTATGCGTCGGCATCGTCCACGATGTGGACAGCCGGCAAGCCCACGCGGGCGTCGGGTCTCCATGCTTCTGCTGGAGCCGACCCCCAGCCGTCAGGGCCCTTTGTGGCAACGGCTTCCGCTCCCGCCAAACGGAGGCGGTTGAACACCTCTCCCGCGCGGGAATCGCACGGTTTCGCTTCGGCGGCCGGCAGCGACAACTACCGGCACCGAGATCACCTCAACGAGGTGCGGGCCGATGACAGGAGCCCCGGCAATTATTCTGAGCCGGAGGACTCCGACCACTCGAGTGTTCAGGGTGGTGGGCGTATTGACCGTATGGAGCGGCTGCTGGAGCTTCTGCTGCATAATCAACAGCAGCAAGCGTCCACCAACATCGACAGGCACAGGGCCGTCTCACCAGCCTCCATCGTCAGCGAACTACCGGAGGAAGAAGGATTTGACCCTACACCAGCTCTATCGGAGCCACCGACAGAAGAGCTACTGGATGTAGCGGCAAAATTCGCTGCCCCGGTCACAACTGGGCTTCCGCTTCACCCCAAACTGGCGGCCACGGTGGACTTCCTTACGAACCACCAGCTCCAGGAGGAAGTCCTCTCGCAGGCTATTCATCGCCACAAACCTCCCTCCAACTGCAATGCCCTTAATGTGCCTGTGGTCAATACGCCCATATGGGGCAACATCGGCGTGGCAATCCGCCATCAGGAGCTGAAGCTCCAGCGGATTTAAAAACTCCTCACGGCCGGTATTACCGCCTTTGCGCGGTCGGTCAATGGTGGTGATCTCTCGTTGGACCAGGAGGATGCTTTGGCACTTTTGTGTGCCACTCAACACGAAATCAATACCTTCCGAAAAAACAGCATCCGTCCATCCATCAACCCTAAGTTCGCTGGGTTGTGTAAACCACCACCGCCACTGCCGCCCCGACAACTCTTCGGAGAGGACCTTCCGAAGAGAGTCAAAGAGCTTGACGAGGAAGCCAAGACGGTGGGACTCATGCGGTCTCAGATCGCCCCCAGACCGTCGGTGCCAAAAGCTCCACCTGCTCGACCGCGAGGCTCGGCCGCTTCAGCAGCCAGACCATATGCTGCGACACCACACCGATATCAACAGGGCCAGCAGCAGCGGTCTTTTTTGGGGTCAGGTCCACAACGACCCCAGTGGAAAATGAAGCCACCCCACCATCAACCCAACCCAGCACCTCCGCGGCCAACCAAACATGTCAAGGACCGCCGGTGACCATGGAGGTAAGGCGGTCTGGTTTTCTTTTTCCTGTTCCTTTAACATCACATGTTGGAGGGCGACTCCGGTTCTTTTCTGAGGCATGGGAGACTGTTACTTCAGATGAGTTTATTTTGCAGAATATTCGGGGTCATACTATTGAATTTATTCACGGGGACATTCCTCCATCCCAGCATATGCCTAAACGGAAGTTTACGCTGTCTGCCGTTGAACAGGCAGCAGGCACAGCTGAAATTTTTCGTTTGGAACAAAAAGGCGTGATAGAGAAAACTATGCATGAACCTATTGAATTTGTCTCCAATATCTTTACTAGACCAAAAAAGGATGGAGGTTGTCGAGTGATTATTGACTTGACCCAGCTGAATACTTTTGTAACATACACCCATTTTAAAATGGACACTTTTGAGACAGCCAAATCACTAATTTCGCATGGTTGCTTTATGGCATGTATTGATTTAAAAGATGCATACTATTCAGTATCCATTCGGAAACATCACCGGAAGTTTCTGAAATTTGTTTGGATGGATCAGCTCTGGCAATACAGGGCTTTGCCAAATGGGCTTACAACCGCCCCTAGGCTGTTTACTAAATTGCTCAAGCCTATTATGGCCCAATTAAGAAAACAACAACATATTGTAATGGCCTATTTGGATGATATCCTGATTATTGGCAAAACCCTGGAGGCAGCTGAGAGGGCAGTTTCGGCCACTGTCACGATATTTCAGCGGCTGGGGTTTATTGTCCATCCAGACAAGTCCAAGTTCTACCCGTCCCAGGTTATGGATTATCTGGGCTTCACGGTGGATTCCAATCGGATGAGGGCCACCATACCAACTAACAAGGTTGAGGATGTCACCCAAGCATGTCAGGATCTTGCATTCGCCAGTATACCATCTATCCGGCAAACAGCTAAGGTGATTGGCAAAATCGTAGCGTTGTTTCCGGCAGCCCAATTCAGGCCTTTGCATTATCAAAATTTGCAACGAGCCAAGATTGCCGCGTTAAAAAAGAACGCTGGTCATTTCGACAGACCAATGCGGCTGCCTCCTAATGCTGAGATTGAGCTACAATATTGGGTGTCCAATATTGGCAGGTCCTTTAAACCCATTATTGTGCCCAATCCGGTGGTATATTTGCAAACTGACGCAAGCTCCCAAGGCTGGGGAGCTACGGACAGCTGTTCTAGTTGTGGGGGTAGGTGGGACACCCTTGAAGCTAGCATGTTGCTATCGCAAGGGATAAACTATTTGGAGCTGCTTGCAGCATTTCACGGACTTCGGGCTTATTGTTCCAATCTCGGTGGAGCTCATGTCCGTATCCAAATAGACAACACCACGGCGGTGGCATATTTAAACCATATGGGCGGTACCAGGTCAGTCTCATGTGACAAATTGGCTAATACTATTTGGCTCTGGTGTATTGATCGGGATATTTGGATTTCAGCCACCTATTTGCCAGGTAGGCTTAATACTGTGGCAGACACCAGGTCACGCAAATTTAACGATAATATTGAGTGGATGTTGCATCCTCAAATATTTGCCAAAATTACAGCCAAATTTGGTCAACCGGATATTGACCTCTTTGCGTCACGGTTGAACCATCAGGTACCAACATACGTTTCATGGGAACCAGATCCTGGGGCATTAGCGATGGATGCATTCTCGCTAGACTGGGGGAGTTGGTTTTTCTACGCATTCCCCCCGTTTTGCCTCATCAGTCGGGTATTACAAAAAATCAAGATGGATGCCGCTCGGGGCATTCTTATCATACCCGACTGGCCCACACAGCCTTGGTATCCGGTGGTCTTTGACATGATTAGTCAACCCTGGGTCCCTTTAGAGGGTTGCCCGCAATTGGTTTCTCACCCTGTCTCAGGGGAGTCACACCCCTGCCATGCCTATTTAAATTTACTGGCTTGCAGGTTCTGACCAGGCCATGGTTGCAGTATGGCCTCTCCACCCGAACCATGAACACCATTGGGGCATCATGTCGAGAGTCAACCAGGCGAAGATGCCTCTCCCACATTGCCAAGTGGGAAGCCTACTGCAGCCGCTCTCGCATCGCCTATGATGATGTCTCCATAGCCGACGTCCTGGAATTCCTCGCGGGGTTGCACCACGATGAACACTTAAGTTACAGTGCCATCAACAGCGCCAGGAGTGCGCTGTCATTCTACCTCAACATCGAGGTAGGATCAAACAGGCTAGTGTCCAGACTAATGCGGGGAATATTCAATTTGAATCCTCCTACACCACGCTATCACATCACCTGGGATGTCAGGGATGTACTTACCCTGCTCAGGACGTGGTCACCCATGGAAGGGTTACAGCTGGACAAAATCACCATGAAACTGGTGATGTTACTAGCGCTGACTTCAGCACAACGAGTTCAGACGCTCCACAAACTCCGTATTGATAGGATGACGTCTACCCCTGGAGAAGTAGTCTTTTTCATTGATGAGCTACTTAAGCAGCATAGACCTGGGTGCACAGGGCTGCAGCTGAAGTTCCCGGCATACCCCGCAGATGCTCGGCTATGTTTAGCCACTCATATCCGTTACTACGTCAAGGTGACGAGGAGCATCAGAGGAATGGAGCAATACCTACTTATCACTCATAAAAGACCTCACCATCGAGTGACAGTCCAGACGATATCCAGGTGGCTCCGAATCCTCTTGGGTAAGTCAGGTATTGACACTAATGTGTTCAAGTCTCACTCCACCAGGGCTGCATCGACGTCGGCGGCGAGGGTCATGGAGGTGCCCATGGACCATATTCTCGCCACAGCAGGATGGGCGAACGAAGCTGTGTTCCAGCGGTTCTATAATAAGCCTGTTGCTGCTCCCCTATAGTTCGCGGAGGCCGTGCTGAACGCCGGGCAAGAACGTGGGGATGTCCCCGAATAAGGGGATTTTGCTGTGTTATTAATAAATATTCTTTGTGTTTCAGTATAACCTGGTTTCATCAACTTGTTTACTCCCATCCATCCTTGCTAGTGGTGTGTCAGCATGGACGTGGTCCAGGGCGTGTAATCACAGAAGCTTTGAAGTCTTCACGAAGTCACTCACGTGACTCCGAAATGAAATAGTAAGATTGAACGAGAACTTACCAGTTCGAAGGTTGATCTTTATTTCATGAGGAGTTGCGGTGAGGGATTTCGTGCCCTCCGCTCCCAACCCTCGATCATACTCAACTGGTAATTAGAGTTTCTTTAATCTTACTATGCCAAATCATTTCTGTTGTTGTTTCTGTGATTCCACACTGCTACTTTGAAGAATGTCGCGCATGCGTGCCGGCGGGCTCTTCACGAAATCCCTCACCGCAACTCCTCATGAAATAAAGATCAACCTTCGAACTGGTAAGTTCTCGTTCAATCTTACTATTCTGTTCTAACTCCATGTACAATGTTTTCAGCACTATAGTGGTCCAGATCTTGATTAATGAAGAGATGGAGTACAGGAATGAGATAGAGAGATTAGGAACATGGTGTCAAGTCAACAACCTTTCCTTCAATGTCAGCAAGATGAAGGAGTTAGTTATGAGTTTCAGGAAGTGGGGTAGAGTACATATCAAAACCAGCATCAATGGTGCCATCGTGGATCTTTAGAGCTCCAAGTTAATTGGTGTAAATATTACCAACAGTCTGTTCTGGTCCAACCACATTGAATTTACAGCCAAAAACCCACGCCATCTTCCTTAGGAGAAGAGGGAAATTCAGCATGTCTCCAACAATTCTTTCCAGCTTTTACAGAAGGACCACAGGAAGCATACTGCCAATGTTGCATCTTGGCTTGGTTTGGGTACAGCTCTCCCCAAGACCACACCTTGTGGATTTAGCCCAGTTCACCACATAGACCTGGCTCCCCACCATTGACTCCATCTATACCTCATGCTGCCTCGGGGAAAGCAGCCAACATAATCAAGGACCTATCCCACCCCGGTCAATCCCTCTTCTCTGCACTAGTGTCGGGCAGAAGATACAAAATCTTGAAAACAAGTAATTCCAGACATAGGAATAGCTATTTCCCCTCTGTGATCAGACTTCTGTACTGTTCACCCATATACTAGGGTTAGTCCCAATCTTCCAACCTACTTCATAGCAGATGATGGACTTTTTCTCTGGAACTCTATTGCTGTAATGTGTAAAACTATATTAGACAAGAGACAATAGACAGGAGTAGGCCATTCGGCCCTTCGAGCCAGCACCACCATTCAATGTGATCATGGATGATCATTCTGTCCTCTGGTATATGTCTCTTTGTTCTACATCTATTACTTGCATAGCTTGATTGCATTTATGTATAGTATTATCTGATTGAATTGGATAACATGCAAACAAAAGCACTTCATTGTTTATCATTACATGAGACAATAATAAATCAAACCATGCATTGAACAGAAAACATTTTGGAAATCAATGCTTGAGTTGTTATCAGATTTATCATTTTTGCAGCATTGTCCAGCACCTTCTTTAAATAGATAGACATGCTTTTGGCAAAGACAGCTTCCCCTTGTACACTCCAACGATTTATGAAGCTTTACATCAACCTGAAAATCTCAGCTGTTATTTGGTGAGCAGCAACTGGAAAAACAGTGCAACCTCCTGATTTTCACCTTTGCAAACACTATATCTCTGGATTAATCTAAGTGTTGGCTGCTAATGATGCAATTCATTCATTCTGTCAGAGCATTGTTGGCCACATAATTATTTTGACATGACATTGTTCTTCGATAATGATGCTGGGTGAATTAATTTTGAGGCACCAATCATAGATTTGCAACCACAGGAAAAAGAGCTCCAACACAAATGTAACATTCAGTAAAATATTGAGTTGAAAATATTGTTGCGGCTTGATGTGATTCCAGCTTCCATTCCAAGTGCGATGGAACTAACTGTTCTCAGTATGATACCAGTAATGGTCCTTCAATTAATTATCAGAGCTAGGAAATGAAACACAAAAACCAGCCAACTCTGCTACCCTCACCACCGAGTCTGTGACCCGTCTCCAAGCAAGTGGTTTATTGAACAACAGGACCAGGGATGGGTGGAATACATTCCGCAGTGGCATGCCAGTGTTCACTGTTCCAGCCCGCAAGCAAAGAGTAGGCACTTAGGCAAGGAGCACCACCAGCGGTGAACCTTAAAGTGCCACTAGGTGGATCAAAAAAGTGAATTCATAATCAAATATAAATCTCAAGGAGTTGCACGTGTAATTGTTGAGAACCAAATGGAGAAAAGTATTGGTGTGTGTCATAAACAAATGTAGTTGATATATTTACTCGTGGCAAGTTGCAAAAGGAAAGAGCAAGGTGATCGAGGATAGACGGGCATGTCGAGTCCTCTGTGTTGAGTCTGACTCTGGTGTGGATTATGCTGGGGCAGATGATTTTGTTTAAAATCCAAAAGAGAAATATCGCAGGCAGATGTCATGCTGACCGCATGTACATGGGCTGCACTGAGAGGTGTTGCACTCAGTGTCCAAAGCATTTGGGAATGGTTCTGATTCATCTTAATTAAACCAGTACGATTCTTCAAGCAATTGTTAGCTCACGGTTAGATGCTGCACATTGTTCATCTCGAAACAGTTTGTTATAATTAATTCCAAATAGATCAAGTCATTCCTCCACTACTAGCATTTCATGTTTGTTTTTACAAGTTACATGAGAATATGAATTAAAAAATCTTAGAGGCTTGCATTTCCAAATTGCCATTATTAATGAGCAGGTTTACCACCTGCTGCTGTAAAATATACAGGAATCTGATGAAACTTGCCAATTTGTTTATTGGAGAAGGAGGGGGGAAACATTTAGAGTTAAGAGATGTGCCAGATGTGACAGTTGTTAAGGCGAGATTTGGGATGGTAGATCTGATGAATTGGTGTTTTATTAACTCTTTAGAGCACTGCAATCCTCCTTTAACTAGAAAAGTGCAATGTCTTCCACTGACCAGCCTTCAGTGTATCCCCATCTCAATGTCACTACCAACAGCTGCAATTATGACACCGCTGCACTCTGAACTCCTTTCTCTTGGGTCATCTCATACCACCATCAACAGCCTCCATAGAACATACCACTTTAATTTTGATCTTAAAACTCTCCTAACTTCTCTCATTTTCTAGTGTCCTTCTTTCTCCTAATGACAATTACCTTGTGATGTCTGCACACTTAAAAGTTCCTTCCACTGCACAGCAGTGGCTGCACTTCAAAAAAGTCATCATTGAATCAAAAGCACCCTAGCATGTTCCATCTTGCTGAGAGGTGCTCCATAAATACAAGACATTTACTGAAGTGTTTTGGTTTCTATTGAATGCAGGGAGAGAACACCTCGGCATTCCCCAAGAGTGTAGCATTGTCAAATAATTTTAACTTTGAAATGTAGAACCGTTCATATTTAAACAAATGTGGTAAGCAGTTGGTGCATGACAAAGTTCCACATGTAACCAGTGTGATGGATAATCTATTGAGTCAAACGCAGGCAAATGGGATTTAGATGGGCATCTTGTTTGACATGGATGGGTTGGACTGAAGTGTCCATTTCCATGCTGTAGGACTATATAAATGTCCAGTTAATTTGCCTTGGTGGTTTGAGTGGAACGATAGATATTACCTCTCATCTCTTCACTTATTGTTCAATGGCAACATTGGATTACTTACGTACATCAGGCCAAGCAGATGTGCACAGGTTTAATTCGCTGTCTTAAAGATGGCACCGTGATGACGCGGCAATCCTGACATGCTAATGTCAGTCTGGATAATGAGCTGCCAAATCATCCAGCACAGCTGGAACTGACTGTGGTAACTAATGGAGGATATGCATACAATTGGTCCAAAAAAAAGTTATTTTTGAAGCACATAAAAATAAGGTGAAAATGTTTACTTTAACGCAAGCTGCAATATTTAAAAAAAATCTAGCAGTCAAATTCTTCCCATACATGCGGTCAAACTGGTAAATGAAAGCCATATTTTATGATTTTTTTAAATTAGTTGTGTAATAATTTGAATAATCAGCCTGTCAATTTATTCCTAAGGAAAGTGAATCAGTGGATAACCTAAATTAAGCTGCAATTAATTATAAGATTGTGTAGGAAGGAACTGCAGATGCTGGTTTACACTGAAGATAGACACAAAATGCTGGAGTAACTCAGCGGGACAGGCGGCATCTGTGGAGAGAAGGGATGGGTGACGTTTCAAAACATCACCCATTCCTTCTATCCACAGATGCCGCCTGTCCCGCTGAGTTACTCCAGTATGAATTATAAGATTGTTGATGACAAATATAGTGATATTGCACTTTATATCAGATGTTCCGAATAATACTTTCCTACGCAGAAATCATACTCGTGCTAGAAATGTTTCTGCATTTCTATATTCATCATTTACATAGCAGCTGTTGATAATAAACAACATGTTGGAGATTTTACTTCAGTCTCAACTGCCTTTTCACATCAAGGTCATTTTGACTTCCCAAAATCAGGCAGTGAGCAAATCTCCGATGCCCCGTTACTGCAAACAACAAAACAAACACTGAATCATGTCTCAGTCTCGAAACAGCCACACTTGAAAACAGTCTTGTCGTTTTAGTTTTTCGTTTTAGAGATTATAGATATAGTTTACAAATTGACATTTACGTTATTCACAATATTTATAAGAACAGTCCTTGCTTCTGTGGACTGCCAAATTCTTTGCAACAGGTGGAGAAGAGATTGTTTATTCATTAACAGCCCGGCTTGTCTACTATTTCAAAGGTCATTATCTGGGTTCACAGAGATGCTTGGCTATTACTTCAAAGGGATGACTTCAGGGTACAGACTTCTGTGATGATCACCTGTGTTTACCAGTCACTGGCATTTTACCCCAAGGACCACTCTCAAATGTTCAACTTTATTACTATGTTGATTCATTCATTCATTCATTTCATCATCGTTGAAAACAGTCCCAAGAGCCCATTTTGAGGGAAAGCTATGATAAAATTGAGCAACGTGGAACCAGAATGAAATGAAGAATTGATAAATGTGGTTTGTCACTGTTGAAGAATAATCTTATGGGATATTTCTGATGGGAAATAAGCAGCAGAGGAACTCCTTTGAAGATAGGTATCTTGCAATTGCAACACACCCACTGGAGTGCCCTAGAACGCCAACCAGTGCTTCAGTCATTGCTCCTCTGGTGAAAATTTCTCATGATGCTGAGGGCAGCATGGTGGCGCAATGGTAGAGTTGTCGCCTTAGAACACCAGAGACCCGTGTTCGATCCTGACTGCTGGTTGTACGAAGTTTGTACGTTCTCCCAGTGACCGCGTGGGTGTTCTCTGGGTGTTCTGGTTTCCTCCCACACGTGCAGGTTTGTATGTTAATTAGCTTTAGTAAAAATTGTAAATTGCCCCTCGTGTATATTAGTGCCAGTTTACAGGGTTCGTGGTTGGCGCGGACTTGGTGGGTCAAAGGACCAGTTTCCGCGCTGTGTCTCTCTAAACTCAAAGTTCCAGACCATGCACGGGTTATTGAAAAGTTTCAAAACCATAGATTTGCCATCTCAACCTTTCTCTGTCTCTGGAAATCCTCAACCACAGGCCTCATTAGTCTTGTGCTGTGGGAGGGGAAGTGTGTGTCACTAGAGTCCAGCAGTTGTTGGTGAGGTTCACAGAGGACTGGAAAATGGGGTTTGGATGTTTCTATATATTAATTGTTTATCTCTGCTATGATTTGATTTTGTTATTTGAGTTGAGTTACTTTCAGCTTTTACATCACAAAAAATAATCTTCTATTGTATTCATGAATTCTCCTGCTAATCCACACACAGCCCAAAAGGGAAGGACTTATTTAAGAATAAGAGGTAAGCCATTTAGAATGGAGACGAGGAAACATTTTTTTTCTCACAGAGAGCTGTGAGCATGTGAAATTCTCGGCCTCTGGTGGAGGCAGGTTCTCTGGATACTTTCAAGAGAGAGCTAGATAGGGCTCTTAAAGATAGCGGAGTGAAGGGATATGGGGAGAAGACTGGAACGGGGCACTGATTGCGGATGATCAGCCATGATCACATTGAATGGCGGTGCTGGCTCGAAGGGCCAAATGGCCTACTCCTGCACCTATTGTCTATTGTCTATTGTACTCCATTTCAGGAGCATCTCTCAAAAGTGTCATACATGCTGAGCAATGTTGAAGCCCGGGAAATATTTTGGTGCACAGGCATGGTTTGATGAAAAAACAGGTAAGTATATAAAACGACAAGATCCATAGGTAGGGAAGATAGTCAGAACCTTTTTACCCATGATAGAAAAATCAAATGTTATAGGCCATAGCTTTAAGGTGAGAGGGGCAAAGTTTAAAGGAGACATGCAGGTTTTTACAGAGAGGGTTATGTGCCACGAGTTTCACTTTATGGTGAAATGAAAACAGGAAATTGCCCAGCAGGTCAGGCAGCATCTATGGTGAGGGAATCAGTATCAATTCCACATCACATCGAGCACTGGGAGCACATTGCACTGGACAGGCGCTCCTGGAGGAAATCCATGCAGGAAGGAGCTGCACGTCACAAAATGGAACTACGCCGTGTCGCAGAGGCAAAGCAATAGCACTGTAAGGAGAGAGTGAGAGAGGGGGGCTCGACGAGGAGCAACCACCGCCAGCCTCCACTGCCCACGTGGCACAAAGGTGTGTGGATCGCGGATCAGCCTCCACAGACATCTGCAGACCCACAGGTAGACGACCCAATGGAGAGGAGAAGACAGTCATACTCGTTTAGAGTGACCGCCGGTGATGATGATGGTGGTTGCAGTGACTTTTGGATCGGCAGATGGATATGTAGAGAATGGAGGAATATGCACTATGTGCAGGTAGATTAAGTGTTGGTTTGACATCATGTTAGTTACAGACATTGGGGACCAAAGGACCCATTTATTGCACAGTACATGAAACCCGCAATTTAACAGACCCCTTTATGATGGAATTTGGATGTAGCAGATGGACCTGCCGATGCCACCCCCGGATTGCACCATCTCCCCTCCCTCACAGCCCTGGATTTGGATGCACCCATGGTTGACAAGGTGCCCAAGCTCTTTTCACCCACCGCATGTTCCAGTTGACACAGCTGTTGTTGCGGCCTGCGTTGGCGCCCCTGGGAACAGAGCTTTATTCGGGTCGACGGCACCTTCAGTACGCGCTCTGTAAATGTGAAGTTCCTCCCCTCCCACCATTGGCTTCATTAGAACAGTTTCAGAGGCCAAAGACGGAGAGGTCAGAGTGGGAACAGGATGGAGAATCAAAGTTACCGGCAGCAGGAAAGTCGGGGTCACCCCTGCAGATCGAACAGAAATATTTTGCAAACTGGTCACCGAAATGTGCATTTGGTCTCTCCAAAGTGGAGGCTTTTATGACATACATTGAAATAAATACAGATCAGGTCGACTGAGCCTGTTTCTTCAAATCCACCCATGGGATCTCCTGTGCTGCAGTTCTGGCAGTGTGGCACCCCTGAACCCGCAGAGTTACTCCAGATTTTTGTGTCTATGTTCAGTGTAAACCAGCGTCTGCAATTCCTTCCTACACACCTGCATTGTCCTGGGCTGTCGGTCTGGAGTTAATGCTTTGGTTCTCCCTCTGGGCCGAGAACATATAATCTTTTGTGAACACATAATCCTCCAAAGTTTTAGCCACCTCCAACAGAATCCCACCACTAGTCACATCTTCCCATCTCCACCCCTTTTCGCCTTCCACAGAGACCGTTTGCTCTGCAACTCCCTGGGTAACTAATTCCTTCCCACCCAAACTACCCTCTCCACAGGTACCTTCCCCAGCACCCGGAGAAGATGCAACACCTGTCCCATTACCCCCTCCCTTGACTCTGTCCAGGGACCCCGACAGTCCTTTCAGGTTAGGCAGAGGTTCACTTGCAACTCCTCCAACCTCATCTACTGTATCCATTGTTCAAGATGTGGATCATATACAAGAGCGAGACCAAACGCAGACTGGGCGATCGTTTGACTGAACACCTTCGCTCAGTCCGTCTGAACCTACCTGATCTCCCGGATGCTAAACACTAATTCTCCTTCCCATTCCCACACAGACCTTTCTGTCCGAGGTCTCCTCCCTTGTCATAGTGAGGCTAAACACAGATTGGAGGAACAGTACCTCATATTTTGATTGGGCAACTTACAGCCCAGAGGTGTGAATATAGATTTCTCCAACTTAGAATAACCCGGCATTCCCTCCCTCTCTATCCCTCCCCCACCCAAGTCACACTAGCCTATCGTTTTCACCCAACAAACAGCAAACAAACAATGGCCTGTTTCCTTCATCTTCATTGCTTTTTTTGCATATCTTTCATTCATTGTTCTTTATCTTTCTGCATCTACGTCCATATCTCTAGTTTCCCTTATCCCTAACCAGTCTGAAGAAGGGTCTCGACCCGAAACATCACCCATTCCTTCTCTCCAGAGATGCTGCCAGTCCCGCTGAGTTACTCCAGCTGTTTGTGTCTATCTTCGGTTTAAACCACCATCTGCAGTTCCTTCCTACATAAAATCTTTTGCTCTCTATTTCTGCTGCTATAATCGATTACTAAGGATGCATTCGAGATTAGTTTAGAAACATACAGGTCTGTGATTTAGCAACACTCTTTCATGCTTTCAGATTAACCTGAATGGTTTATTTGACCAATGGCCCCCTGATGTACCATCATAATATGTCTCTCGTTATTCCCATTTCATTCTTGATGAAGAGCAAAGTCTCTTGCAGGCATTCCCTGTGTGTTTAAAGTTATGAACCCCCAGAGGGCACTGCCAACAGTCAAACCTCTCCTGAGAGGACACTGTTTAATTTTATATTGTGCACAATCTGCCCTCTTAAAGTAAAGTAAAGTAAAGTATCCTTTGTTGTCATTCACACCTTTCAGTCTGAATGAAATATTGTTGCCTTGCAGTCATACATACAATAAAAATGACAAAAACACACAGTAAACACAAATTTAACATCCACCACAGTGAGTTCACCAGGCACCTCCTTACTGATGGAAGGCAAAAGTCTTAAAGTCTTTGACTTTTCCTCCTTATACTCCCTCTGCGCGGAGGCGATCCAGGCTTCGGATGTTGTGACCCCGCCGGGCGACGGTAAGTAAGTCAGTCCCGCGGCTGAATCTGAGCCCCGCGGATGGGCCGGTTCAAACTCCGCGGCCTGGAGCGGTGGAAGCCGTCCTCCAGTCCAGCGGAGGAAGCTCCCACTCTTCCCTGTTGAGTGAGAGTGGGAGTCCCAAGCATTTGTTTATTTAGATTCTGTGTCAGGCCAAATTTGCTCCCAGTATTTCCGATTGTTAGTTGAAGAATTTGCACACCAAAGCTCCTCCCCTAAACCCTATGGAAAAATGTCAATTATTTGAACTCCCCCACTTCATGCAGCCCAGAAAGCAATTGTGTGCTGTACATCATATTTGTGCATTTACTTATTGTGTCCTGTTGCAATCCCGTTACATGATTGAAAGTCATTAGTTTCAAGTAATATAAATACAAGGGAGGAAAAGACAAAGAAGTGTAAATACCTTCCTCCATGTCACGTAATTAAAAGGAACTGCAGATGCTGGTTTATACCGAAGATAGACGCAACATGCTGGAGTAACTCAGCAGCTCAGCAGCAACTGTTCCCTCCGCAACTCCCTGGTTAACTCATCCCTTCCCACAGAAACTACCCCCTCCCCCAGTACTTTCCCCTGTAACCGCAAGAGATGCAACACCTGTCCCTATGCCTCCTCTCTCTATATCCTAGGAACCCAACAGTCTTTTCAGGTGAGGCAGAGGTTCACTTGCACTTCCTCCAACCTAATCTACTGTATCTGCTGTTCTAGGTGAGGACTCCTATATATCGGCAAGACCATGCTCAGGCTCGGCGATCATTCCACCTCCGCTCAGTCTGCGTAAACCTACGTGATCTCCAGGCAGCTAAAAACTTTAACCCCCTCCAATTCTCACACTGACCATTCTGTCCCAGGCCTCCTCCATTGTTGGAGTGAGGTTCAATACAAATTGGAGGAACAGCACTTCATATTTTGCTTGGGCAGCTTACACTCCAGCGGTATGAATATTGCTGTCCCTTTCTTTCCCTCTCTCTCTGTCCTTACTTCTCCGACTAGTTTCACTATCCTTCTGATCAATTTCACTGATTGTTTGCCTCCTTGTCACCTTCCCCTTAGTTAACAATGAACCATTCTACATTTCTTTATTATCATCTGCTTTGATCTATTGTTTTCACAGCTTACCCCTCCATATCTCTGGACTCCCTTTCCCATGACTCTCAGTCTGAAGAAGGATCCCATCCCAAAATGTCACCCATTTGTTCTCTCCAGCGATGCTGCCTGTCCCACTGAGTTACCCCAGCATATTGTATCTACAGTATCTTTGGTGTAAAATAGCATCTGCAGTTCCTTCCTACACATTCTCTCCTCTCAGTTCCACAGTCTCTGCCACATCTGCTTCCAAGATGAGGCTTTGCATACGAGGATGCCCTCATGCTTTAGTGAACATGGTTTCTACAGAACAATGACTATTGCTGATTTGATCCATGTCTGGTTTTGCTATTTAGGACCCGATCCCTAATCCATGTTGGGATTCCACCATGCCATCCTGTGGAATGTAAGCAATCATACTTTCAGTTTGAGCTACTGTCATTATGGTCTCTGTATGTATTCTTATTAAAGTACTTATTATGAAGTTCTATGACTCACTGTTAACAGTATTTTACACATGGTGTCAGAAGTGGGATCCGAACCTATGCCTGCAGTCAGAGTATGAATAATGTCAGTTGTAGTTAGAGTCCAGGATCTGCCTCTAGCCAAACTCTGTGTATCTTATCACGGGCTTGCAGACCTGTCCTGCACGCGTTTGGTACAGCACTTCAGCAGTATTCTTTACAGGTGATATAGATATTTACACCAACAGTAACACTGTAACAATTATATTTTGTCTACCACAATACATACACTACTGTGCATCTTGAAGGCCAGTGGTCCTTTAGGTGTGAATCGAGAAACCAGACAAAAACATAGTACTGTTTTTTTAAAGAATATCTTAGCTCCCGGTCGGTTCAGTGATATGACAGTACTGGTCGTTTTGCGCTCAGCGATTTCCTTCGGGTTGGGAAAGTGGGTCAGTTGTAGATAAAACCTTTCACAAATGCAATGGGCAAAATTAAACACATTTCGGAACGAGCTTTCATCTGATCTAACCGACCGCATCAACAATATTCTGCTTCCCAATAGGAAACACATTCAGGATGATAAGGGAAATTGTAAACAATATGCAGTATCAACCATTTGCACGGGTTTGTCACTGACAGGGTACAAAGGCAAGTGGGTTGTGTTGAACTTCATTAAAACATTGGTTTCATTAAGGCTGGGTTATTGGACACTACACTGTACATCGTGAAAGCACGGCAGAGAGCGCAAACAAGATTTACTAGAACAGTGTAGGAAAGAACTGCAGATGCTGGTTTACACCGAAGATAGACGCAAATTGCTGGAGTAGCTCAGCGGGACAGGCAGCGACTCTGAAGAGAAAGAATGGGTGATGTTTCGGGTCGAGACCCATCTTCAGACTGAACTGAACTCTCATCGGTGAGTGTACTTGTGATTGTCTGAAGAAGGGTCTCTACATGAAACGTCACCCATTCTTTCTATCCAGAGATGCTGCCTATCCCGCTGAGTTACTCCAGCTTTTTGTGTCTATCTTCAATTTCAGAGTTAAATTAAAAAACACAGAGTGCTGGAGGAACTCAGTGGTCTAGGCCGCATCTGTGGAGGGGATGGAATAGGAGTTGTTCCGGGACAGGGTTCTTCTTCAGTAGGAAGGAACTGCAGATGCAGTTGGCTTTGCAAAACGCCAAATAAATCTGGGGATGCCAAGAGAGAGAGAGAGGGAGACAGACAGGAGAGGGGGAGGGAGGGAGAGAGAGGGAGATAGAGGGGGAGGGAGAGAAACAAGGGGGGGAGAGAGAGCGACAAATAAAGAATGAGAGAGAGAGCGAGAGAGAGAGAGAGAGAGAGAGAGAGAGAGAGAGAGAGAGAGAGAGAGAGAGAGAAAGAGAAAGAGAAAGAGAAAGAGAAAGAGAAAGAGAAAGAGAGAGAGATTCCAGCCTCTTAACCCCAAGCACTGTGGTAGATGAATGCTTACAAAAATAATCAGCTCTATGATCTTTGGCAGTGACTCCAATCACTGCTGCGTTCCAATCACACGGGGTTTTATTTTATATTCAAGGAAAGTCCAAAACCGGCGAAGGAAAATGAATAATCCTCCCACCCCCCCGTCTCCTCCAGCCAGTGATATGATGGATGCGGGGGTCTGGACCAATCGCTGACAAGGTCTCGGACAAATCCCGTCACCGGAGACGTCATTATCGTTTGGCAGCTTTTCGATGTCATGTCCATTCTGCATTTGTCCTTTCGGTGCGGAGTCCATTCGGGTTCGTATCCTTTCGACATCGTGCCCTTTTGGTTATTTGGCTTTTTGCCAACGTGTCCGTTCGGTATCTTGGCTTCCACTTCTTCACTTAGGCTTCTCGTCCTTCGACGTCCCGTCCACACACGATAGGTCCAACCTTCACAGGGAGTTTCTTTGCAGGCGATGACTCAACCAGCCCAGGTTTCACAGGAGATTTTGCAATCAGCACCGGCCCCACTGGCAGTTCTTTCTCAGGTGTAGAGACAGCGCCCTGATCCCAGGACCGCGCCCGGTCTACCGTCACATGTACATTGTTTAAACAATCATAGTTTTTCCCCGGCTGTCATAGGTGGACCCCTCACCCACATCTCTTCCCGGAGTTCTGATCTCACAACAAGGACAAAGTCCCCCTGGTCCTCACCTTTCACCCCTCAAGCTTCCACATCCAACACATTATCCTCCGTCATTTGCGTCACTTCCAACGTGATCCCCCCACTAATCACATCTTCTCATCTCTGCACCTTTCCACCTTCCACAGAGACTGCTCCCTCCACAACTTCTAGGTTCACTCATCACTTCCCATGCAAACCACGTTGCAGTTTTTGTTCCTCACCATCCCTACTACAATCAGTCCAAAGATGGGTCCCGACTCAAAACACCTATCCATTCTCCCCAGAAGTGTTGCCTGACCCACTGAATTACTCCAAATGTTGTGCCTATCTATTGTATAGGAGATGAAACACCTGTACATATACCTCCTCCCTCGACTCTGTCCAAGGACCCCAACTCTCCTTTCAGATGAGGCAGAAGTTCACTTGCACCTCCTCCAACCTCATTGAATTGAATTGAATACATTTTATTAGCCAAGTAAGTATACATACAAGGAATTGGCATCTTCCATTGTTCTCAGCGTGGACTCCTCTATATCGGTGAGACCAAGCACAGACTGGGCCATCATGTCACTTGAACACCTCCATTCAGTCGGTCTGGGCCTACATGATCTCCCAATTGCCAAACACTTTAAGTCCCCTTTCCATTCCCATATGGACCTTTCTGTCCTGGGCCTCCTCCACTGTCAGAGTGAGGCCATACACACATTGGAGGAACAGCATTTCATATTTTGCTTGGGCAGCTTACTCCATGTGGTCCCAATATAGATTTCTCTCATTTCATGTAACCCCTGCATTCCCTCTCTCTCCGCCCCTCCCCCACCCTAGTTGACCTGCCTGGTCCACTGTTTGCATCCATATATCCCTTCATTACCACCTCTTCCATGGCCAACAATGAACCATTGTGGGTTCCACCTTTACTTGGCCATCAGTGCCGGCTCTGATCTGTTCTGTACCTTTCCATACCTCTAGTTTCCCTCTCTCCTGATTCTCAGTCAGAAGAAGGGTTTTGACCTGAGACGTCAACTGGCTACTCGCTGAGTTGCTCGGGCTTATTGTGTCCACCTAGGCCGTAAATTATCTGTATTGATTTTGCAGAGAACTGAAGTCTTTGATACTTCAGTAGTGAGAATGCTCAGTGAAAGAATAGATTAAAGAAGGATCTTATTGAAACATATAAGATTGTTAAGGGTTTGGCCATGCTAGAGGCAGGAAAAATGTTCCCGATGTTGAGGGAGTCCAGAACCAGGGGCCACAGTTTAAGAATAAGGGGTAAGCCACTTAGAACGAAGAGACGAGGAAACACTTTTTCTCACAGGGAGTTGTGAGTCTGTGGAATTCTCTGCCTCAGAAGGCGGTGGAGGCCGGTTCTCTGGATACTTTCAAGAGAGAGCTAGATAGGGCTCTTAAAAATAGCGGAGTCAGGGGTTATGGGGAGAAGGCAGAAACGGGGTACTGATTGGGGATGATCAGCCATGTCACATTGAATGGTGGTGCTGGTTCAAAGGGCCGAATGGTCTACTCCTGCACCTATTGTCTATTGTCTATTGTCTAAATGTAGTAAAATAGTACAGTTAAATCTTAATTACAACAATTGTGAAAGAGAGAAGATAAAGACGGAATATCAATCCAATTAGTAATGCAGTACAGGTCATGGGGAGAGCTGGCGTGATGAGAAGAATCAGGTTTCCTTTACTGCTGCTATGTGAGATTGGTGCATCACCAAGGATCAATATAGTGTTTCGTTAAGAAATTGCTGTGTTAGACTTTTACTGAGTGTAGTGTAACTTCAGACCATGAGCACATATTTGTGGAACAAATCCCACTGGGTGCGACATGGTGGCCGTGGACATCCACTGGAATTACGCAGAACAAGCAAATTCTGGGAAACTGCTTTGGCACAAGTACTCATTTTGAAGATCGGTTCCAGTTTAACATCCCCAGTTAATCTTCAAGAGTTACAGAACGAGAGCCAATTCCCATCCCGCCATCTCCTATCCAGGGATTATAAGAATTACCAATCACTTAAACGTTAACCACTATTTAATTTATTTGAGGTGTACAAGTGTTAGGTGATTGCGAGCCTTGTTTGTTTTGCAAGGCAGCGCAAGCTGTGATGCAAACATTGCTTAATGAGGTTTGATAACCTCAAGTCTTTCGCAGTGAATAGTTGCCCGCAAAAAAAATGGGTTATTTGGTTAGCATTCCCCAAGAATGTTCCATGACTGTGGAACGAGCAGAAGGCAAACCACCAGTAGAGGGTGGAAGCTGTCCCAAGGATGTGCCATATTCACCCAGACGATTCAGGGGGCCCTACATCAGCGCTGAAAATACGGTATTCCACTTTTGCAGCTTCCAGCTGGGATGTGATCAAAGGCAACAAATCACACTCAGTGCCTTGTAGCCATGATGCTTTCATTTGATGGCCTTCTCCTGAGCCAGCTACACTTGAGCAACTAAACCAAACCAGGCCCGCAGTGCCTGTCCTGTGCTGATATGTTTGATGACTTCACTAAACTGATGTCACGTATGCCCATCACACATCCAGGGAAAGCCACGCTGCCAGCAAAATGTGGTAGAAGCAGACATTAGCGCGATGAAATGGGATGTGCTGCCTCCATGAAGTACTTGTGCCAACGCTGGTGTCAGGGTTCAAGGCGGTCTATTCTGTGTTGCCGAATCTCAATATTATGAGGGTACAGCCTTTTCACCAACACTGTGGTGAGGAATAGCAAGAAAAAGAAGACTAGGCAGTACGTGGATTGGCAAGGCTTCTATCTTTCTGGCTGTGAAGATCACATCCGATTGGAATGGCATCATCAATTCCCCTCTCACCACGGATACCTGGAAAGCCAAGCTACTTAATAATCTGTTACAGGGGCCGCGGAACGTTTTTGAAAGTGGGGGGGCTGAGCGATCACTGATCACCGGCCTCGGGGGCACCCGCCCGGTGAGGGAGCGGAGTGACTGAGCGGGGGGAGGGTGGCACAATAATTGTTTTTTGTTGTTGCTCGACCTCCAAAAACTGGGGGATAAATCAGGCAAACCCCCAACTCAAAAAGTGGGGGGATATATCCCTCATTCTCCCCCCCCCCCCCCCCCCCTCCCTCAAACCATCTGGGGGCCGTCTCTCACTCTGGGCCCTCACTTCCACTTCGTGGCCAATCACAGCGCTTCGTTCACTGCCCCATATCTCGACTGTGAACCGCTCTGTGATTGGCCGTTGAGCGGAGGGGAGGGAGAGTTTGGGGGGTGGGGTGGGGACAGTCGGTTCCCGCCACGGCTGGTCGTGGGTTTGCCGCGCTCAATTTGCGCTTGTTCTGAGCTCCGCTCTATGATCTTTGGTTCTGAGATTCTGGATGTCGGAGGTCCGCAGAAGAAGAGATAATTTTGGGTCTCGCCAAAAAAGTGGAGGGGCTGCAGCCCCCCCCGCCCCCAGGTTCCGCGGCCCATGTGTTCGAGGCAGGAATGCAGGATTGCTTTTGACACCCAGATCGCCTGAGCACAGTGCAAGCTTTAGCAATGAAGCATCAGGCTGGACCTGTAAGGCAATAACCTCGATGTGTAGGAAGGAACGGCAGATGCTGTTTCTCCCCAAAACGTCACCTATTAACGCTGAGTTACTCCAGCTTTTTGTGTCTATCTTTGGCAACAACCTTGATTTCCCTGTGTAGCATTTGTGTGCGGATTGGATGTTTGTTAAGCTATAACAAAGGATCTCAGGTGATAACCTTTTTTTCGACATCTCTGAAATCAGATTCACTTTCCCATAACAAGGTCTCAGTCAGTCACGTGCTGGAAGGATAGGCGTCAAGCTCTCAGTAATGCTTTCTAATTGTATTCCAGCAGGCTCCTTGACATTCAATTCAAGCTTTCTGGAAGGGATTCCACTGAACAAAACATTTTTCTGTGCAATTCCACCAGTGTTTTCCCCTGTGCTGCCCCAACTAAGCTGTTCTCAACAGTGCATCTGTACAGCTTCATCCTCTGTCTCCTGTGCCTGCAACATGCTTTTCTTCTGACCGGGCGGTGGGTCGGTCATTTCTTATGTCTTACGTCTTCTGCTGCGTCAGCATCTGAGCCGGCCTTTACAAGTGGAGAACTTGAGATGATGGTTCATCAGAAGCCCAGTTCCTTTATGATTTGACCAGCAGACAGTTTAATAGCAATCTGACATTAAATTGAACAGCTTTATGATATCTGCTGCTGTCAAGTCAGTAAAGGGGGCAGATTGTGAAGACTAGGTTAGCTGTGACATTACCATATTCATCCATGTTTTCAGTGCTGCGTTAGCCATTCTGATAACAACCAGCACTATTTACCCCATGGGGTTTAGGCCACCAAACCCTGCTGTCTCTGGTTAAGTGAAACCTTGTCCTGCATGTGAGATGAAGTGTGTAATAAGGTGCAGTCAGTGCTGACTATTTGGGCCATGTGGCTATCACAGTTGAGTAGTTGGCAGCGTGTAAAAGCTACATCAGGTTAACAGCACCACAGCAAGGAAGCAATGGAGCGCATGAATCCTGATTAATAAAAGTTGTTAGTTGGTGAGTGACTGGGATGTGATGAACTGTACTGGATATACAGTAGGTAATATATATCAGTTGATGACTGGTGCTTGGCTTTCGCCTGCACCAAGCCACTGGATAGGGCGAGAGGTGCAGCTGACGGTCTCCGGCCCGTCGGGGAACGGGGTCCTCGGGATTTGGAGCAGAGTTGAGCTGGAGTTAATGCTTCTCCTCCGCGCTGGCTGTAAGCCTGGGGTTGCCACTGCTCCTGACTGGTGTCAGTGCAGGGCTGTCGGTTAATTAACCTGGCGAGACAGGCAGAGTTGGGCTGGGGTTAGCACTTCTTCTCTGCGTTGGCTGTAAGCCTGGGGCTGCCACTGTTCCGGGTCGGTGTCCAATCAGTCCAGGGTCACCCTGGACATCTCCGGCCGCCCCTGGACAGAGATGGGATACCCGGGAGGGGACGGGGACTGTCCAGTAACAATTCAACAATGCTTGCGGTGCCGGAGAACTGGGTTCAATCCTGCCTACGGATGAAACGCAGGTCTGTATACATGCAGCAGCTCAGCTGCCGTGTATGTTTATCACGAGTGATCTATGACCTGGGCATGTGCAGTTGAAATACCGAACTCGCTTATTGTGCACCTCAATCCCCTCCCAAATTTTCATGCGGTATCCAATTTACTTGCCACTATTTTACAGCCATTTTTGAAGTTGTTATTCAGAGGCAGTGAAAACTTTTAAAATAAATGCATTAATATCACAGGGTGTACTGACCTGATTAAGGGTTGAAAGCGATGATTTACTAGGTTGCCAACAAATATGTGTTTTTCATCAAAAATGCCGAGGTTATGGTTCATAGGAGAGTCTTCCCTTTAATACAAATCCTGAGGCAAACTAGACGTTAGCAGAAACATATTTTTGTGTCTGGCCAAAAAAACATATTCACGTTAATGCAATAATTGCACTCAGTATTGATTTGCTTTCTGGATCTTTACACAAAACACGAGGGGAATCTACTTAAATCATTATTAATCTTACTGATTCTACCCTATTTAAATTTAATCCAATCTGATCTACATTGTGCAAAATTGTTCAAAAATTATTTACTTTGGATTAAATTCAATTTAAATTAAAAATGTAGTTTGATACTTTAATTAATTCTGATCCACTGAGGTTTTACTCACATAGATGAGCTAACCTAACAAACTGCTTTATTGGCAGAGATTGAAAGATTTCAGGCTACAATCCTTTTCCTTGCAAGTGTAGCATGTGCGCGTGTCTGTTTCTTATTAAAGTTTTTTCAGAACAGACAATAAAACCAATATGTAATGCCACAGATAATTACACAGCCTAGTATTGGCTTTGGCATCTACATTTTTGTGGACTACATTATGGATCGGCCCAACATGCCTAACGGTTTTTGGAATCTGTGAAACGTTAACAGCTATTAATATCATCAACCTTAAAATATTTATTATCACTGAAAAATATGTCACGTTATACAGATCAAATCTTTTGAATTATATTACCTGGAGACATAGGTAACAAAATATTATAAATCACTGCAATCACTGGCAATGCAGAATAAAAGTTTATGATGCAAATTGGCTCTCCATGATGTAAGCATTATACATGGAATGATGTGTAGCTTTGTGTAATGCTGTTATTACAAATGCAGTTAAAGTAACCCTATTATGTACAGCTTTATTGAAGATAGAACAGTAATGCACTAGAACAGGCCCTGTGGCCCATATTGTCTGTGCCAGCCACGATTCCAAGTTAAACTAATCAATGTGATCCATACCTTCCATTCCCTCCATATAAAAGTTCCTATCTATACGCCTCTTATCATCATCTTCATCACCGGTCACTCGAAACGAGTATGACTATCCTCTCCTCTCCATAGGGTCATCTACTTGTGGGTCTGCAGATGTCTGTAGAGGCTGATCCGCGATCCACACACCTTGGTTCCACCACCACCTCCAGGCACCCTCCACTCACTGTGTAAACAAACTTGCCCTGCACATCTCCTT
Organism: Raja brachyura; assembly: GCA_963514005.1. The sequence goes on along the minus strand of OY740803.1, from coordinate 9,209,322 downwards.
TAATCCTGTCCACTCTGATCTTAAAGCTGTGCCCTCGAGTCTTTGATATTTCCACACTGGGTGAACTGTTTTGACTTTCTACCCTATCTATGGCACTCATAATTATATAACCATGCTTCAGAGAAAACAATACTAATGTATCCAACCTCCCCTTATATCTAATACCCTCCAATCTAGGCAGCATTGTGATAAACCTCTTCTGTGTCCTCCCCAAAGCCTCCATATCCTCCATGTAATGTGGCAACCAGAACTGCACACAATATTCCAAATGCAACTTAACCAAAATTTTATAAAGCTGCAAAATGATTTCCTGTCTCTTATACTCAATGCCTTTACCAGTGAAGGCAAGTATACCATATATCTCCTTGCCACTTTTAAGGAGCTACAGACTTGGTCCTCAAGATTCTCTGCACAACAATGCTGTGAAGGATCTTGCCATTAATTGTACACATTTCATTTGGCCACCCAAAGTGCAACATCTCATTTCAATTGTGACATCTCCTTCTGGTCTCCAGAACTACCTAGCTGTTAGTTAAAGGTTATCCAAAGCAAAAGAACATGTGTTCAAAAGCTGTAGCATTCCCTGCAAAAGTCATTTACCTGTATCATGTACTTATAATAGACTCAGCATTTTATCGGGATGCGTCAGTGCATAGTTTGGGAACAGCTCCAAGTAAGAAATTATAGAGAATTATGGACACAGCCCAGACCATCAGACCATTGGCTCTATTACACATCATGCTGCCTCCGCAAGGCCTACAGCAGAACCAAGGACAAGTCTCACCCTGGTGACTCCCTCTTCTCCCCCTCTCCCAATCAGGGAAGAGGAACAGAAATGTGAAATCGCTTACTTTCGACTTTAGAGATACAGCGTGGAAGCAAACCTTTTGACTTACCGAGTCCACGTCAACCAACAATCACCCCGTACATTAGCACTATCCGACACACTGGGACAATTTACAAATTTAACCAAGGCCAATTAACCGACAAACCTGTACTTCTTTGGAATGTGGAAGGAAACCAGAAATCCTGGAGAAAATCCACTTGGTCACAGGGAGTGTGTACAAACTCCATATAGATAGCACCCATAGTCAGGATCAAACCCAGGTCTTTGGCACTAAGGCAGCAACTCTACCGCGAGTTGCTGCGAATGAGACAGCAGCAGTCGCCACCCTGATCTGCTCCATTCCAACCCATGAAGCTATTTCCACAACTGGAGTAACAAACAACTGAAGTGGCCAAACCCTCAGTTCCTGCTGTTCATTGCACTAAATTAAACCAGTTCTTCCATCTCTGTTATGATCATTTGTTGTTAATAGTACTGCATCTTAGATTAGTTATATTTTTATGGTATCTTAAAAAACATTTTAGTTGCAGAATTAATCTACTTCCATCACATGCACCCACAGCGTAGCATTCTGTTTTAATTTTATAATTGTACTTGAAAAGCTTCATCATTCTCATATAGTACTTTCAAAATAGGGATGCAAAATAAGGATATATATTGTGAATGAAAAGAAAATCATTTTCAGTAACTGATTTGAAATTTCTTATGGCATAGCCCATTTGTAGCAAAAATGGGGAACATGTTAGGGCATGGCACAATTAAATTACTGTTCAAGGACTAGGTTTGTTTTAACCACTTTCTGTTTGAAAATGTCATTGATTTTACTGTCTTTACTGGTGTTCATTTCTACTATAAAACGCAGTCATAACAGATATTACAACATTTCTCGCATTCTTCATGCTAACCATAGTCCCACTGTCATCTCACAGATTATCTCCCTCCCCTGGCTCAACTTCAGCTCTTCATTGGCGCTTGTCCAGTGCCCACTGTGCGTTATTGGAATTCTTGGATTTTTCTTGCACAGTTCGTCGGAAAGCACAGCAATGCTAACGAAGAAAAATAAACAAGCTTCTCTCAGTTCTGTGTAAGAAGGAACTGCAGATGTAGGTTTAAACCGAAGATGGACACAAAAGTTGGAATAACAAGCGGGACAGGCAGCATCTCTGGAGAGGAGGAATGGGTGACGTTTCGGGTCTATAAAAGGAGGACTTGACCCGGAACGTCATCCAATCCTTCTCTCCAGAGATGCTGCCTGTCCTGCTGAGTTACTCCAACTTTTTGTGTCTATTTTCTCAGTTCTGATGTGGTACCCAAGTCACGTTTATGGGTTTACGTTTTAAAGGATTTCTTTATGCAATCGTATAATCTAATTATCACTAAATACTATTTAAATATTACTTGATGATTCTTACTCAGTTGAATAATGAAACAGTGACAGTGCCCAGGAGGTGCACAGCTATCAACGACGCAGTTTCTGAAATGGCTCCAGCGTTCAAAAATTAAAACTATGTTTACATTAATGAAATCTTTAGGTCAAATGAAAAGTTATTAAACTGTGGCCCCTCCCCACTAATGCTGCTTTACCTGCTGAGTAATTCTACTGTTTTCTGGTTTTGTCTCAGATTAACAACATCTGCAAATTAGTTGCTTTCTGGATATATATTTATTTCTATTCGAACAATAGCATAAATTCAGGATCTACTCAGTCAGACATTGTGTGTAGGATGGAACTGCAGATGCTGGTTAAACCGAAGGCAGACACAAAAAGCTGGAGTAACTCGGCGGGACAGGCAGCATCTCTGGAGTGAAGGGATGGGTGACGTTTCGGGTTGAGACTGTTCGAGGTGAGTCTGAAGAAGAGTCTCGACCCGAAAAGTCACCCATTCCTTCTTTCCAGAGATTCTGCCTGTCCCGCTGAGTTACTCCAGCTTTTTATGTCTATCTTCGGAGCAGACATTGTTCTCTGTAACAATCCTGGCAACTCTGACAACATCAGGACCTCCTCTTCTGGCTTGCAGATGACATTCTGCATGAATTTGTAGTACCCCAACTTAGTCAGCACAGTCAATCAAAAAGTCAAATCAAAAAGTCAAAGTCAAACAAACTTTATTGTCATTTAGAAATACATTGATATATGCAGTTCCAAACGAAATTACGTTACATTTGGCTCCCTGTGCAACACGATAAATTAACAGAAGGATAGACATGGATAAAATGGATAAAAAGGATAAAAGGATAAATAGTGACGCAGCGGTAGAGTTACAGCGCCAGAGACCCAGGTTCGATCCTGATTATGGGTGCTGTCTGTACGGAGTTTGTACGTTCTCCCCATGACCTGCATGGGTTTTCTCTGGGTCCTCCAGTTTCCTCCCCCACTCCAAAGACGTACAGGTTTGTAGGTTAATTGGCTTTGGTAAAATTGTAAATTTCTCCCTAATGTGTAGGACAGTGTTAAGGGCCTGTCCCACTTGGTGAGTCTTTTTCGGCGACTGCCGGCGTCATATCAGGGTCGCCAAAAGATTTTGAACATTTCAAAATCAAGCGGCGACAAAAAAAATGTTGCGACACTTGAGGAAACACCCCACGTCAATATGTCATCATGCCGCATCACGCCCCGACTTTTACGTCAGTCAATGATGCCGGCAGCCGCCCAAAAAATCGCCAAGTGGGACAGGCCCTTTAGTGTGCTGGGGATCACTGGTCAGTCAGACTCAGTGGATTGAAGGACCTGTTTCCGCGCTGCATCCCTAAAATAAACTAAACTAAATTAATCCTTTGCTGTGATGTTATTGGCATTAAATTGTCAATCTCAATTGCAGATCAAAGGATCCAAGACAGTGTGTGAAACAGAACAATTTTACATTGGATAGAAATGTAAGAAATAATATCGCTTCTTAGATTACATCATTTTTCAGAGCCTAAACAGCTGATACAAAAATGCTAAGCAATTTGTGACAAAATATTTCATATCAGATTTAATTCTTGTTAACATTCAAATTGACCCTCTAGTGTGGTTTATTTCATATTGGCTCTCGTTCCATATTAGTAATTTTCACATTTATCATTGTCATGAGGTTCACATATTCATATGTTCTTTAAGAATAGGCCATAACAAATCTATTATTCCTCGTCCAATTTCTAAACAATTGTTACCCCTTCACTTTTCTTGAAGGCAGTGAGTCATATATTGAGTATCGTGCCTCAGCCAGCAGTCACCTTATATTTTCAAAACAATTGAACATAGTTGAGTCTAGACGATGTGTTAGCATGCTACACAAGGAAAGGGCCAATGAAGTGCACCCCAATCCCACCATTATAGGGATTAATTCAACTCACAACAATAATATGGAATTGGAAACCTCTCCCACAAACTCATTTAACGCATCCATCAGTCATTACTAACCCCTTAGGATCAAACCTTGGCTTTTTTGGTTTGATATATTCAACCCTTGAGATATTCTTCTTGTTCCTAGCAGAGAGGGGGGTGAATAGGATAACATCTGTCTTGCTGAATCCAGTTGTAGGGACTTTAGATGGAGTTGATTTTATGCAAATAGATTCTTACTATTTCCTTTCCATCAGGGCCGGATTTACATATAAGCTTCACAAGCTCAAGCTTAGGGCCTCGAGATCTAGGGGGGCCTCAGCAGGGCCGGATTTACCTACAGGCCTCATAGATTGAAGCCTAGGTTCTCAAAATCTAGGGGGCCTCCGGCCAAGTTTTTTTCCCAGTGTAAAATAAATCCAGAGAAAAAGATAATTGGAGCGCTATCAGCATTTCCACTTTGACGGAAACTATCCGAAATTCTGGTTCCGGCCGCTGGAGGTTTTGGGGAAAACAATTGCAACCATCCGCGCCTGCGCAGTTGGGGGAAGCCGGTTACGCAGAAGCGACGCAAAATGATGCTGTCTTTCCGCGCATGCGCAGTGGGCCCGGGCGGGTTCAGATCTCCATTTACACTCCACACAATCACCTCGATGCCTCGTGAATACTCTAGGTAAGTAGTAAAATATTGCGTTGCGAGAGTGCCCATTTCTCTGGGCCGGGGAGGGGGGGCTGCAGTGTCAACGGCACGGAGTCAGAGCCTCGCTGCGTGGGAGGGAGAGAGAGGGGGAGAGAGGGGGGGATGTGAGAGGGGGAAAAGGGGGAGAGAAGGGGAGGGGAGGGGGAGAGAAAGAGGGGAAGGGGGAGGGGGAGAGAGAGATGGGGACAGAGATGTGGAGGGAGAGGGAGGGGGAAGGAGGAGGGGGAGAGGGAAAGGGGGATTATCTTTAATGAGATTGCAAAATTAAGGTAGGTTTTAGAGCAATTATATTTTCTGCTCCATATGAATAATAACAAACAATTGGAACTGTTTTCTTTTCCTTGATAACAATACTGAAAAATATGAATTCCATAGTTTGCGACTTTCATTTTGCATCATATTTTTAATGTGCACACACTAACACAGTCGAACAGTAACAGGCAATCAAATCAACACACAAAACATTTTCTAAAAAAAGGTTTTATTTACTGCAAAAACTTACAGTATTTTATTTGCAGTCTTTGCATGCTCCTTCATAATATTTTACATGATATTTTACTGTACAACTTGATTATTAAAACAAGGACAGCTTCAATTCTTGATTTTAAAAAATGTATACAGCAATGATGCCAATCATCCCATTCCAAATCTTGACTCAACCAAAATTATTTCTGAAATATTGGTCATAAATGTGGTGCACAAATGCTCCAAAATAAGGCTCAGAATGCACCAGAGAGCATCTAAAACCCCAGAGCTTCCAGGGCCCGCTTAAGGGCCCTGGAACCCGGCTACAAGGGTCTTTCAGCTTCGCGCATGTGATTTGCGCTGCGTGCACTTATTTCACATGAAATTTTTGTAAACCTGCCATGCTACCCCCCTTTTTGAAAAACTTCGTATGGGCCTGGTGTATAATATTTTTCACACTGTCATAGGCTTTTCGTACATATGCTGTCACAACGCACTGTAGTCTCTAAACAACACTTCAGTAATTTTCCTTGCCCTCCATTTCAGAATAATAGTGTTTTAAGCTGATAACTCGACACTAGCACTGGCAATAAATAAAAAGCACAGCTTTCCAGCCCTTATCTCATTGGCCACACTCGGCTGCACATTGGTGTCAATCTGGTGGACTCTTCCATCTTCCTCTCGTCTTGGGGGTGGGGGATTGGGAGGGGCCTCACAAGTGGAATAGCCTAGGGCCTCTCTTTATCTAAATCCAGCCCTGCTTTCCATTTGCTGAGTTTACAGTGCTTAGGAAATAAATTAATGTATCTATCCATCTATCTGTCTGACTGTCTATCTATCTGACTCCCTGTACGTCCATCCGACCGTCCACCCATCTCTCTATCTCTCTATTTATCTCTCTATCTCTGTCTATCTCACATTTATTGTCATTTCATCTCTGGCCTTTGTCAACCCATCTGCCAATCATCCCACTCCCCGTCACATGCATCCACCTATCACTCGCCCATTTTTGTCCTCCCACCTCCCTTCCACCATTCCCTCCCCCTCCCCCCCCCCCCCCCCCCCCCACCACCACATGTCTGAAGAAGGGTCCCAACCTGAAACGTCGGGTGCATGTTCTCTAGTGATGTTCTCAGACCCTCCAACTCCAGCACTTTGTTTCATATCTTCTTGGAAGTTTAAAGAGATGTGGCACATTGCCAAATACTTCAATAAACCTGCGGAGATGTACAACAAGGAATATCCTGACTGCTTGTATTGCGGCCTGATGTGGCAATTCCAATGCACAGGACTGTGACAAGCTGCAGAGAGTGGTGGACTTACCCTGGTCCACCATGGGCTCAGCCTTCCTCACCATCAAAAGTTCCTACATGAGACACAAACTCTCAAAAGTGGTATTTATCATTAAAGCGAAGCCCTCGTCGGGCAAGACTTTGGAATCTGAAGAAGGGTTTCGACCCAAAAAATCACTCATTCCTTCTCTCCAGAGATGCTGCCTGTCCCATTAAGTTACTCCAGCTCTGTCTTAGTGTCTATCTTTGGACTCCTGAGGTTGCATGTGCCAGGTTCAGGAACAGCTACTTTTCCATCACTATCTGAATGTTAAACTAAAACCCCTGTCCCATGGTACGAGTTCATTCCAAGAGTTCTCCCGAGTTTGCCCTGATTCGAACTCGGAGATTTACGGTAATGGCCATTCGTCGGTACTCGGGGCTCTCGTGGACATTTATCATCATGTTGAAAAATCTTCACGAGTCTTCCCATGCTTACCTGCCGTTAGCGAGTCTTCCCGAGTACCTGCGCTAAGAGATATCCCTAGCTCCAATGTACCCGCTACGTTCATTCTCCGTGCTTACCACGAGTTTGTTTGTTTTTTTAACTCGGGAGAGCTCTTGGAATGAACTCGCACCGTGGGACAGGGCTTTAACCTGCAAAACCTTAATCTTACCTTGACAAACAAACAGCACATACCACCTCTTGCACTAGCTTGGACTTGTTTTCTTCTCGTTGTCTTGCACTAATGTCTTGTTTTTGCACACTTTCCTTTTTTTTCATATGCAGAACTGCATGTGCCATTTATGCGTCATTCATGTTTGTGTGTATTTGTCTGAGTGTCTGCCTATAATCCTGCTATAAGCAGGACTTGTGTCTGTTTGTATGTACCTCACAGTACTTGTGCATATGATAATTAACCCAACAACTCCAAATAACAAATGTACATTTCAACATACCTTTTGGATTTGGTAAGAAACTAGAGCACTTGGGGGCAACCCACTTGTTCGTGGGGAGAACTTGCAAAATCAACAAAAATGATAGGATCCGTTTAGTTTATTGTCACATGTACCGAGGTACAGTGAAAAGCTTTTGTTCCATGCTAACCAGTCAGCATAATGACAATACATGATTACAATAAAGCATTGACAGTGTATAAGTACAAGATAAGGGAACAACGTTTAGTCCAGGGTAAAGCAAGCAAAGTCCGATCAAAGATAGTCCGAGGGTCACCAAAGAGATCGATAGTAGTTCAGCACTGCTCTCTGGTTGTGGTAGGATCATTAAGTTGCCTGATAAGAGCAATCCTTGGATTGCCCATTCTTTAATTTCCTCTCCAACGACATGAGTGGTAAAGGTGCCTGCTATAATGGTCCGTTCTGTGACTACCATTCTGTGACGACCGTTCTGTGAGCTAATGGAATGTTGGCATTCATTCAAGAGGATTTTAGTATAGGAGTAAAGAGGTTCTTCTGCAGTTGTATAGGGCTCTGGTGAGACCACATCTGGAGTATTGTGTACAGTTTTGGTCTCCTAATTTGAGGAAGGACATCCTTGTGATTGAGGCAGTGCAGCGTAGGTTCACGAAATCGATCCCTGGGATGGCGGGACTGTCATATGAGGAAAGATTGAAAAGACTAGGCTTGTATTCACTGAAGTTTAGAAGGATTTATAGAAACATATACAATTATAAAAGGACTGGACAAGCTAGATGTTTACCACCAAATACAACGCTATTAGGGTGTATGTGCAGCCACTGAGAATGTGGGGAGAGGCTTTACACAGTTTTGAAGGAACTGCAGATGCTGGTTTAAACCGAAGATACACATAATGCTGAAGTAACTCAGTGGGACAGGCAGCATCTCTGGAGAAAAGGAGTGGGTGCCGTTTCGGATCGAGATCTTTCTTCAGAAGAAGCGTCACCCATTCCTTCTCTCCACAGATGCCTGTCCCGCTGAGTTAACTCCAGCATTTTTGTGCCTATCTTTGCACAGTTTTTGTTTTGTATACATTTTTTAAATTCCGAATCAAATTTATTTTTGGAGGGGGGAAACAACTATGATGTTTAAAATATTTTTTGTTTTAATTTACAGCATTTGTAATGTCCTTAATACCGTTAACGTGCATGTGTGAGGAATCAACCTAGTTGTTTTCGTGGTTCTGGGACAATTCTGGAGCACTGGTTTACTCATCGTTGTTTCGTGCTGTTCCTGAAGTTAATCAACAAGCTGAGAAGGAGGCAGGAATTACATTTAGAGCCCACCCCTTTCTCTCAGCTGTATACATGATTGTGTTTCCGAGTTCGCTGGAGTGAGGCACAAAGTACTTTATGAATCTTGGTTGTTTGTACCATTTGAAAGTGGCGACTGCTCACGGCTTCCACAGGATAAGCTGGCTTATCCAGGAGGTGGTTTTCACAAGGGTTTTTCTGTCGGTCTAATTCCAACGGTGACTCCGTTGCAAGACGGCAGGTGCCGCTGAGCAACCTGGCGCAGCATTGAAATAGACCGCAGCTGGTCTCCAACCTGCAACTAAAATGCCAAGCTGTCATCAGTCCGGCAGTTTTACACCTAAATGACAGCCCGCGTTGCACATTGACCCAGAGCCAAGCATTGATTTCCACACAGGCTCGGACTGTTTTGCGGGGCTGGCGTTTAAGTTAAGACAAGAACTCAAATCCTCCCCCTACCCACACTTTGCAGTCTGTAATGTCAAACTGCGCTGTCGACAGGGCGCTGATAATCCGCGGCCTCTTTTAAGGTACTGCAGCCAGGGTGGAAACGGAGGTGTAAAAGCCTGAGCGAAACACGTCGACCCCCCCCCCCCCCCCCCCCACCCTCCAGGGATTGTTATTCCATGTTTCGTTATCAAATCGCGCCCCTGAGATAGATTGGGTTGGTTATAACTCCTACATCTTTGGGTCACTGTGGGAAACTATTAGGTTTCAATCATAAAGCCCGTGTACGTGTGGGCACCGCTGTTTATTACACATGTGAAGTGCATGATTCCACTGTATTGTGTGCATACACGCTATGTATATTTAAGCTGTGAGTGAGCTCAGAGATGGCTGGCTGGCTTGCTGCCTCTATGCACGCAATTCTGAAACCAAAACCTTTGCTCCCGCAACTAGCATCTGGTTTACCAGTCTTTCTTACAATCTTTCATTTGTTTTGTCACCCCGTGCCCCGGGGCTTGGCTTGGACCTCTCGTCTTGCCCGACAGCCCGCAGGGAGGGGGCAAGGTGTGAATGGTGGGTGGTGGAAACAGCGCAGCTCCGTGGGCGAATCTCGCAGAGTCCGCCGCGTCTGTCGCCTCCATGTACTTTCCTTCAGTGAGAAACCAGGCACACAGCGGCTCGATGCGTTCCCCATTCATCTGTCACAACACTCCAGCTTGCAGGACTCCGCTGGCCCAACAGAATGCCACCTTGCGTCTCAGCCATGTGGAGGAAGGAACTGCAGAAACTGCTTTCTACCGAAGATAGACACAAAACGCTGGAGTAACTCAGCGGGACAGGCAGCATCTCTGGAGAGATGGAATGGGTGACGTTTCGGGTCGAGTCCCTAATGCCTGACAGTCATGTTTGGTTTAACTTAATCGAAAGCACCACTTTATACCGTTCATATAAATGAACTTTACACGTGGTTCTCTAAAACCTGCACTTCCAAACTCTAAAATGAAACAGAAAATGCTGGAAAGTCTCAAATGGGACAGGCAGAATGTTTGGAAAGAACAGCAGAGAATGTCACAGCCCAGAAACAGGTCCTTCGGCCCAACTCGACTATGATCTCTCCCTCTCTCTCCGTCTGCCTGCGTTTAGCCCCTATCCATCTAAACATTTTCCACCGTGTACCTGCCTTCGTGTGTTCAAGACAGTCCGTTATATGCAGTTTCCAGCACTCTCCGTTTTTATTGCATGTTTAAAGAGTAAATCATCCTGCGTTTTATTTAATTTGCTTTGTTATATCTGTTCTGGAAATGCTCCCTTTTGCGGTGCATCAAAAGTTCAGTCAGTCAGTCAGTATCCGCGCGTTCTTTATCGCTTCTAGTTTCACAATCGGGGCCGGTCGATGTGCAGGGTGAAGCCACTCTCCCTGCTTCAATGAGAGTTGTGATGCGTTCACAGCTCCGGGCAAGACCTGCGACGTAGGGGAGGGAGGGAGGGAGGGCGGAGGAGGGGAGTTGCTGTCTGACTCTCTCTAAAGCTGTGACAACTGCTGCGAAGCTTTGGAATCAACTGTGCGAGACTGTCCGGAACCGCAGGACCCACCTCCCCTCTTTTACTTGACAAGCTGCCACGGGCATTATCCAGGATCAGATATCAGCAGCTCCAAAAGTCTTGAACTGATAGTCCCCAGCGCAGGCTTGCTCGCAGTCAAGAACGCCGTGGTTGCGGTGACGATGTTGATACTGAGTGTGATCCCCGCCGCGGTAGGAGGGTCCCGGCTGCTTACACTGTAATCAGTTGCTGCCTGCTAGTCAGGGGGTGGGGGCTGGATGGGACCAAAAGCCTTCAACAAGTCTTTCGCTGCACACAGCTACCCCTGCTGTCTAAGAGTGCAGAAATAAGCAGTGTATGAGAGAGAGAAAGGAGAGTTGGACGATTTCTTACTTCTCACTTGCAGCTCCCACTTGTCTTTGGTTTGTGTGAGCCAATTTATGATCTGAACATTGGAGGACAGCTTTGTTTTGGCCGATTTTACTGGAATTGTCTGTTGCGTCTTAACTAACAACATGACACTTTTGGGCTCAGAACATTCTCTGCTGATCCGAAGCAAGTTCAGATCAGGTAAGAGCGGAATATATAGCTTGATGTGTTACCAACATTTCTTGCAATTAATTTAAAGGGGGCAGACGTCACGTTGAAACAGTTTTAACTTTAGCACAATTTTAACTTTAGGTTTATATAGTCTGTATTCTTCAGCCTGATGTTTCTGAGTTATATTTTGGATCCATTTCTTTCCCAGCAAACCTGGGGCAGAAATACTTTTTTTTCTGTTTACTGTTCTCATTTGATTGTGTCTGGGGAAAATGCAGCACATCAGTTTCAGAGTGCAACCTGCAGAGGAATTAAAAATTCAACTTGTTGCTGCCAGTTTGCTTCCAGTTCTATGACGGAGTGCTAGACAGGTATGGACCTTTCCATTGTGTAGTGGGTGGGTGGACTAGAGTGTTTTGAGAGTTATTAGTTTGTCATCTTTTCTGTAAGAATACATTTAATTATCTGTTCCCCAAAGTGAGCTACAAAAATGAGTCAATCGTGCATTCCAAAATAGAGAATCAAACTTATTCAGAACTTTTGTTTAGCCATTATTGGAGTTTATGAGGTGGATATTGAACCTTTGATATATTTACAGTCACTTTCTCTGGATGTGCATGTTGACATGGCAGAAGTAGACCAGAATAAAACATGCATTATTATTGTGCAGTTGAGAACGAGAGGAGAACCATCACCTTTGCTTCAGACTGGCATTCTCCTATTATACGCTTACCAATCTACCCACACCAGTGCCGGCTTTCCTTTGGCATAGGCATGAGCATAAAAATGCTGGAGTAACTCAGCGGGACAGGCAGCATCTCTGGAGAGAAGGAATGACCAACGTTTCAGGTCAAGACCCTTCTTCTGAGCATACAAATGGATGTGTGAATCCCAATGAAAAACGTTGGGCTTTAATCTACATACAATTACTTTCAGATAAATTAGTTTTGTACATCTGGTGTAAAATTAAGTGGTTACAAATGATTTGTTTTAACATTGAAATGCATTTGTGCTTTGCTGACACCACATTCATTACAAAAACTTAAATATGTTATTATTTTTGTTTTTAGAAATTATGGGATATATTCAACTTTTTTTATTTTGGTGATTTTTGCGTTTTCCTCTATCACTGCTAAAATATGTTAATTATTGTGTTTGATTACTGACATGTCTTTGAATTAATATCACCAGCATTTATGTATGAATGTATTAAAATTGTAAGAGTGGAGCTCCTCAACATTATGACAACACTGCCACCTTCCTGAAAATTTATACAATTAAATCTGGCATTGTATTTCATTCATGTTTCTCCTTTCAGCTAGGATGTCCCAATTTGTTGCTACTTCTGAGTATCTGGAGTCTTGATTCTATTTTTCCATGTTATTGTTTAAAATGATAAAGAGAAACCAACTCGCATAGTTACAGCCGGATGGTAAGGAGGATACATGGACATCTCAAAATAAGCAATATATTTCCATTCAGTGAATGTTCATACACCAAATAATAGCCAATTTTCCTTTAGATCCAGTTGTAATACACATTGATTTTGAAAAATGCACTACTTTTGAATATTTTACTGCAAGTTTCCCATATTTTCATCGTTATTGCAGAGTGCTATTAGCAGCAAATGGTAAACACAACCACTGCACCAAAACATTACAATTAAAGAATTACAACAGGTGGATTAGAGCCTTCATTCTTTATGCATTGATCCATCAAATAGAAAAACTAATCACTTTTTTTTAAGAAAACAGGTTCCGGTGCGACTTGATTTGTTCTTATTTGGTGTATAACTGTGATCTGAGTTATAGAGGTTTGAATCAGTGCACTGATTGTTGCATTGTTATCTGTAAGGTTATGTGCATCAGGAGTCATTGCTCATGCCCTTTAGTTATTTACATGAATGTGACGGACCACACTAGAAAATAGATCAATCATTGCCTCTTCACCACTGTCTTGGTGGAATTCTTTCTTGAATATTAATTGATCTATAATTCATTAATTATTTGATTGATTGAATTTGAATCAAAAATTGTCTCAAACCTGTGTCATTTTAATGAACATGTTATCAGTTCAGTGCCATTTTAACCAGGTTCCTGCAGTATTTGTCAGTTAAATTCTGAGATTATGGTTGAAATAGTGAAGCTATTATGTAAAAATGTGGTATGAGATCAATAAATTTGAAGCAGATCATCCATGTAAGTATTTTTTACCCAATTGTCTACCTATTTACTGCACTTGAGAGTTGCTCTATCTTTGAAATGACATTGGACGACTAAAGACTATTGAGGTTCATGCATCAAATCTTGAGTAGGTGATCCTTAAAACATTTGAAAGATGAGATAGTTTGCAAACTTTCACAATATATGATGTGTTGGAACTGAAATAATAATTTAAAAAAGAATATTGTAAGAAATATAAAATGTTTTTTATCTGATAAAATCAATTTGGTTTAATTACTTTTATTGGAACATCAATTTAGCAATGAACCATGTTTCAGTAGTCTCACTATCTTAGAAGCAGCCAACTTTAAGGCAGTGATAGGTAGATTCTTGATTAGTACGGGTGTCAGGGGTTATGGGGAGAAGGCAAGAGAATGGGGTTGGGAGGGAGAGACAGATCAGACATGATTGAATGGCAGAGTAGACTTGATGGGCCAAATGGACTGATTCTGCTCCTATCACTTATGACCTTATGAACGTGTGCGCACCAGTCACCCTGTAATAGCAACGGATATGCTGCTGGTATTGACATCAGATGAGGGATAAATAGTTGTTTGGACCTCAGGGAAAACTCTTTTCACCTTCTCCACCTTTCCTATGGTATGATGTCTTTTTCCCCTCATGCTAAATGTAACGTCTCACCTGAAATTCTACACTTTTGATATTTCAATCCTCCCCAATTGTGTCACTGGAAGTGTCTGGATTTTGTGCTGAAGTGTTTGGAGCAAATCTGTGCCCATGGCCTCCAACCAGAGTGCCAACAACAGAGAGTATTCCCAATTGAATAATGGCCAGAACCTGACATTGCTTAATACCTGAGAGGTTCCAACGTATTAATTGGACTGAGCAGCACCCTGAATCATGACAAGAATCAGGTGGTTGTCATGTAGACTTCTGTGAATATGCATTTCCTGTGGTCAAAGCCAAATAATTGAATTCCTAACACACTACAACTGTCTCGGGCTGTGAGCTGAGGAATGTAAGAGAGAAGTTCAGGCAGGTATGAACAAAATGGGAACGTGAAGAGGGAAAAATAAAGCTCATAATAAAGACAAGTAAACTGGAGTGGAATGGTTGGGTACAGAACTAGTTTGAAGAGGATCACATCATTCTGCATCATGCTGTATGACTATTGGTGCCAATGTAGTTGTGGATAAAGTAATTGTAACCACAGTTATATATACAGTGTACGGCATTAATAAACACTGTAAGATGTTGTAATTTTTTTTAAAGCAGTGATTCACTGGAAAAGTTTGAAAGATAACAATGAGAGTGAGCAGTAACAGCAAGACCTTTTGGCAGCTGCTTGGGTTTAATTAAACAGCCACGCCTGGAGTCCTCTCAAATGTTTCCAAATCCCAACCATCTGTTGAGATGCGGAATACCTTTCTTTTAAAAATAAATGTTGAAATGCTAATGGTCCAAAGAAAAGAGCTACATACAATCCTTCTCCACAAAGTTTAAATTTAATTTTACTTGCGTTCCCCCTGTTACAATGTATGGCTATATTAAAAATCACTAATTATTTGATTTGAAGTGAGGGGGGAATGATGTGAAAAGCATTATCGCCACTTTTTTTTTTCTTCAAACACTTCAGCATTTAAACATGGCACTCATGTTTTGTGTGCAATTGCTGTTGATGGAAAGGACATCTGATGTCTTGTGCCAGCCACAGAGTCAGTGTAGGATTTACGCTCTAGTTGCAATAGTGAGTAACTCATGTGAAGCTTACACTTGCGGAGCAAGTGCAAGCTTTCATATTATGATGATCTATGGAATCGTATAGCCCCTTCATTTTACCCCCAGCGCGTCATGAACTGCTGTCATGCCAGTTACTTTCACAAGCTAGATCCAAAATAAAACACTCTCTCCTGAGAGAAACTGCCTTGGTAATGTGACTAAGCATCCAATTTAGGAAAACATCTCGACTATGTGGCGAGCTCAGTGTTTCCACCGTTGCACTTTTATGTTGTAATAGCCTCTCATTGTTCGTTGTGTATTTTCATAAATCTTTCACAGTCGAGTCGTAGAGTCAAACAGCACGGAAACAGACCAGGCGGTCCAATTTGTGCATGCCGAATAAGGTGCCCCATCTAAGCTGGTGCCATTTACCCATGTTTGGCCCATACCCCTCCAAACCTTTGCTATCCATCTACCTGCCCAAATATCTGTTAAATATGTAGTAGCACAAGAACAGTAGTTCCTTTAACTCCCCAGTCCAGGTCTAGTATTCAATTACATCATAGTTGATATATTCATTAACTACACCAACCCAATTACGTTCTATACACATAATTACAACGAAAAATCTAACAGTCATGATCGGGAAATCTTTAATCATCCCAATATCAAAATATTTCAAAGCTCTATTACATTTAGTTCAGTTATATTAAGATAATTTAATCACTAACTTTGTTTTCGCTTGAAGAGTTCTTCTGTATCTCTCCTCTTAATGTTTGATTATAAGAAATAGGAAATTATAATGGCTCGTGAGCCCCTTCAAACCTGTGCTGCTATTCAGTGAGATTTAATCGGGTTTCCTACCAAATCTTCTGTCCTCTATTTAATCTTCTATAGCCCAAATAGAAGCCCATAAACATGTTTATGTCTAAACATCTCAAAGTTGAATATATTTAATGATTCAGCATCCCCCATCTCCATCTTTCTATACGAGTTACTTCCAAAGTCATAAACTCTGGAGTGAATCTTGAGAATTTGACCATTCATCCTGGAGTTATACCCCTGAATCCCCCTCTCATTCCTACTAGGGAATCTTTTTTCATTGCATCTATCCTATCAAACCTCCTCAGAATCTTTCATGTTTCATTCAGATTACTTCTAATCTACGATATGCGAGGTCAGTACAGGTATACCTCAGTTTATGAATTGAATAACTCAATTAATGCCTGAAGAAGAGTCTCGACCTGAAACGTCACCCATTCCTTCTCTCCTGAGATGCTGCCTGTCCCGCTGAGTTACTCCAGCTTTTTGTGTCTATCTTTGGTTTAAACCAGCTTCAGCAGTTTCTTCCTACACATACTAAATTTATGAGCATTAGTTTTGCAATTGTTTGGTGTAACACGATTGATTCTTTGATATATGTGACTTCTCTGTGCAAACGTAGTTTTCATTAAAATGAAAAGCATGCTGTTCCTTCCCCGTAAGAATACACTTTGGTGAAATGCTTATTGTGTAATGTGCTCAGCTTTTTCAATTTAAGATATTTCACTTAACATTTTTCAGGAGTGCAGCATTTTGATGAATCAAGGAATGGCATTCATTCCTTTCAAATCTGCTGAACCCCAAGTCTAGAGATGAGAAGGAGGAGGAGAAGATAACACAGTTGTCCTGAAGCTACTTACACACACCTTGCCTTTAGAGCGTCACCGGTTAGGTATTTAAACACGGAAACGAACCTTATAAATAATGGATTGGAAATATCAAGATACATTTTTAGCTAAAATAAATATATTTAAATCCAGACAGTTGACTGTTTAGAGAATCAAGACTTGAGTTTAATAGGTTTTAACCACAACTGTCATTGCTCATATAAATCTCAACAAAGATATTAGGGGAATAAGAATTTGGCCTTTACCCTGGCTAGCAAAACCATTGCTGAATTATGTTCTGTATCAATTACTTCAAAAAGAAGCTTTGTTCATAAAAAATATAATAGGCAAATTTGCACAAAGCAGGAATGTTCTTTTAAAAACTTAAACATGTCTAGGGACTTGCCTTGGTGGGCAGAAAGATGAGCATTACATCAAATAATATCAATGCTTGTTGTGGAACTAAATATTGATGAGGCCATCCTGGTTGACTTTGTAAAGCTCTTTTCTAAAGTGTTTCTTTTTTGGCAAACATCTGTTGCAATATTAACAGTAAATTCACACCAGTGACAACGGCAGCAGTCTGTAATCTGTGGACACTTCAGCTGGGTGAGCAAGTCACTCCGTTTTACCCGGCATGCAACTGCTGAGCAGATATATTCACAGCCGACAACTGGTGGAACTATATTTATCAGCTTAATTTGATCAGTTGTGCATTAATCATCTGGCCGGATTGTAGTGAATGATTGAAATGCTTCAGCACTTCACCATCTAGTATATCCAGCAGTCTTCCTTCAATTGTTTTTTTTTAATGTTCTCCAACTTGTGGACATGCATCATTCAGCCTTTTGGTTTAAAATACAGCCGGTGCTTGCGAGGAAATATTTGATACAGGTTTCAACACGCATGCAGCAAGCTTTATTTACAGGATCGAGGCGTTGGAGGGTGTGCTGGGAGTTAACTCTTCGGTGTTTCCCTGCCCATTCATTTTGAATTCCGAAGGAAACGTTCAGAAGTATGGGGACAGTCAGTGGGACGTGAGCTTCCCGACAACATGGCTGCTGTCAAATGCTCCGGGTTCTTTGATCCTGTCAGAAATTAAACATGGTTGATGTTACAGAAAAGCAAGACAACCTGTCAGGGGTCTTGCCTTACATCGTACATGGAGACCAGGATGGCAGCTGTCACTTTCACTCTTGTATCATCTCACAGAAACTAAAAGGAGGTTTGAATATATTATTACTTTATTTTTTTTAAAACATAATTTTCTGTCTTTAAAACTCAAACTGACTTTTGTGGACTTTGCAAATTGTCGTTAGACTGTCGAATATAAAATAAACAGTTTAGTCACTAATCTCCAATCCAATTATGGCTGCTATTATTGGGAGTAGTTTGGTTAGTAACTGGACTTATCATTGCTTTGAACTGCTGTCTACGTCTGCGCAATAAAAATTCACCTATCCTGAAAGTCATAACAACTTCTGCACGCAGAGGACACTTTAGAACAATAGGAAAGTGTCTCTGCATTGTTTAATTCGCACCGCCTACTTGTATCAGCATTTAGTGCCTGGTGGTAGCATAGTTAAATGCCAAAGGGAGGGGAATAAATACTGAACATGTTTTTATGGGTGCTTAATATTGTTTTACAGATGCAGTTCAGCATAAGCAGGAATTTTCCTTGTGTCACTATTTGATTCCTCAGTTCCTGTGTTTTTTTCTGTCTAACTTGCATTATATGCCGAGACCACACACTGCTGTGACTCTGTTTAAATGATGTGTTCATAACTCCGCATCCTGTTTTGAATTAGATATTTGTGAGTGTGTACAATTTGTTTGTCTTCAAACGAGAGCAAATTTCTTCAGGTTTGTGCGCAGCTGTTGTCTACACTAATGGTTGATTTAATATTTTTAAATGTTTATTTTCTGGGTGAGATTTACGAATTAGAATAATCATGGAGAATATTGAAACTGATGTTCTGCAATTTAGTTTATTATAATGTTTATAAAATTATAATGGATTGGTAAATGTAACCTTTGAACATGATCTGCAGTTTGACTGTTTTGTAAGTTCTATTCAATGCCACCAGAGGGAGGATCACTCTAATGCAAAGACACGGACTCAGTGAAAGGAAAAAGCGTACAACTGTTTTGTGTCTTATCAAATCTCCTGTTAGCCTGAAAGATCTTTACAAAGTTATTTTGAAGTATGGCCACTTTTGTTAAGGCTGCCAAACCCAGGAACCATTTCCTCATTAAATGTTCCCGCAAAGAACACTGAGATGAGTGATGCTATAGGTTGAGGGAGAAATCTTGGCTAAGATATCGGAAGTGTTCCCTTTTATTCAATAAAGAGTGGTCTGGGATCTAGAAATCCATTGCTCTATAATGGTTCTGTAATTCTTAGGCAATGCTGCAATTTAATGTTTCATCCAAAAGACTAATTCAGCATTTCATCATCTTGCCAGTTATTTTTTAACATATTGATGCAACAGAAACATTTTCATTATCCTAAAAATCTAATTACCTAGTCAACTTTACAGATTTTGTGCATTTGCCAACATATATTTTGTACAATAGGTGAAACAGCAGACACACTGCAATATCAAACGTAAAGCATGCAGCTGCATTCCTAAACCACAGAAATATCCAGACCCCAAGAAGTCCTTTGATGAATAAATGCAGCTGCACAGAAAATGCTTACTGTAGTTTTTACTAATGTTCAAATGGACCGGCAGGCAATAAATCTCAACCATGACGCATCCTTTAAGTACAGACATTACTGTACCTTTCTGACCAAGAGGATGATGTTTAGATCAACACCAGTAATAATTATACAAACAAAGAACTGGAGACGCTGCTTAATATGCCAAAGGACACAAAGTGCTGGAGTAACTCAGTGGGTCAGGCAGCATCTCTGCAGAACATGAATAGGTGACGTACCGGGTCAAGACCCTTCAGACTCTGAAGAAGGTTCTCGAGCTAGTTGCTCCAGCACTTGTCTCCTTTCCAGTAATAATAGTGCTATGTTTATGCTTCCAAAAGGCCAATTAAACAATTATTGAACATTTCCATCCATTTATTAAGGTATACGAATATCAGGTGTTTAACATTTTATTTAAAAGTCCAAGTCTTGCTACCAGTGTCAAATCACAAATAAAACGACATCAAATATAGGCAACATAAGAGCATTATTACTCAGTGCCCGTGTACAACAATATTACCCAGCAACAAGATAAGTTGCAAAGGATGGAACTAGGTTAATTGGTTGCAACGTAGCCCAAGACATTGATGGTGAGAGATCAGATGGAGCTAATAACTGGTTTGCTACATTCCAAACCCACTTCCTGTTAGCCAATTACTGTACTCTGGCTAGTGGTCTAAGGCGATAACATGAAGGCACAAAAATATTGGAATCTGGAGCAAAAACAAAACAAGGTTATAGATTAACTCAGTGGTCCTTGGGGGGGGGGGGGGGGGGCGTGGTGTGCCCTGTCATCTGACCTCAGTCAGGCCAGTGACAACAAACAGAGACAGCAGCAGCGCCGCAGCTTGGTGCCAACCCGGAGCATGTGGGCACCTACGGACCTCGAACCAGATGGCATCACCCTGCAGCAGACTTCTGCTGCCTCAAACGCAAGAATTGGTCCTTAGTCCGGCCGCATCTGTTGAAGAAAAATAGGCAATTAACATTTTGGGCCTTGTTCTTATGAATCTGAGGATGGGTACCAACCTGAAGTGGCCTCCAGAGATGCTGCTTGACCCGCTGAGTTACTCCAGCACTTTGTGTCTGTTTTTCTAAACCAGCATCTGCAGTTCTTCTCTATTCTCTGTTCTTTTCTTTGTTGTAGCAATCTATATTGTCGTAGCAAACCCCTAGCTTGCTAACACATTCTAATACTGGGTTGTGCTCCCGGTCAGTTATTCAAAGACGCATAGCAGTGTGCAGAAATTTTTTTTCTGCAGGCCACCCATCTAAACATGAGGTTTTAGTCAAAGGAATTGGTATAAAGATAACGTTCTGGCAGAACACACTGTTGCTTTTCTAAAGTACAGCAAATGTGAATTAAAATCGTGAATGATGAGCATCGTTCTGGGAAGTCATCAAGACCCCTGAGGGAAGGGGCTATGCAGAGTGATGGGCACAGCAGTTATTGATCGATACTTTCGGTACCTGCTGGAGTTTCAAGATCCAGAGTTTGTGCCGTGACCTTTTCCTCATTGGAGTCACAAATTAGTTGCAGCAGGCAGACGTGAGGAATGACAGGCAGGAGGACTTGATGGTTGATCTCTGCAACTTTTGTTTTGGTCACAGTTCTCCAGCTTCGCCTGCAGCAACGGAGGACCCGCGAGCAGCTTGCAGACCAAGGCATCATGCCACGTAAGTACATCAGCTCCCTTTCCTCTTTTGATGCTTTCAAACTAACATCAGCATTTAATTCTATCAACTGCTCCCAAAAATCTAACAGGAAGCAACTGTCTGCCATCGGTTTACACTGTGAGCAGATGAGCCCAGAGTATCCTCTGTGAACTCATTGCAAAATGCATGTAACTGGTGAACCAAAATTAACATTCTTCGGCTGTTTTAAGTCTCATCAGCTGTACTTCTGTAGAAAATATGTACTCAATCAAATTAACTGTTTTGAGGGAATGAAAGTAAATTCCATTTAAAAATTAATGAGAGACACCGCATATTGGTACACTGGAGTGATCTGTTTAATAGCCAAGTCTTGCCCAACAGCATTTTGTATATGTGCCAGCTGATTAGAGTGTTTTTATTGTGGTGGATGTGGATTTTTTATCTGGACTCTCTTACCCGAGGCCCAGACTCTGTGTGTCAGCTGAAGGCCAGAACTCCTGATAGATTAGGGCCCATCTGACAGGCAGCAGTCTAAGGATTAGTTAGGCAGACGTTTGTACATTGGAACCATAGCATTTTTGGACCACTCTATAACCTGTTTGAAGTGCATTTATGTTACTCATAATCTGGTGAATAAGTTTAAATTCCATCATTGCATAGCTTTGCACTAACAGAATGGATATGTCATTGGATGGATGATAATGGGTGGCACGATGGTGCAGCAGTAAAATTGCTGTCTTACATAGCCGGAGACCTGGGTTCGATCCTGACTAAGGGTGCTGTCTGTACGGAGTTTGTACATTGACCCCGTGATTTTCTCCGGGATCTTCGGTTTCCTCCCACACTCCAAAGACATATCCCGTGCGTTGCTCAGACCTCTAGACTGCTCCAGAAGAGCTAAAATATTTGGCCGCTGTTTCTTGCTGGTGAGGTGGAGTTACTGTATGCTTGACGTTACCTGCACATTTCACATTGTAGGTTAATTGGCTTGGTGCAAGTGTTAAAACTGTCCCTAGTGAGTGGAGGATAGTGTTAGCGTGCGGGGATAGCTGGTCGGCACGGACTCGGTGGGCCGAAGGGCCTGTTTCTCTAAACTAAACTGTATCTCTAAACTAAACTAAACTAAAATTCAGAGATAGAATTCCGAATCTAATTGAACAGATTTAAGTTGGTTCTTTTTAGCATTTTTTGTTCATAGTATTAATCATGAACTAATGGATTGTCATAAGAATTCATCTGGTTCATTTATGTCCTTTATGGAAGGAGAATTGCCAGCCTTGCCATGCCTGGCCTGCATATACTGTAACTAGGGAATGATCAGTGTGGTTTATTATTGAGTGCCCTTTGAAGTGGCACAGATATCCACAGAAGTTCAAGGGGAGTTCAGTACAGATTCTGCTATTACCAGTGATAAGCACATCCTGTGAACATAATAATATTCCTGTGAAGATAATAAACTAAATAATGGCTATTCGAAAATGTAAGTTTACTTCAAAAACATCAGAAAATATTTTTTTTTAAGCTGTTATCAGTAAGCGATGAGCAAGAAGCTGCTTGTGCAAAAACTAATTGCTTCACAAAGAAAACTTAACATTCTTATGAATTTGGGTTAGGTATGACCGGTTACACACTGGTCTTGCTAAATCTTAATTATCCCTCGGAGTTGCTAATCATTGACTATTCAGGGAAGCCAGGCATTGGAAATAAATGGCAGGATTTTCAGTAGCTCCACATCCATAGAAGTTATAAAAGTTATTGACATATTTTTAATTTTGCATTGGCGATCTTTAGAATTTTACAAAGGTGAACAAAAATGCTGGAGAAACTCAGCGGGTGAGGCAGCACCTATGGAGCGAAGGAATAGGCGATGTTTCGAGTTGAGACCCTTCTTCAGTCCCGAAACGTCATCTATTCCTTCGCTCCAACGATGCTGCCCCACTCGCTGAGTTTTTCCAGCATTTTTGCCTACCTTTGATTTTTCCAGCATCTGCAGTTCTTTCGTTAAAAGTTTACAGCTTGTTCTGTTAAAAAGCAAAGTGGGAACTTGCATGTGTGGATTATCTAAATACCCGGCTGTCAGATATCCCGTGCGTTGCTCAGACCTCTAGACTGCTCCAGAAGAGCTAAAATATTTGGCAACTGTTACTTGCTGGTGAGGTGGAGTTACTGTATGCTTGACGTTACCTGCACATTTCAGGTACAAACTGAAGTTGTTAAAGGTGGATTACTTTCCTTAGTTTAATCTCTGCTTTTAATGGAGAGGTATTTATAAATCTTTATCTGCAATGGACACATCCCTAGTTGTACTGAATCTGCTGTAGGACTTTGCCAACAGTGTGTCAGTTCTTGCTGTTATGAGGAAGATGAGAGGTAAAAGATGAGGCACTGTATAATTCTACTGACAAGACTTGAAAAGCTGTGTCCAAGACCTCTCCGCAGAATGGAAGAATGATTTGATTCCATCGGAAAGAGTATGCGTTATCTTCATTCACAGTACATCGACATAAAGGCGCTCTTACCTAATCAGTAGTTTACCTCTCCGTAAAGTGCAGGTGTTCTACATATATCCCATCCTCACGACACGCTAACGCCTCCCTCTCTCTGCCCGGGCCAGGAGAGACATCTGAACTCCCTCTGTAGGTTGAGCTGGTCGCGATTCACCTCTACATTTCTGACACACTTCCACACAGAATTAGAGAGCTACACGGCATGGAAAATGGCCTTTCGGCACACCACATCTGTACCCACATTTACACTAATCCTACTTTAATTCCATTCTTTATTTTCCCCTACATTCTCATCTACCTGCTCCGAAATTCTACCATTGACCTACAGGCTAGGAGCAGTTTACATTAGCCAATTAACCTACCAACCCACATGCCTTTGGGATACGGGAAGAAACTGGAACGCCTGCATATCACTCCTTTTGGAATGTTGCTGGGAAAATCAGTCCATATTGTTCCAGGAGCACGGATCATTGGGTACTCCTACCCGAACCTATCAATCCCCACTGACATCATCTCCCAACCTTCCATTTGTTCCATGGTTAGCACCGTCATTCCCTCACAGTCAGACTGAATCCCTGATTGATCATCTCTGATTCCTCTGCAATTACCCACTCCTCTCAAACCCGCATAGTGGTAAACCAGCCCCGCCCCACCGAGGCCCCCAATGGGTCAGGATGCGATCCGCCCACAGCCTGGTCCTGCACACCATGCACTGAGGAGGGCCAGTGACTGCTGTTGGTGTGGTAACTCTCTGGCATTTCTGAAGTTTGCAACCCATGACTGAAAGTGACCTACAGCTATCGTTATGGAGCACTGGCACTGAGACAGGGACAGATCCGATCGCTTGTTAACGTGCAGCTTCTTTTCAATCCATTTGAAGAAGCAAATGCAGAATATTGTTCAGACCATGGCTTCCTTTTGGTCTGAATCTTACTGATAAATACTAATAACCTCCAGGTTCTGCAGATACAGTTGACGGTATCTTGAGAAAGACCCGCATGTTGCCTCCTTTCGATTGTCTAAATTGTGGTTTTGATAAAAATGGCCATTCCATGCATGGATAGATACAAAATACTGGAGTAACTCAGCGGGACAGTCAACATCTCTGGATAGAAGGAAAGGGTGATGCTTCAGCTTGAGACCTTTCCTCAGACTAAAGAAGGGTCTCGACCCAAAAAATTAACCTTTCTTTCTCTGTCTATCTTTGGTATAAACCAGCATCTGCAGTTCCTTCCTACACATTCCAAGCGTGGGTTTGGAGAGTGTAATGTACATGGCTAATGTAGTCCTGGGCATCCATAAACCTTGTACGAGGTGACCAGCTGCCTATTACTTCATGCATTTCAATGCTGAAGTGGCCTGAACCAGTTTGCCTATCTAGGAATAAACCACAGCAACAATGTTGTCCTTCAATATTATTTTGTTTAAGAAGGTACCCTTGTTGCTACTTTGAATCAGCAACTATTTTTCATCATCTAAGAAACCCCAAAGTTTCAACTATTTTACAGTATGAGCAAAATGTGCTCATATCTTCAATATAAGGTAAGACATTTGAAAGTGTGAAATTTGAATTTGAAATTTGAATATGAATTTGTAAAAACGTAAATTCTTACAGTTTAAATTACTTTTTTATGTGTTGATACTCGGCCAAACCTGGTCATATGTGTACCTTTACCCTATCACCTCAGCCAGGGAACATGCTTCTGGGCCTAATATTTACCCAGCCACTTACAATGTTGCAGGGCTTTCACAATGCTGTTGGGTAGGAAGTTGGTCAACTCCAGTGACACAGTGATGATGAAACCACAGCAATTTATTTCCTAGTGCAGTTGATGCGTGAGTTGAAGTGAAACTTAAAAGGTTAGCAAATTAAATTATACAATTCCTCTGTTTATTTTAATCTTAGATTTTTCTTTTGTTATTGTTTGTGTAGTTTAGACCCTTATTTCCAAAAAGTACAAGTAGAGTGATGGCCAAGACAACTTTGCATGCATGTTGCATGCATAATCATTACTAATTGTTTATGCAAATTGTGCAACATACTGTGAAAAAGTAATATTAAACTAATGTGGTCATTTGTGATGAAGTGAAAGTCTCTCACTTGAAAATACTCAGTGACCCAATGGTGTGTAAAACAGTCCAGATGTTTGCAGGTTCAATAGTGCCTGATGCCCAAGGCACTGGGTGTTACTGAAGCAGTTTTATCCAAGAGAAGGGCTTTGTTTTGCATGGCAGTGCAGAGTGGAAATTATCTGAGGCCTTCCCAAGTCTAAGGCCCTGACGTTTATAGGCACAGGCATAGTGCTGGATGATGAAAGTGCCGTGTACCGAGATCTCATAAGGTTGAAGGTTTGGAGCAGTTCACGGAGATATGAAATGGTAAAGGGTTGAAAGCTGTGGGGGAATAAAAGGGTGTGGAGTTAATGTTGGGCTTTGGCAGATAGGAAACCAGTGTAGGTCCGTGGTCACTGCAGTAAGGGGTGACCAAGACTTGTGGGTTAGGTACAGGCTGTGGAGTGCTGCTGTCTGTGTGGAGTCTGTACACTCTCACTGCAACTGCCAATGTTTCCTCTGCTGCCGTGTTTTCATCCCACATGCCTAATTCACCACTGTAAATTGCTGCTGGTGTTTAGGTCAGGAGTAGAATCTGAGGATAGCTAATTTGCAAGATTGGTGATTTCATAGTGCAAACTCGATGCATTGAAGGGTCTTTTTCTATGGAGCACACTTCCATGACTCTAAATTCTGTTGACTCCATTCATCACACTCCATACTGCGCTGAAACTTTATAAAACATATTTTCAAAAAATCATAGGCCTCTGTTTCAACTTTTCAATCTGCAAAATGTTCTTGTTAGACACTGGCTAAACTATTTCTGATCAGAAATAACCAACAACAATTAAAACTGGAACAACCTTTTCCCATGGAACATGTGGTGAGTTTGTACGCCTGATTCAACATGCTGAATCGCATGTGAAGTTTTGAATCATCTTTTGCAACGTTGCATTATTTTTCAAACATGACGCTTTTGGACGCATGGCTGAAAGATCATTATTTGGCATACAAAACAGAGACAAAATGCTGGAGTAACCTGGAGTAATAGGCTGCATTTCTGGAGAGAAGGAATGGGTGATGTTTTGGGTCAGAGCCTCGAGTTTGGCATCTTCAGTTCAGTTAGAATGGTGTTAAAACTATGGAAGGCATTTACTGAACAAACACTTTATTTACATTCAGACCTTTGAACATAAATATGTTGGGTGTTATTATGTTCATCCTAGTCAGCTGCATAATAACACTTATCTCCAAGCCCAGTAATCCAGCAACATCGTGTTCATTATTTAAGCCATCTGAATATGTGCGTAAAACTACTGACAGGCGGTGCCTACCCAGTTGAATTGAATTGCAACGGCTTGGATAATATTTTTTTAATCAGATGCTTGCATCTTTGACCACATCAATCATTCATCCTGGAATATATGTCAGAGGTAGACGGGGTCAGGGTGGATAGCTTGTGATGCTTGATATTGCTTACTGCTCTTAATGCAAGTGAAATTACCATTTGTGATATTGCAGTATTAGCAGGCTGTATCGCGAGCAACAATGGGTCCCTCCACAATGAAATCAATGCCAGCTTTGAACAGAAGATTGTAGGTGAATGCCATCCGCCTCCTTGTCTCAGGTTACTGAGGCAGACGTAAGATTGCCTTTCCTGAGGGTGAATCTGCTGGAAGCAACAGTTCAGGATGGAGTTCCTCATCCTCAGGTGGCGCAGCGATAGAGCTACTGCGTTGCCGCGCACGTACCCAAGTTCGATCATGACTATAGGTGCTGTCTGTGCGGAGTTTCTACGTTCTCTCCGTGGCCTGCGTGGGCTTTCCACAAGATCTTTGGTTTCCTCCCACATCCCAAAGACGTACAGGTTTGTAGATTAATTGCCTTGGTATAATTTTAAATTGTCCCTAGTGTGTGTAGAATAGCGTTAATGTGTGGGGATCACTGGTCGGTGCAGACTCGGTGGGCCAAAGGGCCTGTTTCCGCGTTGTATCTCTGAACTAAACCTCAGCTGGCAGAGGTATTCACAGACATCTTTAACCCTCGCTATTCTATTATAGGGTCCCCATCTCATTCAAAAAAACATTATCATCCCTGTGCCAAAGAAAAATAAGGAATGTGCATTAATCACTACCATCTAGTGATCACTACCATCTAGTGATCACTACCATCTAGTGGCTCAGACAATACCATCGTGAAGTGCTTCAAATTGATGGCACATATTAACTCCAGCCTCACAGCCAGCCTTGATCCACTGCAGTTTACTTACGGTCTCAACAGATCCACAGCAGACATTAATTCCCTGGCCCTAAACCCATCTGTAGAACACCTAGACCCCTATGTTAGACTTCTATTTATCACCTATAGGTCTGTCTTGAATCCCGGAATCCCAGCTCGATTTTTATGACCCACAGACCTCGGTCAGTGAGGATAGATGACGACATTTCCTCCAAAATACCTCTCAGCACAAGGTTACGTTCTCAGTCCCTTTTGCACTCACGACTGTATGGCCAAATTGGGCTCTAACTCCGCTAGGTCTGAATGACAATAAAGGTAATTCAATACATGTCTGCAGCCGATACCAGTGTGGTAGGCTGAATCACGAACAATGATGAGATGGAGTACAGAAAGAAGATAGAGTTATGAGGATTCTGAATGGCCCTTCCATCAGCCTGATTTGCCTTTATCCAATTGAGGACATCGGACTGTGACTAAGGAACAAATGCGCTACAATGCTCAGAACTAAATCCTGCGCTCTGTATCTTCCCCTTTACGCTTTCTTTTGCCCTTGAATTTGAACTGAATGCCTCTACATATGGTACATCTGATCAAGCTTTTCACTGGATCTAGGTACTTGTGACAACAATAAACCTAAATATAATTTGTGGTGGTGAGAATCAAAGCCAGTTGTAAAAGCAGAGGAGGGGAGAAGAAAGATTGTTCCTACTCTGGGGAGAGAGAGGGATAAAAACCCAGAAATGTTACTCTTGTTGCTTTATGAAGAAAACAGTTGTGGTTAATTTAATTCATTAGAGAAACGTTTGATAAATAATAGGCAAATAGTTGTAGCATCACAACAGTGACTGAGGATTTTAAGGGAAATATTGAGCTACAATTTCATACATGAAGAGTGTACACTGAGTACCTTAATATTTATAATTTTGGCTGAATACAAGAATTAAGCTTTTTAATTAAATGGAACAGTGTCTAGAATGTAAAGTTTATTGAAAAATGTTCAGGATAATGATACATCTAACAGAAAGAATTTCACTTGCATTGAAATCCAAAACTAGAGTTCAATTTTATTCAGATCATTAGGCAACAAGGCAACTGCAAGGACATTCATTATCTGACCTTTGAACATGCCAGACTGAAAGGACAGTGTCAGAGCACTCAGCAGAGTGTTATTTATCTAAAGGGCTTTAGTAATTAAAAGGATTCTGTATGTGAATGGAACAAGAGTTCACACAACACGTATCCTAATTATACAGCAGCAAAAGAGAGCAAAATATCAGTTGAAAGTCAATGTATATAGCTAGCGGTGATCATCAAATGTGTTTTTGACAATTGAATACATCAGATATAATAACTACTGAACGACTGTCTACATAAAACAAGGCTGAACAGTTGTGGTGTCTGTCATTAACCTCAATGATCTAATTTGGCAGCTTGCAGAACACATCTTGCACTTTGCATATGCAAAGCTTGAATTCTAATTATTCCATAGAAAAGCAAATAACATGTGAAATGCAAACAGACATCCTTGGGAAATGCAATTATTGGACAATCCGTGAGTAGATTGGGAACCACCTTCATTCCCAGCGCCACATCGTAAACTGTTGCATGTTTATGAAAGGATTTGTACATGTGACCGATAAACAGCCATCTCCTGGCCACCAGATCATACAGGGTTTACTAAAAACCCAGTATAAACCTGCCTTGAAAGCAAATTCATGCCTTCAGCTACAAATTACATCAATACAATATTTGATGATGAATATTTGACATTAAATGGCTAGAAGGTTTGTAAGCAGTTCATGACAGCTACTTTGAAATCTATTTCCAACTTAGCAAGATATCTGATAAAAATATTTTCCAGATTGAAAAGAAATATAATGTATAAATAATCCAGCAAATGTACATCCATCACTTAATGCTAAGAACAAGATTGGAATACTGAAATCACATGACACACTTTGGAAGCCCAGCTTACTATGTTGCCTCAAAGGACACAGTTCTGGAGTAAGTCAGCATTCAGCTACATAGCTGTTCATTCATTGGATGTCCATAACATGAGCAAGGCTTGCATAAGATCTTCCAATTAACCTTCTTGTTCACTTTATAGCTGCTGTGTGTTTATGTTCATAAGTGATAGGAGCAGAATTAGGTCATTCAACCCATCAAGTCTACTCTGCCATTCAATCATGACTGTTCCATCTTCCCCCCTTAACCTCATTCTCCCCATAACCTCTGACACCCATACTAATCAAGAATCTATCTATCTCTGCCTTAAAAATATCAATTGACTTGTCCACTACAGTCTTCTGTGTTAATGAATTCCACAGATTCACCACCCTCTGACTAAAGAAATTCCTCCTCATCTCCTTCCTAAAGGAACATCTTTTAATTCTGAGTCTTTGACCTCTGGTCCTAGACTCTCCCACAAGTGGAAACATTCTCTCCATATCCACTCTATCCAGACCTTCAATTATAAGAATTTACAAGCAGCAAATTGATTGATGGAGCTTCTGACACTTGTCACTGCATTCCTCACTTGCACATCTGATTGCTTGATTTCTATATTCTATGAAAGCTTGCATGCCTTGACACGGCATGGACTGAGGGCCAATTTTAATAGTCTGTCAGTAAGTTAAAGCACCTGATGTGGATTAACTACATGAATTTCTGATGGGATTTATATACCTGGGGCTGAAGCATACAAAAGTACTGGGAGAGCAGGAGGCCGTTTCACCTCAGGTTCAGGTCAAACCAGCCACTTGCTAAATTTCAAAGTCCAGAAAGGTTGAGTTGGTTAGGGCATAGCAGAGACCCACACAGACTATCTGAAGCTGAGTTTACATGGGACTGACATCACCCTCCTCCCCCCTGCCCCTTTCTCTCACCATGGGCAGAATGTATCTGCAAGATGTATCTCCAGATCATGCTTAAATGGTGAAGTTACATGATTTGGAGTGATTGTACAACTGAATAGATAATAATAAATTATAATGAAAGTGGGACCAAGGTCATGAACAGGGTGATCCAGTTGATGATTCTGCATCTGTTGCCAAATGTCAACTGTTAATCCTTAAGGTTGTTTACAAAAATATTGTGAACCTATCGGCCTGTACAGAAACATAGATGTTAGTACATAAATGTTTACTATGTTTTCATAGTGCTTCCTGGACTGTAGCAGCATAATGATGACGATCGCTTCAGACAAATTGTGTGTAGGAGTTTAATGATGCCAAAGTGATGACGTGATAGTTCTGAAATTTAAAACCACAGGCTCATCTACATCATTTCCATTAAAACAATGCTTAAAAGATGCCAATTCTGATTGTATACCTTAGTAGAATGGATGAGTCTCAGTGGATTTGACATTTACACTGTAAAAGATCCTGGTCTTTATTTTAATGCAGTTTGATTTTGCAGTAAAGGAGCAAACAAATGAGTCTAGTTACCCTCATATAGGTAAATATTTATTATAAGCATTTTATCTAAACAAAGTTCTCTGCTGCAAGAAGCAAAGCAATGCCAACTTTGAATGTAGGAGATATCTATATGTGAAGCTGCATCCAAGATGCACTGCAGACATGGGAGCAAGGGTGCGGATTTAAGAAATTACGCTTAGAAATCTACACTCTGACCAGCAGTTATTTCTGACTCAAATCAGAGAGAAGAGTTTAAGGACATTACAGTATTGTGATTCTGGACAAGTTTGCCATTAGTTTGATTAAATGTATTTGGAAATTGTGCAGATCCTGTCATGAGCCAGAATTTTCTAAGTTATCCCAACCTGCAAAATAACAACTGGCAACACAAAGTTGAAGAAATAAATTCTGCCAAATTAATTAGTCTTGAAATTAATGTTAATATGGAAAGAACAGCTCGACTGCTGTGACACTATTATTTCTGATCGCTTGCGTTCTATATTCTATGAAGGCTTGCATGGCTTGTCACATCATGAACTATTATTTATTTTAATTTATTTTATTTATTTTATTTAAGTAATAAGACAGAAAATGCTGGAAACACTCAATAAGTGGTACTTCATCTGTGCAAGGAGCCTTCACCTGTCTCTCATTCCAAAAATGCTGCTGAATGGTTCCAACATTTTCAGTTTCTATTTCAGATTTCTAATATCTTATACAATTATTGATTTTCAAGTTAAAATAATCAGAATATAGTTAAAAAGTAGTGAACATATCAATAGAACAAGTAAATAGTTTACATTTTTTTCTTTTTAATTAACGTTTGCAATATGAGTTCATATGATAGAAATAAAGCAGTGGATTGGGCCTCCTGCAGTTGCCAGTGTTTGCATTAATTTTCTGAGTTTGTGCCCATGTTATGGAGATGTCACCGTGTTGCCACCAGGAACTCTCGCTGGGTCAGTGCTGGTGGGAACAATCCACGCATAATCACTCAGCATCACAAGGCAGTGAATATGATGGTGGATTTTTAAGTAATATACAAATCTTTTAAATTGTAAACAATTCCTCTGAAAATATTTCAGGTTGGCAGTGCTAAAGGAAAAGACAGCAAATTGGGGTTAATCCCCAGTTTACCAAGATGTTTCCCTTTCTTCCTTTCCCATTCATCTTTCCATTGTTATTTTTTTCCCTTTGCCTTGCATGCTCAGACAATAGAAGCAATGTGGGCTTACTTCTTGAATAATTATATACTGTTCAGAGATGTACCAGATGAGCCAAAGCCAATCTTCAGGGCTAGTTTCTCTCCTTTTGTGACCCGCCAACTTTACATTCCAGCTTTGACTTGACATGTAAGTGTTTAAATTTGAGCTATTGCACCTTTTCAAATAATATAGGTGGAGACTGGAGAATTTGAGAAGGTTGGGACTTTTATGATTATAATAGATTAGGATGTGGAACGCAGGGTTAAGTGATTCCAAATCTGCCACCAGGATTCATGAGTAGGATTCTTTCCGTCTCTTTTTAGCTGCTGGTTGCCTTTTGCAATACAGTGCAAATAATTGCAGTTGCATAGTTATGTGTGCAGCACTCTGCTAGAGCTGCTATCTTCAAAAAGATTGATTAGCAAATCGTTTTGAGTTAAAAGCTCCAAGCACCATTGCTTAAGCTGTCCAGCAGTGAACAGTACCAAAATACCAAAAGATTATTCAAGTGGATTGAACATATGCCTGCAGTAAAACGGTTCAGGGTGACCTAACTTACAGCAGCGGATGCTATTAAAGCCGTCTCCATGAGTTATTTTGGAAATAATTACTTTAAGTAGGCAAATATTAGATGAAGGAAACAAACTAGAGAGTGGGAATGCACCAGGTAACTCAGGTGGAAAGAAATACAAGGAGAGGTGTGAAGAGGCAGGTAACATTTTTCCAGAAATGTGCCCAGCAACACGTTAATACGATTGGCATTAAGAAACGCAACAGGTGATAAGTGAACAAAATCAAAACCACCTTTGTTGAGGGACAAGTCTATTCAGATATCACTCTTGATGAATCATTTGTAAACTTGACAGCTTTTGTCATGGATATAGCCCTAGCGTTCTTGAAATGAACTCTGGCATGGAGAAAAAGTCTGCCGCCTCTTTTGAAATGTATTAAAAGCATTAAATAATGGAAATTGAAATACACAGCATGGAAGGAGTCAATTCAGCCCTTTATTCTCCTACTGCTAGTAAAAAAATTAACAAAAGAGCACCATTGTAGCGTCAAAAAAGAAGAGATTCAAGAAATTGCCAAGGCCAGAACTAAGGAATAGTAGAGGGCACAACATGCTGGTTATAATACGTTAAGTGACATCTGGCTGTATTTACCAATTAGAAGAATGTAGTATGTAGAATGTAATGGAGATTATCACTACCTTTAATTATATCAAGGTCTCTCAACTTGATATCATTAACTTGATATAATTAAAAGTAATGATAATCTTAGCCCGCAATGAGAAATAGGAGAAAAGGGCACAGATGAATTGAAAACATTAAATAAGCTGGTTAAAGTAGCACATAAAAGTGGATATTGGAAAAACATTGTTACCTAATAGCATATAAACCTATATTTCTACATCTAGAGAAGCTGGAAGCCTAAATGGGTATCATATGAATATATGACCTTGCTGAGGCCTTGAGTACACGGAGACCACTCTTGAGCATGAAGGAGAGTTACGAAGACCTCCTAGACCTTTTGAGTCGAGGACAAACTCGTCAGAACCCACGGATTAGGTCGCCCAAGTGGGACAGGCCCTTTAGAATAGAAGTTGGCACTCTAGTGTGCAAACAATGCAAGATTAAGGAAAGGTTCTTTCTAAAAGTTTGAAAAATCAGAAACCTCCAGCACTAATCAAAAAGGAAAGCTGGTCTTTTGACCATCATCCCTCCCAGCTTCATTCAGAAAGGTAAAAGATTGTTCAATGACGGTGGAGTTAATGATCTATGTCATTACAGAATGCAAAGATTCATCTCAATAGTGACTCTCATCCAATGTTATGGGCATTTGAAGTGACTTCAGTGATTTCTGAACATGCTGGGGGTGTGACCACTGAAGTTGCTGCTAAACTAAGAGAAGCTACTGAGAATCCAGCTATTCATTAGTACTTCGTTTCCAGTGCTAAAGGGAAACAAACTGGATTGCATCCAAAAAAGAATGTACTCAACTTTAATTCACTCAAATGCCCTCAACGTTAGATGAGTCTCACTTTTGAGATGAACCTTTGGGTTACATAATGATACAGAACATTAACTTCATGGTCAATGTTTTGATAAAGACAAATAAAGTGTAATGTGTGCAAATCAACTATAAACAAATTCTCAATCAAACTATAGCAATGGCGTTTTTCTGATTTATTCCTGAGGTAACTACCACCTTTGGGCATGTGTTTGTATCACAGTGTGCTCACCGTATTACTCACTGAAAGATTTTCCCTGATGGCACTCCATCAGCTACAGGAAAACTGATCGATATCATTACAAAACGCATTCTAAACACTGGAAATCAGAAGCTGAAATGTTGAAATTTCCTGATATTCACACCTAATGTGTATAAAGATGCCAGATTAGAAAATGTCACCTTTTTAGTTCATAAGCCAATGAACAAAATCTGAGCTTGACTGTCAGAACTCGCGTATTGTTTGACAGTGATATTTTATAAGTATTTTTATTTGTTAAAGAGATTTGAACATTGGTGATAGCACCATGTTTCATTTATCACTAATTGCACATAAACTGGTAAGATTCAGCCATGCTGTTGGGTCCAGAGCCAGTTATGGGACAGACCAGTCAAGCTTGGCAGCTTTCCTTCCATGAATAACATACATGAGCCTTAGTTTGAGTTTAGTTTATTGTCACGTGTACCGAGGTGCAGTGAAAGGCTTTCGTTGCATGCTATTCAGTCAGCGGAAAGACAATACATATCGGAAAAAAACAAAGTGCTGGACTGATCCATCTGTCCATGGTCCAAAACATAATCTGTCCGTTTCTCCACTATGCTGCCTGACCTGCTGAGTTCCTCAAGCACTTTTTTTTTCTGTCAACATTCCAGCATCTGCAGTCTCGTGTTTAGCTATCTAATAATGTCCATGGCATTAATATAATATAACAATATTCCAGAATTATAAGCGTGAGGGAAGGAACTGCAGATGCTGGTTTACACCGAAGATAGACACAAAAGGCTGGAGTAACTCAGCAGGACAGGCAGCATCTCTGGAGAGAAGAAATGGGTGATGTTTCGGGTTGAGACCCTACTTTAATACATTTGAAAATCATTGACTGTGAGGTACTTGACAACTAAACTAGCGACAGTTAAAAGGAGTCTGCCTCCCAAAATGTAAGTTGTAGATTTGATCCTGTTATTGTTGAAGGCAGGACCAATTACTGTGCTCCTCTTGAGGCTGTGCTAAATCTGCAAAGTGGCAAGCCTCCTCACACATCTTCCAAATGGCTGGTGTCAAGCTCAGACTCTGCTTGTCTCTGCCTAGCTAGTCTCCCTGCTTCCACAGACCAGCAAACTGCATCTCAAGGAAATCAGCAGATCAGCAAATGTCCTCCGTTCCTTCCCCCCAGCCTTTCCCCCTGAGGTGCATGACAATTTCAATGCAAGCATACTTCTGTTTACAATTTCACTGTAATGGGCCTGTCCCACTTAGGCAATTTTTCGGCAACTACAGGCGACTAGTTTGTCGCCACATGTTTGCCGCTGGTCGTCGGGAGTATTCTCCTCGGTCGCACAAAATGTCGTAGCGTCTTTTTGGTCGCTGTTAAATTTTCAACATGTTGAAAATTTTTCGGTGACAGTGGGTTTGATGCCAATGAGCGTAGCTTGACGTAGCGCTGTCATAGGTTGTCGCCAGGATGATGTAGGTTGTTGCCGTTTTTTCGGCGACCTGCTACGACTATGACAGTCGCCGACAGTTGCCTAAAAAATCGTCAAGTGGGACGAGCACATAACTGATGACACTTGATGTTTGTGTTACTCTTTGTGGATGAAAAGTACATAAACCAGGTGCATCAAATTTGAATCAAAATTTGAATCTGTACCGAGGAAAAAGCAGAGATAATTTTTGCTGCAGTCAGAATGATGCAGCCTAGTTTCAACATCGTTGCAGCTGACAGGTGAAAGGATAAGGATCACATCTGCAAAGTCCCACATTAAAGAAACCATTCTGAATGGAGGAGGAGCTTCGCATGGTGTACAGGCAGACCCCGGGTAACAAATGGGTTCCAATTTTACAAACGTCCGTCAGTCAGTTTTGTCTGTGTCAGAAAATAGACAAAAAATCACTCTCTGCTAACCATACCTCCATAGTATTGTAATAAATTACATCAAAAGCATACAAGACTCATAAGAAAGAACAATTGTTCAAGTGGAGACAGAGAGAGAAAATTGGTTCTGCCACTTGTAGATGCAAACATATAAATTTAGTTACAATTATGAGAACTTGCTCGTATATGGGATGCCCATGACTCAAATGTCAATAACTTGAGGATGGCTTGTACTTGGAATGATGGGTTATTAGTCTTGCTGCAGAAGGATACAATTCATGCAGCTTACCAAAGAACAGGATGTTTTAATTAAGTACCATAGCATAAGTAAATTATGGAAGATGCATTTCTAAATACAACTCAACCACATTATTACCATATGATGATGATAACTACGAAAATAAAATATAAATGTTCTGCGTTATTAATCACAGAAGTGTACAATGCTACATACCAGTAAGCTTCCATCAACTTGACACCAGCCTCATATTTTCGCTTATGAGCTAAAAACAATCTTTTTTATCAAGGTAGACAAAAATGCTGGAGAAACTCAGGGGTGAGGCAGCATCTATGAAGCGAAGGAGTAGGTGAAGTTTCGGGTCGAGACTTTTATCAAGTGTACTTTTTGGAATAGTTAATCCCCTCCTAAATGCTGTGCTTACTAAGGTGACATGTGAATGAATTGGACCATTTTCCACAACAATTCTTTCTGGAATTTTGTAGGAAGGAACTGCAGATGTTGGTTTAAACCGAGGATAGACACAAACTGCTGGAGTAACTCAGCGGAACAGGCAACATCTCTGGAGAGAAGGAATTGGTGACGTTTTGGATCGAGACACTTCTTCAGACTGAAGAAGGGTCTCGACTCGAAACGTCACGCATTCCTTCTCTCTGGAGATGCGTCCTGTCCTGCTGCGTTACTCCAGCAGTTTGTATATCTCTGGAATATTAACAGTTATTTGGATGTACTGTATCGGACAGCCATCTATTCTTTTAATAGTTAAATGTTTGGCAGAAATGTCCACATGTGAACACACATGTTTTACAGTTAAAGAAAGGTGATAGATTAGCTGTGGTTAAATTTGTTAAATGTTTCAAGAACAATTTCCGATGTTATATTTTTACCATGTTTGTTTGTGGGATATCTATTATTAAGTTCAGGATTTATTAAATCCATGAAAACTTGCCATAGGATATATAAAGAGTGTAATTATTAATGCTCTACT
Organism: Raja brachyura; assembly: GCA_963514005.1. The sequence continues at coordinate 9,171,299 of OY740803.1, read as the reverse complement.
AATAAGCACCACATATCCATAAATGGGTTATGTTTTAATAAATTCTGTTACAATTTATTACTGGTTAAATATAATTATTGTAGTATGTTTAGGAGAGCTTTAATTTTAGATTTTGTTGAATAATAGTTTAGTTTATTTTAGAGATACAGTGCGGAAACTGAGTCCGTGCCGACCAGCGACCCCCACACACACTAACATTTTGCTACGCCCACACTCGGGGCAACTTATAATTTTACCAAGCCAATTAACCTGCAGACCTGTATTTGGAGTGGGATCTTGCGAGATTCACCATAACAAGCTGATATTTTTCTGTATTTGTGGACATCTTGCAAATTGGACTTAGCTGCTGATCTGCCTACTAATCAGTCTGGTTTTATTTACTACTCTAGCTCTAAAGAGTCCAGCTGTATATCACGACCAAAGAAGAAGCCTGGAAAGAGCCAAGGTATGGAACTCCCAGTACCAGGATGACGATCATTGCACCTGGTATTCAGAATTTGGACTGAATAACCTGCTTAAAATCAGTGCGGAAATTCCAGCCTTGAAGTCTGTCAGTAAATGTAACTGTGTCCTATCCTTGTGTTTCTCTCAACAATCCAGCTATTTGTTCCCTTTGGGAGTCTTCACTGAGTGGCAGCGTCAAAACATTTTCAAAGATATTTGAAGAATGTTTTGAGCTGAAGTGGTCTTGCATTGTCCTTTTGATTGTGGGCACCCTTCAGTTGGTTGGGCCATAGTCTCTCAAAGTTGTTGAATGTGATGGAAATTAGCATTTTGAAACAGCGCCCAGATTTTCTTCTTTAAACGTGACAAGATTTTCTCGCAGTGATGCATTGCCAGAAGGAATGTTAGATTTTTTTTCCCCCTGTAGCATGAATTGCAATAGTTAAGGTATCTTCCTCCTCTTCTGAAAATCAACATAATTTTTCCTGGTAGGCATTCGGAGGGAGGAGGAGAACTTCTTCAAAGTAGGCAAAGTCTGAAGAAGGGTCTCGACCTGAAACATTGCCTATTTCCTTCACTCCATAGATGCTGCCTCACCCGCTGAGTTTCTCCATCATTTTTGTCTACCTACAATTTTTCCTGGGTTTCATTCCAGATATTTTAACATTGAGTTTGTGGTGTTCATGTTGTCATTTGTGTTTCAACACATTGTTAAACACATTATAACCTAAAGGTTTAAGAAAGAACTGCAGATGCTGGTAAATCGAAGGACGGTACAAAATGCTGGAGTAACTCTGGGTGAGGCCGCATCTATAGAGAGAAGGAATTGGCAGCATTTTGGGTTTCTTTTGCATGAATTCCAGCTCTTCTTTTGACTGATGTTGGCAGGTGATAAGAATGCAATTCTCAATGACAGGACTGAAAATTATGTAGATAATTGAGTTTGTCTTTTTTTCTTGCTGGTTTAGAAAGGTTAACACCAGTCATTGGTGAAAATACTGGACTTATCACAGTCATAGTCGTAGAATGATATTGTATTGGATTTATGCCTGGCCATAGCAGCTACACTCAGGTCACGCGGGGATTTATGTAAGCTGATTGAGATTTGTTCACAAAAAAACCTGTGAAGAGAGCAAGTGAACAAATGCAAGATGCGGGCGACAGGAGTCATTTGAAGAAGTTCAGTGTGTCTAACACTTATGAATTTGCTTTAATTTGATTATATTAAATTGACACTGAAGATAGGAATAGTACCCCACAAATGTTATTATAAAGTGAATTTGGGGAATGCCAAGTTGTCAATTTCTTAAACCACTAATTCATGCAATAAGGACGAGCATGAGACAGGTAGGTAGCTTCTGAGCTCTCATTTTTGAGTTTCAAATATGTGAGGAGCTAACATCCAAACCAATGAGCAACTAACAAAAATCCATAGACTCTGTTCAAACATTGAGGCATTATTGAATAAATTATATTAATCTTCATCAGATATATGAAATGGCTGGTGATCTATCCAAAATGAGCTTGGAACATTTCTAAGTGTAACTGCTTGTATGAACCATTACATGGCCAGACATCTTTGAGCAAGCCATGCCAAATACAAGAACCCAGCATGAATCTTTACTCTTGTTATGGTTCTACTGGGAGCCTAGCAGGAATGTTTGGCCACTAGCATGCCCATGGCAATGAATCATCCTATGGTTTGGTTTGCAGAGGTTGTCTGTGAAGTTTCGTATTGGATGGGCTAGATGAGGGGTTCGGGGTGGTGTGTGGGTGCGGGCTATTGCTGGAAAATGGCAGCAACAGCCTGCTCCATGTGCAGACAGAATCTAAACCCAAGTCTCCTTCATCTCCTCCTCTGGGCTGATGGAAGCTGAATCTTCATCTGGCTGTACAGCTCTAACCGGCCCAGTGCTTTCTATACAGTAATGAACTCAGCAGCCATTGTGAATAAAGGTTTCAAGAAAATTATTAATTGTCTCTGGCAAGGATACTACCACCTACTTTCAATTTCTCTGTCTCTGCTGCATCTGTTCCAAAAATGCTTTCCACTCCAAGACATCAAAAATATTCTCTTTCTTTACAAAACATGGTTTCCCCATTGCTCCTGTGGATGAAGCCCTCTCTGTATCTCACACAGTTCTGCTCTCATTCCAACCCCCTACCCCCCCCCCCCCCCCCCCCCCCCCCCCCACCACCGCTCCTCCAGTCCCCAGTAGACCTTTCAGGTGAGTGAGAGGTTCACATGCACCTCTTCCAACCTCGTCAACTGGTGCTCCTGAAATGGCTTATTTTATTTATTTAATATCAATGAGACCAAACATACTTGCGTTGAACACTTGCGCTCTGTCTACCAAGACTTGGTGATCTCTTGGTTGTTAACCATTTTCCCCTTCCAATGTCCTTGTATTCCTCCATTGTCAGACTGATACCATGCAAACTGCACGAACAGCCCCTTATAGTCCACTTTGGTAGCCTACAACCCAACAGTGTGAACGTTGAATACTCCAATTTTAAGTAATACACCGTCCCCGAACTCTCTTTCCCCTGCCCCCTCCTACCCCGGTGCACACACATTTCTCCCACCATCTCCCATCACCCTCCTCTCTGCACCATGTTCATCTCCCACCCCTCCCATCCCTGAGCCCATTTGCTTTCCATCCTCCCCTCTATCCCCTTCCCTAGTCCACTTCCTCCCTGAGGCTTTAAGTTTCACTCCTCCTCGTCCCATACCCTTTTGCTTCATTTTCACTTTGAGCCTTTGTCACTTACTCCACCCATCTGACAAGCAACCATTCCTCACCTGTATAACCATATCAATTCTACTGTATCTGCTGTTCCAGGTGTCAACTTCTGTATATCGCCGAGACCAAACGCAGGCTCAGTGATCGTTTCGCTGAACACCTCCAGAGTCTGCGTTAACCTACCTGATCTCCCGGTTGCTCAGCACTTTGACTCCCCCTCCCATTCCCAATCTGACCTTTCTGTCCTGGGCCTCCTCCATTGTCAGAGTGAGGCCCAGCGCAAATTGGAGGAACAGCACCTCGTATTTCGCTTGGGTAGCTTACACCCCAGCGGTATGAATATTGACTTCTCTAACTTCAAATAGCCCTTGCTTTCCCTCTCTCAACCTTCCCAGTTCTCCCACCAGTCTTACTGTCTCTGACTACATTCTATCTCTGTCCCGCCCACTCCTCTGACATCAGTCTGAAGAAGGGTCTCGACCCGAAACACCACCCATTCCTTCTCTCCAGAGATGCTGCCTGTCCCACTGAGTTACTCCAGTATTTTGTGGCTACCTTCACCATATCAATTGCCAGGCTTTGTCCCACCCGAACCCCTCTCTTCCAGCTTTCTCCTCCCTTCTCCATCAGTCTGATAAAGGGTCCTGGTCCATAATGTCATCAATACGAACCCTCCCCAGATGCTGCCTGACCCACTGAGTTCTTCCAGCATTTTGTGTTTTGCTGTTAATTCAGTTTATTTGCATTTTCAAACCCAGTTGCCAAGTACTAAGTCCCTATTTTCCATTGATGTACTGCCTTTATGTACATCTTGTTAACATGCAGTGTCCCCCCTGGGCAATTTAAGAAATGAACTGTGTCCGAATCCAAGTTTTTATAGCAAGCACCAAAATTGTTTCTCCAGGAACTAAGAAATGAGGGTCAGCGTGAGAAACCAATATGAGCAGAAATGGGTAACGGTTAATCCTATTAAAGTGATTCTTAATTACCTCACTTTAAATGAGTTTACCTCCACAGAACCACTGACAACTGGAACAGCAGTCCCTTCCTGACCAGGCGTTCTGAAGTTGATGTACATTTTGTTCCCTTTTTTTGATAACCAAATAAAATTGAAGAGAGAACCTGGAAAATATTGTTATCTTAGTGAGCCACGTTGTCTCTCGAATATGCAATTAATTCAAGAGCTAAAACAGCAGATTTTGCAAAGTTGCTTTTTGGACTTCAGAGATATCGGAGCTTAAAATGTTAAATGAATAGCAAATGTAAATACAGGCTGAAAATCTCCCGTCCGGCATTCTGTGGTCTGGCAACTCCTGTGGTCTGCAATGTTTTGAATCTGTAGTTACAGATCGCTACTAATTAATTCTAACTAAGATCTAAAATTAACAAGAATCAGGGCTAATCTATAGCTAATTAACCTGCCTGTACAATTTATGTAATCTCAGTTCACAGTGTTTCTGACTTACTAAAACTTTGGGTTGCAGGCAGGTCTTGGAACTCTTACTGGGAATAAAGGCCCTGTCCCACTTTCCCGAGTTACTCACGAATTCTCACGAATTTTCCCCTTGATTCAAACTTGGAGATGCCAGCCGTGGGTACTCAGGGCTATTTTTTTTACTCGTGGACATTTTTCAACATGCTGAAAAAACGTCCCGACTTACCTGATGCCCCGAGTACCTACGGCTGGCATTACGAGCCGCTATGAAATATCTACGGGCTCCTATGGACTCGCTACGAACATTCTCCGAGTTTGAATCTAGGGGAAAACGCGGGAGAATTTTAACTATACTGAAAAAAAGTTTGATCTCCTGCTCAGAGGGTCTGGGGCAATATCTGTGACCAGACATGATGTGGTCTGGCACCAGTCACCAAGGGGACCAGACGAGAGCGTTTCAGCCTGTGACAGATTAGAGCCGGCACTGCTAGAGAATGAGAACACAATGCTACTTAATTAAAAGACAAGTGTTCAATGGGGTGCTGCTTTAACAGCTAAATGTAAAAGCAGTGAGATGGAAGGTCGGGGCAGAGACAATGTGCAAACTTGTCCAGGAATGCACCTGGTCTTGTCACTGAACATGTGCCCACAGGTAGCATATATTCACGAAAACAGCATGTATTTGGTATTCAGGATCTGTGGAAACTTGTACAAAATGACAATAAAAGGAATGGATTTACCATAGCTATTTCACACATACAGTGCAGAATCACGCCCCTCAGATCAACTTGTCTATGCTGACCAAGATGCCCCATCTACATTAGTCCCACCTGTCCAGTTTGGTCCATATCCCTCTAAACCTTTCCTAACTTTGTACCTGTCAAAATGCCTTTTAAACATTGTTATAGTACCTGCCTCAACTCCCCCCTCTGACATTTCTTTCCATACACCCCCCACCCCTTGTGTGGACGAAGTTGCCCCACAGGTTCCTATCAAATCTTTCCCCTCTCACTTTAACCCTACGACCATTGGTTCTTGATTCCCTTACACTGAGTAAAAGGCACAGTATTCCCCCTGTCTATTTCCCTCCTGATTGTAAACACCTTTATAAGATTACCCCTCAGCCACTTGTGGTTCCGTGAATAAAGTCCTTGTCTACCCAACCTCTTTGTATAGCTCAGACTCTCAAGTCCTGGCAACATACTCGTACGTCGTCTGTTCCAGCTTTTAACGTGCATTCAAGTTAAGCCGATGTTTCACCCTGGCTTCTGGCAGTGGATGACATTGCTTCTCCCTTACCCCAGTCAGTAACTGGTGCACTGATGCCACCAGTATAAATATGGATATATCATAACATAATTGTGAAAACAAACCCTTCGCTTTCTTCCTTAATTGAAATCTACACAGTACATACAGAAATGGTACAGTGGTTGCTGCTGCGGCTTATTAGCTCCAGTGACTCTGGTTCAATCCTGACCTCAGTAGCTGTCAGTATGGAGCTTGCACCTTCTCCCCATGGCCACGTGAGTTACCTTCTCTGTGCTCTGGTTTCCTTCCACAGACTAATAACACGCCATTAGCAAAAACAACTCCTGTAAATTGCCTTTATGTTAGTAAAGAGCAAAAGAATCAAAGGGAAGTTAATGGACGTGTGCAAGATGTTGTGACTGAAGAAATTGTTGTGCGTGTGCTGGCTTAGACACGTCGTGCTAGGGTTGGCAACTAGTGAAAATTTGCGGACAGTATATTGTTGCTGCTGGTAGAGTTACTCCAATAGTTTGGCTTCTGGTGTTGCTGTGTGGAGTTTGCATGTTCTCCCTGTGACCAGTGAGGGTTCTTCAGTGCTTCAGTTTCCTCCCATATCCCAAAGTCGCCTTGGCTGGTCATTACTCATCCATTGTAAATTGCCCCTAACGTGTAAGTGGATGGTAAAATCCAGCTGTAGTTGGAAGCAACACGAGGAGAATAGGTTAGAGGAAAATGAATGCAAAATGAATCAGTGCACGGCAGATGAAGCTTAGGAACTGCAGATGCTGGAATCTTGAGCAAAACAACACAAGCTACTGGAGTAACTCAAAGGGTCCGGCAGCATCTCAGGAGAACATGGATGGGTGATGTTTCAATTTCATTGAATTGACTGCCATTTACTACGTCCCCCGCCACCGCAGATGAAACTGCTGGTCCGCTCCACCCAGAATCTCCTCCTCCTGCCTCCCCAAGCCCATTCTCACCTGGTCCTGATGTGGACAGCCACTCAAGCTGTCCGAAGCATCCTAGCCTCCAAGAGCATCCTTGAAATCTTTGACAGCTGACAGTTTCTTCCATTATAAAAGGGGTGAGGAAACATTAAAGATTTACAAATGTCTCAATATCAAAATTAATTTAAACATTTGTTATATTTGAATTAATTATCATAAAAATATTCATCATTTTCAATAGGTTAACTAAAACACCTAATCAATGCAGTTATAAATGTTAACCGAAAGAAGGTTTTGATTTTTAAGCATTGTTGCTCCTTTACTATTCAGGAATGTATTTTACTGAAATATGTTTTATTTAAAATGAATATTAAACAGTTGAATATTAAACAAATGAAAATGAAATAGTTACAGCAGTGCCGAAGTGCAGAAAAGCACCTCAGTGCAGAAAAGAAGCACCTAAAAGAATGCCTTTGTTGATGAGCTCAGACTGTCGGGAAGGAATGGTAAAAAGACGTTCAATTTATTTCCAGCATCAGATTCATCTGTACTTGGTGTTTCAAGATATATAGACCAATAGACCAATAGAGCGACTCTTTACTAACTTTTGGTTTCCAGGCCCCCATTCTGTCATCTTTACTATGGACATTCAGTCACCCCACACCTCCATCCCCCACCAGGAAGGCCTTAAGGCCCTCCATTTCTTCCTTGACCATAGAACCATCCAATTTCCCTCTACCAATACTCTCCACCAAGCAGAATTGTTCCTACCTCTTAACCACTTCTCCTTTGACTCCTCCCGCTGCCTCCGGAGAGACCATTCGCTCCACAACTCGCTGGTTCATTCATCCCTTCCCACCCGAACCACCCCCTCCCCAGGGACTTTCCTGCAAATGCGGGAGATGCAAAGATGTCCTTATACCTCCTCCCTCGATTTCATCCACGGACCCCCGACAGTCCTTTCATGAGAGGCAGAAGTTTGCTTGCACTTCCTCCAACCTCATCTACTGTATCTGGTGCTCCAGTTGTGGGCTCCTCTATATCGGCAAGAACAAGCGTAGCCTTGGCGATTGTTTTGCTGAACACTTATGTCCGCAGTGTCCTACATGATCTCCCGGTTGCCAAACACTTTAACTCCCCCTCCCATTCCCACATTGACCTTTCTGTCCTGGGCCTCCTCCACTGTCAGAGTGAGGCCACACCCAGATTGGAGGAACAGCACCTCGTATTTTGCTTGGGCAGCTTACAACCCGGTGGATTTCTCTAACTTCAACCAACCCTTGCATCCACTCGTCCCTGTTTTCTTTAATTTCAAGTAACTCTTTTCCACTCTCCACTCCCCCACCCCTCACTTCCCCACCCTACTTGTCCTATTAGTTCCATTATTCGTATCCTTGTATCCTTGTCATTAGCACACCTTCCCAGCCAACAATATGGACACCACACTTCCTGTGGTCATCTGTTGCTGGCCCTGTTTTGTTCTGGCCTTCCTTATGTTTCCATCTTCAGAAGGGTTCCAACCCAAAACATCACCTATTCCTTTTCTCCAGAGGTGCTGCCTGGCCTACAGAGTTACTCTGGCATGTTGTGTCTATCTTAGGTAAAAACCAGCATCTGGAGTTCCTTCCTACACAGACCAAAAATTGGAGGCAAAATCTTTGAAGTTAGTCAAGAACTGAAATTTCTATTTGGGTGGTTTGTCATTTTTCACATTGCCCGTTGAGAAAAGTAAAAGCCATTTGTGAAATAATCACAGGTTTGTGAAACAAATGATAAAGTCCACAAAAGTCAAATGATGCAATGTGAAAATTAAAAAACAAAGAGTAACTGCAAAAGTTGAAATAACCATATAACCATATAACAATTACAGCATGGAAACAGGCCTTCTCGGCCCTTCCAGTCCGTGCCGACCATTTATTTCCCCCTAGTCCCATCTATGATATGATAATGGAATATGATATAATAACCATATAACAATTACAGCACGGAAACAAGCCATCTCCGCCCTTCTAGTCCGTGCCGAACACTTACTCTCACCTAGTCCCATCTACCTACACTCAGACCATACCCCTCCATTCCCTTCCCGTCCATATACCTATCCAAATCAAATCAGATTGAGGGTCACGCCTTCCCTGAACCATATATTTACAGTATAAAACCATGGGTGTGATGCTAATCATGAATTGCACCCAAAAGGCATCATTAAAAAACCCAGTGACTTGCATATTAATGTATTCTTCACGCATAGGAGAATAAATTACAATTCTTAAAGCCCATTGTAGATTCAAATGGAATTATTTTACAGATACAATACGCTCACAGAAGAAATGAAAGTGTGCCATGGCAATTTGGAACCCTTGTTCGTCATTAGTTAGGTAATTTTCTTCTCTCTTGTAAGGACCGTACTTGCACTAACCCTCTATGATATTGGCTCCAACTTAGGAATCACGCTGCTGGCAACTAACATGGAGAGGGATGGGTAAGAGGAGTTGGGTGTGTTGAGATGCCTCCTGATATTTAATACATTTGATCAAGGTCCCCTCAGTCTTCCTCTCTGCAGTGAAGTATCATTAGTGTATGAGTCTTTCCTTGGATTGGAGCACTAAGCTGAGAAAGAGTCTTCTCAGACTCTTTCTAGAACAGAAGTGTCCTTTCAAGGACAGATGGCCCAAAAGTGTGCTTGTTGTGGAGTAGCAAGGAATTGGAGCATGGCTCTTTGAGCATGAGGGTATGCATTTTAATTCATGCCATATTTTTATGATGTGAAGTTCCTTGTTCATCACCATCTGTGAGCACACTAAAAAGAATAATTTTGTCATTCTTAGCTGGTGTCATTGTGAATCGCAGCATAAAAATGTAACTTGGCATTGACTACATTTAATTACTGAAAAACCACAGGCGGCTTGGAAAATAAAAGGATCATATTTATACAGTGGAGCATGTTATAAGTACTCATTATTGGGGCAGTGTTAAAGAGAATCTTAGTTAAAGAGGATCTTGGTCTTTTTTGCACCAGATGCAACCATCACCCCAAAGAGATCAAATAATCCTAAGATGTAAAGAAAACGCAAAACTGTTTGACGTTTCCCCTCCGGTGCCTTTGCGTAACATCAGTATCATATTGAATTGAAGCTTTGTTCCTTCCCATTCTCCAGCAGGTTGCTAAATACATCATGACTGCTATTGTTATACAGATTTTAAAAAGTTAGCAGTCTTCTAAAATTGAGAAAATGCCCAGAACTGTCAAGATGGAAGTATAATCATCTATAAATCAGAAGGCAAAGCACCTCATACTGAAATAGTTAAAATTCACATTTTTGAAAAGTTCTTGTCGAAGCGTGTAATTACGGTCTAGATGAGAGATTTTGCATAGTGACTTTAAACCACAGAGGTTTATAGTGTAAGGTAAAGTACAAGTTAGATAGAACTATAAATGTCTTGCCTATTACAAAATTAAAGCATAAAATATCCAATGAAAAATAAATCAAGCCCATTATCATATCATGTTTAAGAAGGAACTGCAGATGCTGGAAAATTGAACGTAGACAAAAATGCTGGAGAAACTCAGCTGGGTGATTGAGGGAAGTGGGAATCACAGAATGGGGGGGGGGGGGGGGGGGCACCCGCTGCGTTTCTCCAGCATTTTTGTCTACCTTCCATTATCATATTAAGGGACAAAAGTTTAGGGGTAACATGTGGGGGAACTTCTTTACTTAGAGAGCGGTAGCTGTGTGGCATGAGCTTCCATGTGGAAGTGGTGGAGGCAGGTTCGTTTTTATAATTTAAAAATAAATTGGATAGGTATATGGACGGGAAGGGAATGGAGGGATATGGTCTGAGTGCAGGTAGATGGGACTAGATGAGAGTAAGTGTTCGGCATGGACTAGAAGGGCTGAGATGGCCTGTTTCCGTGCTGTAATTGTTATATGGTTATCATTTCATATCATATTCATCATAATTGGTATCATGTGATAAATGTAGTTCATTTGAAGATCTGGGCATTTTAATTTCCTGACTTGATTAGTTGTTTAAATAGTGGTTTGGTGTTTATAAATAGGTGACAGTATATTGAAGAAAATGCATCAGTCACGTCTGTGTGTGAGTGTAGGTGCTCGCTATGTTGTTTGAGGAAAAGGTTTTATTTTATCCCTTTCAAATATCAAACTAGTATTTTACTGCCATAAAATGATTTTTTTAGGGTCGCATATAAAGGAGCAAGTCAAGCAATCCTCTATAATATTGGCTCTGATTAACATGATTTCAAATTTAGTTTGGTGATACAGCATGGAAATCGGCACTTCAGCCCATTAAGCCCACGCTGACCATCGATCACCCATCTACACTAATTCTATGTTATCCCACTTTCTCATCCACCTCCTACACACTAGGGGCAATTTACAGAGGCCAATTAACCTGCAAACCCACGGGGCTTTGGGGCATGGGAGGAAACCAGAGCACCCGGACGAAACCCACGTGGTCACAGGGAGAATATGCAAACTCCACACATTCAGCACCTGATTTGGTCCCACACATCTTCTTTAAGCGTTGCTTCTCTCACCTTTTAAAGCTATACCCTCTAGTATGTGACATTTCCATCCTACACAATAGGTTATGACTGTCCACCTTATCTATGTCTCTCATAATTTTACATACTACAATTAGGTTTTCCATCAACCTCCATTCCAGAGAGAATAATCCAATGTAAAATAACTTCTGTGCCTCCAAACACATGATGTGCTTACACACAAAAACATTGATGGCATCCACTGGTGTGCAATCATTTGAAAACCTGTACACATGCAGCTCATGGATGACTCTGAATCCAAAATTGGATTAGTACATTAGGTAAGGCTTACTTCAGCAGCAGTTAAAGGAGTGCTGAGCTCCAGTGCAGACCCTGGACATTGTTCCTTGTACAGGGAAGTTCACTTTAAAGATTCACAACTACCTTCTTTCTCACTATGGGTCTCCTTCAAATAATCCACTACCACATTCCTCTGAGAATAGAGAAAAGGCCTTTGAAGACCAATTTTATACCTCATAAGATTGTGTTCTAATGATAAAATTTTGTTGCAGTAATTCCATCTACAAATCATTCCCACCTACATCTCCAGTCTAAAGTGCCTTTGGTCATAAAATCATAGTCATACAGCGTGAAAACAGGCCCTTTGTCCCAACTTGCCCACACTAGCCAACATGTCCCATCTGCAATAGTCCCACCTGCCTGCTTTCGGTCCATATCCCTCCAATCCTGTCCTATCCATGTACCTGTCTATCTGTTTCATAAAAGTTATGATAGTCCCTGCCTCAAGTACCTTCTCTGGCAGCTCGTGCCATATACCCACCGCCCTTTGTGTAAAATCGTTACCCCTCAGATTCCTATTAAATCTTTACCCCTTCACCTTAAACCTTAGAAACATTTCTAAGCTCTTGAATTTACGTTGTGTGTTTAACGTGACAGTGAATCCCAGGGGACTTTACTGGAACACATTTCTCCAGGACTAACTTCTGTTGCTTTGGATCTGAAAGCAACTTCTGTTGCTTTGGATGACAGAAACCCATTAAAGGAGATATTCGAGTAAATATGATAGAAACCCATTAAAAGAGATATTAGAGTAAATAACCAAACATTTGGTAAAAGGAAGTTAGACAAAAATGCTGGAGAAACGCAGCAGGTGAGGCAGCATCTATGGTGGGAAGAAATAGGTGACGTTTCGGGACTGGGGATGTAGGCTGGAAGAGATTACAAAGAAGAGGTAATGGAATAGTTTTAAAATCAAGGCGTTTCTTAAATCAAGAATTGATTTGTATCTGGAAGGACAGGAGTCATGGGTGAATGGCAACTTGGTTGGAGGACAGAGGCAGGAGAAGTTTAGATTTGGACTGCCCGTCCCACAATCAAATCAATGGAGGTAGTGTGGAGTTGGGCAGTATTGGGATGGTGACTGACACTGTAGATTTGGATGATATTGTTCAGTAACGCCAAGTGGAACAAGAACATGGACTTATCAGTGGTGGTACCAAATTTAGCAGTGCATGAAAAAAAGAGGAACTGATGCAACCAATTCCCTAACTCAATGGAGAACAATTGAACTGGGAGAGTGCAGCTGTATTATTTCAAAGAGACTGGGGCATTGGAGGAGAGCACTGTGGGCACTTGTGCCTAAGGCTGTAGCTAAATTCAGAAAGATTAGAAAAAAATGGATTGCCTTTGTCACAATCACACTGGATGGCAAAGGTAACTTTAATTAAAGTTGTTCCAGTTTTTTGTTTTAAAAACTACCTTGATGTTTATGCAGCAATTAATCCAGGGGAAGCCAAACACTAGAGCCTGTCCCACTTGGCGATTTTTTCAGCGACTGCCGGCATCATATCAGTGTTGCCAAAAGATTTTGAACATTTCAAAATTCAGCCGCGACAAAAAAAATGTTGCGACACTTGAAAAAAACACCGAGCGTCATATGTCATTACGACGCGTCACGCCGCATCACGCTGTGAATTTTTCGGTGACCTGATACGTCAATCAATGATGCCGGCAGTCGCCATGTGGAACAGGCCCTTTAAACACTTTCTAGTGTGCATGAATGGGCTACACCGTTCTTTGTGTAGTGTTATTTGTGCCATAATTAAATCACACTTGACAACTCAAGAGAAAAAAAACAGGAATTTGACTTTGCAGGAAATCTCCATATTCCTCACAGAAGTGGCAAATTACAGGGGGCACTGCATTCTATGCTTGTATTTCCACAACACTTCTTGCCAGTGGTTATCTGGCACAAACTTGGGATGTGACTAAACAATAATAAGAATATATGACTAAAGAAAAGTTTAATAAAGTATTATCTCTCCACCTTCCAACTCCAATGTTCCCAGCCACAGAAAAATAACGTCTTAACTATTTCTCAATTACAATTCATTCATGACCTCATGGAATTATTCTTATCAAAATTCCTTTGTACGGTGCAATGAGAATGACAAATATTTAATCTATTCTTAGCTCTTTTCAATGTAAAAACATTCGCAAAAAATACAGGCTTATGGGGAAAGGGTGAATTGGATTATTCTTCCAAACAGCACTCGGATCATGGGCAGCATGCTGTTGTCTGTTTAATTTTAGTTTAGTTTAGACATACAGCGGGGAAACAGGCCCATCGGCCCACGGAGTCCGCACCGACGTGCGATCACCGCACAACTATCCTACACACTAGGGACAATTTACAACTTTACCAAAGCCAATTAACCTACAAATCTGTCCGTCTTTTGGAACGTGGAAGGAAAACAGAGCGCTTGGGGAAAACCCATGCGGTGACTGGGAGAACGTACAAACTCCATACAGACCAGACAGTGTCAGGATCAAACCTGAGTCTCAATGGTAGAGTTGCTGTAAGGCAGCAATTCTACCATTGCACCACTGTGCCGCCCCATTCTTTAACCTATGGTGCCTCTGTGACGCATACATTGGTGCCTCTGCACTCTGCCCAAGCAGGGATTTTTATTTTCACAAGGAAACTGTCGTTTCAAGTTAATCATGCCAGTTTGTTTTAGTAATATTTTATTTATAGCACGTTAATATTTGCCAGAGAGCTTACCAGCATGTTACTGTTAAAATCTGAACCCAACGCCATGAAATCTGTATTTCATTAATTCACACTTTATTTTGTTGATATCCTCTGAAGTGGTAGGGAAATGATGTGATGTGATACATATATAGATAATTATGGAACACTCTTCAAACGAACATCTTGTATTATATATATGTGTGTGTGTATATATATATATATATATATATATATATATATATATATATATATATGTGTACACGCGGGTGCACGCGCACACACACACAGTTAAATCACAAACTCCTATGCATTACTCATATCTGATTGTATACCAAAATTGCTCCTGACATTCCAAAATAAAACTAGAAAATGCTGGAAATATTTGGCAGGTCAGGAGAAATTAAGTTAATATTTCAGGCTGATAACCTTTCATCAGAACTGAGAAAAGTTTGAAATCGAGTGTTTTGGTTGCAGGCAAGGCAGATGAATGGAGCGAGCCACGGGCATCTGTAATGGGGGAAATCAAGAGAGATTGAATGATACAGTGCTGGTGGGGCTGGATGGGTTTAGTTTAGTATAGGTTATTGTCACGTGTACCGAGGTACAGTGAATAGCTTTTTATTGAAGATAGACACAAAAAGCTGGAGTAACTCAGCGGGACAGGCGGCATCTCTGGAGAGAAGGAATGGGTGATGTTTCGGGTCGAGACCTTTCTTCAGACTGGTTAGGGATAAAGGAAACGAGAGATATAGACGGTGATGTAGAGAGATAAAGAACAATGAATGAAAGATGTGCAAAAAGTAATGATGATAAAGGAAACAAGCGATTATAAGCTGTTTGTTGGATCTGTTGAATAAGAAGTGTTTGTATATATTGTATTGCTCGCTTATAATGCCATATATGTCATAATGTGTTGGAGTTTGGGGAAATGTATATAAAACAAATATAGACCCTATAATTAAACTCCAGAAAAGAGCTATTAGAATAATACATAAAGCTTCTTACCGTGAAACCACAAATCCACCTTAACATTTTTGGATATTGTGCATGTAAAGACATTAGAAATACTTTTCCGACATTATAATTTTAGAGGGTTGTGTATTTTTGAAACATGTAAAGTGAGAACCAATGTAAAATATAGATGTGTCTCAGTTTTGGGAGTCAAATTATGGAACGGGCTTAGTGATGAGTTGAAGTTTTGTAGCTCTCTGTTGAGTTTCAAAAAAGCCTTAAAATGTAAAATAATTAAGGATTATATTGTAAAATGATTAAAATGTAAAATAAGTAAGGATTACAAAGTAGAGTATTTTTTTTTCCTTCCCTTTGTAATGCTGATATTCTGGGTTATCTTATGGATTGTATAGGATAGGCAAAAATAAGCTTTGTGGCTTCAGCCTATTCCTTTTTCGGTCATTGATTATGTGAACGTTGTGAAATGGATACAGTGTTGGTTCATATTCACACAGATTGTTTTGCTCTTTTTAATGTATGACCGAAATAAACTATTCATTCTTTCATTCATTCATTCAAAATGAATTGCATGCTATTCAGTCAGAAGAAAGTATACATGATTACAATCGAGCCATCTGCAGTCCCCAGATACAGGATAAGGGGAATAATGTTTTATGCAAGGTAAAGTCCGATTACAGATAGTCCAAGGGTCTTCAGTCATGTAGATAGTAGCTCAAGGCCGCTCTCTAGATGTTGGCTGGTTCAGTTGCCTGATAACAGCTGGGAAGAAACTGTCCCTGAATTTCGAGGTTTGTGTTTTCACACTAGCCTGATGAGAGAGTGGAGAAGATGCAGTGACTGGGGTGAGACTAGCCCTTGATTACGCTGGTATTCTTGCCGAGGCAGTGAGAAATGGAGTAAACGGAAGGGAAGTTAGTTTGTGTGATGATCTAGGCTGCGTCCACAATTCTTTGCAAGGTCTTGCGGTTTTGGATGAAGCTGTTCCCAAACCATGCTGTGATGCATCCCAATAAAATACTTTCTATTGAGCATCTGTATAAATTCATGAGAGTTGTTGGGCCCATGCCAAACCTACTAAGCCTCCTTGGGATTTAGAGGCAATGAGTCATAGAGTGATAGAGTGTGGAAACTCGCCCACACCGGCCAACATGTCCCAGCTACACTAGTCCCACCTGCCTGCGCTTGGTCCATATCCCTTCAAATTTGTCCTTTCCATGTACCTGTCTAACTGTTTCTTAACCATTGGGATAGTCCCAGCCTCAACTACCTCCTCTGGCAGCTTGTTCCATAAACCCACCACCCTTTGTGTGAAATAGTTACCCCTCAGATTCCTATTAAATCTTTTCCCCTTCACCTTGAACCTATGACCTCTGGTCCTCAATTTCCCCACTCAGAGCAAGTGATTCTGTGCCTCTATCTGATCTATTCCTCTCAGTTAGATTTAGCTCTTAGGGCTAAAGGAATCAAGGGTCATTGGGAAAGAGCAGGAACGAGGTATATTTTGGATAATCAGCCACGATCATATTGAATGGCGATGCTGGCTCGAAATGCTGAATGGCCTACACCTGCACCAATTTTTGTATGTTTCTATGTTTTATGGGCGTTGCTGGTGATATTAACTCCCAGGAACTTGAAGCTTTCAATCTGAAGAAGGGTCTCGACCCGA
Organism: Raja brachyura; assembly: GCA_963514005.1. The sequence goes on along the minus strand of OY740803.1, from coordinate 9,154,281 downwards.
AACGTCGCCTATCTCCTTCGCTCCTTAGATGCTGCTGCACCCGCTGAGTTTCTCCAGCTTTTTGTGTAACCCAAGCTTTCAATCATCCCTTCTTCAGCACCATCAATGTATACCAGGGTTTGAGTACCACTTTGTTTCCTGAAGACGATCACTCTCTCCTTTGTCTTGCAGATATTGAGAGTAAGGTTGTTGTCTTGACACCTTGTTACGAGGTTTTGAATCTTCTTCCTGTGCTCCGTCTCATCATTATTTTATATCTGGCCCATTACGGTGGTGTAGTCCGTGTATTTGGAAATTGAGTTAGATTTGTACTTGACTAAACAGTTGTGGGTGCATAAAGAGCCTGTCCCATTGCGGGGACCTAATTTGCGAGTTTAGAAGAGTTTGCGCTCGACCTAAACTCACAACATGGTCGACACGTGGTTCTAGGAGGTCCTAGGAGGTCACTGGAACTCTCCTTTATGCTCGAGGGAAGTTCCCTCTTACTCGGTCGAGGAAAAATTTTCAGCATGCTGAAAATTTTTCCGCAAGTAAAAATTGGTCGGCATGGTTCTTTTGAACTCGTAGTGCAGTGGAGTGGGGTCGTTGTGTAGTTGCAGGCTGTCGAGGGCAGCCCTAGGCAATCTCCTTTGCTGACCGGGCATTTTAATTGGCTCAATGGAGTTTTCAGAACCAAGGAAAACCGACCGGTAATGTTAAATGCCAGCTAAACTTTATTAAAAGTTGTCTGGCTTCTTAAAAGTATCTCCACTCCTCCTCCCCCCCTTCTCCCCCCTTCTCTCCCCTTCCCTCCCCTTCTCTCCCCCTCTCTCCCCTTCTCCCCCCCCCCCCCCTTGCGCTCTCTAAAGGACTTACCGTACACTGTGCCAGCTGTCTTTTACCTTCCTGTTCATCGCGGGTGTGAATTTCAGACAGCTCTCCCCCGCTTTCCCTGTCCCTCGCCTTTGCGATGTGTTTGTGTGTGTGCGGATGGTTCCAGCTCGAGCTTGAAGGTGCCCTCGGTGCCCTCGAGCTTCAAGGTCGAAGACAGTTGTTGAAAAGTCATGTTAGTGGGACAGGCCCTTAAGGAGTAAAGATGGTGGCTGAGAACGCATTCTTGCGGAGCTCCAGTGTTGAGGACTATCATAGAGGATGACTTGCCCCCTATCCTCACTGACTGTGGTCTGTTGGTCAGGAAGTCAAGCATCCAATTGCAGAGATGAGTGCTGACTCCAAGTTCCATGTGTTTGGTGATGAACTTGGATGGATAATGGTATTAAAAAGCAGAGCTGTAGTCTATGAATAACAGTCTGACACAGATGTCTCTCTTACCCAGGTATTCTTGGAATGAGCTTAGGGCCAGGGAGATGGACCTGGTGTGGTGGGTCAAGGTTACTTGGTAGACTGTATTTAATGCGTTCCATAAACAGCTTGATAATGGTGTAAAGTGATGTGGGGGGGGGAGGGGGGGGGTGATAGCTTGTTCATCACAGATACTTGAAATTAATAATGCTGAGAATGTAAAATGCAGGCAAAAGCAAAATACTGTAGATGCTAGAAATCTGAAATGAAAACAAGATTAGGTCTTTATTCTTTGGAGTGCAGAAGGTTAAGGGGGGACTTGATTGGGGTCTTTAAAATAATGAAAGGTATAGACGGAGTTGACGTGGATAAGCTTTTCCCATTGAGGGTAGGGAAGATTCAAACAAGAGGGCATGACATGAGAATTAAGGGACAGAAGTTTAGGGGTAACATGAGGGGGAACTTCTTTACTCAGAGAGTGGTGGCTGTGTGGAATGAGCTTCCAACAGAAGTGGTGAGGCAGGATCAATTTTAACATTTAAAAGTAAAGTGGATAGGTATATGGACGGGAAGGGAATGGAGGGGTATGGTCTGAGTGCAGGTAGATGGGACTAGGGGAAAATAAATGGTCGGCACGGACTGGAAGGGCCGAGAAGGCCTGTTTCCGTGCTGTAATTGTTATATGGTTTATTGCTGGAGATATCCAGCAAATCAGGCAGAACCCGTGGATGAGAAGCTAAGTTAGTATTAATCTGGAGAAGGATTTCGGCCCGAAACGTTGCCTATTTCCTTTGCTCCATAGATGCTGCCTCACCCGCTGAGTTTCTCCAGTATTTTTGTCTACCTTCAATTTTCCAGCACCTGCATTTCCTTCTTAAACAAGTTAGTATTAGTGACCTTTTACCTCAGCTGACCAGTTGTGATATAAATGGAGAAGGCTGGTGTTCAGTAATGATTGAATTTAATGACGGATCGTGCCTCGAGCATGCATTGAGTTTAAACTGAAACGGTGTAAGACGTAAAAGAGAAGTCTGAGTGGGGTGAAGAACTAGATTTGTCAGCAACTGGAAACTCTAAGAGTGTCCGTTACAGATTGAACAGAAGTCTTTTGCAAGGTAGTCATCTAATCTGGCGTTAGATTCTCCGCTATAGAGGTTATTGAATGATGAGCACTGAGGTGGATGAGGCACAATAGAGTATTGCTGAATTTGGAAGGACCAAATCCGCGCCGACCAGCGATCCCCGCACACTAAAGGGCTTGTTCCCACTTAGGCTATTTTTTAAGTGACTACAGGCAACTAGGCATTCGCCACATGGTCGCCGGGGTGTCACCTGTATGGTCGTGAGTAGTTTCCTCAGTCGTCCAAAGAGTAGTTGCGCCTTTTTGGTTGACGCTGGATTTTCAACATGTTCAAAAATGTTCGGCAACAGTGGGTTGACGCCAATGAGCGTAGCTTGACTTCTAGCTACGTCAACCGGCGAGAGGTACCGGCAACTGAATTGTCTTCAGTTGTCGCCGACAGGGTTGTAGCTTGTCACGGGTGGGCGTAGGTTGACTTCGTTTGTCGTAGGTTGTCGCCTGCGTGGTCGTAGGTTGTCGTAGGTGTGGTCGTAGGTGGACGTCTTAATGGGTCACCGGTTGTCGGTAGCTTGCCGTAGCTTGACGTCGACTAGGTGGTAGGTTGTTATAGCTTGTCGTAGACATTGTCGTAGACAGTGTCGTAGGGGGGGTCCAGTTGCCGGTTTTTCGGCGACCTGCTACGACTATGACAGTCCCCGCCAGTCGCCTGAAAAATCGCCTAAGTGGGATCAGCCCTTAACACTATCTTGCAAACACTAGGGACATTTTATATTTATACCAAGCCTACCCTACAAACCTGTACATCTTTGTAGTGTTGGAGAAAACCAACGATCTTGGATAAAATCCGCACAGGTAACGGAGAGAACGTATAAACTCTGTACAGTCAAGCAGGATAGTCAGGATCGGACTCAGGTCCCTGGCACTGTAAGACGGCAACTCTACTGCTGCGCCTCCGTGCCACCGTGGGTGTCATATCTTGCATGGAAAGTGTTGTGAGAAGTTCTGAAGAGACTCTGCTACATCCCATGCAATTAGGGGCAATAGATGCCCTTTACTTGTCCCTGCCAAAGAATACACTATTGATGGTTTCATGAACTTAGTTTCTAATCTATTGATGATTGATTACAAACACACAAGTACATAAATTATATAATAATATGGTATATAAATAATAAACAGAAGATCACTTAAACCTGCTGATTTATTTTTTGCACTTTACAGACAGAAGATTACTTAAAACACAAGATTAGAAGTCGACCCGAGAAAACAGACCTGGTTAATATGCATATCCTACAAGGTGAGAACGTGTCTTTGTAATTATATTTTGTGTTGATGGGATCACATTTTATTCGAGTTGTCTATGTACTAGGCGTTCACTGCAATCAAATCTGAATATGTAGCGTTTGTAAAGGGCCTGTCCCACCAGCATGCAACCCTATGCGATGAACGCGATCGAACTAGAAGCGGGGGCCGCGCGGAGGTCGGGTGATCCCCTGTACAGGGCCGTTCCCACCAGCATGCGCCTGCATGCGTCAAGCGCAACCAAACCGGCAGTAGGGGCCGCGCGGAGGTCAGGTGAATGGCGCAACGCGGCGCAAAGTGAGGCGAACTTGGAGCGAAGTCCAGGGTAAGTTCGCCAGGACAGAGAGGGGCACACAGAGAGGGGCACCGAGGCACACACACACACAGGGCCACGGAGCCACACACATAGAGGGTCATGGAGGCACTTACAAATAGGTTCACGGAGGCACGATGTCGGGGCGGTGTGTAAATGTCGAGGCGACTGCGAGCCGACAAGCCGTTGCCGCGCGGAATGTTTAGACATAGTCGGTTTTTCGGAGCCCCGCGCGGTGTCGGGACGAACTCGGGACGAATTCCGCACGGCTCCGGCGATCGAAGTGGGACCGGCTCCACGACGCCGGACGGCTCAAGCGACCACGTTAGGTCGCGCTAATCGCATAGAGTTGCATGCTGGTGGGACAGGCCCTTTAGTATTCAGATGTTTTCTCAGGGAACCCTGTGGGCACTCATCTACGGTGTGTTCCATAGTTTGGTCAGTACTGCAGACATAGTTACTGCAGATTCCAACAGTGTTGGTTAACACTGCAAAAGATGCCTTGCCCAGACCAGAAATTATTAAATTGGACACACTGACAAAGTAGCAGATCAAATCCAGAACACTTGACTCCCTGACGAGGATCTGATTCCAGGTTCCAGATATAGGGCTTCGTTGTGCACTGACGTATCCATGTTGATTTAACTGCGGCAGCTAAAATCCAACCAGCTAATCTTCAGTAGCCTACATCACATGCAGTTTTGGAATAGCTTCAGTTCGAGTTCAGAACTCCTTGTGGAATTCCAGGTAATCCTAGGTTCTTACAAATTGCAGTGCCATTTTGAGGTCAGTAAATTGCTGCCAACCTAAACAGCAAATCAGTTTTAGTTTCAGTTTAGTTTATTGTCACATGTACTGAGGTACAGTGAAGAGCTTTAGTCAGCAGAAAGGCAATATATGATTACAACCGAGCCATTTACAGTGTACATGTAGATGATAAGGGAATAACGTTTTGTGCAAGGTAAAGCCAGCAAAGTCCGATCAAGGATCAGAAGGACCAGTAATGAATACCTTATTCCTGTCTCATTTTAATGTTTATGGCACATTTGTAGCAATAAGTAAAGACTGCCTATTGACAGAACTATTAAAAAAATAATAGTCCAGAATGTACAAAGATTGATACTTTGCTAAAATGCACATGTGATCTTAGCACAACAACATCAGGTTATGCTGTCATACACGATATACTGTTTGGTTTCTTTCCAAGAGGGATATTTATGGAATCATCTCATGGTTCAAGGAATTAAAATTAGCCAGAGAGCAGGTGTTTCCTCCTTACCCGGTGAGCAGAGTTCACTGGCCATTGTTGGGTTGGATAATGTTTCCAGCTCTATCGGGGAGAACTCCAGGAGACTTTTTCCTCGTCGCCAACATTTTCTATCACCTAGAAAACAATTGCAATAGGAAGAAAAAGCAAAACACTGGTTTCTGGAACCCCAGCCCTGTACACACACGCTGCATTTTCTAAAAGTCGCTTCCCTGCAAGGATAATGAGCCTTCATTTCCAAAGTTTCGAGGAGAATCCTAGAGGGCTGGCAAACACCATGTTGGCTTGTCAGTCGATTAAATGTAATGGCCAGGGAAGCATTATCAAGAGTTGGGATAGAACAGTTGGGTCAACATTCCCACCCTGGAATCAGATAAGTAATTCATGAGGTATACCAGAGACTACTTGAAATTCGAGAAGTCAATGTTCATACCGCTGGGCTGTAAACTACCCAAGCGAAATATGAGGTGTTGTTCCTGCAATTTGTGCTTGGCCTCAATCTGGCAATGGAGGAGGCCCAGGACAGAAAGGTCAGATTCAGAATGGGAGGCGGAGTCGAAGTGTTGGGCAACCGGGAGATCAGGTTGGTTGGTACGGACTGAGCGGAGGTGTTGGGCAAAGCGGTCGCTGAGCCTATGCTTGCTTTTTCCCTCCTTCCCCTCCCCCATCCCAGCTCTCCCACATAGCATACTGTCTCCGCCTCTTCCTTTCTTTTTCCTGCCCCCCCCAACATCAGTCTGAAGAAGGGTCTCGACCCGAAACGTCGCCTACTCCTTTTCTCCATAGATGCTGCCTCACCCGCTGAGTTTCTCCAGCATTTTTTGTCTACTTTCCAGCACGTACAGTCAGAACACTTTCACAGTCAGTACACTTTCACACAGAGAGTTGTGAGTCTGTGGAATTCTCTACCTCAGAGGACGGTGGAGGCCGGTTCTCTGGATACTTTCAAGAGAGAGCCAGATAGGGCTCTTAAAGATAGCGGAGTCAGGGGATATGGGGAGAAGGCAGGAACGGGATACTGATTGGGGATGATCAGCCATGATCACATTGAATGGAGGTGCTGGCTCGAAGGGCCGAATGACCTACTCCTGCACCTATTGTCTATTGTCTCTTTTGCCTTCATTCCAGAGGCCCAGTTGTCCTTCGTACTATACTGCCAGACATAAGGATGCAGAGTTTAACCTTCCATAGTCACACCAGACAAAGATGGCATTCCCAGGTGCAGGGATGGGGGGGCAGTGGCAATGGTTGTTGTGCAAGGTGAGCGGGATCTGCTCAGTCATCTTTTCAAATGACCGGTCACTAAGTTTGTGTTTTTGATCCAAAAGATACACCTGCAGAGGGTAAACTTCAAGCAACTCAGATGAAACTGAAGAGGGCGAGGCTGGCCGATGATCTCAATGAGAAGATAGCCCAACGACCCGGGCCTTTGGAACTGGTGAAGAAGAATATCATTCCAGTGGACTCCGTGGTGAAAGAGGCAATCAATGGTATTTATGCAGCTCACGTATGATCTTAGTTTAGGATATACACCAACAGTTCCCAACCTGGGGTCAATTACCCACTGGGTAAATCTCGCCTACCCAGGGGGTAAATTTGTTGATTCTGGATTTGTTAAAAAATAGTATTTTAAAGCTTCCCCTTTGTCGGTTGCTTTATTATGGTGGAAGTGTAAACTTAAATTGCTGAACAAAACAGGGTGGGGGTAAGTTTACTTTAAAAAAGTTGCAAGGATTAAACGGGATGAAAAAGGTTGCGAACCCCTCATGTGCACTGTTACTTGCCTAAAAATCTCCAATCAAAGTGCTACACCCTCTCTAGGAGGGGCCTTCACTATCCTGTCTACCATCTTATAATGGTCGCCTAATTATAGGAAGGATGTCAACAAAATAGATAGAGTACAGAGGAGATTTACTAGAATGTTGCCTGGGTTCCAGCAACTAAGTTACAGAGAAAGGTTGAACAAGTTAGGTCTTTATTCATTGGAGCGCAGAAGGTTAAGGGGGGACATGATTGAGGTCTTTAAAATGATGAAAGGGATAGACAGAGTTGAAATGGATAAGCTTTTCCCATTGAGGGTAGGGAAGATTCAAACAAGAGGGCATGACATGAGAATTAAGGGACAGAAGTTTAGGGGTAACTTGAGGGGGAACTTCTTTACTCAGAGAGTGGTGGCTGTGTGGAATGATCTTCCAGCAGAAGTGGTGGAGGCAGGATCGATTTTAACATTTAAAAGTAAAGTGGATAGGTATATGGACGGGAAGGGAATGGAGGGGTATGGTCGGAGTGCAGGTAGATGGGACTAGGGGAAAATAAATGGTCGGCAGGGCCGAGAGGGCCTGTTTCCGTGCTGTAATTGTTATATGGTTATATTTTTATGTAGCACTCCCAACTCTCATTGAATTTCTAGATAACTACCCACTGAAATATTTAAAATCCTGATTGATTCATATCCAAGCAAACAGAATTGTTAACCACCACTTGCAGGAACTCAGTCGGACGTTTTACTATTTTGTCTTCATTTTGCAAGTTGTAGGTCTTGGTGCAAGGCTGCCTTTATTGACCATTCCACATTGCCATTGAAAAGGTGGTTGTGGTGAACTGCTTCGTTCAACCTCTTCAGAGCTTCCAGCTCCCCTTTATAGGCTGTCCATAAATTGAAGATCCTTAAGTCAATTTTGTACATGTCACCACATACACAAAAAAAGTCACTCTGTGTTAACCAAACCTCCACAGTTTTATAATGAATGGTCTCAAGAACGAATAAGAATAAAAGAAAGGACATTTACTGAGAGTGGAGAGAGGGGAGAAACTAGTTCCACTGTTGGTAAGAATGAATTCGTTCATCAGAGGTTTGCATTTAATAATATTATGAGAGCTTGCTCACGGGCATGGTGTCCCTAATTCAGGCATTTGTAAGTTGGGGGCAGTCTGTATGTATCTTTGTTCAACAAGGGCGGCACGGTGGCACAGTGGCAGGGTTGCTGCCTTACAGCACCAGAGACCAGGGTTCCATCCTGACTATGGGTGTTGTCTGTATGGAGTTTGTACGTTCTCCCCGTGACCGCGCAGGTTCTCTCGAAGATCTTAGGTTTCTTCCCACACTCCAAAGATGTACAGGTTTGCAGGTTAATTGGCTTGGTATAAGTGTGAATTGTCTCTGGTGTGTGTAGGACAGTGTTAATGTGCGGGGATCGCTGGTGGGTGCGAACATGGTGGGCCGAAGGACCTGTTTCCGCGCTGTATCTCTGAACTAAACTAAACTAAACTACCCAATCAACTGGATAGAAACTTTCAATAGCTAAGAGGGAGACTAGCAGAAGAATTAATAGGCATTACTTTTGCTGTTCAGTTACGTACAATTACAGTGCAGTGGGTCCTGTGAGGAGTGCTGGAAATGATTGCAATTCTTAGCTCTCATTACACATGCTCATAAGGTTTTTATAACAAAGAGTACTGATTCTCCTGACCAAAGAGTTGTTTTTTATTTTGACCTTTCTCTGGGGAAGAACAATTTGCATCATTATCTTTGGCTGCCTTCACTCATGTAGAAATTCACACTTCAATCTCCTGGAAGCCCTGTTGTATACAATTTGCAATGCTCAGCGCAAGATATAAGCTTGCTGATGTTGTTCCTACCTGATATTAATCATAAGATGGAAAGTCATCACTTAAAGCACATTTAACTTGTAGTACTCTGGAATTTTTTCTGCCAGTTGCAGTCTGATTGTGGACATAAACTGAAAAGAAAGAGTCTTTTTCCATTATATGATAAAGGTACAGGATGTACGATGGTTATACGATGTAGGAAAAATGTCCCCAATGTTGGGCGAGTCCAGAACCAGGGGCCACAGTCTTAGAATAAAGGGTAGGGCATTTAAGACTGAGGTGAGAAAAAACGTTTTCACCCAGAGAGTTGTGAATTTGTGGAATTCTCTGCCACAGAGGGCAGTGGAGGCCAAATCACTGGATGGATTTAAGAGAGAGTTAGATAGAGCTCTAGGGGCTAGTGGAATCAAGGGATATGGGGAGAAGGCAGGCACGGGTTATTGATTGGTGACAATCAGCCATGATCACAATGAATGGCTCGAAGGGCCAAATGGCCTCCTCCTGCACCTATTTTCTATGTTTCTATGATATGATTCCATTGTATCATAAATGTAACCAATATTTTGAATATTGGGACTCAATGGGCAGAACATAGTCAGAAAAAAACCAGACAGCATGCAGCAGAAAGTTCAGGACTTCTACATTTGTGGCTGTTTGTCCCAGAGTCCTGAACTCCCTGTGAATTACATAGGAAGATAGACATTTGTGTTTGCAGTGACTGAGGCTGGGAGATGGAGGTGCGATCTACAACCTTCATTATCAGGTCAGAGGTCTCCAAGCAGGACGGTGATTTACTTCCAGTTTGTATTTCCCTCGTCTCCATCCTGCTTATTACTGACTTTGGTAAAGAAATTGAATATCAATGCGACATTACATCGAGGAGAATAGAAATCTCTTAAATTAATTAAAATTCTTTCATCAACTTTGTTGTAAAGGGTTTCTTAAAATTAACTAATAAAGGAAAACAGTGGTAGGTTGACATTTTTGGTTGTAGTTACCTCTGTGATGCATTGCATTTTTGATCAGCATTCAGGAGACTTGTTAAACTATTGGCAGGCAATTGCCTGCAGTACATGCTATCTGTCGTGTAATTACAGTGAATCACCACCAGACAGAATTAATTATACTACCTCGGTCCGTGATCTGAAATCAAGAAAATCTGAACAAAATGGACATCTTGCCATAACTAATGTTCAGATCATTACCAAGTTTACAAGAAATGATCTTCAATTTGAACTGTAAATTGATGCAGCAGATGAATGTTGAGCTGGCTGCCTGCTGATATCTTGTGCATAGCTGAAGGGTGAATCAGAAGCTGTTTATACCCAGGTCCTTGTCAGCACCATTACTACAGAGCCTGGGAGGATAACGTCCAGTATAGAGACTGAATCTGTTATGTTTAGAGATTACAACAGACTCTAGGGCTCCTGGTGAAGTAGGTTCATACATTGGCTCAGTTGAAGATCGGGAAACAGCATGCTTCCCATCACCTTCACATTGTATGGATGATTATTTTGGAAAATCTACGCTTCGACAAATACTTTTTCCTGTTACTGTATTAGGCTTCATCATATATTTTCAGTCATTTGATTTGATTGCTGATTACTGAGCCATAGGTAATTGATAACCACAGAACATGTGTTTTAATAGAATATTAGGCTAAATATACAGTAAGTCCTCGTTTTAACGGACCTCTTTATAACGGATTTCTCTAACCAAGTAACCCCGGCATCCTCTCTCTCTGTCCCTCCCCCACCCAAGTTGCACCAGCTTCTCATTTTCACCCAACAAACAGCTAACAATGGCCCGTTTCCTTTATCATCGTTACTTTTTTGCATATCTTTCATTCATTTGTTATTTATCTCCTCACATCATCGTCTATATCCCTCGTTTCCCTTTCCCATGACTTCACTCTGAAGAACGGTCTCGACCCGAAACGTCACCCATTCCTTCTCTCTAGAGATGCTGCCTGTCCCGCTGAGTTACTCCATCCAGCATTTTATGTCTATCTTTTTATAACGGACCTACCAATGGTTGCCGATGCCACCCTCGGCACGCACCCACCTCCCCAGCCGCTTCCAGGCTGGGCTTCCAACACCATCCTGGGTTGTTCCAGGCTGGGCTGCCAATGCCACCTCCCCCCTAGCCTGCATTGCCTCCCAGTCAACTTCCAGGCTGGACCTCCTGCCACCATTGCCGGACCACACTGTTTCCCAGCAAGCTGGGACTGTCAACTCACTGGATCCCAGGCCCAGTTCCAGACCAAGAGTCTGAAGATGGGTCTCGCCCCAAAACGTCACCTATCCATGTTCCCTTGAGATGGTGCCTGACCTGCTGAGTTACTCCAACTCTTTGTGTCCTTTTGTATATTAACCAGCAATTGCAGTTGTTTGTGTCTACTGCTTATATGATGATAATCCCTTTCTCAATTATAGCAATCAGCTATAACAGACCCCCCCCCCCCCCCCCACTATAGTCCGTTTGAATTAAGATTTACTGTAATAAAGAATAATTATCAATGCCTTCAATTGACTGATATAAAATACTTGACAACACAATGTGAGTTATCCTTAAAATTAAACATAATCCCGAATCTACATTCAATGGCTCAGTGAATAGGTCAATACAAGGAACTACAGATGCTTGATTCTTCAAAGGTTCAAAGGTTCATTTATTGTCACAATCTTGAGCAAATCACAAAGTGTTGGAGATACTCAGAGAGTCAGGCAGCATCTGTGGAGGGAATGGACAGATAACGTTTTGGTTTGGGACACTTCAGACTATATTTAGGTTAATATGGTGTTGGTCCACACCAGTAAATGATCCAATGGACTTAAAAACGGGGACAAGTAGTAAGTTTTAGATCATTTGGAACTTTTGAAATTAATTGAGTTTACTTAACTTTTATAATCGTACCTTTTTGAAATGTTATTAATTATTTTTTTTAGCAATCTGATTATATAATAAATCATTTTGAGTGTATTTGGTAATTTTGAAATGTCGAAGCATTCATAATGCTGATGCCTTTGACATCTCATGTCTACAAAGTAGCCTCTTTGGGCTGTAAGAGTGAAATTCCGCAGTAGTTTTCAATTACGCAGTGATCCCTGCTGAAAGGTGCACTTGTGCACACCTTGACTGAGGGCACATTGGTCTTGGATGTGAAGGTTCACATTGTGAACTAGTTCACCATTGTTCACTTACCGTGAGACAGGCAGCAGAGAGTGGCAGCCCGCAGGATGACTCATGTTTCATTTAAATAAATATTTAGAGTTTTTTTCCCCAACGAGAAGCTCAAAGTACAAACAGAATTGTTTCCACGCATATCATTTAGTCCTGATACAATAGACTGCACGTTTAATAGCATGGCTGCATCGGGAAAGTAAGAGTTAATGTGTAAAAAGTGTCAAAATATCAGACTATGGAATCAAAAAGATTAACGCGATAGTGGAAGATTTAAGAACTTGGACTGTTTATTAGAATATTACAGGAGGAGCCTGAGGCCAAACCTTACAGTTTTCTTACAGTTAACAGCTTTGACCTTCTGCCACTTAAACTATGCCTGCATGCTTCTCCATGTCAGCGTTGGAATTGAGAGCTCTCGGTTTATGTTATCAGTTGATAAATACTGCTCTCTGATATTTTCTGCGGTGTGTAACGCAATAGCCCACATAAATCATGTGAAAGCACGTCTTTAGACCAGAGTGACAATGACATACCTACTGCAGATGTGTCCACACATTTGTGCAGCCAAGCCACGAGGAGCATCTGCCTGTAGTTTCTCTTTGTCAGTGGGCTGAGGAGTTATGAGCACAGGCTGTAACATTGTGCCTTGGGATAATGGATCTCAGTTTATTTTAAACTGACTGGAATCAGCTTGTAGGAGATGGCTTAAGGCATACACAATTCCCCGGAAAATAATATTACGCACTCTTTTATAATGACTGCTGCTGCACAATGAGACATTTGTACACAAATATATTATATTTATAAAAGTTTTCTTTTAATGAACCTTGTTGCACAGCTGGTGGTGCTTCTGCCTCACAGTGCAGGAGATCTTGGTTCAGCCCTGACCTTGGGTGCTGTCTGTGTGGAGTTTGCACGTTCTCCCTGTGACCGCGAGGATTTCCTCCAGGTGCTCCGGTTTCCTCTCAAAGCCCAAAGACATGAGAATTTGTAGGTTTATTGGGATCTGTAAATTGCCCCTAGTGTATAGGGTTGTGAAAGTTGGATTGCATAGAACTAGTGTCAGTGGGTGGCGTGGTTCTGGTAGGCCAAAGGGCTTGTTTCCACACTTTAATTCAACTTAAAATTGTGCTTGTATAGTCTGTGGATGTTAGTGACGGGGGAAAGAGCCACTTTCAATTTCAGACATTTGCTGCAGTTATCAAGGCCACCTTGGTCAGCTCATTGTACCTGTTCCTCGGGAAAGTCTGCTTTTCTGCATCGCTGTCGCAAATTTCCATATCCCACAACGTGACTGTGGGGCGGCACAGTAGCACAGTGGTAGAGTTGCTGCCTTACAGCGCTAGAGACCCGGGATAGAGCCATAGAGTGATACAGTGTGGAAACAGGCCCTTCGGCCCTACTCGCCCACACCAGCCAACAATGTCCCAGCTACACTAGTCCCACTTACCTGCGCTTGGTCCATATCCCCCCAAACCTGTCCTATCCATGTACCTGTCTAACTGTTTATTACACGATGGGACAGTCCCAGCCTCAACTACCTCCTCTGGCAGCTTGTTCCATACACCCACCACACTTTGTGTGAAAATGTTATCCCCTCAGATTCCTATCAAATCTTTTCCCCTTCACCATGAACCTATGTCCTCTGGTCCCCGATTCCGCTACTCTGGGCAAAAGACTCTGTGCATCTACCCGATCTATTCCTCTCATGATTTTGTATACCTCTATAAGATCTCCCCTCATCCTCCAATTAAAATGACAGCAGGCAGCCTTGGAAGTCTTACCCCATTACTCAAACCTCACGTCAAAAACCTTGGCGTGATATTTGACTCAGCGTTGAAATTTGACAAACAAGTCAATGTCGTGGTAAAAGCTGGCTTCTTCTAGCTTCGGACGATAGCTAAAATAAAGCTATTCCTCCAGTTTGACGACCTCGAAAAGATCATCCACACATTTATCTCCTCCCACCTCAATTACTGCAACTCCTTTTACACTGGCATCAGCCAATCTTCCCTGTCCCGCCTGCAACTGGTCCAAAACGCCGCAGCGAGACTCCTGACGGACACCCGAAAAAGGAACCATATCACCCCGATTCTGGCCTCCCTCCACTGGCTCCCTGTGCGGTTCCGAATAAATTTCAAGATCCTTGTTTATGTTTACAAAGCCCTTAACGGGCTTGCCACCACCTACATCAAAACTCTGCTTACCCACCACACTACCTCCAGGTCCCTCAGATCGGCCGACTTAGGGGTTACTGAACATCCCGCGGTCTAGGCATAAGCTCAGGGGCGACCGCGCCTTTGCGGTTGCAGCTCCTAGACTGTGCAACAGCATCCCTCTTCCCATCAGAACTGCCCCCTCCATCGACTCTTTTAAGTCGAGACTTAAAGCTCATCTTTACTCTCAAGCCTTTCTTGACGTCCTCTGAGGGAGGGCTATATGTATGTATTTATGTATGTACTTAATCGATGAACCACTGTTGTATAACGATAGTACCTCCACCAATGTAAAGCACTTTGGTCAACGAGAGTTCTTTTTTAAATGTGCTACAGAAAGAAAAGTGACGTGGCTTGACTTGACTCCTACGCTCCATGAAATGGACATCCAGCCTTATCAACCTCACCCTATAGCTCACCCCCTCTAGTCCTGGCAACATCCTCGTAAATCTTTTCAGAACCCTTTCAAACTTGACAATATCTTTTCCATAACATGGTGCCCAAAACTGAACACAATATTCTAAATGCGGTCTCACCAACGTGTTATACAACTGCAACATGACCTGCCAACTTCTATACTCAATACTTTGACAGATGAAGGCCAAAGTGCCAAAAGCTTGTTTGACCACCTTATCTACCTGCGACTCAACCTTCAAGGATCCATTCACCACTACTACTAGATTACTCTGCTCTTCAACACTACCCAAAGGCCTCCCATTTACTGTGTGACTCCTGGCCTTGTTCGAAGACCCAAAATGCAATGCCTTACTGTATTAAATTCCATCAACCATTCCTCCACCCACCTGGCCAATCGATCCAGATCCTGCTGCAATCGTTCACAACCATCTTCACTATCTGCAAAACCACTGTCATTTGTATCATCAGCAAACTTGCTAATCTTGCCCTGTATGTTCTCATCCAAATCATTGATGTAGATGACAAACAGTAACGAGTCCATCACCGAACCCTGAAGCACAGCACTAGTCACAGGCATCCAGTCCGAGAAGCAACCCTCCACCATTGCCTTCTGCTTCCTTCCATGGAGCCAATTTGCTATCCATTCATCTATCTCTCCTTGGATCCCATGCGGTATAACCTCCCAGAGCAGCCTACCAACCAGCTCTGCCCTCATCAACCTTTTTGGTCACGTCTTCAAAAATATCTATCAGATTTGTGAGACAGATTTGCTTGTATATCATATCCCTCAGAATACTCACCTGACTACGGGTGCTGTCTGTACGGAGTTTGTACGTTCTTCCTGCGTTCGTCTGGGTGCTCTGTTTTCTTTCCACATCCCAAAGATGGGAAGAAACCAGGATTGTAGGTTAATTGTCATTGGTAAAATTGTTAAATTGTCTGTAGTGTGTAGGATAGTGGTAGTGTGCGGGGTGATCGCTGGTCGGTGCGGACTCAGTGTGCCAAAGAGCCTGTTTCCGTGCAGTATCTCGAAAGTCTAAGCGTCTAAAGTTTCTGCCCTGCAGCTGCTGAGTGACATTGAAGCTTAGTGGTGCTTGAAAACCATCCTAGTCAGGTTTGCGTGTTTGCCTGGAATTGCTGTCGGATTACCTAACATCAATGTCCAACAACTGGCAAGAGTCTAACATGCTATTGATGGTTTCAGCAAATTATATAACTCTTCCTCCCCAGCTTGAATAAATCACCATTTTTTGAATATGTTACAAATATGTTAGTAACTAAAAAATGTTTTTATTCTTCTGAAAACATTGTTTTAATCATATTCCTATTATTTTTCTACCTTTGTTGATTCATCCTGGATAATTGGCACCTCAACCATATGGCAATTCATCCATTGCTATGAATTAGATTTATATCGAGATCCTATCAGCAAATAAAAACAGTCTATCAGCGTACCGTCTAAGCTCTCTTGGGTTTTTTTTTAATTCTTTGCTACTTTGTTCAAAGGAAGAATTTAAAATTAGATACAGCAGATTGGTGGTGCCACAGAGTTCTTGCAGGTGTTTGGCGACCGCTCACAAACTGCATTTTACAGAGTTAACAACCTCTCTGTTTATTTGAATCAAGCAATGTCTTGTGGTGTGCACTACAATGGAATGTTAGCATCAAAACCAAAGAAATAAGTTGCACCAAAAATAGGCACAATATGCTGGAGTAACTCAGCGGGACAGGCAGCATCTCTAGAGAGAAGGAATGGGTGATGTTTTGGGTTAAGACCTTTCTTCAGACTGAGAGTCAGGGAAGAGGGAGACTAGGGATATGGAAGGGTAAGGTGAGCAAATGACAGATCAGCGCTGACGGTGATCAAGAAAATGTACAAGTGTTCATGGTTAGCTGGGGTGAAGGTGACAATAGAATCATAGAAACATTGAAAGATTGTGCAGGAGTAGGCCATTCGGCCCTTCGAGCCTGCACCGCCATTCAATATGATCATGGCTCATCATCCAATTCAGTATCCCGTACCTGCCTTCTCTCCATACCCCCTGATCCCTTTATCCACAAGGGCCACGTCTAACTCCCTCTTAAATATAGCCAATGAACTGGCCTCAACTACCTTCTGTGGCAGAGAATTCCAGAGACTCACCACTCTGTGTGAAAAAAAATTTCCTCATCTCGGTCCTAAACGAATTCCCCCTTGTCCTTAGATTGTGACCCCTTGTTCTGGACCTCCCCAACATCGGGAACAATCTTCGTGCATCTAGCCTATCCAACCCCTTAAGAATTTCGTAAGTTTATATGAGATCTCCCCTTCAATCTTCTAAATTCTAGCGAGTACAAGCCAAGTCTATCCAGTCTTTCCAATGAGGCATGCAATCAGCAAAACTAATCAGGAGGACAGTGAAACTAGTCGGAGAATTAGGGTGAAGGAACGATGGAGAGAGAGGGAAAGCCAGGGTCACTTTGGTGTAAACCAGCATCTGCAGTTCCTTTTCTTACAAATAAGGTTGCAACTGTTGCGATGTCAACTGTGTGGGATGTTGCTACTTTCTGCTGCCCTGCGAATGTTAAAAGATGACACGAGAGAAGATATTGTGTGAGGTCACCATGTCACGGTGGATACCTGGCCACCAAGGAAAGATAAATGGATGGGTGGCAGAAGAAAAACATTTTTGCTTTCACCTTTCACAAAGTGTTTTAATTCACTTTGCTATCCCAGTGTGTGAATGAATGATAAATGCCAGAGTTGCTCTTTGGCAGATCACATGGCAGGAGGTTAGAGTATCCATTCCATTACCTAGCCATCTGCCAACAGCTGCTACAGTCACCTTTGTTAAGATAGTCTTCTTTCTCAACACTTCACTTATCTGGTGACCCCTGGGGTCAAGAGCTGTTGTCAGTGGGATCCCAAATAACTTCCTCACAATTTCCTCACAATAAAGCATTCTGATGGCTTAATTCTCTTGTGCAGTCTTTGCCGTAAGAACATAATGTTCTTTCTATAGTAGCCACATTTTGTTAGATGACATGGAAACTGCTATTTCTCCTGTCTGGTCAAGTGAATGACAACATGTCGAGTACAAAATGACACATTATTAGTCATTGCAAGGCTCCCCTTTACAGCAGTTCAAATTTTCCTTCATCCCAATAAAATTGCTTTATATTTTAGAAGCTTTTAAAGTTCTCTATTATGAAAACACATATTCTGTTACCTTATGAATTTGGCATTTTTATATTATAATGGCTATAGCATTAAAAATGATTTGGTCCACAAAATGACATGTAATCTATCCCCAATAAAAATAGTCTGAAAGAATGCTGGCCAAGGAATTTGCCTGCTGCAGTTTATGGAGTTCAAGTGGCATGCATAACGTCTCTCTAACACTAGTTAGCAAATACTAAACAGAAATCAACATTAGTTCAATAAGTACAGTTGGGCTTTTTTGGCCTCAATGGTCCATTTCCGAAAAGGCAGACTTTACTAGTCCAATTGGTGCATATCCTCACAGCTCTGACCTCTGGAAACAGCTGATAAGAGGTCACATTGGACCACAAATGGCGTTGTTCAAGCTGGAAGAGACCTACAAGGAATGAGTGTATCCTCTAATGATGGGAAGAGCGTGCAAAGCCCTCCCATGTTTGGGGAACGTGGCTTCGTTGTTGAAGAACAAGCAGAGGCATCCTGTGCAAGGACACTTCCAACAGGAGGATTACTATAAGGAAAGGATTCACCCTTCTGACTGTCCGCACTTTGACAGATCTTGCGATGCAGCCACATGCCCCTGGCAGCTCCAGATAGTATGGTCAGCCTGACCAGAAACTAAAGGTTCCCTCCCCGCCGTGGCAGATGCGGTTTACTTTTGATGTCAGTAATGCACCAGTAAGCAGCAACATATAATTTGCAGCAGAATTAGTCCCACAGGGTCCTGAGTTTCAGAAAGTGAGGGTGGGCCTTGGATTTGTGGGAGCAGTGTGGACACCTTATGTTTATCCATGAGGTTTTTCTAAGGTCCCAGATGAGGAAAGGGGAAGAAAGGCCCACATTGACACCTGCAGGATGTGTTGATGAGAAGATAGTCACGAAATGCTGGAGTAACTCAACGGGACAGGCGGCCTCTCTGGAGAAAAGGAATGGGGGATGTTTCGGGTTGAGTCCCTTCTTCAGGAGCAGCTCCATGTGAAGGGCTGGTTCCTGTCTCTTTTGTCAAACATTTTGCTCCAGTTTTTTAAAACTAATTTCTCAACTGATGCGCGTGCAACCTCTTTTCTAGCGATGAGGTTTATTACAGCAATTACATTTTGAAGGAGAACTTATTTAAAAACCATCTGGTGATTGCAGCGAGTGGAATCTTAGCGTGAGTTAGTTTACCTGACGTCAGTTTTGCACACTGTTTTGTAGAACTCTGCGCAGGGTACACACACTCGTCCTTTCGAGTGATGCTGTTGTGGAGCTCTCAGCATTAATCAAAGCTTCTTCCTTTTTGAGTAACCAGCACCACTTTTGCCAATGTGTTGAATCCCCAGAAATGAAAATTGGACATTGAACCACTGTGGACTTCGCTTGGGTGAATTAGATACGGCAAAACAGTGCTGAGATACAAGAACAACTCACACCACATAGACTGGGTGATATTATCAACAGGCGCTAACTCCCCCAGAATTAATGCCACTGTAATGCCCATTTGGTCGGTGCCATGCAGTTTTTGTCTAATAGTATGCAGGAAATAGCTTGACTATTGACATAATCCTCAGATCATACTTTTTAAAGACTCAGTTAAGCAAATGTCCATTCAATGAATGTTAAAATACTTCCAAGTGAGTGGCGTCATGAACAGGGTTCTAAGCAAGTAGACACAAAAAGCTGGAGTAACTCAGCGGGTGAGACAGCTTCCCTGGATAAAAGGAATAGGTGGCATTCCAGATCGAGACCCTTCTTCAAACTGAGCAAGTAGGATGTGCCAAATATCTGAAAAAGAATGGTCATGAAATCAGGCAAAGTAATGTTTTCACACTTCTATTCTGAGGTAGAAATAAATGAATGTTAAAATAATTCACAATTTGCTAGTTTCAGATTCGTATACATGTAAATATTGTCAATGAAAGTGTCTGTTTCTGATTTGAACTTTCTTACACTGCACAGTAGCGGTGTTTTGGTTTCAAATCTGTTATAAATTATTGTAAGATGACAATTCCATCGGAACATTCCTTTGGATTTGTATTTTCCACCAAGCCCTCCCAGTATTGTAGGGAAACCACCCACTGAGGCTACACAGCCACATGGAAGACTTGCATGACTGAAGGCATGTTTCAATGGCAATACAAAGCTGATTGCACCAGGGGTTAAAAAGCTGATGTCACTGTCTGTACACTACCATAAGCATCGAAGAGCGTGAAGACAGTTTGGGGATTTGACTTTTAATTCATACAAAAAGCTGTCTGAAGTGTGCTTCCTGCTCACTATTGGCTAACTTTGCTAAATAACTTTGTGAACGGTTTCAGTGAAATAAATTGCCCGTGTTCATTTTCCAAAGAATGTTGCACAGCTGCAAAGTGTTGCATCGAGAGATGGAAAGCAAGTTCGAGATCCCAGATGCAGATTAATGCCAACCCAAGTCTTTGAAAATGTGTGCAATTATCAGCTGATGGTGCAGTTTCCATTGTTGTACTTAGTTACATTTTTGCAATAAACATTACTGAATTCTTTGCAATGTTTTGGTAGCAATATTGCTGAATGGGGCTGAATTATTGATGTGAATTAAAAATGGCATTTCTATTGATCAACTGACAATGTAACGTGAGACGGTATAGATCTGATGGGCCAAATCAATGTCTTCTTTGGTCTCCAAATTTGAGGAAGGACATTATTGCTATTGAGGGAGTGCGGCGTAGGTTCACGAGGTTAATTTCGGGATGGCAGAACTGTCATATGTTGAAAGAAGGAACGACTGTGATTGTATACACTAGAAATTAGAAGGATGAGAGGGGATTTTATTGAAACATATAATATTATTAAAGGATTGGACACGCCCGAGGCAGAAAACATGTTCCCGATGTTGGGGGAGTCCAGAACCAGGGGCCACAGTTTATGAATTAAGGGGTAGGTCATTTAGAACGGAGACGGGGAAACACTTTTTCAATGGAGAGTTGTGATTCTGTGGAACTTTCTGCCTCAGAAGGCAGTGGAGGCCAATTCGCTTTCAAGTGAGTTAGATAGAGCTCTTAGAGATAGCGGAGTCAGGGGATATGGTGTGATTGCAGGAACGGGGTACTGATTGTGGATGATCAGCCGTGATCACATTGAATGGCGGTGCTGGCTTGAAGGGCCAAATGGCCTACTCCTGCACCTATTGTCTATTCTGTGGTATTATAGCTATAAAATAAGCTAAAACATGAAACTGTGAATAGATGTTTGTCCTTGGGTCACTTGTGGGTGATTTTGTGTTTTCGACCCCTCACTTTATATGTCATCCTTGGAACACTAACGTGTTTTTCATGGGATGAGGTCCTTCCCCATGGAATGTACCTTTTGTAGGAATGCAGAGGGAAATGAGGCCACAATGTACTGGGCTCACCTATCATCGAGCACCTCAGGGACAACACCGTGTGAACCTTGGAGGCCTGCAAAGTGGTTATTGTACTTTAGTATATTGTTGGCATTAGCACTACTGCCAGCAACACACCTCCGTGCTAAGGCAACCTTTAATTGTGCAATCTCTTTTCCCCCATGGAGCAGATCTCCAGACCTTTGGATTCTCACCACATAATCCATCCGCTTAACCAGGAAGTAAAGACTTCCTAGATAGACACAAAATGCTGGAGTAACTCAGACTTCACTGAAGAAGGTTCTCGACCCAAAATGCCACCTATTCCTTTTATCCAGAGATGTTGCCTAACTTGCTGACATACCTCAGCATTTTGTGTTTATCTTTGGTTTAAAACAGCATCTGCAGTTCCTTCCCACACAATAAAGACTCCATGCCGGTTTTAAGCTGATGTATGAAGTGATTTGTGAAACAATAATCAAGTGGCTCCCGAAAGAGAGTGATCTATGAGATCAATGTCTTAATGCTAGTTCTAGGTTCCATTATTATAGGCAAAAAGATGTGTGAGAAACGGAAAGATATTTCAATAATTCTGTTGAAGTAACTTGAGAATTAGGCATTCAGTTTTGATATTCCATTTTCCTTCGATGTCAAAGTAACTCAAGGACACATTTGAGTATAAGTGTCT
This sequence comes from Raja brachyura, assembly GCA_963514005.1. The sequence goes on along the minus strand of OY740803.1, from coordinate 9,132,382 downwards.
TATGTCTTTATTTGGCTCATTAGAAAGTCAAAGACATTTTGGATATTGTTCCTGAGAGTTGAGAAAATAGTTTGCTGACATTATGGTTTCTCTTTTGTCAACAGTTGGCCAAGTTAACTTCCCTAAAGCCCCCGACACATTTTCCTTCGAAGAAGACAGCAGCAATGATGCTCTATCTCCAGAACAACCCAGAAGTCAGGAATCCCAGGGATCAGAGAGTTTGCTTCCAGAAACAAAGTTCACTGAGTCGTCATCACCTCTTGCAACCACTACAATACAGGTAAGTTGAGGCTGCTTTACCTGCAAAAGCATCTTTAGTTATTACAGAAATACCATTGAATCACAAACAAAACATCCAAGACTTACAAGACACTACATTGCTTTCTTTACCTTAATAGTATTATCAAGTCTATACATTTGTAACGTCATCAAGTTTCGCATTATGTTTTGACCAATGTCACTGGTGGCCTCTGTGGACAAGACACACTTCAAGTCTTTGGAGGGCTGTTGCATAGGATCTAGTCCCCAAGTCTATCGTAGATTGAGACAATCCTGGGTACCTCTCTGCTGACAACATAATCCATCTGGCTCTTACCTTGTGCATTGTAGTATGAGCTAATAATAATGTACTTTAAAATTAATTTTGAGGGGTTTTATTAATGCATTCAGAATGAAGTTAAGTGCATGGAGCCAGACCAAAGCTTACATGCCCCCAGCAAACTAACTGACTATATGAGAGCTTCCTTTATAATTTCCTTTACTTTTAAGTTATTACCATATTCATGACATTAAATATCCTGGTGGCACTCTATTTATGTTTGAGGTTCATAATGTTTTAGTCATAGAGTGATACAGCATGGAAACAGGCACTTTGCCCAACTTGCCCACACTGGCCAACATATCCCAGCTACACTAGTCCCACCTGCCCGTGTTTGGTCCTTATCCCTCCAAACCTGTCTTATCCATGTACCTGTCTAACTGCTTCGTAAATCTTGGGATAGTCCCTGCCTCAACTACCTCCTCTGACAGCTTGTTCCATACACCGACCACACTTTGTGTGAAAAAGCTACCCCATAGATTCCTATTAAATCTTTTCCTCTTCACCTTAAACCTATGTCCTCTGGTCCTCGATTCACCTACTCTGGACAATAGAGTCTGTGCATCTACCCGATCTATTCCTCTCATGATTTTATACACCTCTAAAAGCTCTCCCCTCATCCTCCTGTGCTCCAAGGAATAGAGACCCAGCTGACTCATCCCTCTGCCTACAGCTCAGACACTCTAGTCCTGGCAACATCCCCATAAATCTTCTCTGTACCCATTCCAACTCCTCAACATCTTTCCTATAAAATGGTGCCCAGAACTGAACACAATACTCTAAATGCAACATCACCAAAGTCTTGCGCAACTGCAACATGACCTCCTAACTTTTATAGTCGATATTCTGACTGATGAAGGCCAATGTGCCAAAAGCCTTTATGAGCACCCGATCTACCTGTGACTCCACCTTCAAGCAACCATGCACCTGCACTCCTAGATCCCTCTGCTCTACAACACTCCCCAGTGCCCTACCATGCACTGTTTTGATGCCCTCATGCAAACTACGGCACTCTCGCTGGAGAAATGTGCTCTTTGCCTAATAAGAGAAGCAGGTAAGGCCACATGAGTTGCCATGATTCATGATTACTAATGCGTTTTGGTGATCTGTAAATTATGTGATGATGATGATATTTTATTGTCACACGTGCTCAGGTACAATGCAATTCTTTGTTTTGCATAAAATAGACAAAGTATCCAAAGAGTCGCCACGTGTAGAGAGCCGACAAAGTTACAAAAGTATTTATTATAGGTCCGATGGACCCTCTTTGCTCTCAGCAGCCCCCACCCCACCGCCCCACGCATGGTCCCTCTTTCTTCTCTCGGTGGCCCTTCCTTACCGGGTCCCTCTTCGTTCTCGGCGGCACCCGCACGCCAGGTCCATCTTTGTTGTATAATTTATAGTCCCTCTATTAATGCCGTGCAGATGATAGGACTCTCATAAGGCTCCACATCCCTTCTGTAATGGGGTAACTCACTATTCCAAATGAGCTTAACCAAATTCCTATAAAGCTGCAACATGACTTCCTAAATAGACAAAAATGCTGGGGTGACTCAGCGGGACAGGCAGCATCTCTGGATAGAAGGAATGGGTGACGTTTCAGGTCGAGACCCTTCTTCAGACCCAAAACGTCACCCATTCCTTCTCTCCAGAGATGCTGCCTGTCCCGCAAAGTTACTTCAACATTTTGTGTCTATCTTCGATGTAAATGAGCATCTGCAGTTGCTTCCTTTACATGACTTCCTAACTTTTATACTCAACTAGACTAAGTGGGACCCGTTCAGTCCCAGTCACATGGGAGGCCTGGTCCCCCAAAGCAACCCATTCCCCAACACAATATTCCACCACTCACCCATTCCCCCAACGCAATATTCCACCACTCACCCATAGCCCCTAACTGCACACGCATGACTCATTTCCCCTCATCGCTGAGCACTTCCTCTTCATGTGTGGGAGGGGAGGGGGGAGGGAGGAGGGAAGTGGGATGTGGCGGGGGGGGGGGTGTTGGAAGGGGAGGAAGGGTGTGTGGGGGAGGGAGGTGTATGGCGGAGGGGTGTGTGGTGGGGGAGATGTGTATATGGGCAGGAGGAGTGAGGGAGGGGAGGGTGTGTGGGAGAGAGTGTGTGTGTGGGCGGGTGGGGTGTTGGTAGGGGGGGTTGTGGGGGGGGAGGTGTGTGCGGGCAGAGGGGTTGGGGTGTGTGAGCGGGGCGGAAGGGGGGGGTGGAGTGGTTGTGGGGGCGGGGTGGGTTGTGGGGGAGGGGGGTGGTTGTGGGGGAGGGGAATATTGTGGGGGTGTGTGTGTGGGTGGCGGGGGATTGTGGGGGGGTGTTGGGGGATGTGTGTAGGGGGAGGGTGCGAGGGGAGAGGGGTGGGTTGTGGTGGTGGCGGGGTTGTGTGGGCGACAGGGTGTGTGGGGGGGTGTGTGTGGGTGGGGAGTGTGGGGGGATGGGTGTGTGTGGGCGGGAGTGTGTGTGGGCGGTAGGGTGTGTGTGTGTGGGCGGGGGGAGGAGCCAGCAAGGGGAACCAGAGGGCTAATGGCTCAAACTGGCGGTGCAATGGGGACTCACAGCGGGCGCTGGTCATTCTCCTGGGCTGGGATCACAGTCTCCGCTTTCCGTTTGGCGACATCGGCGACATCTCCGACTCCGGGCTGGGTCTCCGACTCCGGGCTGGGTCTCTGACTCTGGGCTGGGTCCCCCATGCTGGACTGCTTGAGACGGTACTGCTTGGGGCTGGGCTGGGCTGTTTCGGGCCCCTCCGAAAGTCTAGTTGGAAACCTCCGCTGGCCCATCCTCATAAAGACGCAATGGCGCAGGAAAGGGCGGACCGTCCCGGGGAGTGACAGGGGAAGAAACTAACCCCAGTGGCGCTGACTGGCAGGAGAAGAGATCGATCTGCACACGCGCGGTGTTTAAGATTTTTAAACCTAGTTAAATTTTACGACATTCAACCAATCAGAACGAAACTTGGTGCAATCGCATCACAGGAGAAGAGTGAGTGAACTGGCGAAAAATCGTTGCGATATTGCGAACCGTTTTTGCGCAAATAGAATGACCGCCAAACCGGAAGATAACAAGATCAGAGTTTTACTTATTTATAGATGCCCTGACCAGTGAAGACTTATATGTTGGCTTTTGCCACTCTATCTACTTGTGTTGTCACTTTCATGGAGTTATGGACATGGGCCCCACATCAGTGTTTGTAATGGTCCTGCCATGAACTGCATACTTTCTCTTTGCATTCGACTTTCCAAGTTGCTACATCTGCCATTTCTCCAAACCTTTCAGCAGCTGACCTATCCTGCTGTACACGTTGACACCCTTCCGCACCGTCTACAACTCCAGCAATTTTGGTGTCATCTGCACACTTTTAACCATCCTATCTACATTTCCATCCAAGTTGTTTATCTAATACAGGATTTGTCCCCCTCCGGTGGCTGCTCCATGCTGCAACACTTGGCCTGTACTGCACATTTGTTTTGATCCAAAGTATTACGCTGTTGACGGTGTGACAAGTAATGATAAGGTCCCACACAGGAGATTAGTGGGCAAAATTAGATCACATGATATTGGGGGTTGGGCATTGACATGGATAGAGAATTGGTTGGCAGACAGGAAACAAACAGTAGGAATAAACAGGTCCCTGTCAGAATGGCAGGCAGTGGCGAGTGGAGTGCCGCAAGGCTCGGTGTTGGGGCCGCAACTGTTTACAATATATATTAATGATTTAGATGATGGAATTAAAAGTAACACTAGCAAATTTGCAGATGACACAAAGCTGGGTGGCAGTGTGAACTGTGAAGAGGATGCTAGGTGGTTGCAGGGTGATTTGGACAGGTTGAGTGAGTGGGAAGATGCATGGCAGATGCAGTAGAATGTAGATAAATGTGAGGTTATCCACTTTGGTGGCAAGAACAAGGAGGCAGATTATTATCTCAATGGTGTCAGATTAACGAGACCTGGGTGACCTTGTACATCAGTCACTGAAAGTAAGCATGCAGGTACAGCAGACAGTGAAGAAAGCCAATGGCATGTTGGCCTTCATAACGACAGGGTTTGAGTATAGGAGTAAAGAGGTCCTTCTGCAGTTGTAAATGGCCCTGGTGATACCACATCTGGAGTATTGTGTGCAGTTTTGATCTCCTAATTTGAGGAAGGACATCCTTGCTATTGAGAGAGTGCAGCGTAGGTTCACAAGTTTAATCCCTGGGATGGCGGGTCTGACATATGAGGAAAGATTGGAAAGACTGGGCTTGTATTCACTGGAATTTAGACGGTGAGAGGGGATCATATAGAAACATATAACATTATTAAAGGACTGGACAAGCTAGATTCAGGAAAAAAAATCTCAATGTTGGGGAAGTCCAGAACCAGGGGCCACAGTCTAAGAATAAAGGGGAGACCATTTAAACTGAGATGAGAAAAAACGTTTTCACCCACAGAGTTGTGAATTTGTGGAATTCTCAGACGCAGAAGGTAGTGGAGGCCAATTCACTGAATTAATTTAAAAGAGAGTTAGATAGAGCTCTTGGGGCTAGTGGAATCAAGGGGTACGGGGAGAAGGCAGGCATGGGTTACTGATTGTGGATGATCAGCCATGATCACAATGAAGGGCGGTGCTGGCTTGAAGGGCTGAATGGCCTCATCATGCACCTATTTTCTATGTTTTCTAATAGCCCATTGTTCCAGGTTTTTTTTAAGTGGATTGGAGCTGTTCGATCCATTCTGGATGTAGGAGCTCACATGAACTGAATAACCCGAGGCTTTGATTTTAAGTAAGATTTTTGAGAAACCTGTTAAAATTATTTCTCAGTGACTCCATTGGGCAAAGGACCAGTTACCATAGTACTGGACAGCTTCGGAACTGAAAATATGATGGGGAGTGTTTCACAAAGCAAGTTGGTACAGTACATGTTGAATTTGCATGGCAGCTTTCCTAACATGAATCTGGCAGAACCCCGGTGGAAAGCATTCATGCAAAGGTTTTGTTTCATGTTATATTATTCTCCCTCCAGAGTTGCATGCAGATTGGTGCAGATTTGTAATACATTTGGAATTTATTTAGACAGATGTGTTTGAATGTTAAAATCTGCAGGGTGTAGGTGGAAGGACTAAACATTTGGACAGGCACTATTTAATGCAAGTTTGATTCATTTATAACTTAAAATCCTGCACATGCAATGACGTTCTCGAAGAAGGAACTGTGTCTCTATTAGATAGGCCCAGAATTTGTTGCGGTTGGTGATCTGACGTACCCTGTTTGTGATCTTTGATCTCTCCTTTGATCTTTGGTGCTGAAAAATAAAAAATACAAAATAGGTGCAGGAGGAGGTGCAATAGGTGCAGAAGGATTTGGCCTTCGAGCCAGCACCGCCATTCATTGTGATCATGGCTGATCGTTCCAAATCAATAACCCGTGCCTGCCTTCTCCCCATATCCCTTGATTCCACTAGGCCCTAGAGCTCTATCTAACTCTCCCTTAAATCCATCCAGTGATTTGGCCTCCACTGCCCTCTGTGGCAGGGAATTCCACAAATTCACAACTCTCTGGGTGAAAACATTTTTTCTCACCTCAGTCTTAAATGGCCTCCCCTTTATTCCAAGACTGTGGTCCCTGGTTCTGGACTCGCCCAACATTGGGAACATTTTTCGTGCATCTAGCTTGTCCATTCCTTTTATAATTTTATATGTTTCTGATTGGCACACCGGTGGCACACCAGGAATCTCAGTGTCTGAAGAGAACCAATGTTTATCTTCATAACAGTTTTGGTCTCCAAATCTGAGGAAAGACATTCTTACCATAGAGGGAGTACAGAGAAGATTCACCAGACTGATTCCTGGGATGTCAGGACTATCATATGAGGAAAGACTGGATAGACTCGGCTTGTACTCGCTAGAATTTAGAAGATTGAGGGGGGATCTTATAGAAACGTACAAAATTCTTAAGGGGTTGGACAGGCTAGATGCAGGAAGATTGGTCCCGATGTTGGGAGGTCCAGAACAAGGGGTCACAGTCTAAGGATAAGGGGGAATTCCTTTAGGACCGAGATGAGGAAAACATTTTTCACACGGAGAGTGGTGAGTCTCTGGAATTCTCTGCCACAGAAGGTAGTTGAGGCCAGTTCATTGGCTATATTTAAGAGGGAGCTAGATGTGGCCCTTGTGGCTAAAGGGATCAGGGGGTATGGAGAGAAAGCAGGTACAGGATACTGAGTTGCATGATCAGCCATGATCACATTGAATGGCGGTGCGGGCTCGAAGGGCCGAATGGCTTACTCCTGCACCTATTTTCTATGTTTCTATAACCTGTGAGAGTATTGGATATGGAAAAACATGGAGCAATGGAAAGGAAAACAATGTGACTTTGATTCATTGGACATAAATAGTTATAAATTAATCAGTTTGTATTGTTTATAAGCAAATGTAATATCCCCAAATAAAGTTCTCATGTAACATCCCTGCCTTATGTATCAATTTTTCTCAGACATCAAGGTGACTGGGCATTTCTGAGTATAAGAGTCTTGACCTGAAACATCACCTATTCCTTTTCTTCAGAGATGCTGCCTGACCCGCTGCGTTACTCCAGCATGTTGTGGGCATTTCATAAACTTGTGTAAAATCTGTGTCCATTGGAATTTGGGCACCACTGTATTAATATTTTCCGTGTTGTGTTTAAGTTCAGTAAATTAGCATTATTACCCAGGTGGAGCAATGATGACTACGCTGTCCAGTGTTGTTCCTTGAGAGATTGCTGACTGACAGTGACAGATCATTAACTGACAGTGTTATTGGTTGCATTTGTTTTGACATGGACGTAAAGCCAATATGATAAGATGGATATCTTCATCTGGCTGAAAACTTCAATTACATTTGATAATTTGAAGACAATTTTCTTAACTATTTGCCAAGTGAAAAGGCCCTTACTACTCGCCTGTTTGATCATTCAACTGGTAATTATGATGAAGCAGTCATGAGGTGAAATTGTCAGGAAGTTAAAAATACTCCAGCTGAATGGACAGAGGTCTTGCAAATAGTCACTGGACATCTTGGCAAGGTCTCTATTTTCCTGCCATTTGCAGCCTGGATATCACAAGAAACAAGACTTTCCAATTCTTCTGATCGCAAATACAAACATAAGCAACAGAATCATAAGTGAGCCATTTGGTCCAACGTGCCTTTTCCGCCATTCAGTATGATCATGGCTGAATCCTTTTTCCTATATTCATTGATTGCGAGGTTGCAAGGTGACCTGGACAGGTTGAGTGAGTACGCAGATGAGTGGCAGATGCAGTATAATATAGATAAATGTGAGGTTATCTCAATGGGGTTGGGTTAGGTAAGAGGGAGGTACAGCGAGGCCTGGGTGTCCTTGTACACCGGTCACTGAAAGTTGGCGTGCAGGTACAGCAGGCAGTGAAGAAAGCTAATGGAATGTTGGCCTTCATAACAAGAGGATTTCAGTATAGAAGTAAAGAGGTTCTTCTGCAGTTGTATAGGGCTCTGGTGAGACCACATCTGGAGTATTGTGTACAGTTTTGGTCTCCTATTTTGAGGAAGGACATCCTTGTGATCGAGGCAGTGCAGTGGAGGTTTATCCATGGGGTGGTAGGAATGTATTATGAGGAAAGATTGAAAAGACTAGGCTTGTATTCACTGGAGTATAGAAGGATGAGGGGGAATCTAATAGAAACATATAAAATTATAAAAGGACTGGACAAGCTAGATGCAGGAAAAATGTTCCCAATGTTGGGTGAGTCCAGAACCAGGGGCCACAGTCTTAGAATAAAGGGCAGGCCATTTAAGACTGAGGTGAGAAAAAACGTTTTCACCCAGAGAGTTGTGAATTTGTGGAATTTCCTGCCACAGAGGGCAGTGGAGGCCAAATCACTGGATGGATTTAAGAGAGAGTTGGATAGAGCTTTAGGGGCTAGTGAAATCAAGGGATATGGGGAGAAGACAGGCACGGGTTATTGATTTAGGACGATCAGCCATGATAACAATAAATGGTGGTGCTGGCTCGAAGGGCCGAATGGCCTCCTCCTGCACCTATTTTCTATGTTTCTATGATTTGCCTGATATTTAAAATATATAAATATCTGTCATGAATATACTTTCTGACTGAGCCACAGAGACTCGTGGTTAGAGAATCTCAAAGATTTATTGTGGGTGAAGAAACCTCCCTTCATCTATGCCTAATTGGCTGCTTGCTTACTTTGTGACTGTGGCCTGTAGGCTTTCAAGGGAAACATTCATCTTCTTTGTCAAACCTTCTGAGAATTTTGTACAATTCAGTAACATGACCTCCCATACTACGCCCACCCAGCTCTCTCTCACCCATGTGAGAAACCCAGGTTCCAAGGACTCATTCAGATAATCCCTCATAATGGTGTAGAGTGGCACAGCACAGAAACATACTCATCGGCCCTCGACAGCTGTGCCAACCTTTATGCCCATCTACACCAATTCCACTTGCCTGCATTGGAACCACATCCTTGCCTTACTTAATTAATAATCTGTCCAAATGTAGCAGTTGTATCTGATTCCACCATCTCCTCTGACAGACTCCCAGGTATCAACCTCTTTGTACAATATTTACCTCTCAGAACCTCTTTAAAGCTCCTTCCTTGCGCCTTAAGATTATACCCTTTTGATTTTGAGACCCTTATGATGGGGAAAACAGGGTTTGACTATGTAGACTCTCTCTTCCTCCCATAATAGACTTAGTGTGGAAACAGGCCCTTCGGCCCAAATTGCCCACGTCAGCCAACATGTCCCATCTGCATGAGTCCCACCTACCTGCCTTTGGTCCATATCCCTTTAAATCTGTCCTATCCATGTACCTGTCTAAATGTTTATTAATCTTACATAATTCCATCATGTCGCCGCTTGGCCTCCTTCGTTTCAGGGAAAACATGCCCAGTCTGTCCAATCTTTCCCATAATTTAACTTCTCCAATCCAGGCAACAACCCAGGGAATTTCCTCTGCACAAAAAGCTGGAACAACTCAGTGGGACATGCAAATCTCTGGAGAGAGGAAATGGGTGACGTTTCGGGTCGAGACTCTTCTTCAGACCCGAAACGTCACCCATTCCTTCTCTCCAGAGATGCTGTCTGAGTTATTTCAGCTTTTTGTGTCTATCTTCGGTTTAGACCAGCATCTGCAGTTACTTCCTACACAATTTCCTCTCCACTCTCTCCAATGGGTTCACATCCTTCCTATCCCATTTATTGGTTAGACAATGAGAAGACCGAGGAGGATTTCTTTCCATTTGTGTGCTTGGCGGGGATTGTTTCGAAATACGTTTCTTTGTGAGGTTCAGAAGGAGGGTTACAAAAATGTGTTCTTAAGCCTGCAACGTTAACCTATAATTGTTTCTCAGAGACCATTGAAACGGGGAAGAATAAGAGGAATGAACATGACAATAGGGGAAAAATGCAAGTGAAATCAGGCAAAGATAGAAAAATAATCTGGAAGCAGAACTGGAGCAGAAGCCGGCGGCACGGTGGCACAGCGGTAGAGTTGCTGCCTCACAGCACCAGAGATCATGGGTCATTCCTGACTAAGGGTGCTGTCTGCATGTACTTAGTACATTCTCCCCGTGACCTGCGTGGGTTTTCTCCGGGAGCTCCGGATTCCGCCCACACTCCAAAGACGTCATTGGCTTGGTAGAATTGTAAATGGTTCCTAGTGTGTGTACGATAGTGTTAGTGTGCGGGGATCTAACCTCGGGAACCTTTTAGGGTTTATGACAAACCTGTCCTCGCAATGCAAAGATTGGGCAAGCAGTTTGGGTTCTGTTTGAGTTCTCCTTTGTAATTTCCCCTGCGAAAGAGGGGTTATTACTGTTGTGAAAACTGTTATTGTTTAAGACATTTATTGTGTAAATTAAACAATGTTTGATACATTATTTGGTTATCCTGTGTCAACCAAGTCAACAACTGTGTCGTATGGAACTGTATTTATGGCATGAAATCACAGAGCGTTGAAATCTTCACGTAGTCACTCGTGTGACTCCGAAGTAAAATAGTAAGATTAAATGAGAACTTACCAGTTCGAAGTTTGATCCTTATTTTATGAGGAGTTACGATGAGGGATTACGTGCCCAGGGATTACGAGGGATTACGGGATTGGGTTTCTGTGTTTTCACGCCGCGACTTTGAAGTATGATAAGCATGCGCTCTGGCGGGGCTTCTTCACGTAATCCCTCATCGTAACTCCTCATAAAATAAGGATCAAACTTCGAACTGGTAAGTTCTTGTTTAATCTTACTATTATCCTTAATATTAGCGGTCCTGGGTAGGTTATTGATGAAACACAATTCAGGCTTTAAAGTCTTTGAAATGCTCATTGATGGAGATATTCCATTAAAAATATTTTTTAAATAAAATGAGAACTGCAACATGTGTGTCAACATGAGAATTTCTCATGATATGTGAGCAAGTGTCTTCTATGTTTGTGTGCATGTATGTTCACATGTTCGTGTACCTGCATCTGTATATATTTGTATTCTTGTTACAATAGACAATAGACAACAGGTGCAGGAGTAGGCCATTTGGCCCTTCGATTATCTCCAATCAGTACCCCGTTCCTGCCTTCTCCCCATATCCCCTGACTCCGCTATTTTTAAGAGCCCTATCTAGCTCTCTCTTGAAAGCATCCAGAGAACCTGCCTCCACCGCCCTCTGAGGCAGAGAATTCCACAGATCACCACTCTCTGTGTGAAAAAGTGTTTCCTCGACTCTCAACGTGCGCACTCTCAAGTTTCAGGATAAAACAACCTGCCATGTTGAGTATTTACGAGTTTCACTTTAAATTGTTAAATATGCTGAGTTGAAGGCTTATAATAGTGCGTGGAACACAATCTTTGCTCTATTACCTTCAGATTCGTCATGCACATGATCTGCTAACATACAGTGTCCATACATGTTGGTGGAATCCAATGGAGTGCAAAATATGTCTGAACATCACTTGCATGTTCTTCATTAGCCCGTGCTTGCCTTGTGGAAGACACAATCTATTCTTGCAGTAGCAAGCATTCACAAGTCCAGTGTGCGGAGCTGCAGTGCAACCTAAAGGAGAACTGCCTAATCTCTGGAGCCTTGTGCTGGGAATCAGCTTCAGGAAAATGCACTTTAAGAAACATACCAGCTGTAGGTCATGTCAGCTTCTCTTTGTCTCATCTCTCCAACTCCCACTCTTCTTTCTGCAAACCAGGAGGGAAACCTGCAGCCTACTGAGCAGAACAAGTGAAAGAAAAGCCAACTTATGAAAGGGAAGTTGTATTAAATAATTTTTTAGAGATCTTACAAACAGTAAAGTAGATAAAAAGAGAGAGACGAGACTGCAAATGCTGTAAACAAACTGCCTGTGAAAGGTGTGTGTGTGCGTGCATGTTACACAGTCTGTACTTGGTCTCACTGATGTAGCGGAAGCAAAATGCAACTGCTATAGGCGAAGTGGAGGAGGTTCCTGCAAATCTTTGCCTTGCCTGGAAGAGATGTGTAGATCTCTGGATGGTGGTGAGAGGACAAGTCTGGGACCTCCAGTGGTTGCTGGGGAAATTGCTAGGGGTCAGGGTCAGGGAGGTGTGGTTGGGGAGTGATGAATAGACGATGGAGTCACACAGAGAGTGGTCCCTGCAGAGGTGAAGATGGGGCTAGTGCTGGGATCTTGTTGCAGCTGGCAGATTAAAGGGGAGCCTGTGGATATGGTGCATTTAGATTTCAAACAGTGGCCTAATAAGAGGCCCTTTACGTTGGCCTCCACTAACCGACTTCACCAAAGGTATCCATTCTAATCAATCTGTATACAAGACATCTAACAGTTCATCTCTTGGATTTCTTGAGAGGAAAACTGAAACATATTTTGATGACTCTTTCATGTGTGTGTGTGGATATAAAATACCCCAATATTTTCAGGTCAGGTCGGGGGGAGTTACCCCCCGTCACGGGTACCATGTAATCCTGTGCTGCCTACTCCATGGTCGGCTAGTCGGCGACTAAACCGTCTCCCCCACCTGGTTTGCCAGGTGAGGAGAGGGCTGTGGACCCCCAGCAGGTTCAAAAACAAGACCTGTGAAAGGGCAGATGAGCTTCTAGCGAGCCAACAGCCATCCACACTTCAGTAGAAGTTGCGATCACTGTCGTACATAGCATCGTAAGGAATGATGATAAAGCGCACACAGCAAAATCCTATACTTCCAGCGGCGGAAGTCCGCAGGAACTGGAGGACAGAGATGTGTGGTGCGTCCGTCACCGTTCCCGTCGGAAACCAGCACCACTGCATCACTAATGTTTTCAACAATGGTGAATGAATGAATTATATTTCTGATGTAATTCTAGTAATGGGCCTGTCCCACTTAGGCGATTTCTTCGGCAACTACAGGCGACTAGTTTGTCGCCACATGTTCGCCGGTGGTCGCCGGGAGTAGTCTCCTCAGTCGCGCAAAAAGTCGTGGCGTCTTTCTGGTCACTGCTAAATTTTCAACATGTTGAAAATGTTTCGGTGACAGTGAGTTTGACGCTAATGAGCGTAGCTTGACTTCCCCTGATGTAGGTGCTGTCTTAGACTGTCGCCAGGATGATGTAGGTTGTCGCCGGTTTATCGGTGACCTGCTACGAAAATGACAGTCACCAGCAGTGGTCTAGAAAATCGGCAAGTTGGACAGGCCCATAAATCTCCTTAGCACATTCTTTGATGCCTTCATACCTTGTTGATAATGATAGCAACCATAAATGAGCAGAGTGCTCAAAGTGTATTCTAAACAATATTAGATCTGTTTCACATCATGCTTCTTCTCTTGATTTGCACCCTCTATATTAAAAAAAATCAAATACTTGGTGAGCACCTTTCTGTGGCTTTGTTGTGACTTTAAATGATTGATGTATTTTGTAAATAAGCAATTTACAAACTCTAAGAGTGTTCAACACATTTTAATGATAACACAAGGTATTACATACATCCTCAAGTACTGGCTACATTCTTCTAGTGAACCGTACCCAGGAAGGGGAGGGCGTTATGATTGATGTTAACTAGGCGGGGTTAATGGTACTGAGGTAACTATGTTATTGGTTGCATGCAAAACCATCTACATCCTTCCCCTTCGAAAATAAAAAAAAACAGACCGTTGTCACTACAACAGAATTAAACAGAATTAAACAGAATCGCCATAACGAACAGGTGGCTTGCTGATCCGGCCCGAGCGCGTACGGATGCCTCCCCCTTCCCCCGGAGGAGCAGAAAAAACAGGGGAACCCGAGACAGTAGGGGAACCAGGGAAGGGCGGTGGGGTTGGAGGAACAGCGGAGGGAGAACCGCGACCGGCAACAGGTGACCCGCGCAGAGGGGAACCGGGTGCTCGATATGTGAACGAGGCATGCAGGGAATGCTGGCTGGGACAGGAGCCGGCTGCTGGTATGAGAGCGGCGGGGCATAGGGGCCCGGGGCCTGCGGCTTCGGCTCATTAACCGCAAGCAGGTGTTGTCGGCTCCTACGGTAGATGGTTCCCTCATAGTCGACCAGATACGAACGAGGTGAGTCGGCCACCCCAACCACGGTAGCCAGACGGGAGTGACCACTGGCGGTTTGCAATCGAACAACCTGTCCAGGCAACAGAGGATCGAGTGGTCTGCACGACCGATCGTGGGAACGCCGCTGGCTGTCATGTTTCTCTTGAATGCGCCTCTGCACGGAGGCAGGCTCCAGCACCCGAGGTTTCAGCTGGCGCTGGGCAATCGGGATGGTAGATCTGGTTGTTCTGGACATTAGACGCTGAGCAGGGGACCCCATGGCCGGATCCCTGGAAACATTCCTGAGGTTCAGGAGATCCAAATACAAATCAGAGTTAGACAGTCTCGCCTGTTCCATCAGAAGCTTGGCGCTGCGGACGGCCCGTTCAGCAAGGCCGTTGCTCTGTGGGTACTCCGGGCTGCTGGTGAAATGCACAAAATTCCATTTGTCGGCAAAACTCTTAAACTCTCGGCTGGTAAACTGCCTGCCATTGTCAGTCTGCAGCCTCACAGGGGACCCAAACGTGGAGAAGTGTTTCCGCAGCTTACGGATTACCATCTCCGACGTGAGGGATGTCAGCAAATCCACCTCGAACCAGTTTGAGTACGAGTCGACCAGGACAAGGTAGTGGTTACCACGCCACTCGAAGATGTCGGCAGCCAGCGAGGACCAGGCCAAGGCAGGAGCGGGCTGTTGCAGCAGGGGCTGTCGCTGCTGGTGTGGAGCAAGACTGTTGCACGTGGAGCAGGCAGAAACACGGTCTCGAATATATTTGGCCATTCCAGGCCAGTAGAATTGGCACTGAGCGTGGGCGAGTGTTGCATTGAACCCGGGGTGTCCGCTGTGGGCTGCGCAGTAGTAAGAATCGAACAGGGAGGACGGGACCACCACTTTATGTCCCTTAACGATAACGCCATTCTGGAGCACCAGTTCGTCACGGACCAGGAAGAAAGGCTGTGTTTCGGACGGCGCAGCGGAGCGCTTTGTTGGCCACCCTGATTTAATCACAGACGCAAGCCGCTGCAAGACTGGATCAGCAGCGGTGTGCTCGGCCAAAAGCTGCAGCTGCTTGGTGGGAATAAAATTGACGCCCAGTACGAGCAAGTCCTCTGTTTCGTAGGGGTGGCGAGCACAGGAGGCCCGCGGGGCGCGCGATAAGGTGTCCGCAATGTGCATCTCGGTGCCTTTCTTGTAGACGACGTCGAAATCAAAGCGCTGGAGCTGCAGCATCATACGCTGCAGCCTGGCAGGGGCAGCGTGAATCGGCATGTTCAGGATTGTCACCAGTGGCTGGTGGTCGGTTTCGACTGTAAATCTGCTGCCAAACAGGAAGTCTCTGAACTTGGAGCAGGCAAACACCACCGCGAGCAGCTCCTTCTCGATTTGAGCGTACCGCTGCTCGGTGTCCGTCATGGTGCGGGAGGCATAGGAGACAGGATGTAACGATCCATCGACAGATTGGAGGCAGGCCGCGCCCAGACCGAACCTAGAAGCGTCACAGGTGACGGTGATGGGGCGACTCGCATCAAAGAATCGCAACGTCGGAGTGTCAATCAGTTTCGACTTGAGACAGTCAAACGCCTGCTGGTGCTGTGGGAGCCAGACCCAGGCGATATCCTTTTTTGTTAGCTGCCGCAGGGGAGCACTCAGCTCACTGAGATTTGGTACAAACTTCCCAAGGTAGTTCACCATGCCCAAGAATCGTTGTAGACCTGGCACGTCGGTGGGGGCTGCCATCTCGGAGATGGTAGTTGCCTTCAAAGGGTCGGGTTTTAGTCCGTTGGAGGTGAAAACGTGTCCAACATACGTGACTTCTGAGACACGAAACCGGCACTTCTTTGGATTCAGCTTCAGGTTGGCCTTTCGCGCCCGATCCAGGACGCGGCGGAGGTTCTGGTCGTGTTCGGCAATGTCCTTCCCATAGACCAGTATATCATCCACGATGATGGCACATGGCAAGTCCGAGAATATCTGCTCCATCGTTCGCTGAAACACCTCGCTAGCGGAATTGATGCCGAATGGCATTCGCAGGAATTTGAATCTGCCGAATGGTGTGGCGAAGGTTGTCAGGTCAGAAGATGCTTTGTCCAGCGGGATCTGCCAGAACGAGTTCTTAGCGTCTAGGACCGAAAAGATGGTGGCTTGCCCGACCTGAGCCGCCACATCCTCAACAGACCGCATGGGGTAGTGTGGTCGCCTGATGGCAAGGTTTAAGTCCTTGGGGTTGATACACACACGTATTTCATTCTTGTCTTTCTTTATCGTGGCAACCATGGTGGAGACCCAATCGGTGGGCTCGCTGACCGCTTCTAGCACCCCCTTGTCGACCATGTTGTTAAGCATCGCCTCGACCCTGTCTTTCATGGCGTGGGACACCCTGTGAGGTGCGCGGACCACGGGTTGTACATTTGGGTCAATGGAAATATGGTATGTCAGTGGTAACTTTCCCAGGTCATCGTTGAACAGGTCTTGGTATTCTGCAAGCGGGTTAAACAACAGTTGCACTTTGTGGACCGTGCGGTCGAAGGACACCAGGCCAAGATCTTGGCACGCACGGTTTCCCAGCAGGGTAACACAGTCAGAGTTCAAAACATAGAAAACCAGGTTTCTTGTGGCCTTTTGCAGCATGCAAGTTAAAGTGGCCCTCCCCACAGGCCTGAGAATTTCTCCACCATAGGCGGCAGAGTAGCATTGTCAGCGACCAAGGCTTCATCATTCCTTATCTTGTTGAACAGATTTATTGACAAAACGTTGACCTTTGCCCCCGTATCTAACTTAGCAAGGAAGGTTACATTGTTGACAGTCACAGACACGGAGGGATCGAGACGTTGGCCAGGTGCCTGGAGGAGGGTAAACACATTCGAATCCTCGGGAGAATTAATTGGATCTGCATCATAGGATTCAGCAACATTGGGCTGTGGGTTGTAACAGCTATCAGATTGCTTAAGCATGTTTAGACTGGGTCTGGAAATCTGTACCTGTCTCCCACGAGAACGGAGTGATCGGCAGGAGGCAGTGAAATGATTCAGTTTTTTACAAAAATTACAGGCCTTGCCATAGGCAGGGCACGTCAACAGTCTGTGATGCATGTAGTTACAGTTTGGGCACCTTTTTGGGGGGCACATCATCCGGACCAGGGTTGGCACGCGGCAGAAAAGCATTGTTTCCTTTCCGAGGCTGTGGCCTCCTAAACTCAGCCAGGTTGACAGAGTTATCGCCCGAGTCCCAGTGATCATCTGGCAATACAACGACCTCAGACAATCTGCAGGCATGCATGGCTTTTTCTAACGTTAGATCCGGATCCCTAAGAAGCTCACATCGCAGCTTCTGGTCACGCATGCCAGTTACTAAAATGTCTCTAGTGAGCTGGTCTGTCATGTCACCGAAACGGCACCGCTGGGCGAGATAACGCAAATCGGTAATAAAACATTCAACAGGTTCCTCCGGCAGCTGTCTCCTTGTAAAGAACCGTGCCCTCTCTAGAATGCGGTTCGAGGGCAGGTCACAAATCTCCCTGAACTTACGTAGCAGGCAAGCGGGGTCACTGGCAGATTCTGCAGGGGTAACCACCACGTTGTTGTCATCCAAGACCGCTGGAGCGTAGACGGAATTTCTGGCTCTCTTCATGGCATCAGGTCCGACAAGGTTGAGTAGGAGGGAGGCTTTCAGGGAATCAGGATCATTGCGGTGAGCGACGTTGACAAAGTGGGTGAAGTCAATTTCAAACGTAGCCCAGCGCTCAGAAATATCAGCATCAAAGACAAGCTGCGCGGGCTTTCTGCACGAGGATGCCATGGTCAGAGAGATAAAGCACAAATCAAAAAAAAAGAAATAAAACCCGATAGGCAGGTAGGCGCAAGTATCTTCCAGCTCCGACACCATGTAAATAAGCAATTTACAAACTCTAAGAGTGTTCAACACATTTTAATGATAGCACAAGGTATTACATACATCCTCAAGTACTGGCTACATTCTTCTAGTGAACCGTACCCAGGAAGGGGAGGGCGTTATGATTGATGTTAACTAGGCGGGGTTAATGGTACTGAGGTAACTATGTTATTGGTTGCATGCAAAACCATCTACATATTTGTACTCTGTCTGCCTTCACCAGACTCTCATCAAATAAATACATTTACTACACTTATTAAAGTCCTCTAGTACTTTATTGCGGTCCTCTTCAGTATATTTAGAAATTGTGCTCTTGATAACATAGTCTAAATAGTTAACCTGATTTAGGAACAGCAGTGGTCCCAGCACTGATCCTTGTAGAACATCATCTTCCACTCCAAGGAGCTGGTCTCACTTTCTGATTTCACTCCAGAACAACTCACTGCCCATTCCTTAACTCCTGACTCTGCATTCTCTGATGTGCATTGACCTATGATGGAACAACTTAACACCAGTTTATTGAAGATCTAAATAAATAACCTCCACTCCATTCCCTGTTTCCTCCTCAAAACATTCAACAAGATTGGTCAAATACGTTTTTTATTGTTTAAAACTATACTGTGTTTGTTATACTTTTCATGACAAGTTGTTCCTCTGTTCCTCTCACTTCATTGTGATGCCATTACTTTTCCCATTACTGATTTATTTTAAGATGCCAGGTCTATAGTTTCCGGGACATGTTCTCTTCCCTTTCCCCAATGTAGGTATTACATTAGTTATCTGAGAGCCCTCTGGCATGGCACCTTCTTCTAATAAACTATTAAATATGTGTAGTAACATTATGTCATCACCAGTTTATTTTTAAAATACTTGGATGCAATCCATCTGGACCAAGGAATAACAGTTCTTGAGTTTTTTAGTGTATTTCATTTTTTTTAATGTAATTTTACTATTTAAAATATACTTATTTTATTACTCCATTTGATATCCTTGATAAATACCAAAGTGAAACAATGATTTCATATTTATGTCATCACCCTCAGTTATTGATATATTCCTGTCTGTCCTTTATTGGCCCTAACTACATCCTGATAAATTACGATTCTTCTACCTACTAATCCCTAATCCCTACATTTTGTACAAAATCTCCTGCTTTGCTTCAATATATAGAAACATAGAAAATAGGTGTAGGAGGAGGCCATTCGGCCCTTTAAGCCAGCACAGCCATTCATTGTGATCATGGCTGATCGTCCCAAATCAATAACCAATGCTTACCTTCTCCCCATATCCCTTGATTCCACTAGCCCATAGAGCCCTATCTAACTCTCTCTTAAATCCATCCAGTGATTTGGCCTCCACTGCCCTCTGTGGCAGGGAATTCCACAAATTCACAACTCTCTGGGTGAAAAAGTTTTTTCTCACCTCAGTCTTAAATGGCCCCTTTATTCTAAGACTGTGGCCCCAGGTTCTGGACTCACCCAACATTGGGAACATTTTTCCTGCATCTAACTTGTCCAGTCCTTTTATAATTTTATATATTTCTATAAGATCTAGCATTTGCCTCTGCCCTTCCCTTCAGTTCTGTTCTTTTGTCTTTATTCATTCATAGAAATTTGTGATAGCTTAGTCAGTCCTTTCCCATCAGCTCAATATATTTGAACAACAATTTGCCTGAAGATAGACATAAAATGCTGGGGTAACTCAGCGGGACAGCAAGCATCCCTGGAGAGAAGGACTGGGTGATGTTTTGGGTCGAGACCCTTCTTTATACTGAGCTTGACTGATCACCGCTATTCTACATCATTGCTTGCTCATATTGTTACAGATTTTATTCTCCAGAATTGTATTCTCAGTTCCTCTCAATTTTGCGTTCCTCCAAACTTATTTTTTTAATCTCTCCAGAGATGCTTGCTGTCCCACTTATGTCCTTCTCTGTTATCATCCTAAAGCATATTTAATTATGGTCACTATTTCCCAGATATAAACATAGAAAATAGGTGCAGGAGTAGGTCATTTGGCCCTTTGAGCCAGCACCACCATTCACTATGATCATGGCTGATCATCCACAATCAGGACCCCGTTCCTGCTTTTTCCCCATATCCATGGATTCCGCTAGCCCGAAGATCTAAATCTAACTCTCTTGAGTGAATTGGCCTCCACCACCTTCTGTGGCAGAGAATTCCACAGATTCACAACTCTCGGGGTGAAAATGTTTTTCCTCATCTCAGTCCTAAATGGCCTACCCCTTATTTTTCAACTGTGACCCCTGGTTCTGGACTCTCCCAACATGGAGAACATTTTTCCTGCATCTAGCCTGTACAATCCCTTCAGTATTTTATATGTTTCTATAAGTTCCCCTCTCATCCTTCTAAATTCCAGTGAATACAATTCCAGTCGTTCCATTCTTTCATCATATGTCAGTCCCGTCATCCCAGGAATTAACATGGTGAAGCTATGCTGCACTCTCTCAATAGCAAGAATGTCCTTCCACAAATTAGGAGACCAAAACTGCACACAATACTCCAGGTGCGGTCTCACCAGTGCCCTGTCCAACTGCAGTAGGACCTCCTTACTCCTAAACTCAAATCCTCTTGCAATAAAGGCCGATATGCCATTAGTTACTTATTCTTATCTTCTCACTTTCATTTCCTTTGTTAAATCCAATAATGAGAGGTGTTCAATATATTGAAGAGAACAAAGTCCTGTATACATTGTAGGAACACTAATTCCCTCCGAACTCTTTATCTACCACTTCTATCCAATTAGTATTTGTATATTCGCATTTTCCATCCCAGGCAACATCCTGGTGAATCACCTCTACGTCCACTAATGCAGTTGCCCTATCCATCATTTAGCAACACTCTTCTCATGCACTTGGAGTTGTGGCTATGGTACGTTGGGAGGTTATGATGTCGCCAGGGCTATTAAAGGGTAAGTGGGAATATATTGCAATAAATGAGGACGAAGAGAGAAATATTAAGTTGTTTCACTTTTGTGTTTATCAAGGAGATAAAATGGGGGATGTGAGATGAGTAACAAAATAAGTATATTTAAAATAGAAAAATCGCAAAATATGAAAAAAAATTAAATAAACCCAAAAGAACTCTAACCCCCTGGTCAAGATAGATTGCATTCAAGCATTTTAAAATAATCAGGTAAAGACACAATGTTACTACATATTTTAATAAAGAGCAGCTCTTTCATGAACTCCAGGTGGCCTACATCTTCCTCACTAAGAAGGATGAAGGGCAGTTCCTCTCTGAAGACCTTTAATCTAGATAGACTGTCTATCTCTTCCATTTTTCCTCTCCCCATTTTATGCTGCTTCCCTTGTTTTGTACTCAGTCTGCTTGTTCTTCCATTAACCATGTACTAGAGAAATTGATACTGAATCAAAGGGCTCAAGGAATAGGAGTAGGAGTATCCATCTGGCCCTTTGGGCCTGCCGTGTCATTAATCAGGATTATGGCTGATCTTCTATCACAGTGCCACCTCCCATCTTATCCCTACATCTTCTGGTTTCCTTAATATTCAGAAATGTATCAATCTCTGCATTAAGTGAACTTGATGAGCCTCGGTAGCCCTCCTGAATGAAGACATTCAAAGATTCACCAACTTATGAGAAAACAAATGTCTTCCAATTTCTATCCTTAATAGCTTATCCTTTAGTCTGAGACTCTGACCCTCAGTTCTAGACTCCTCAGGCGGGGAAGATTATACTTGCTGCACCCGGCCTATCAGGTTTAGATCAGAGATACAGCATGGAAATGGGCCCTTCAGCATACTGAATCCTAGCTGACCATTCATCACCTGTTCACCCTAGTTCTATGTTGTCCCACTTTCTCTTCCACTCCCTACGTTTTAGGGCAAATTCACAGAGACCAATTAACCTACAATCCCGCACATCTTTGAAATGTGGGAGGAAACCAGAGCTCTCGGAGAAAACCCAAGGAAAACATGCAAACTCCATGCCGTCAGCACCCGAGGTCAGGATCAAACAGGCTCTCTGGCTCCGTGAAGCAGCAGCTTTACAAACTGCACCATTGTGCCACCCTGTGAGAATTTTGTAAATGTTATTAAGTTCCCATCTCATTCATCTAAACCTCAGAGGATACAGCCCTGAATCACTCATGCAACATACCCACCGTTTTTGGTCAGGGCAAATTCTCCTCCTCTCAACAGAACAGTCCTGCAGACTTTGCAAGCTTCTAATCGTGCTGAGTGCCAATCCCTGCCTGAATACAAACTATGGTTAGTTCAATCAAAGCAAAACTTGCTGGAAAGACACAAAAAGCTGGAGTAACTCAGTGGGGTCAGATAGCAGGAGAAAAGGAGTTGGTGACATTTCAGGTTGAGACCCTTCTTCAGACTGAGAGCCAGGAGACAGGGAAACGAGAGATATAGACAGTGATGTAGAGAGATATAGAACAAATTACTGAAAGTTATGCAAAAAAAAACGATGTTAAAGGAAACAGGCCATTGTTAGCTGTGACTTAGGTATTGACAATGAGACTCAAGAAGACGACTTTGAAGCTGGTACGACTTGGGTGGGGGAGGGATGGAGAGAGGGAGAAAGCAAGGGTTGCTTGTTTAGAGAAATTAATATTCATACCACTGGGTTGTAAGCTGCCCAAGCAAAATATGAGATGCTGTTCCTCCAATTTGCGTATGACCTCACTCTGACAATGGAGGAGTCCTAGGACAGAAAAGTCAGTGCGGGAATGGGAAGGGGAATTGAAGTGAGGTCAGGCAGGTCCAGGCAGACTTGGGCGAAGGTGATCACTTTAAATCCCCTTCCCATTCACTTTAATTTCTCTTCTCATTAAATATTAATTGGTCTTAATATAATCTGATTCTTAAAATTGATACAGGAATGGTTATTCTAAATAAACATTCAGCAGTTTCACAACACTTGGGTATAAATGGGTCAAATTGTTCCTAAATTATCCAATAGAATCGTTACATCAGCTGACCTGAATTATCTCAACACACATCTTGAAAACAAAGGGCCACTATAAGTCTACGATCTGCTCCATAATTTATTCCTGGGTTATGTGTGGGTATATAACTTACAAGAAGTCATAAATATAACATGAAATTGAAGGAACAATTTCGAAGCACACAGCCTACTAATCATTTCCATTTTGCTTTGCAGTATCTTCCTCACCTCTCCCAGCAGTGTGACTTAAACAGATGTACACCTAATAACCAGATCAGACAGCCAGGAAACCAAAACCAGCTGAATGGCCAAGTTTCCACACCAATCCCAGTGCCTGCAATAGTTAAAGTAAGCCCAAATTATTTGTCTTACTACACGAAGACAACCGAATATGAGCTGTTAAATATTATTACGGAAACAATGCAAAAGGAAGTGTGAAACAAAACGTGATTAGAAAGATGAATTGAAGGAACCTTTGTTTTCTTTTTAAAAGATCGCAGGAAATGTGTAAAGGTGACACCCCATTTCCAAGATGGCGTCCAACCCAGGCTATTATTTGCATCCTAGCCACAGAAGCAGATCCACAAACTCGTATTACAATCGCTTCACACGCTTACATCACTTTTCCTACAGCAACATTTATTCTCAAATCATGTATCTGTACACTGTAAATGGATCAGTTGTAATCATGTATTGTCTTTCTGCTGACTGGTTAGCACACAACAAAAGCTTTTTGCTGTATCTCGTTACAAGTGACAGTGAACTAAACTGAACTAAATTGAACTGATCTCTACAGGAGGTTTTCCGCCCTCGTCCTTTTCTAACGGCGAATGGTATTTAATTTCTATTCCAAAAAATTCAGAATTACATCCATGAGTTAGCATTTCAGACATGAGAAGCTGCTTGCAAAATACAAACTGCTTTTGCTGTAGCAGCTGGAGATGGAAATACAAGAGAAAACTTGCACAAAAGGCCAGGGTGCAGAGTGAGGCGTTCCATGGCAACTGATGTGGGCGGGAATGAAGAACATTAGAGGGAAGTTGTGGTAAACACCAGACTTGTAACATCTGATGAGTGGGACTCACTTTGCATCGTCTTGGATTCAGTTCACTCATTAATGTCCAACTTGCACATCATAAAGTTAGCTTTGGTGTGCAGGTGAAAAAAATTCTCAGCTCGTCCCCTGAGATTAGACATAAGATCACCACCATGTCAGGTATTCCATTTTAGTGCATAAAACCCACCACAATTGTGGTGTAAATTGTATTCTGAATACCTATGGGCAGCTGAATTAAAAAGCAAACTAGATTCCCAGCTTTCAGTATATACCTCCAAACTTTACTGCAGATGGACTTAATTTGGTTTAGACAATAGACAATAGGTGCAGGAGTAGACCATTTGGCCCTTTGAGCCAACACCGCCATGTAATGTGATCATGGCTGATCATCCCCAATCAGTACCCCGTTCCTGCCTTCTTCCCATATCTCCTGACTCCACTATCTTTAAGAGCCCTACCTAGCTCTCTCTTGAAGGCCAAAGAACCGGCCTCCACCGCACTCTGAGGCAGAGAATTCCTACGACTCACAACTCTGTGTGTGAAAAAGTGTTTACTCATCTCTGTTCCAAATGGCTTACCCCTTATTCTTAAACTGCGGCCCTTGTTTCTGGACTCCCCCAACTTCGGGAACATGTTTCCTGCCTCTAGCGTGTCCAATCCCTGAATAATCTTTCAATAAGATCTCCTCTCATCCTTCTAAACTCCAGAGTATACAAGCCCAGCCGCTCTATTCTCTAAGCATATGACAGTCCCGCCATCCCGGGAACTAACCTCGTGAACCTACGCTGCTTTCGCTCAATAGCACTCGCTCAATTTGTGCTGAAATCAGTAGAAGGAACAGTGAGGAAGAAAAGCCTCAGGTTTTAATGCTTGATTGTGTCTACTAAACAATGCACTGCTTGAAATGAGATTAAATATTCCCTTTCATCTCTTCCATTAAAATTAGACCAAGCCATCATCAGATGGGAAGAACCAGCGGCACAAGAAGCCAAAGGACACAAAGCCAAAGGTGAAGAAACTGAAGTATCATCAGTACATTCCACCAGATCAGAAACCAGAGAAGTCCCTCCCTCCGATGGACTCGGCCTATGCCAGACTGCTCCAACAGCAACAACTCTTCCTCCAACTGCAGATATTAAGCCAACAACAACATCACCAGCAACATCAATACAACTATCAAAATATTCTCTCTACTCCTCTGAAGTGAGTAGACTAAAACCTTACCTACTTGTAGAGAGTCATAATCATAGAGACATACAGCGTGGAAACAGGCCCTTCGTCCCAACTTGCCCACACCGGCCAACATGTCCCAGCTGCACGGAGCCCCACCTGCCCGCGTTTGGCCCATATCCCTCCAAACCTGTCCTATCCATGTACCTGTCCAAGTACATAAAATCACACAACACAGTAATAGGCTCTTCAGCCTAGTTCACTGCCGAACACCCATCTATAGTAGTCACAAAATGCTGGAGTAACTCAATGGGACAGGCAGCATCTCTGGAGAGAACGAATGCGTGACGTTTCGGGTCGCGACCCTCTTCAGATCCATCTATAGTAATCCCACTTACCAACTCACATGAATAAAACAGGGATCAGTGTATTGGTGTTCAAAAACCATGAAGGACCTGCATGGTGTAAGTCAGCGCACGTTTAGAGTGAGCAGTCAAAGCCAAATTGCTACCTTTCTGCGCTGTTTGCTCTTTAGCCTTATGAAATATTAAAATATAGAATACCATTCAAACAAATTCCTATTCAGTAATTGAGGTTGGCTGAGTACGTTTTAGTTTCAATGGTTATCTTGTTAGCAATGTATTAACTGCTACTGCACAATAGTTCAAGGGGGCACAGGATGGACATTACTCGGCAGGTTGATTGCTGAAAGGAAAGCAGCATGAATGTTTCTGATAGAACTGTTGATCAAAATTCAGCATTTTATACCATCCTGGGGGGGGGGGGATACTGCAATATCAGAATATGTTCATCTAGATGAAATAAATATGCTTTTTACAGGCAGTCTGGTGATCAGATTTCCAGAAACACATGCACATCAGCCACTACCATGCCAGGCAGCAGCCTATCTCCTGTGAGATCTACAATACCAGGTCAAACCACCTGTTGCCCTTTGAAGCCAGGACCTCTTCCATCCAATCTGGATGATTTAAAGGTACATTGAAACTCATGTGCTGTGTTAAATAAAAAATGCTGATTTACACGTAAAATCTTACTTGAATGGCATTGTATTTCAAATGTGTCATGAAACCAATGCATTACCTTTCAGATTGTAAAAGAGCACCTGGGTTACATCCAGACACCTCACTTCATATTGATTAATATGGTTGCAGCTTACATTTTGCAGGTTTGCATTGCTGTTCCTATTGGGTGAGTGGGTTGAGGGAGGAATTCAAATTACTTTTCAAGCATCTGGGAATTTGACCAATTTCTTATGGTCAGGAGCTGGTAAGACCCCCTTCAAATATCAGTGCCAGTGTGGTGTCCTATTGTGTAGAAAGGAACTGTAGATGCTGGTTTAAACCGAAGATAGACACAAAATGCTGGAGTAACGCAGTGGGACAGGCAGCATCACTGGATAGAAAGAATGGGTGATGTTTCAGGTCTAGACCCTTTGAAGGGTTCTTTTGTTATGCACCACACACAAGAGTGATTCCGGCCGGGAATTTGGAAATCCAGATACTCTTTCTTTTACAGTATTTCATTTTTTTCTCTGGATGTAAATACTTTTTAATGCAGCTAATTATATATATAAATTATTGTACGTAATAAAACAAAGTGGGTTTGTGGAAAGATTGGCCTCTGTAAATTGCCCTTGGTGTGTTTGTGGATGCAAAAGTGGAATAACATAGAACTAGTGTGAATGGCTCAGTGTGGACTCAATGGGCCAAAGGGCCTGTCTCCATACTGTATCTCTAAAGCTAAACTAGATAAATATAGATAATGTAGCCGGGAATGCATTGGGCATTACCTTTATAATTCTTGTTGAATACAGATGCATCAACAAATCTATGCCTCCAGGACCAACGGAGACAAGAAGAAACTGTACTAAAATGTTTTACTTGATCTGTCTGAGCTTGTCCTATTACATCACCTTATTTTCCTTGTTTTCTCCAGGTGTTCCCCTGTGTAGCCTATACATGTAAATGTCTTGTTATTTCCTGGGATTAATTGCTTCTCGTTCCACTTGTGATTCATACAGATATACATACTGTACATTGATATTCTCAGTCCTGGGCACAAATGGATACCTAAGCAGATGGAATTTAAGGGCTTCAATTTTCAGCAAGTTTTACATCGGCAGTGTTGGAAGTTGCAGAAGACAATGTATGCATGTTCTGCACCTGAAAATGAATGCTGCTAGCTGCAGTGCAGTCGTGCAATGAGTTGGCATGCAACATTGCATTCTGTGTAGGAAGGAACTGCAGATGCTGGTGTACACCAAATGTAGACACCAAATGGTGAAATAACTCAGTGGGTCAGGCAGCATCTCTGGAGAGAAGAACTTGGTAACATTTCGGGTCAAAACCTTTCTTCAGACAGAGTCAGGAGAGCAGGAGACACATTGATAAGGAAGTGTAAGGTGTGAAAATGAGACATCAAAGTGGACGTGGTTCTAGGATAATGTAGAATAGATCATTGTTAGCTAAGTGAAGGTGATAATGAAGCATACTAAGATAAAATGTAATCAGGGGGACAGTCAGACTGGTCAGAGAACTAGGAAGGAGGAGGGGTGGAAAGAGTGGGAGAGCAAGGGTTACTTGAAGTTAGAGAAGTTTTATTTAATGTTGCTGGCATATCTCGTGCACTCCATGTTATCCCATATATTAAATATAGAACTAATTATGTTTCATCAGCTATGTAGCTGATAAAATAACCAGGCATTTCAGCACATATGTTGTCTACTGAAAGTGGAATGAAATGAGAACGGGAATAGCATGATCTGACAGCATTTGATTAATATGAGCATTATCACTTATGCCTTTGTCTCTACCTAACTGTCAGTCCTTGCAAAGCTGCAGGAGTTAGTTCTGACCACGTGAGCAAACATAATATTCTTGCCGACAATCAACATTGATTTAGGAGGCATAGATCATGCGAGTCTCAGCTTATCCTGACAACAAATGACCTGGCCAAGCACCTTGACAGTAACGTCATCATGGATTTAGTTGTACTGGACTTTTCCAAAGCATTTGGTGTCATCCCACACCAGAGACTGCTTCGGAAGCTTGACTTCTACGGTATTCGTTCCAACACAAAACGATGGATTTCCAGTTCCCTGACAAAACGTCTTCAGCGCATGTGTGTGAACGGAAAGAGCTCCAATTGGTACCCAGTGTTGAGTGGTACACCCCAGGGCACAGTAGTTCGCCCACACCTATTTTTGCTTTACATCAATGACATCCATGAAAAAGTCGCAAGTACGACCATACTATTCGCTGATGATTGTTTGCTGTACCGTCCAATTAAGTCAGCTGATTATGAAGATGCTCTCCAAAAGGATCTCGATACTATGGTCAAGTGATCACAACAATGGGGCATGCAGTTCAACCCTTCCCAATGTGAAACCATGCGTGTCACCAGAAAGAGGAATCCAGACGTCACATCTTACAACATACTTAGTGCCACCCTTGAAGAATCCAAACAAACCAAGTATCTTGGCATCAAATTGCAGAATGATCTACGTTGGAATGGTCAGACTCATCATGCAACAGTGAAAGCAACAGGTGTCCTAAACTCCCTGAGGCGCAACTTCCATCATTGTTCAGCTTCTGTCAAGGAGAAGCTGTATTTCACCCTCGTTAGACCTCATCTGGACTACGCAGTTGCAGCTTGGGACCCATACACAGATAAAAACATTTCATCCATCGAACGACAGAAGACCAAAGACAGGCCGCTCGATTTGTTACTAACACCTATGAGAGAGAAGTGAGTGTCACCAAACTTCTGAATTCTCTGGGGTGGAACCCTCTCCAAGACAGGCGTGAAGCTCATCGTTTGACCTGTTTTTACAAAATGTTAAATGGTCAGCTAGACATAGATCACAAGACCTACACCAACCCCAAACCAATTAGGAGCAGACGAGGGCATTCGATCCAATTTGTGGTCCCAGCCACAAAGACAGATGTGTACAGCAGTTCGTTCTTCCCATGCACTATTAAAGCATGGAATAATCTCCACCAAGCCTCGGTTGCCCAGCCAGATGCAACTAAATTTAAAGTGGCACTTTCTTCCCAGTAACCCTCTCTGGCTAAACCCCTCCCTTCACCACCTCCAGTTTAAATTCCAGTTGGAATATTTTGGAGGACCAAGTAACCAAGAACTACACTAGGCAGAGCATTGCCGGCTGTGTCATTAAAGGGCCTGTCCCACCAGCATGCAACTCTATGCGATGAACGCGATCAAACTAGAAGCGGGGTCCGCGCAGAGGTCGGGTAATCCCCTGTACAGGGCTGTTCCCACCAGCATGCGCCTGCATGCGGCAAGCGCAACCAAACCGGCAGTCGGAGCCACACGGAGGTCGGGTGAGTGGCGCAACGCGGCGCAAAGTGA
Source organism: Raja brachyura (assembly GCA_963514005.1). Next base: position 9,102,829 of record OY740803.1, on the reverse strand, counting down.
GGCGAACTTGGAGCGAAGTCTAAGGTAAGTTTGCCAGGACAGAGAGGGGCACACAGAGAGGGGCACCGAGGCACACGCACACACACGGCCACGGAGCCACACACATAGAGGGTCACGGAGACACCTACAGAGAGGTTCACGGAGGCACGATGTCGGGGCGGTGTGCAAAAGTCGAGGCGACTGCGAGCCGACAAGCCGTTGCCGCGCGGGATTTTTGCACATAGTCAGCTTTTCGGAGCCCCATGCGGTGTCGGGACGAACTCGGGCCGAACTCCGCACAATTCCGCACGGCTCCGGCGATCGAAGTGGGACCGGCCCCGCGACGCCGGACGGCTCAAGCGATCACGTTAGGTCGCGCTAATCGCATAGAGTTGCATGCTGGTGGGACAGGCCCTTTAGTGTTATTAGAGGGCAGGCTACAATGTTTAGCTGATACTGCACACAGAACGCACACAAAACAAAGGCTGGGGCATGTCAGCAGTTCAAAGTCATGTGCAAGCCATTCAACTTGAGTAGTTATGCTATCAAGTAAATACATTACTGGAACCGTGTGTACTCAAATGTATTCAATATTTTGTACCCTTTTTAGTATTCTTTTAATGTACAAAATGTAACTGAGAGTAAAACTGAAGTCAACTGATTGAACTGTTCTTCATGTGTCTTGAAAGGGCTCCATCTGCTGGTCCCCTAATCACTCATCTCAACAATACTCGAAACCAGGCGCTGGATTACAAATTACAGCAAAAACCTGATAGTCCACGGTCTGATCGTGTGGAAATCCTGATAGTTTAACATCTGGTTCATTCCCTCTGAGTACTGATTGCCTTCCACTGGTTCCCCAGTTCCTGGTCTCCCTCGACCACGCCAGGCCCCTGTTCCAGCAGTTCCTCTCCAACATCAGGCACTGATTCCTGGTCTCCCTGCAATGCATCAGGACCAGCCTCAGGAGCAGACAGTAAACTCATGGATCACGAGAACTGGGTGTCCATAACATAGGTTTGGCAAGATAAGCAATACGCTTCCCCTTCCAATACGCTTCTGAGGCCCACGGTTCCCATGCACCCTCTAATGCATGGGGACCCCAGTTCCCAGGCATCCTCTATTGTGGATGAAAAGGTGGCTTGTTTCCTTGTCCTTTTGCCTTTTGTGCAGTGGTTGTGAGCTGATGATACAAAAGTGGGTGGTTTTGCGGATAGTGAAGATGGTTGTGAAAAATTGCAGCAGGATCTGGATCGGTTGGCCAGGTGGGCAGAGGAATGGGTGATGGAATTTAAAACAGAGAGGTGTTGTATTTTGGGATGCCTAACATGGGCAGAACCTACACAATGAATGGTAACGCTCTGGGGAGTGCTCTAGAGCAGAGGGATCTAGGAGTGCATGTGCATGGTTCCTTGAAGGTGGAGTCGCAGGTAGATAGGATGGTCAAAACAGTTTTTGGCACATTGGCCCTCATCAGTCAGTGTATTGAGTATAGAAGTTGGGAGGTCATGTTGCAGATGAACAAGACGTTGAAGTGGCTGCATTTAGAGTATTGTGTTCAGCTCTGGGCATCATGTGATAGGAAATATGTTGTCCAGCTAGAAAAGGTACGAGGATGTTGCCAGGACTAGAGGGTCTGAGTTATAGGCAGAGGGTTGAGTACACTATTCCTTGGAGCGCAGGAGGTTGCGGGGTGATCTTGTAGAGGTGTATAAAATCATGAGAGGAATAGATCGGGTAGGTGCACAGAGTCACTTGCCTAGAGTAGGTAAATCGAGGACAAGAGGGCATAGGTTTAAGGTGAAGGGGAAAAGATTCATGTCTGATGATGCAGTGGTCTACACGAAGTCCAGAAGGGAGTTCTGCTCCAAGCTGGAGGATGAGACAGATGTTCGGCAGCTGTGGCGGGGACTGAATGCAATCACCTCCTACAAGGCGAAACCAGGAGGCAGCTCGGATGTCTGTGATACATCACTCCCTGATGAGCTCAATGCGTTTTATGCACGCTTTGATAGCAAGAACACCGATGTGCCTTCCCGAGCCCCTATTCGCTGTGATGGTATTTCAGTCTCAGTCACACACATGAGGCCGACGTCAGGAAATCCTTCAGAGGGGTGAACCCTCGAAAAGCCTTTGGACCTGATGGTATACCTGGTCGTGTTCTAAAAACCTGTGCGGACCAACTGGCTGGATTTGTTACGGACATTTTCAACCTGTCACTTCTGAGGTCGAAGGTTCACACCTGCTTCAAAAGGGCATCAATAATACCGGTGCCCAAGAAGAGCAAGGTGACGTGCCTCAATGACTATCGAGGCACTAATGCCTGTGGTGATGAAGTGCTCTGAGAGGTTGATCATGGTGAAAATCAACTCCTACCTCGACAAAAACCTGGACCCACTGCAGTTCGCTTACCGCCACAACAGATCAACGGTGGACGCGATCTCGCTGGCCCTCCACTCCGCTCTGGACCACTTGGACAACAAAAACTCATATGTCAGGCTGTTATTCATTGACTACAGCTCGGCATTTAACACAATCATCCCCTCCAAGCTGGTTACTAAACTCGCAGAACTGGGTCTCTGTGCATCCCTCTGCAATTCGATCCTCGACTTCCTCATTCACAGACCACAGTCTGTTCGTATTGGTGGAAATGTGTCAGACTCGATAACAATCAGCACGGGAGCACCTCAAGGCTGCGTGCTCAGCCCCCTGCTGTACTCACTCTATACTCATGACTGTGTAGCCGGTCATAGTGCGAACTCCATCATCAAGTTCGCTGACGACACCACTGTTGTTGGACGCATCACTGATGGGGATGAGTCAGAGTATAGAAGAGAGATCGAGCGACTGTCCATATGGTGCCAGCACAACAACCTGGCCCTCAACACCAGCAAAACCAAGGAACTGATTGTGGACTTTGGAAGGAGTAGGATGGGGACCCACAGTCCTGTTTATATCAACGGGTCGATGGTTGAAAGGGTCAAGAGCTTCAAATTCCTGGGCGTGCACATCTGTGAAGATCTTTCCTGGTCCGAGAACACAGATGCAATTATTAAGAAAGCTCATCAGCGCCTCTACATCCTGAGAAGATTACGGACAGCCGGTCTGTCAAGGAGGACTCTCTCTAACATCTACAGGTGCACAGTAGAGAGCTGGCTGACCGGTTGCATCGTGGCTTGGTTCGGCAACTTGAGTGCCCTGGAGAGGAAAAGACTACAAAAAGTAGTAAACACTGCCCAGTCCATCATCGGCTCTGACCTTCCTTCCATCGAGGGGATTTATCACAGTCGCTGCCTCAAAAAGGCTGGCAGCATCATCAAGGACCCACACCACCCTGGCCACACACTCATCTCCCTGCTACCTTCAGGTAGAAGGTACAGGAGCCTGAAGACTGCAACAACCAGGTTCAAGAATAACTACTTCCCCACAGCCATCAGGCTATTAAACTTGGCTCGGACAAAACTCTGAACTTTAATACCCCTCCATCAGTTATTTGCGTTTTATCAATTTATTCATTCATGTGTGTATTTACATATATAATTGTAATGAATGCCTACTATGTTCTGTTGTGCTATGCAAATAAAGAATTTCATTGTCCTGTCAGGGACACATGACAATAAACAATAAACTCTAAACTCTAAAAGATTTAATTAGAATCTGAGGGATAACTTTTTCACACAAAGGGTGGATGGAGTATGGAACAAGCTGCCGGAGGAGGTAGTTGAGGCAGGGACTATCCGAAAGTGAAAGAAACAGTTAGACAGGTACATGGATAGGACAGGTTTGGACGCATTTGGGCCAAACGTGGGCAGGTGGGACTAGTGTAGATTGGACATGTTGGTCGGTGTGGGCAAGTTGGGCTGAAGGGCCTGTTTCCACGCTCTAAGACACTATGACAAAGCAGGTGTTTGTTACCATCTTTTCCTTCATGACAACGATGACTGCACTTCAAAAGCAATTTGTGGAAGCACTTTGAAACATTTCCCATAAAATGTGATGAAACTGCCATAAATACTGCTCCTTTAGCTTAAAACAAGAGACATTATAATTTGAAAGTTTTACGCAAGTTATACTTCATTGGTTCAGTTGGAAACACTTTGAGTCAGAACGTTGTGGATTAACTTCCGCCTTTCGAGACTGGAGTAGAAAAGTCTAGGCTGGGTTCCAGCATGGTCCTGAGGGAGTGCTGCAGAGTTGGAGCTGTTGATATTCAGAAGCAGTGCAGGAGAGTTGACCTCGGTGGTTTGGCCAACAGTTGTTCTATTAACTGCACTGAAACTGCTGGAAGGTGCATTGGGATAGCTGGTGGTCAAGAAGGCTGTCATAAAAATCTTTTCATGTTCATTGTATCACTTGTCCTGCTGAAAGCTGTGTTTGTGGACACTAAGTTCTCGTTGTCCATGGAGGTACTGTCTGATCCCAAGGCTCTTGGCTCCATTTCAAGTGTTTCTCAAACTAATATATCTACATACGTGTACACACTGAGGAACCCAAGCCTGTATAAGGAAGCTGATCAGTGACAAATATCCAGCTGCAGTGCACAGTTCTAATGGAGCATGGTCTTTATTTACACAGCTCAACTTTATGATTTCAAAGCACATCACTGCTTGTAACTTCTTCTTTTGTGTGGCGTGCACAGCCTAAAGTTGTCGGACAACTTGTTCTATTTGATCTTCTGTTTGTGCACGTCGAGTTGATTGCATTAGTCGAAACAGGGCGGACCACGTGAAGGTTGCAATCTTCCACCCCACTGCTTGTAAGTTTAAATGGAAGTAATTTATTAACCAGTATAATTTCCTAGAGCAGTTTAAATGTTTTATTAATTAAAGATGTTATTGATTTGTGTTTACGCTTTTAGAACATTACAGGCTATCCTGTTTGCTTGGTGGGCCTGTTACATCTAAAGGAGGTGGCCTTGGCAGTATCCATGACCTTTGTTATCTGTGGGAAGTCTGTGTCCTATCGCTTGTAGATAATGAGGACTTGGTGTGATCATTTATTTTTTAATTGTTGTCTCTACAGGTATCTGAGCTGAGGCAGCAGCTGAGAATACGAGGACTTCCGGTGTCTGGCACCAAGACGGCCCTAATGAAGAGGCTGAAACCGTTCCAGGAGTCCAGCAGCAACAAGCTGCCAGCCAGCAGCACCAGCACTACCTTGTCCAGTTCGCTCAGCGAGATGACCACTTCACCGTTCCCCATGGCCCCCATGACCTCCCTGTCGAGCTTTCAGACTCAGACGGCCACCACCGTGCTGACGAACGGCATCTATCAGTTTGGCAGCACCAGCTCCACCCCTCCCATTTCTCCGGCATCGTCCGACCTCTCCGTAACGGGATCAGACTTGAGCGGTTTGCCCGACAGCTTCAGCGACGTGCCCGTGCCGTCACCTCAGCTCGGACTCCAGCCGTCGCCCGTTCCGCTGAGCGCCGAGGACAGTCTGATGGGCAGCATGAATGGAGGCAGCATGCACGCAGAGATGGAGGGCTTCGACACTCAGAGGGACAAGATGCTGATGGAGAAGCAGAAGGTCATCGAGGAGCTGACCTGGAAGCTTCACATGGAGCAGAAGCAGGTGGAGGAACTGAAGATCCAGCTTCAGAAACAGAAGAGGAACAACCTGCATGACCAGCAGCCGGCAGTTCAGCAGCTCTTCAGCGTGTCCGTGAAGCAGGAGAACCTGATGTCCAGCTGCCCTTTCGCGGGGCAACAGGTAAACAACCGGAGTGTGACGCCAATGATCTCCTCCACCTCCAGCAACAGTTCCACGGAGAGCTTGAACACGTGCGGTACGCCACACAAGGCGGGCGTGGTCAACAGTCAGGTGTGTGGAGAGACCACAGAGCACGGCACGGTGAGGTCGCCGCCGTTCCTGAGCCCGCAGTGCTCACCGCAACATTCTCCTCTGGGCGCCCTCGCCGGCAGTCCGCGGCACGCCAGCCTTCCACCGTCTCCAAGCAATCACTTCCTTCTACCCGTCTCACCCGCCCCACCAAACGGAGATGGGCGGAGTGGCTCACCCCATCAGCTTCAGTCCATTCCAGCTTGCAACACTCAGCTCAAGATGCAGGTAACCCTCAAACCTGTTCTGAAAAGCAGAGTATTTTGGATTGTAAATGTCATCTCAGTCCCTGCAATCTATACCACCAGCAGTTACAGTAGGGAACTATCTAAAGCAGTAATGTTGATCTCATGTGGACTCCTATATATCAGCGAGACCAAGCACTGACTGGGCGATCGTTTCGCTCAACACCTACGTACACTCAGTCCGCCTTGGCCGACACAATCTCTCAGTTGCCAAACATTTTAAATCTCCTTCCAACACAGCCCACACTGACCTTTCTGTCTCGGGCCTTCTCCATTGCCATAGTGAGGCCATGTGCAAATTGGAGGAACACCACCTCATATTTTGCTTGGGCAGCTTACAGCCCAGTGGTATGAATATTGATTCTTCTAATTTCATGTAACCCCTGCATTCTCCACCCCTCCTCCACCCTAGTCGTTCTGCCAGTTCCACTGTTCGCATCTATTTATCCCTCTCAGTAGCACACCCCCCCCCCCCCCCCCAGCCAATAATGGGCCATTATGGACTCCATACTCCCCACGGTCATTTGTTGCCGTCCCTGATTTGTTCTTTTCACAATTCTAATTTCCCTCCCCCCCGGCTCTCATTCTGAAGAAATGTTTTGACCCAAAACGTCACTTATTCCTTTTCTCCAGAGATGCTGCCTGACCCGCTGAGTTTCTCGAGCATTTTGTGTCTTAACTATTCATCACCGCTTGGCAAGATCACAGATGCCATTGTATATAATATGATAAGTAGACAAGCTGCTGTATCTCATTTTAGTAAATGCATTTTAATGTCATATGCACAAGTACGATGAGGTACAGGTACAATGAAAACCATACTTGCAGCAGCAACACAGGCATTTAGACTCCGACAAACACGCAAGAACATGTTGTATATAAATTATATATAGTTTACATACATTCTGTAGGACAGTTAGAAGAAAATGGACTGCAGAAAAAAAATCAAAGCTTTAGTGCAAAAACACAATTAGGAGAAAAGCAGAAGATGGCCACAAAAAGCTGGAGTAACTCAGCGGTACAGGCAGCATCTCTGGAGAGCAGGAATGGGTGACGTTTTGGGTCAAGACCCTTCTTCCGACTGCAAGTCATGGGAAAGGGAAACAATAGATATAGACGATGATGTGGAGAGGTATAGAGCAATAAATGAAAGATATGCAAAAAGGTAACGATGATAAATGAAAAAGGCCACTGTTACCTGTTTGTTGGGTGAAAATGAGAAGCTGGTACTTGGGTGACAGAGGGATGGGTGAGAGAGCAGTCCAGTTTAGTGCAAGTGGTGGTCAAGGTAGGATTATGGTTGTGATTACACAGGACACTCACCTGCCCGCCACTCCTGGTTTGATGCAACAGTCAAAAGGAAACTTCAGTAGTTTTCTCTGTGTCTGAACCTTGCAGCAACTGATATTGAGTGTTAATGGAACTATAAAAAGAGCTTTGGGTTTTTTATTTATTTGTGTAGTACCTGCATGGTGGGTGGAGGCAGGATTGCATAAAGGGATCTTTTCATTGAGTAATGCTTCACCAGCCTTGGGAATGTTTTATGAGACACTGTGTGGGGATTTAATTCTGTATCCAACCAGCACTCCACCTGATCTGAGAGCTGTGGTTCCACATTGTAGAGGAAACTACTTCTCAGTAATGTCTGGTGAAACATAATCTCTTGAGCATAGAAACATAGAAACATGGAAAATAGGTGCAGGAGAAGGTCATTCAGCCCTTTGAGCCAGCACCGCCATTCATTGTGATCATGGCTGATCATCCCCAATCAATAACCCGTGCCTGCCTTCTCCCCATATCCCTTGATTCCACTAGCCCTAAGAGCTCTATCTAACTCTCTCTTAAATCCATCCAGTGATCTGGCCTCCACTGCCCTCGGTGGTAGGGAATTCCACAAATTCACCACTCTCTGGCTGAAAAAGTTTTTTCTCACCTCAGTCTTAAATGGCCTCCACTTTATTCTAAGACTGTGACCCCTGGTTCTGGACTCGCCCAACATTGGGAAGATTTTTCCTCCATCTAGCTTGTCCATTCCTTTTATAATTTTATATGTTTCTATAAGCCCCCCTCATACTTCTAAACTCCAGTGAATACATGCCTAGTCTTTTCAATCTTTCCTCATATGACAGTACTGCCATCTCATATGACAATCCCAGGGATCAATCTCGTGAACCTACGCTGCACTGCCTCAATCACAAAGATGTCCTTCCTCAAATTAGGAGACCAAAACTGTACGCAATACTCCAGATATGGTCTTACCAGAGCCCTATACAACTGCAGAAGAACCTCGCTACTCCTATACTGAAATCCTCTTGTTATAGGTGCAGGAGGAGGCCATTCGGCCCTTCGAGCCAGCACCGCCATTCATTGTGATCATGGCTGATCGTCCGCTATCAATAACCCATGCCTGCCTTCTCCCCATATCCCGAGCCTTGCAGCACTCCACTCGCCACTGCCTGCCATTCTGAAAAGGACCCGTTCATTCCTACTCTTTGCTTCCGGTCTGCCAACCAATTTTCTCTCCATGTCAACATCCTACCTCCAATACCATGTGCTGTAATTTTAGTCACCCGTCTCCTGTGCGGGACTTTATCAAAGGCTTTCTGAAAGTCTAGATATACTACATCCACTGGCTCCCCTTCATCCATTTTACTTGTCACATCCTCAAAAAATTCCAGATTAGTCGAGCATGATTTCCCTTTCATAAATCCATGCTGACTTGGACTAATCCTTTTACTGCTATCCAAATGCCCCATTATTACCTCATTATCAATTGATTCCAGCATCTTTCCCACCACCAAAGTTTGGTTAACTGGTCTGTAATTGCCCGTTTTCTCTCTCGCTCCTTTCTTGCAAAGTGGGATAACATTAGCTATCCTCCAATCCACAGGAACTGATCCTGAATCTATTGAACATTGGAAAATGATCACCAATGCATCCACTATTTCTAGAGCCACCTCCCTGAGGACCCTGGGATGCAGACCGTCAGGCCCAGGGGATTTATCAGCCTTCAGTCCCATTAGCCTACCCAATACTATTTCTCACCTTCTTTCAGCATGTACCCAACAAATAACTGGGTATTGTTGTGGATGAGAAATTGAACTTTGGGAAATACCAGTGCTTTTAGTGGTCCAGTATGTATAATAAAAGGAAAATATATACAAATTAAGATGCGCCAATAAAAATTAGGGAACGTGACATTAGTGATATAATAGTTCCAGATTTCACCATTTGCACAAAACAATTGTCTAAATATAGAACGGTTCCATGGCTAGATTATTTCAAAACAATGACCTTTCTTGATAAACCAAATGTATATTGAGATCCGTAAATTGTTGAATGAAAGGGGAACTGATTTTACAGCTGCATGTTAACGGGTAGTAACTAGTGTAAGTGTTAATATTCAGTCAGAATAAATGTTATAATGATTTAATTTGGTTAATGAATTGTGTTGGAATGATGCATATTCCTTTACTGATCCTTATTCTTTAGGGCTTAAAGGGACAGGATCCTCAGCAGCAGAACAGCAGTCCTCAATTCCAGCAGCAACTCCAGCAACATATAATCCGACAGCAGATCCTCAGGAAGGTATTTATTATACAGGGCTTACTAAACTAGAAATGACCAGAAATTGCACTCTGTAAGGTAGATGTGTCGATTGCAACTATCTCCTGAAAGAAATAGCAAGGTATTGGTGAAAAGACTGCTTCCATCAAAAGTTTTTCAAAAGGACGAGCAGTGGCCTTGCAAGCTTATCTTGCATGCTCACCATGCATGCTCACCTTGCATGCTCACCTTGCATGCTCACCTTGCATGCTCACCTTGCATGCTCACCTTGCATGCTCACCTTGCATGCTCACCTTGCACGCTCACCTCGCGCTCTCACCTTCATCTACTCTCAACTTTTTACTGTGAAATGCAAGGACATGTGTTTGATATGTTGACAAAATAGCCAAATCAGCTCTAGGATTAAGGTGTGATTGCACAGGAAGAGAGTGCAAAGGAGATCAAAGAGGATGTTGCCAGGGTTAGAAACATTTAGTTTTGAAGAAAGGTTGGACAAGATAGGATTCTTTATGTGTGGTTTACACTAATGATAGACACAAAATGCTGGAGTAACTCAGTGGGACAGGCAACATCTCTGGATTGAAGGAATGGGTGACAGTTCGAGTAGAGACGCACCTCCATTCTTTATATTGGAACATACCAGGCTGAGGTGTGATTTATTGGAGGTGTGTAAAAATACAAAGAGCCAAGTCAATGCAAAGGGAGGACCAAATTTCCTTAGCAATGGGGTCAATAAACAGAAGAGCATTGATTGAAATTATTGATAGACAAACTGGAGAAGAAAATATTTAGGGTATGGTAAGAGTGTGGAACTGCTTACCTGACAGAGCATTGGAAAGAGAGCCTCTCTTTCTATGTAAGCAGTACCTGAAGAGCCATGGCCTTGAGGTTATGGATCAAGAGCAGGAAGACAAAATTAGGTTGAGTAGCACCTTGTGTACAGCAGTAGAGTACCAAGGCCTAAGGCCTCTTTTTGTGTAGCAAATGTACTGCGATTCTCTGATTATTTGTGGGTATTTAAGAGCTTTGCTACCAGGTTAAAAGTCACTCGATCACCATGATCGTTAATGATCAGGAGACCTCAATTGGAATTTCAAATAAAGGAGATATGAGAGGAACATGGAAGGTCATCTCATAGATGAGAAGCTACGACTGATCAGCACACATCCTCCCACAATATAATAAACATGCCTGTCGGATGCCATGAATCTATTTATTGTTCTTATTTTCTCTGTAATTTTTCTGCCATTGGCCTTGAGAGAAATTGAGAGGACCTAGCTGTTAAATTCTTCCTTTTACCACAACCTGACTTTTGATAGTTATCATGTTTAGAAATATGAGATTTATAAATTTGAAGATTTTCACTAAATGCAGAAATAACTAATGGATGAATTATGCAATAAATGCACAAACTACACCTTGGTAAAATGCATGTCTGTTGTATTGCGGGAAGAAATATGCCGATCAGTCATAGTTTGAATCATCTGTGATTATCTTCTGCAGCCTTTGTAAATTTAAGCTTGTGAACCTTTTTAAGCTCAATAAACTAGCAACATTTATTAATTATCACCATATGTTTCTGTTGATCATTTAATGTAGATGAATGTCCCTAATTCTCCAAATCAAGTTGGTCAAAAATTTGTCATCAACGGTGCTTCCTTCTGTAACTCAAATTCAACCCTTAGCAAGATCAAACAACCTCCATCCTATGAAGATGCAGTGAAACAGGTGGGAACTATTTGTACTTTATCATGTTAGTGATTGTAAATTATAGCAAACAGATTAGCGTAATTTATGAGGTTAAACGGAGAAGCAGGGTCATTGTTCTTGCAACAAAGAAGGTTGAGAGAAGACTTGCTAGATCACGATCAAATATGTTCATGAGGTCTTTCAAACGGAAATTGTAAAGGCATTTGTCAAAGAATAATCTGCAAGTCTTTGGGGAAGGAGCAAGCACTACTAAATAGGATTCTTCCAGAAGACAGTAGAAGCCAGAATTGGACATATCCTGTGCCTTAACAATTCTATGATACTATGAGCTATTTTTGCATACTTAATAGATGATAGAAGCATGTGTCCAACAATACTGAAGGAAGGATAGGCAGACAGTGTACGGAACTGGTTAGATAGACGCACAATGCTGGAGTAAGTCAGTGGGACAGGCAGCATATCTGGATATCTGAATGGGAGACATTTTGGGTCGAGACCCTGCTTCAGAAACATTGGATATTTGCAGATTTGTGCAGTCAAGCTTCTCTTAAGTTTCACAGATGAAATGGTCAATTATTTTTCTGCTGGTTTTGGGGAATGTTTATTTACCACAGGCACACTAAAACTCCATTATTAGTTAATGGGAATATCTTTACAAAGATGTTAAGATTAGAATATTCTAAGTAATAATTTGAACCATATTAAATTATTGATAGTGGATGACTTTTTACATTCTGATGTTTTATTAAAATTTCAATTATATTTTGACAGTGTGAGAAATGAATAACTGTGAAATTGGTGATATTGCAGTTCAGACAGCTGACTTTGGAGTCCTACTTTACCTAGTTTACTCTTGTTTATCTACAGCAAATGACAAGGAGCCAGATGGATGACCTGCTAGATGTACTCATTGAGAGTGGAGGTGAGGCTTGTTACATGCATGATGCAAACTTGAAAAGAAGAACAGATTTTATTTTCATTTGTGAAATTCTGTAAATGTCTGCTTTACCACTGTGGCTTCAGATTGGAAAATATCAAATTTCTTCTTCCTTTTATTAAGACAAAGGTTACCATAATCGACTTGCTCTAAACTTACCAAGTTTAACAAACAGATATTGTATACCTTTACCCCGTTGTGATTTAGATTTTAGCAAATGTAAGTAGGCATTGAAAGAACATAATGATTTGACCGCACCGTCTCTTGCATTGCATTTACGTTGCAGTGAGATCAAATTATAGAATCGCTGTAAACTTGTGTCGAAATTAGACCACTTAGGCCATTATTCGTACTGGTTTAATTTGGAGACACGGCATGGAAAAGGACCCTTTGGCCCACCGAGTCCACACCAACCATGACCAACTAGTTCTATCCTATACATTAGGGACAATTTATGGAAGTCAATTAACCATGAGTTTAGAGTATGGGTGGAAACCGGAGCACCCGGAGAAAACCCACGCTGTCACAGGCAGAACGTACAAACTCCAAACAGACAGCACCCATAGTCAGGATCAAACCCATGTCTCCGGCGCTTTAAGGCAGCAACTCTACCGCTGCGCCCCATGGTGCTAGTTTGCTGTGAATGACTGCTGGTCTCTAAGATTGAACAAACCCTGTTGACATTGACATCATCAGCACTTGGTCCACAATCTTGCTAGTCACAGCTGTGTAGGTTCAAATCCAGATACTTTGAATGTGGTGAGGGTTCTGCCTCCACTATCCTTTCAGATGACAAGTCCAACCCCCGCCTCTGTCTGAGTGTAGTGGGAGAAACCTTTTCCTCATTCTCTTTCTATTCTTCTGCCAATTATTTCAAATATTTGCTGCCTGGTTTTTGACCTGTCAGAGAAGGCAATTAAATTATTTCTATATGTCCCTCATAATTTTATACACCTCAATTAAGTTTATCCTTCAGATTCCATTCCAAACAAAACAATATCTCCTAAATTAATCTTTCCCATTTAGGAAAATAACAACAGGCAGTTAACTTAGTAAAACACTTAGATTCAGACACAGCAGTTGTGACCTTGAGATCAGGACAGGGTCTGAACAATTCTAGATACTATGTGATTCTTGCAAACTTAATGGTTGGTAGGAGCATATATCTAATCAGGGAACATTGGATATTTTCAGTTCTACGCCACCATGCACAACTACTAGCCAGGAGGGAAATAGGTTTGCGTTTCAGGGTGCTGGTCTGGTGATTATTCAAAGAAGGTTTGAGTCAGCTTCAGGCCAGAGTTAGTGGGAACACGTGGAAGATCCATATTGAGTGAAAATGTCTATTTCAATGGCTAAAGTCATAGAATTTGCACATATATGAAATAGTACATTGCTAAGTCATTCTTCATAACCAGAGTCTCTTGCCAAGTGTACGTGAATCAAGGATCAGGGGACCTTGGTTTAAGTTGAAGGGGGAAAGATTTAATAGGAATCTGAGGGGTAATTTTTTCACACAAAGGGTGGCGGGTGTATGGAACAAGCTACCAGAGGAGGTAGTTGAGGCTGGGACTATCCCATTGTTTAACAGTTAGACAGGTACATGGATAAGACAGGTTTGGAGAGCAGGAGGCCTCACCTCCACTCTCAATTAGTACATCTAGCAGGTCGTCTATCTGGCTCCTTGTCATTTGTTGTAGATAAACAAGAGTAAACTAGGTAAAGTAGGACTCAGTAAAGTCAGCTGTCTGAACTGCAATATCACCAATTTCACCAAACACGGGCAGGTGGGACTAGTGTAGCTACGATATGTTGGCCATTGTGGGAAAGTTGGGCCGAAGGGCCTGTTTCAATGCTATATCATTCTATGACTAAAACATTATGAACCTCAAACATAAATAGAGTGCCACCAGGATATTTGATGTCATGAATATGGTAATAACTTAAAAGTAAAGGAAAATATAAAGGAAGCTGTCATATTGTCAGTTAGTATGACGGTTTCACACAAAGGGTGGTGGGTGTATGGAACAAGCTGCCAGAGGAGGCAGTTGAGGCAGAGACTATCTCAATATTTAAGAAACTGTTAGATAGGTACATGGATAGGACAGCTTTGGAGGGATAAGGACCAAACCCAGACAGGTGGGACCAGAACAGCTGGGACATGTGTAGAGGTATGGGGAGAAAGCAGGAACGGGGTACTGATCACCATGATCGTATTGAATGGCGGTGCTGGCTCGAAGGGCTGAATGGCCTATTCTTCCACCTATTTTCTATGTTTCTAAGTTGGGCCGAAGGGTCTGTTTCCACACTCTATCACTGTAAGACTCTATGAGACATTATGTTCATTCCCAATAGTACATTGCACATCAGGATTATCTAAGTTATGTCCTTTACTATCGATAGGGTTTCATGGCTTCCAGCTCCTCAACGTGTTTTGTTGGGAGAACCAGATGCCAGGGAGCCTTTGCATTGACTGCACCATGCTTCAATGTATCCCTCCGCACATGGTCTTGACCTTGGGGATGTTTGCAGTATTCATTCTTGGACAGCTCCTTGCACTACAAAACCAAGTGGGTTTCAATCAGACCAAAGATTGTCTTTCATTGCTAATTGTGCAGTTGGTGTTGACGCGAGTGTGTGTCCTCAGGAACTGCCTGTAAAACACAAATTCTTTTTAAAAAAAAGAATGTCTCTTTCCAAATCCTTTTTGCAAACTCACATTCTGCTGCTGCAGGTGTCTGATTTTCCACTCCCCATCTGAAGGGCAGTGCGTGGTAGCTTTGAGACCCTATCTGTACGTGAAGGATCGCTTTGAGATCCCATCTGTACATGAAGGAGCCCTTCCCACCACCTGTTAGGCAACGTCCTGATACCAGTTTGAAAATTTAGATGCTGAGGGAAATATTCTGAACAGGACATCCTCAGTTTCAAGTATGTTTTGTGCAGGCCACGATATGATTAACTTGTCAAAAATCCACCTTGATATCTCTGCTAAATGCAGGTGGTACAACTGAAGAGAATATTCTCTGACAACTTTGGCCCACTACATCCATTTCAACTTTGTACTTATCTATACTCAGTTTCATTTACGTTAACTCCCCTTCCCATTCCCATTCAGACGTTTCTGTCCTGGGTCTCCTCCATTGTCAGAGTGAGGCCAAACACAGATTGGAGGAACAGCATCACCTTTTTCGCTTGGGCAACTTACAATCCAGTGGTATGAATATTGATTTCTCTAATTTCAAGTAACCCTGTATCCCCTCTCCCTCCGCCCTTCCCCCACCTTTGTCGTCGTACTAGTTTCACTGTTGTCCTGTTGAGTATCATTGTCTGTATAACTCATTGTCACCTAGCTCACAGCCAACAATAGGCCATTGTGGGCTCCACCTTACCCTGATCATCGTAACTTTTTTGTATATCTTCCATTCATTTGTTCTATATCTCTCTATCACCGTCAATATCTCACGTTTCCCTTTCCCATGACTCTGTCTGAAGAAGGGTCTCGACCCAAAATGTTTCCTGTTCCTTTTCTCCAGAGATGCCACCTGAGTAACTCCAGCACTTTGTGTCTATCATCCATTTACCTACATTTGTTCTGTAGCCTACACATCACAACACTGATGACCGATAGCATTTCAGTATAAAGTTGCATCTAGTGTTCTCATACCAGGAGTCTCTAAATAACGGTGGCGGCATGGTGCAGCAGTAGTGTTGCTGCCTTACCGTGCCCGAGACATGGGTTCGATCCTGACCACGGGTGCTTGCCTGTATGGAGCTTGTACATTCCCCTCATGACATACTTGGGTTTTCTCCAGGATCTCCAGTTTTCTCCCAAACTCCAAAAACATACATTGGTTAATTGGCTTGGTTAAATTGTAAATTGTCCCTAGTGTGTAGGATATTGATCGTGTGCGGGGGATCGATGGTTGGCGCGGACTAGGTGGGCCGAATGGCCTGTTTCTCCACTGTAACTCTAAACTAAACTAAACTTGATGCTGCCACACACAATGGTGGCTATTGGGATAATGGGAAATATGCCTACAAGTTAACCTCTGTTACTGGCAGATTTGAACATAATATCTCCAGAAGTGATACATTTTCTGTCTCCCAATAAACTAGAAGATAACTCTATCGGCTGCTCCAGCAGAGGAGTAGAGTACAGGAGAGAGCTCCACCACACACAACGAAATCACGAGCACCTTATACTTCAGGACAAAGCACTGCTCCCACTTTCCCAATTCCTGTTTCACTTCCCAGTTCCTGTGCATGCCCCTGTCCCTCTAAACACATTCCCAGCATCTACAGGTGAAGGATCAGAGAGAGAGGTGCCAAAGAACACGGCATCTCCTTTGTTGGGTTGAATGTGGCCACAAAGGCCGGTTCAAATTGTGCATAGGTGTTTATCAATATGTGGGCAGCACTGAGCAGCAGATGGCAACATTGCCCCTGCTTTGACTTGAGTGCCTCCACTGCTTGGAGTCAACTTGTGCCCAAATATTTCCTGAGGAGTCCAGCAAAAGGCTCAGACCACCACAAGAAGAAGGCAGATAGCTTTGTTGGGGTAGCTCGGTGGTGCCACAGTTAGCACTGCGGGATCACAAGCTAGGTTTGACCCTGACCTTGATTGCATTCTTCATGAGATGGCAAGGGTTTTCCAATTGTACTCTGTTTTCCTCACATTTGCCAAAGATGTGTTGGTAGTTTAACTTTTTTCTGTAACTTACCCTTAATGTAAGTAATTCCTAAAAGAAGTGGCAAAGAGGGTTTTATGAGCATACGAGGGAGAATAATTTACAAGGCTTCAGACAAATAAGGAGCCGGGGTATTGGAAGTAATGGGTTTGCTCTGCTGGGAGTCAGTATGGAGCAATGGGATGAATAGCCTCCTTGATTGTACTGTATACAAGTGAAATAAATACTGCATATAAGTGCATTAAATTCCACTCTGAACAAGAAGCTTTCCAAACCGCATTTATTGATTCAGATGTGCTTCTGATGTCGATATAGAGCAGATGTATCTTGTATACAATATTTTTAGGTAATTTCATTACGCTAAAAGTTATTCATTTCAAATAGATTTTCCACTGAATCAAATTTATGTTGCCCATGTTCTATATTTTCTGTAGAGTAAATAAAAAACTGTGTATTTCCTAATATGTGCTTATTAGAACTGTTTACTTTTCAGAAATGCCACCTAATGCCAAAAATGATCACCAATGTGCTCAGAAATCAGTGCCTCAAATCACAGTCTCATCAGGAGCCTCCACTGTGACTGTGCACAGGACTTCATCAAGTCCTTTTAACCACATGTCTCCCCCCCAGCTCTCCTTCGACCATTGTGCCAGCAACAGTGGCAATCAACTTGAAGCCCTCCTTAACTCTCGCAGCTCTTTGAGCAGGGGAAGTGATATTACACTGCTTAAAATTGGCAGTGAGGATTCCCAACTTGACAGCATCGGTGAGGGCTTCACCAGCAACCCCCGAGAAGATATGCTGAACGCTCGAGACATCCTGGAAAACCCTCTCTCACCGATGGAGACCCAGATGTCACCTTGTTCCACACATAGCCATGTTATCAACCTAGGTCTTACAGAAACTCCCCTGGAGAATATGGACTGGTTGGATCTCACACCACCCAGCTCAACTGCAGGCTTTGGATCAGCTGGTTCCTCCACACCAAGCATCTTCTCTGCAGACTTCCTGGATGTTACAGACCTGAACTTAAACACAACGATGAACTTGCAGTGGTAATGTGCTCAGGGGACTACAAACTACTGGTAGATTTAAAGCCATTTAAAAAGCAAAACTAAAATATCAAGTAGGCGTGCTGTTTGTGTGTTGGCAACGGTAAAGTAAATGGAAAACAGCAGTTGGCTTACAAGATTATTGCCCTGTGGTTATTGCATGTAGTAATGTTTGAATGAGTTGAAAGCTTCATAAACTTATGTGTTACTGTGTCTTACTGGAAGCAAAGTGAACGCAGTCCATCACAAAACAGAGGCACCTGTTTTAATTCTAAATCCGACTAAATTAGCAGGTGCGATATGTAGGTTAGATATACTGGCCAACTCTCAATCTGGCGTTATGCACACAACACCCATTTCTTTGTATATAGCTTAAATTTATTCATAACTTTTGCAAGATTTTTATAATTTTTATTAAAAAAAAGATTCTTTACTAAGCAAGCGATATTTGCTATTCTGAATAACGGAAAGTATGACAATACTTGCGTCTTTTCCGAACCACATTTGCAAATCACCCTTCTTTATGCAATTTGATTCTTTGTTATTGTGAATATATTTTATTGTTCACTTTGCACAATTAAAAGTAGAAGAGTTTGTCACAGTTTGCCTGTTTTTCATGTCTGCTAGGTATTAAAATGTTAGAAGGCATTCCATGCAGAAACGTAGTAGGATTTTGCATAAAATCAGTGAGTTTATGAAATTACGCAATGTAGTTTCTTGCATTTCTATTGCTTTTTGCTGACCTGATAATATAAGAAAAAGGACAGGGAGGTAAAAATGTTGTGTTTTGTTCAGCACACAATGCAGAAACATTTCCTGTCGTCATCCATCCATTACGAGGCTCCATCTTTGCAAGAAGCAGTAAATTGTGCAATTGCATCTTTTAATTAAAAGAAAACTGAAGAAAGAGAAGCTTTCCCTGCTGGCTCTGAAGGTGAAATGTCCTGCATAGATCAGAGAACACAAATCCTGAGCTCAAGTGCGCAATAGCGAGCCTGCATCGGGCTTGATATTCAAATTGGTTGTTTTTGCAAAATTCGATATTGACCAACATGATCTGTTTTACATATTTCCGGCATGCAACCCACAGGCTCAAATTGATTAAGTTGGAAAGTAAAGTATTAATTTAAAAGGGAACAACACCAAGCAAAACGGTGGTGACAATCGTTCCAACCCTCGTCTTAGTGTAAAGAAACATAGTTTATTTTTGGAAAATGTTTTTCAAACCAAAGAAGTGCTCAGAAAAGCATTATTTTCATACCATTTTGTATTTTATAATATCCCTTTTTGCAATGTTATTTGCAGTAAAAATACTTCAATGTGCCCGTTTGGAACAGTTAACTATTCCGAAACCTCTGGACAGTTCAATATTCTGAAATGTGACTGAAATTTTAGCGAAGGATTTTCTTGCTAACATGTATAGTAATAATATAAATTAATATTGTCCAATTCTCCTGCTTATTAGTTTATAAAATATAAAAAGTATATCTGAAAGGTATTGTGAAAGGTATTAATATTTATTTCCTGCGATATTTTGTCCTTCTGGTTACCTTGCTTCTTTGCTACCTTGGTGGCGACTTGCAGTTTCACTAAGATAGCATGGACTTCTTCAAATAGTCAGTAAAAATCAACATACTCATAGGAATTGTAGTAAATAATTATTTTTACAATTTGTTAAAGAGCACTTCATTGTCCAAGTTCTCCGTTTCTGAAGAAGTCAATGTAAGTTATAAGATAGACACAAAATGCTGGAGTAACTCAGCGGGACAAGCAACATCTCTGGATAGAAGGAATGGGTGATGTTTCAGGTAGGGAAGAGTCTTGACCCGAAACGTCATCCATTCCTTCTAGCCAGAGATGCTGCCTGTCCTTCTGAGTTACTCCAGCATTTTGTGTCTATCTCCAGTGTAAACCAGTACCTGCAGTTCCTTCCTGCACAGTCAGTCATAAGGTTGTTGTGGTCAATGGCACGCCTGCAGTTTGGTTTGCATGAGAGATGACACTTGGGCAGAGTGACCTGGCAGCTTCATCTCCTTCAATAAAACTTGCTACACCTGGTATACGAGTACTAACTGGGCATGAATCTGATCAGCTTCTGACATTAGATAGGGTCAGACACCAAAGGGTCCCCTTACTTTGCTTCTGAACTCCATCTGCACTCACTCAATCAATAACCATTAATCTAAAACATTCTTGAATTTAATAATACTTGGAATCAGATACACTCATTCTAATAAATGAGTGTATCTGATTCCAGTTCTCAAATGTGCCAAGTTATGATATGAGGTAAATGGGCTTTGATAATCCTTGTATACAAACATATTTGATCGTCTATTAAGCCATATAAAACAAGTGAAGCCATGATTGATGACCTACGCAAGGCTAAAAAGCTTTCCCATTGATATTGAATCCCAGCATCCACCATGCTTTATCAGGTTTTATTAAATCCCGACACCTTCCAACTCGTGCTCCATCAGCCTTGATTTCATGCAGTGATTCTCATCAACCCATGAGTGCATCTCCAGCATGTTAGGAAAGAAAACATTTTAATGAAATTCCTGATCTATTTGTGAGGAAAATGAACATACAAAATAGGAATATGTTCTGGCCATCAAGGCTGCTCTAGCTTTCAATAAGGTCATGACCGATCAGACAGTAACCTCAACTACATAGACTCACCTATCTGCAGTAACCTTTCACCTCTTTCTTATCAAGTATCAGTCTATCTTGGCTAAAAAATATTCTGCTGTCACACTCTTCATCACAGAGAATTCCAAAGGTTCACAACCAATATTGACTAAGCCATCTTTAGATGTTGCATATTAAAGACCTTGCTCCTCAGTGATGCATGCCACCTGTCCCACACCCAACAATTGTGTGCCTCACATTTACTGGATTTTTGGTCCTTTTCGCATATCTTCCATTCATCTCTTCTAAGTACCATCCATATCTCTTGGTCCCCTTTCTCCTGACTCGTAGTTTGAAAAACGTCTCAACCCGAAATGTCACCTATCTCTTTTCTCCAGAGATGCTGAGTGACCCGCTGAGTTACTCCATCTTTTTGTGTCTGCCTTCCCATCAAATCCCAAAATACTATGATCAAACCTTGTGCTGTGTTCAGCAGATGGATCTAGAATTGTTTCATGTCAAAATATAATGGGGCCACATATAGAGATCACAGGAAACGTCAATAATATATTTAAGGAACTTTGTTTTCAAAGGCTGAAGCAAAAGTGCATAGATATTCCACATAGAATATTAAAATTCTCATGACTGAATACAAAAGACAGGAAAGAGAACTAATTGTTTGAAATAACATTTTGTAATGGCTGTGGTTGCCTGTTAATGCAAAGGACCTTACGTGCATGGAAACCCATGAGCAACTAAACCACTCTGAAGTCTAAATCAGCATAATGAAACTCCATTTGAAACTTCCATTTATCTCTCAAAGAATCAGGATGGAAATCTGCACGGAAATACAGGTCATATTGAATCAGCGCATCAGCATTAGTCACTCAAGAAAAAGCGAGACTGAATTTAATTGCAATCAGATTGAAAATATGAGACAGACCACAATAATTGTTGATAGACACAAAATGCCGGAGTAACCCAGAGGGACAGGCAACATCTCTGGAGAGAAGGAATGGGCGATGTTTTGGGTCGAGACCCCTCTTGTCTGAAGATGGGTCTCAACAAGCAGCTTCACCCATTCCTTCTCTCCCGAGATGCTGCCTGACCCGCTGAGTTACTCCAGCACTTTGTGCCTATCTTCGGTTTAAACCAGCATCTGCAGTTCCTTCCTACACACTGATTGCTGCATCGTTCCCAATCATTTCATTAGTTAGACTGTGCACTTTATTACACCATAAACCTGCTCTATTCACGTATCATATTACCAAGACTCTCTCTTTTGTATTTTTTGACCACACCCTGTAATACACCCACATGTAGCCCCCACCTTCTCCTCCCCACGGCCCACTCCAAATGTTAACTTCCCTTCACCCTGAGCTGCATGCTGAGATCATGCTGAGAGAGCACGTTGCATACCTAGATTTGAAATTCAATGTTGCTCCTGTTAAAGCTGCATGGTCTCCCAACTCCTGAAACATTTCTTGAAATGAAATGAGGAAAGCGTCATTTCCCAGTGGTCCTGAACTCAGTTTTCAGACTGCATGTGAACAGGTTATTGGCTTTGAATTGGAAATCAATAATCCACAATCTAATCGTGAAAGATGGCTCTTTACTACTTCCAGTTGTTCAAGCCTGTGACATAAAAAGTTCCAGAAATTGGTAACCCCAATTCCAAGAAAAGTCCTCACAAACATAATTAATCTCCCTTTCTTTTTTGTGAAAGGCACACTTCTCTTAAATTCCCACTTTGACATGGAATTCTCCATGCGGTCTAGACACAGATTTTCTAATGTTACATAATCAGACTTGGCAGTGATCGGACAAGAGGGAATTTTGTTTATGCCAAGCTTTAGTTCACCCTATCTTTAACATTAAGTAAGCAACACAAAATTTGATCCATGAGGTTCTTCACCTCTGTTTTATAAAACTATTCAAGTCTAGAGTCAATGCGCATGTACTACAAGAACACAAAATAGCCCTCATGGGACCGTTCAAATACATCTTATATATATATCCAAATACCTGAGAACTGACCACATTCTCAAAGCTAGTATTAAAGTTGAAATAGTCTACTTTGACTTACGATTTGAGCACAAAATCAAAGCATTGGTACATTTATATATAAAATCCTAGAACCGGATAGAGGAACAAATATCTGACTTGCATCATCAGCACAGATAAAGATATTCTGGACAACCGCAAACATTGCAAACACAGGTACAGCTGGCACCATCAGTACATAGGATTGTTCAGTTTATCAACAAAGTACAGATAAAGATGGTTATGAGGGTTACCAGCAAGTGGAAGTGCAATGCATTAAATATCACCATAAATTAATGTCACCACGGGTATAATATTATTACTAACATTGTGATTTCATGTGTTTAGAACAAGTGTATCAACCACTTTCCTGCCTGCACATATCAACTTACATTGACCTTCAAAAATTATAAATTACCAACCCTCTTTCTTTTTGGCCATTGATTTCAAGTGCAGGTCATGTAATATTACTGGCCATTCCATCATTTTGTGTGTATACAGTGTAAGGTCATAGGTCATATGTGATAGGAGCAGAATTAGGCCATTCAGCCCATCAAGTCTACTCCGCCATTCAATCATGGCTGATCTTGCTCTCCCTCCCAACCACATTCTCCTGCCTACTCCCCATAACTCCTGACACCCGTACTAATCAGCCCGTATCTCTAGCCTTCCTTTTCCCTTGCTTACTCTGAGAAAGTGAGGTTACCTCACATATGCGATGAGGAAGGTATTGAACAGAAGTTGGTGGAACTTGTTATCCAGCATTATAACCTCGTATACCAAACTCCTTTACACCTGGGCCATTGCCTCAGAGTACGCAGGATCTTAATTTATAATAAATTTTGAATAAATTGTAGATCTGTCATATTTATTTAATGAGGCATTGGTGAAGGTGCTGCCCTTTTAAGTAAAACTGACCTGCAAAAGTGCCATTCAATCCCAACGGAAATTTTAAAATATTAAGCTAATTCATAATTCGGCAACAGCACCTTCCTTTCAATATATATTGTCACGTTATGAAATTCGTTTTGATAATCAATCACCTCTAGAACAATTTTCCAGGATGACAATGAAATGTTGGGAGCAATGTTGGGATACAAGAAGTCTGCCACGTCAGACTGCCTCAAGTGTGTCATTGTTACCTCGACCAATCCTGTGGGCTAAATTCTTTCTGTATTCATATATGCCTTATTTTTTGCACTTTGTAAATATTATATATTTTCTTATGGTGTATCATTTAACACAATCAAAATTTTGCTTTGTGTATATAACGGCAATAGTTTAGGTGCCAAAGTGTTAAAGAAAGCTATGTAAACATTAAAAACAAGTTTTGGAACTGGGTGTTCTTAATAAATTGATTATTATGATATTACCAGTGTTGATTTTACTTATTCTCTAATTTTCTTCTACAATCCCTCTTTAAGTAAGACCAATTGCTTATCCTCACTTGGAAGCAATGTAGCCATTGGAGTGACTTCTGCTTTTATTTCATTAAAACGAGCAACAGGGAAAATGGGCTAAATTTAATCTAAATAATCTTAAAATCACAGATAGACACAAAGATCTAGAGTAACTCAGCGGGGCAGGGAGCGTCTCTGGAGACAAGGAATGGGTGAAGTTTTGGGTAGAGACAATTCTGAAGAAGGGTCTCGACCTGAAATGTGACCCATTCATAGAAACAGATAGAAACATAGAAAATAGGTGCAGGAGGAGGACATTCGATTCTTCGATTCATTGTGATCGTGGCTGATCGTCCCAATCAATAACCCGTGCCTGCCTTCTCCCCATAACCTTTGATCTCCTTCCTTCTCTCCAGAGATGCTGCCTGGCCTGCTGAGTTACTCCAGCTTTTTGTGTCTATTTTCGGTTTAGACCAGCACCTGCAGTTCTTTCCTACAATCTTAAAATCAGATGTGAAATTCCAAACAATTCAAACATGAAGCAAGGAAAAGGATGAATTGAAACTCAAAAACACAAAAAAAACTATTGCTAAGGCTAGTTTATACTTTAGAATGTTTTAAAATACAATGTTTGTTTATTTCTACTGAGACTTCTATATTTATTTAATCACGTGGAAGATGCTATGTCATTTTCCTAAAAGAAAGCATCAAGTACTATTTCCTTCATTTTCTGCTTCAACTGCCTGGTTAATTCAATTGATATCACAAAACCCTTGGAGTTTATTGCGATTGAAATATTAGCCAAGGACTTGGTCTCATGCTCCACGCACAGCACAGGGAGTGAGAACCTTTGGGAACGTCATTCTCCAGATAAATTACTAACTCTAATTCTGTTTGCTGTGGCACTGAAGGTTAAACATTTCCTTGCACCTTCCATGTTAGAGCCAGATATGTTTCTATTCTCGTACAGTACAATCAATACAATCAGTTTTATTTAGCACTTGCACATAAAGAACAAGTGAAATGAATTTGCCAGCAGTGGTACAATGAAAAAGAACACACAAAAACGCAATAAAAATTTAACACAAACCTCCACCACAGCATTCAACACTGTGGTGGAAGACACAAAATTTGGCCCGTCCTCCTCCATTTTCCCCTGTAGTTGGGATCTCAACCCTCCGCAGCCGCCGCTGCAGGCAACCAGATGAGTGAAAGTCCAGGTAAGTCCTGAAACGGTGCCTCCCCACCGGAGACCGCGGCTTCAGGTTGGTGCAGGCCGCAGATTTAAAGTCCCCGCCACGCCGCAGCCAGAAGCACCGCAGACCGCAGGGCCGGCAGTCGAAGCTCCCCTTCAGGGGTCCCCACCGAGGAGCTCTGCAGACATGGAGCGCTCCCCTCCGGCGAGCCCCGGCGAGGGCTCGCCCGCTCCATGCCGAGAGTCCGCACTGCGCCCGCGGCTGAAGCCCCAGGCTTGTCTCCGGGAAAGGCCGCACCGATCCTTGATGTTAGGCCACAGGTGAGGCAACATGGAAAATGGAGGAGGCGACCAAAGCGGTTTCCCCCTTACCCCCCCACACCACCCCCCACACAAAGAAACATTAAAAGCATACATTAAAACATACTAAAAAAACAAAAAATGTAGAAAAAAATGGACATGCTGCTGACACACTCCTCCCCAAAAACATGTTTGTAGCTGCATTTACTAAGTCTCTAATGAGAGACCTGACTTAGAGGAACTGCATCGAGATTGCTCATTAATTGTCTCTGTCCTATGAATTTGTTATCATCATAAAGAACAAAATGGCACCTAAATTGCTTCCCTCTGTGAAACACTCTCAGTGTGATATGCTGTATTTATGCTACATAATTCAAAGATATATGAAACAGTTACATCTAAACGGAATAAAAGTAAAAACATTACATTATCAAGGTAGAAATCTTGATATTAAAATAATTACCATGTTCATAGGTCATAAGATCATAAGTGATAGGAGTAGATTTAGGCCATTCAGCCCATCAAGTCTATTACATTCAATCATGGCTGATCGATATCTCCCTCCTTAACCCCATTCTTCTGCTTTCTCCCCGTAACCTCTGACACTCGTACCCGTGTTGTTAGTGACAGCACAGATATTTTGATTTAGCAAAGCAACAAAACCAACAAATGTTAGTTTCACTGATGTGTGGCGACTCAGATGGAACATCTTAGTCACTACAGGCCTGCTTGCTCTATGGTATGTGCCTGTCCCTTATAAATAAAAATGGCTGCATTGGCTGAGGCAGAAGATTCAGTCAGTATTACCTGGTGGGAACGGAACAATTGCCGGGGATGAGAGGCCTCAGTGACTTGCAAAACAATAATGGTGACAGTAAAAGATACAGGAGGAATGAATGGCTTTTGATTGCTTAGATGTTGAGAAAATGATAGAAGGACTTCATATGGGCCACATACTGTAAAAGGGTGTGCACCAGATTTGGGGACATGTCATTGGAGACGTATTTTAATATCTATTTTAATATCAAATAAAGCCTGGTTATCACAAATCTAGATCTGGACTAAATTTATCTTTTTCATATTGGTAAGTATAACTGGTGTAGTGCCCCAAGTATCAGTTCTTGATCAGTTATCCTCAGCTCCAGCAGCGCCGGAGACCCGGGTTCAATCCCGACTACGGGTGCTGTCTGTACGGAGTTTGTACGTTCTCCCCATTACCGCGTCGGTTTTCTCTGAGTTGTTCAGTTTCCACCCACACTCCAAAGACGTGCAGGTTTGTAGGTAAATTGGCTTGGTAAATGTAAAATTGTTCCTTAGTGTGTGTAGGATAGTGTTAATGTGTGTGGATCGCAGGTCGGCGCGGACATGGTGGGCTGAAGAGCTTGTTTCCACGCTGTATCTCTAAACTAAACTAAACTAAACTAAAAAAATAAAACTAAACTAAATAATCTGTCTAAATGACTTAGATGATGACAGACTGCAAGAATCCAAGTTTGCTGATGTTGCAAAACTAGGTGGGAGTGTGTGTAGTTATCTGGACTCAGCAACACGACACTGGTAGGTTGACGGGGTGGGTTGAAGAGATGTTAATGATGAATATAGGTGAGGTCTGTACCGAGTTTGTATGTACATAAATTCATAATTGATAGGAGCAGAATTAGGCCATTCGGCCCATCTAGTCTACCTAACCATTCAATCATGGCAGATCTATATTTCCCTCTTAACCCAAATCTTCTGCCTTCTACCCATAACCCCTGATACCCATACTAATCAAGAATCTATCTATCCCTGCCTTAAAAATACCCTATGTCTTGGCCTCCACAGCCTTCAGTGGCAATGAATTGCATATATTCAACAATCCCTCTGACTAATTTAAGAGAGAGTTGGATAGAGCTCTAGGGGCTAGTGGAGTCAAGGGATATGGGGAGAAGGCAGGCACGGGTTATTGATAGCAGACGATCAACCATGACCACAATGAATGGCGATGCTGGCTCGAAGGGACGAATGGCCTCCTCCTGCACCTATTTTCTATGTTTCTATGTTTCTAAATAAATTCCTCCTCATCTCCTTCCTATGACCTCTGGTCCTAGATTCTCCCACTAGAGGAAACATCCTCTCCACATCCACTCCACCCAGGACATTCACTATTCAGTAAGTTTCAATGAGTTCCACCATCATCCTTCTAAACTTCAGTGATTAGAGGCCCAGTGCTGCCAAATGGTCATCATATATTAACCCACTCATTCCTGGGATCATTCTCGTCAACCTCCACTGGACCCTCTCCAGTGCCAGCACATCCGTCCTCAGATATGGGGCACAAAATTGCGCACAATACCTCAAATGAGGTCTGACCAGCACCTTATAGAGCCTCAGCATTACATCCCTGTTTTTGTATTCTAGTCTTCTCAAAATAACGTTCTCCCTGTGACCGCATAGGTTTTCTCCGGGTGCCGCGGTTTCCTCCCACATTCCAAAGAGGTACAGGTTTGTAGGTTAATTGGCTTCTGTAGATTGTAATTTGTCCCTAGTTTGTAAGATGATGTTAGTGTGCGGGGATCGTTGATGGGACAAGGGGCCTGTTTCCATGCTGGATCTCTAAAGTCTAAAGAATGGCATCCAGAGGGCTCCGAATCAGTTTTGAGTTTAGTTTAGAGATGCAGCGTGGAAACAGCCCACCGAGTCCGCGCCGACCAGCGATCCCCGCACATTAACACTATCCTAAACACATTAGGGACAATTTACACATACACCAAGCCAATTAAGCTACATACCTGTATGCCTATTGTCTATTGTCTTTTGAGTGTGGGAGGAAACCGAAGATCTCGGAGAAAACCCACGCGGTCTGGGGGAGAACGTACAAAGTCCGTACAGACATCACCCGTAGCCGGGATCGGGCCCAGGTCTCTGGTGAAGCAAGGGCTGTAAGGCAGCAACTCTACTACTGCATCACCGTGGCCGACTGCAGTAAAGTAGGGAGAGGTAGGGAATTGTGGAATGCTGTGGAACAGAGGGATCTAGGAATAACTGTGCATAGTTCCCTGAAGGTGGAATTGCATGTAGATAGGGTGGTAAGGAAAGCTTTTGGTGCGCTGGCCTTTATAAATCAGAGCATTGAATATAGTAGTAGGGACGTAATGTTAAAATTGTACAAGGCATTGGTGAGACCAATTCTGGAGTATGGTGTACAATTTTGGTCGCCTAATTATAGGAAGGATGTCAACAAAATAGAGAGAGTACAGAGGAGATTTACTAGAATGTTGCCTGGGTTCCAGCAACTAAGTTACAGAGAAAGGTTGAACAAGTTAGGTCTTTATTCTTTGGAGCGCAGAAGGTTAAGGGGGGACTTGATTGAGGTCTTTAAAATGATGAAAGGGATAGACAGAGTTGACGTGGATAAGCTTTTCCCATTGAGGGTAGGGAAGATTCAAACAAGAGGGCATGACATGAGAATTAAGGGACAGAAGTTTAGGGGTAACATGAGGGGGAACTTCTTTACTCAGAGAGTGGTGGCTGTGTGGAATGATCTTCCAGCAGAAGTGGTGGAGGCAGGATCGATTTTAACATTTAAGAGTAAAGTGGATAGGTATATGGACGGGAAGGGAATGGAGGGGTATGGCCTGAGTGCAGGTAGATGGGACTAGGGGAAAATGAATGGTCGGCACGGACTGGAAGGGCCGAGAAGGCCTGTTTCCGTGCTGTAATTGTTATATGGTTATATGGTTATAAAGGGGTGCAAGTACATACAGTATGTTTCTAAGACCTTGACTATCTACAGCTGGCATCTCAAGTCACTGGAAAAATGTCATTAACGCTGCCTTCACAAAATCCTCTAAACAGGAAAGTGAGCTGACTTCATCGAACCCTCCCAAGCCAATATCCCCAGATTTGAGGTCCCAGCTATGTACATACACAGAGGGGGCACATAACCGCTGTGTCTACCTACCCACTATCCCTGCCAGACACAAATTCCCCCCATCTTAAGAAAAGTCTATGGTTCTTGCATTGATCTCAGTCACATCAGAACCTACAAAATCTGAGAAAATAAGTTATAAATGATCGCTTAAGAAGCAGAAGATGGAATTTCACAGAAACAATGTTTGGAGGAGTCATAGAATTTGAGTTGTTCCCTAATAATAATACTCAGAGCTCCCGTGGATTTTGAAGAAACAGCAGCAAAGAGAAGCAGGAAAAAACAGTGATTGGCTCTAGCCCGAGTGGGAGGAGAGTTAGAAGTGAGTCAGAGGGGGAAAACAGTTTAAAAAGAGAGGAAAAGCACAGACAGACTTAACTCAGAGGGACAGGACCTACAGTGAGGTCGTCACGCCGAGGATACGGGATGAACCAAGGTGCGTGACGGAGAGAAAGGGTGGAAATCGTGGAGTGCAGAAGACCCAGGTGGCTGTGCCTAATGAAAACAGGTACGCCCTCTTGGGAACTGTCTGGGGAGCCGATGTTTCCAGTCCAAGCGACGGACATGTCGGTGGCTCCAATCCTAGAGATGGGACTCGACCGGCGAGAGCCCTAGTGGTGGGTGACTCCATTGTCCGAGGAGCGGACAGGAGATTCTGTGGCAGCAGACAAGATGCGAGGATGGTCTGTTGCCTCCCTGGTGCCAGGGTTCATGATGTCACAAGCCGGATTCAGAACATCCTTGAGAGAGAAGGTGAACAGCCGGCAGTAGTTGTGCACGTGGCACAAACGACATCGAGAAGAAGAGGAAGGAGGTTCTCCAACATGAGTTCAGAGAGTTGGGAAAAAGACTGAAATGCCGGACTTCTAGGGTGGTTATCCCTGGATTGCTTCCAATACCTCGTGCTAGTGAGGACAGGAACAGGGAGATAGGGGATCTGAATGTGTGGCTGAGGGGCTGGAGCAGGGAGCAAGGATTTAGATTTATAGACCACTGGGATCTCTTCTGGGGTAGGGGTGACCTGTACAAAAGGGACGGGCTACACCTTAACTGGAGGGGGACTGACATTCTGGCAAGCAGGTTTGCTAGGGCTACACATGGGTTTAAACTAAATTGTGGGGGGGAGGGATTGACAAATTGGGAGTATAAAGATGGAGTTGAAGGGGAAGTAACTACAGGAAAAATTACAAAAGAATCTCGAATTAATGGGAAGGAAAGCTCGAGAATGGACAACAGAGTAAGGTCAGGGCCAATTGCGAGCAGTGCGAGGGGGGAAGTGAATACGGAGGTCAAAGTGCCGTATATGAATGCGTGAAGTATAATGAATAAAGTGGACGAGCTTGAGGCTCAGTTAGAAACTGGCAAGTATAATGCTGAGGGAATTACTGAGACATGGCTGCAAGAGGCTGGGAACTGAATATTCAAGGGTATACCTCCTATCGAAAAGACAGACAGGTTGGCAGAGGGGGTGGGGTTGCCCTGTTGGCGAGGAATGAAATTCAGTCCCTTGCAAGGGGTGACATTGAAACAGGAGATGTGGAGTCAGTATGGATAGAATGAAGGAATTGTAAGGGGAAAAATACCCTAATGGGACTATTTTACAGGCCCCCAAACAGTAGCCTGGACATAGGGCGCAAGTTGAATCAGGAGTTAAAATTGGCATGTAGCAAAAGTAATGCTGTGGTTGTTATGGGAGATTTCAACATGCAGGTAGACTGGGAAAATCAGGTTGGTACTGGACCCCAAGAAAGGGAATTTGTAGACTTTGTGATGGATTCTTAGAACAGCTTGTATTGGAGCCGACCAGGGAGAAGGCAATTCTGGATCTAGTGTTATGTAATGAACCGGATTTGATAAAGGACCTCGGGGTTAATGAGCCATTAGGAGGCAGTGACTATAACATGGTCAGGTTTAATCTACAATTGGAGAGGGAGAAGGGTAGATCGGAAGTGTCAGTGTTGAATAAAGAGGACTATGCGGCCATAGGCTGTGGGCCGAGGAGCTTTTTTGTGCAGTTCCGTGACCCAACTCACGGAACTACATAAAATGTTCACATATTGTGTAAAATTATTATATAAATCATCCATGAAACTCATCAAGAACAAAACTTGCACATTTTTATTAAATTAGAGAAAAAACGGAAAATCTTCGGGTATCTTTAGTCCAATCAAAGCACGTTTAACATTGAGTCGGACGCCAGTTGGCCAATCACGTGCTTTGTTTCAGGCTAGCCAGGCAGGGAGCACACATCATGGCTGAGAGTACTCTACTGATGCCTGGTTTACTGGAGATTCCAATGAAGGTTCTTTGTTGTTCTGTGGAATACATGCCGTGGAAACTCACAGCAGGGTAATTGAATTTAGTGAGAAAAGCATTAAGAAGTTTGAAGAATGTGCAGCTGAGCGGATAGAAGTGGAACAAAACCTTGAAAGCAAAGTCGCTGCTGAGATGCTGCAACACAAACCGGACGGCCAAGTCGTGAAACCAGTCAAACTTTGTGAATCAACTGGAACTTAAAGGTAAGATCTAAAGTCTGAATTTATGAAAATTAATCTGTATGGACTTTAATTAATTAATTGCACCCTTTTATAATGTGCAAAAATGAGATTTGGAGGCTGTACGTTCATTCATTCATTCATTCATTCATTCATGAAGTTGAGGGCCTAAACTATGTGTATCCATAGCAAAGTAAATTAAACATTTTCACTAATGCCAGCCTGTTGTAGTCTAATAAGTCTTTAACATCTAATCTCGGAGCTGCCTGCGATCACTTACCGAGTAACAGTGCTCCGACCACGGGGCCAATGTACTTAACATAGTGAAGCAGCAGTCTCAGTTAAGAAGCGGACGATTCGCGAACGCAGAGTGTGTTTGTATCATCTCTGCGGGGGGGGGGGGGGGGGGGGGGCTGTACATAGTGCCGTCCGTAGCCGCCGTTTCCAGGCCCTGACCACGGGGAAAAAACGGAGGAATATTGACGGCACTTTATAGGCTTCCATCGGAGTGAGAAAAGGTCAGAAATGGCTGATGTTTATGTAGAAATGAATTGGTGTATATGAACTTGAACTTGAACTAATTTATCTATGGTAGTAACTGTTATTCTCATTAACATTAAGAAGAGGTTGAAATGCTATGAATTGAAGTCCATGGGTTTTTTTGTAGCCTCTGCCTGACCCTCTACTTGAACATGAACTAACTTATCAATGGACTTATCAAAACTTATCAAAATACTTGGAATCTGATGAAGAATATTCAGATGTAATGTAAACAAATAAATTGGGGAAATAAATTATTATATAAAATTTTATTTTAATGTTGATCGTTTCACTGTTTACTTGGTCAAATTATTTAAACAATGACTGAATTACTTATGATCGACATAGACATAGAAAATAGTTGCAGGAGTAGGCCATTCGTCCCTTCGAGCCTGCGCCGCCATTCAATATGATCATGGCTGATCATCCAACTCAGTATCCCGTACCTGCCTTCTCTCCATACCCCCTGATCCCTTTAGCCACAAGGGCCACCTCTTAAATATAGCCAATGAACTGGCCTCAACTACCTTCTGTGGCAGAGAATTCCAGAGATTCACACATGATAATGGCGTGCACCCACCCATCCACACATACACACATACATAAACACATCCACACACACACATCCATCCGTACGCACACTTCCATGCGTGCACATACACACATACATGCACAAATTACATCCGCACATCCACATGCAAACATACATGTACACATCCATACACATCCACACATACATGCACACATCCATCCATTCACACATACATCCATCCACACATACATACACACTTACATCCACACATCCACAGATACACGTTTGACAGGTATACACAGACACACACACAAACTACAGATACTCAAACGATACAACACTTTTAGGGTTATTTTAGGTTAAAGGTAATAGCCTTCATTTGCAAAGGCACCATCGGGGGGGTCTCTAACATAAATATAGGCTCATTGTAGCTTAAAATGAATAATCGAGTAAACATCAGAGCATTTGATTCTTGGTCAGGATGTGACATTTACATCAGTAATAAGACAGGTCTCTTACAGGTCTGTCACCCAGCCTGGCTCTGCCCCAGTCCTACTATGGCCGTTACCCCCACTCTCCCCACTATGGCAGTCAGTGGGGTTCAGTAAACGTGGGAACACAGAAGATCTGTCCTGACCCTTTAATTAGGCAGGTTCATGAGCCCTTAAAACCTGGGACCTCTGCTGCAGTCTCATTAAATTTCCTATTAAAGCAACTGGAAGATGCCTTGCACGACTGTCCCCCAGCCTGGCACTGCCCCAGTCCCACTATGGCCGTGACCCCCAAACGGGAAGTCTCATTAAATGGAGGAACCCACAAGAACTGCCCTCAGCCATTAATTAGGCTGGTTCAGGAGCAGGACCTCTGCGACAGTGTCATTAAAAAACATTCACAATTATATTCATCATATTATTTTTATATAATATAATTATACTTAATTATATATGATTAGTCATATTTACGATATATATATATATATAGGTAAAATAAAATATAGTTTAAATAGACTACAACACGGAAATAGGCTGACCATGGTGTAATATGGGCATTGGCCACTAGATACTTTCCTGATCTCATTTTCTAATTAGTTTAATTAATTAATGTGCAACTTTTGGCACTGGCGAGTTATGACATCCTTCTCAATTATATTTCATCTAAATCTGTGGAAATTGTAATGTAGTTCCGTGACGTGGGTCACGAAAATGGATTTCTAGACACATTTTTAATGCTCGGCCCACAGCCTACCATGAGGGAGGAGGTGGCCAAAGTTGACTGGAAAGATACACTAGCAGGGATGACAGTGGAACAAAAATGGCAGGTATTTCTAGGAATAATACAAAAGGTGCAGGATCAGTTCATTCCAAGGAGGAAGAAAGATTCCAAGGGAAGAAATGGACGACCATGGCTGACAAGGGACGTCAGGGACAGTATAAAAATTAAAGCGAAGAAGTACAACGTAGCAAAGATGAGCGGGAAGCAAGAGGATTGGGTAATGTTTAAAAAACAACAGAAGATAACCAAAAAGACAATATGGGAAGAAAAGATGAGGTACGAAGGTAAGCTAGCCAAGAATTTATAGCAGGATAGTAAAAGCTTCTTTAGGTATGGGAAGAGGAAAAAAATTAGTTTAGACCAAAGTTGGACCCTTGAAGACCGAAAAAGGTGAATTTATTATGGGGAACAAGGAAATGGCAAATGAGTTGAGCAGGCACTTCGAATCTGTCTTCACTAAGGAGGACACAAACAATCTTCCTGAAATAGTAGTGGCCTGGGGTGAGGGAGGAACTGAAGGAAATCCACATTAGGCAGGAAATGGTGTTGGATAGACTGATGGGACTGAAGGCTGATAAATCCCCAGGGCCCAATGGTCTGCATCCCAGGGTACTTAAGGAAGTGGCTCTAGAAATCGTGGATACATTGATGATAATTTTCCAATGTTCTATAAACTCAGGATCAGTTCCTGTGGATTGGAGTGTAGCTAATGTATCCCACTTTTTAAGAAAGGCGGGAGAGAGAAAACACGGAATTATAGACCAGTTAGCCTGACATCGGTGGTGGGGAAGATGCTGGAGTCAATTATAAAAGATGAGATAGCCGAACATTTGGATAGCAGTAACAGGATCGGTCCGAGTCAGCATGGATTTACGAAGGGGAAATCAAGCTTGACTAATCTTCTTGAATTTTTTGAAGATGGAACTGGGAAAATGGTCAAGGGAGAGTCGATTCAAAGTAACATTAGTAAATTTGCACATGACACCAAGCTGGGTGGCAGTGTGAACTGTGAGGAGGATGCTAAGAGAATGCAGGGTGACTTGGACAGGTTAGGGGAGTGGGCAGATGCATGGCAGATAATGTTTAATGCGGATAAATGTGAGGTTATCCACTTTGGTAGTAAAAACAGGAAGGCAGATTAGTATCTAAATGGCGTCAAGTTGGGAAAAGGGGAAGTACAATGGGATCTGGGGGTCCTTGTACATCAGTCTATGAATGTAAGCATGCAGGTAGTGAAGAAAGCGAATGGCATGTTGGCCTTTATAACAAGAGGAATCGAATATAGGAGCAAAGAGGTCCTTCTGCAGTTGTACAGAGCCCGAGTGAGACCACACCTGTAGTATTGTGTGCAGTTTGGGTCCCCTAATTTGAAGAATTACATTCTTGCTATTGAGGGAGTGCAGCGTAGGCTTACAAGGTTAATTCCTGGGATGGCAGGACTGTCATATGCTGAGAGAATGGAGCAGCTGGAGTTGTACACTCTGGAGTTTAGAAGGATGAGAGGGGATCTCATTGAAACATATAAGATTGTTACGGGTTTGGACATGCAAGAGGCAGGAAACATGTTCCCGATGTTGGGGGAGTCCAGAACCAGGGGCCACAGTTTAAGAATAAGGAGCAAGCCATTTAGAACGGAGAGGAGGAAACACTTTTTCTCACAGAGTGGTGAGTCTGTGGAATTCTCTGCCTCAGAGGATGGTGGAGGCAGGTTCTCTGGATGCTTTCAAGAGAGAGCTAGATAGGGCTCTTAAAAATTGCGGAGTCAGTGGATATGGGGAGAAGGCAGGAACGGGGTACTGATTGGGGATGATCAGCCATGATCACATTGAATGGCAGTGCTGGATTTAAGGGCCGAATGGCCTACTCCTGCACCTATTGTCTATTGTCTAATCAGACTGAAGAAGGGTCTCAACCCGAAACGTCACCCATTCCTTCTCTCCAGAGATGGTGCCTGTCCTGCTGAGTTACTCCAGCATTTTGTGTCTGCCTTCGATTTAAACTAGCATCTGCAGTTCTTTCCGAAACATAAAATCCTGGAGTTTCGGACTGCCCCATTTGCTTGCATGGTATGCAATGACAATTTTATGAAAATTATGTCAAAATATACATTGAATGCTGTTTTTTTTACATACTGATCATGCCTCAGTGCTTTTGGCTTTATATTTGTTCGCTGCCAGCTGCCTGTTTTTTTTTAAGAGGCAGCTAGTTATTTACAATTGTCCTTTATGATCATGTACTTAGCTGGCTAATTAAGCAATTCACTCTCCATGGTATATCAATAGACAATAGGTGCAGGAGTAGGCCATTTTGTTTTTGTAATTTTTTTTTTAATTTTGCTTTGATCGTCCAATATTTATTGCATTTAAATATCTTCAGTCATTAATTTAATGGGTGGTTCAATCTATTTAAAGTATATTGATTAACTCATGCATTAAAATAATAAAGAAAGGAATCTCATAAAATATATTTGCCCGATTTTTAGCCTTTTGTCCTTTGATTAATTTAAAAACCAGTTCATCCTATGTTCTATCAAAAAGTACGCAAGTAGGTAAATGGACAAAACATAATTGGCAACAGAAAGAATGTCACTGTCCATTATATGTAAAAGTTTCATTAATGCTTTCAAAATGAACTTGTCGCAAAATACAATGATATATGGAACAAGACTTCTTCTATCCCCCATTGAAACTGGGCACAACAGACATAGTTAGTTGCAGACTTCATAGCAGCTTGGCATAGGATAAAGAGCTTATTGTAATTTAAAGTACAAATACCATTTCGATGTGTGACCTATATTGCCATTGATTTACTTAATTTTTCATTTAATTATAAAATATGGTCGGATAAAAGAAAAGAAAATGAAATAATTACGCGGTTGGATCATTTTTCTGACTGACCCCAGAGCAGAAAAACTACAAACATGGTTCAATTTATCAAGTCATTGGCAAATGATCAGACAACACAGCTGTGTAAAAGAACGAAGCTGGCAACTTGCGTTGATTTCTATCTCCAAAGTGAAGTGAGCCTCTTTTCTGTGATGAATGATAGCAGAATTAAATGCTGATCCCTGCAAGGCACATGCAAAGAAATCGCTTTCATTATGTAAATAAAAATACAGCTTGAATTGGTTGGTGATCCCATAAAGTTTGGCTTAAATAAGTGGAGACGATAAGTATCAGCAGATTGATGACAGGCAATAAAAGCTTCTGCCGATACCTACGTTCACCGATTGGAAGTAACCGAGCAATCACTGATTTAAAAAAAATTTAAAGGAGAATGTACTTGGAACTTCACTGCAATATTACAGGTTTTATTATATAGCCTGTTTAATTTGCCAAAGCAGAATTTAACCCTCCAGCTCAGGTCAAGAGTCAAGTCAAAAGTGTTTTATTGTCATAGAACAATGAAATTCTTACTTGAGTCTGCATCACTACCCCACCCACTGGTCATTCATACACTAGTTTTATCATGGGTGGCATGGAGGTGTAAGGGTAGCACTGCTGCCTCACACCCCCAGGGAGCCAGGTTCAATCCTGACCTTGGGTACTGTCTGTGCAGAGTTTGCACGTTCTGCTTGTGGCCAGGTGTGTTTAATCAGGGTGTAATCCCAGGTTTCAAAGATTTCCCAGTGGATTAATTGGCTTGGCAATTAACCACTGTAAATGTGTAACATAGAAACATAGAAAATAGGTGCAGGAGTAGGCCATTCGGCCCTTCGAGCCTGGACCGCCATTCAACATGATCATGGCTGATCATCCAACTCAGTATCCTGTACCTGCCTTCTCTCCATACCCCCTGATCCCCTTCGCCATACGGACCACATCTAACTCCCTCTTAAATATAGCCAATGAACTGGCCTCAACTACTTTCTGTGGCAGAGAATTCCAGAGACTCACAACTCTCTGTGTGAAAAATGTTTTTCTCATCTCGGTCCTAAAAGACTTCCCCCTTATCCTTAAACTGTGACCCCTTGCTCTGGACTTCCCCAACATCGGGAACAATCTTCCTGCATCTAGCCTTAAGAATTGCTCCAGGTAGTCTAACATTGGTAGTAGGATAAAGAACTGGCTGGCAGACAGGAAGCAAAGAGTAATAAACTGGTCCTTTTCAGGATGGCCCTTAAGAATTTTATAGGTTTCTTGGAGATCCCCTCTCAATTCCAGCGAGTACAAGCCGAGTCTATCCAGTCTTTCTTCATATGAAAGTCCTGACATCCCAGGAATCAGTCTGGTGAACCTTCTCTGTACTCCCTCTATGGCAAGAATATCTTTCCTCAGATTAGGAGACCAAAACTGTGCGCAATACTCCAGATGTGGTCTCACCAAGACCCTGTACAACTGCAGTAGAACCCCCCTGCTCCTATACTCAAATCCTTTCGCTAAGAATGCTAACATACCATTCGCTTTCTTCACAGCCTGCTGCACCTGCATGCCTACTTTCAATGACTGGTGTACCATGACACCCAGGTCTCGTTGCATCTCCCCTATTCCTAATCGGCCACCATTCAGATAATAGTCTACTTTCCTGTGTTTGCCACCAAAGTGGATAACCTCACATTTATCCCCATTATACTGCATCTGCCATGCATTTGCCCACTCACCCAACCTACCCAAGTCACCTTGCAGCCTCCTAGCATCCTCCTCACAGCTAACACTGCCCCCCAGCTTCGTGTCATCCGCAAACTTGGAGATGTTGCATTCAATTCCCTCTTCCAAATCATTAATATATATTATAAATAGCTGGGGTCCCAGCACTGAGCCTTGCGGTACCCCACTAGTCACTGCCTGCCATCCTGAAAAGGACCAGTTTATTACTCTTTGCTTCCTGTCTGCCAGCCAGTTCTTTATCCTACTACCGATGTTAGACTACCTGGAGCAATGTTACAAAATTTTGAGATTTAAAAATTCAAGTCTGCAATTTATCCCATCAGATAAAGCATAAAAAGAAGTTTAATTTGACACCTAATTCACTTATGAAAGTGAATTAGGTGTCAAATTAAACTTTTTATGCTTTATCATATCTTCAATATTAAAAAGGTTATGGCCATTTTCATACTCGGAAATTAGCATCTTGTTCCCTATTGCCTTTCCATTGACTTAACTCAAAAGCTGTGATCTAGGATAGTCAAAAGCCCATAACTTTCTTAAAAATTAATAGAACTCAATGAAATTTTCAGTTATTATAGATTGAAGCATTCTGAAACAAATATGAAACAATCTTACCTGGATGACCTGAAATTAAAGCATATAATTAGTTAGTTACCCAATTGTAGCTAATTACAAAATTCAATTACTAGATCTAAACATCTATTCATTTCTTAAGAAATGATAAACATTTTTAAATTGCCTAAGTGTCCAAATAACATTCACACAATAATCCACAATATAACCTGATTTTAAAATCTCATTTTCGCCAATTTATAGGCCAAATTGAAGGAATTTAGTGTTTAATTCCTGTAAATTAATGGCCATTTAAATCAACTTGCGAGTGGGTTTTAGTGGAACGCGGTGGATTGGATCGTTGCGGTTTGCGGTGAATTTAACCCCACAGTCGGCAGGAAACATACAGCCGGTTCGTATATTTTTTTTGTCCCCTTTTCGCATGATCAAAATTTGATTTCCTAAGAAGCACGTTTTTATGTAATAATAAACTGTGTAGCTTCTTTTATCGCCTACGTTAGGTCCGTTCCGCTGTTGGCGTTCACTGCTTTAGAAGATGATTTTTAAACTACTCTAGCTAATAAATAATCTAGCATAGTTTAAAAATAGCTTAATGAATGAAACGTCAGAGCGATTTCTCTTTAGCAAAGAAATCCCCTGAGATGGATTGATTTGGATTGTCTAGGGAAAAACGGCATTTTAAACCCGCCCCCCTCTGAAAGGCGCCAAAGTCACGCACACGGGGAGTGGCAGAACTGCAGCGCTGCTAAAGGTAGGTATTGTAACATACCTACTAACTGGTCTGTAATCCCCCGTTTTCTCTCTCCCTCACTTTTTAAAAAGTGGGGTTACATTAGCTACCCACCAATCCTCAGGAACTGTTCCAGAATCTAAAGAGTTTTGAAAAGTTATCACTAAGGTTATCACTGAAAAGCATCCACTATTTCTGGGGCTACTTCCTTAAGTACTCTGGGATGCAGCCTATCTGGCCCTGGGGATTTATCGGCCTTTAATCCATTCAATTTACCTCACACCACTTCCTGGCTAACCTGGATTTCACTCAGTTCCTCCATCTCATTTGACCCCCGGTCCCCTGCTATTTCCGGCAGATTATTTATGTCTTCCTTAGTGAAGACAGAACCAAAGTAGTTATTCTATTGGTCTGCCATGTCCTTGTTCCCCATGATCAATTCACCAGTTTCTGACTGCAAGGGACCTACATTTGTAGGTCCCTTGCAGATCGTGAAGGAAGATCAGTAGTGGAACACTACCAGCACCTTGGAATAATGCCTTCTGCATGATGCAGCTCAGATATATAGAGAGTACCAAGATGTGAAGGTCAGTCGACGTCTGCCCTGATTTGCATTCATTTAGTACCCGAGTACTCTGGGCCATATGCAGGCATCAGAAACAGCCCCGCATCTACTTTCTCCTGAGGTAGAGGACACCAGGGACCATGGATTTGTCCAGGTTACTGGCCTCCGGGAGTTCATAGTGTGTTAGGCCACATCTCTATGAGGGAAGAGGTGCCTGCCCTCCCACATACTTCCAAGACTTGAACTGTTTTACAACAGGTACCTCACAGCACAGGAGAAAGAAAGTGAATGCACATCAGCATTCTCCATCAGCTCAATGTCCCTTGTACTGAAGCCCTGACTACATTGGCATGTTGGTATAACAGTCAATGTTGCTTCCTCACAGCTCAAGGCATTAAATTCTACTCTGACCTCTGATGATGTCTGTGTGGAGTTTGCATGTACTTCCTGAGCTGCGTAGGTTTCTATCTGGTGCTCCAGTTTCCTCCAACAGGCCAAAGATGGACAAGTAGGTTAATTGGTATGTAATGGTTAATGGCAAAACAAATCAAATGGAAGTTGATGGAAAAGTGTGAAAGAGGAAGTGTTCAGGGGTACAAAGGAATAAGGCACGGGATATTGTCTAAGGGCTCGCGTGGCTGCCAGTGCGCAGAATGGCCTCATTCTGTACCTTTGTAACATTCTACCGGGTGGCGCTTCGATGGCAGCCTCGCCTACAGTCTGTCTGCTCTTTTCGTCTTTTTTTTTGTAATTTTGAGTGTGGTTAAAAAGTATGTGTTAATGTTCTCTGGTTTGTTTTATGTGGGGTGGGCGGGGGAAACATTTTTTCAACCTCTTAGCTTGCCGGAGATGTGATTGTTTTCCGGATCATACATCCGGTCGCTCTGATGCCTAACATCGTGGAGCTGGAGGCCTTGCTCTAGACTGACTTTGAGCCCCACCGCGGGGCGTAGACTTACCTTTGGAGCTGATTCTTTACCTGGGATCGACTTTAACATCAAGGAGCTCGCAGTCTCGGGTTGAGACCGACGTCGGGTAGCCCCAAAAGCCGCACGATGCCCCGACCTGAGGCAGATCGCCCGGCGCAGGCGAGTTGAGATTCTCCCAATGCAGGAGCTTGATCGCCCCGACAAGGAGGCCCGCCGCAGGCGACGGGATTACGTTCGGGCCATCAACAGAAGATTAGAGGACCCCGACCACTGCAGGACAAAGAAGGGAGATATTGAACATTTTTTCTCCTCCCATCACAGTGAGGAATGTGGAGGAGTCACTGTGGTGGATGTTCATGTTAAAAATGTATTTTGTGTGTTTTGTTGGGGTTTTTTGGTATGACTGTATGGCAAATCAAATTCCTTGGATGTTGCAAAGTATGATTATGATTTTGATTATGATCGTTTAGATCAGGTCGGGGGGAGATCCCCCCGCCACGGGTGCCATGTAATCCCGTGCTGCCTGCTCCATAGTCAGATAGTCGGCGACTAACCCGTCTCCCCCACATGGTTTGCCAGGTGAGGAGGGGGCTGTAGATCCCCAGAAGGACCAAAAACAAGACCTGGCAAAGGGCGGATGAGCTTCTAGCGAGCCAACGGCCGTCCACTGTTCAGTAGAAGTTGCGATCACTGTCATACATAGCATTATAAGGAATGATGATAAAGCACACACACCAAAATTATGTACTTCCAGCGGCAGAAGTCCGCAGGTACTGGAGGGCAGAGATGTGTGGTGCGTCCGTCACGTTCCCATCGGAAACCAGCACCACTGCGTTGCTAATGTTTTCAACGATGATGAATGAATTATGATTATGATTGTGATGTTACAGGATTACTCATCACCAATTTGCCACCAACTCCAACTTTTGGTCTCACTTCATAGGTAGATAAAATGAGATGAGTTTACAACATAACAGAGGTAGTGAGAGGCAGCATTAACGCTACTGTCAGAATATCATTTCCACAGCTGGGAAGTGAAGTTTACTGGAGACAACTGAAGAAAAAAGAGAGCCTAGAAATTCAATCAGGCACTGCAGTGTTTTGTTGCACTGGGTCATTTAATTTTATCAGAAAATCACCTTTTAAATGCAGTCAGATCACTGGAGCATGAATGTGCAGTTTTCAAAACTTGTTCTGAGTATTCCAGATGTCTGACTGAGCTGGGAAGAGATTGGGGGGTTGACACCATCAGCACAAAATATCATTCTGTGCGCTACTCATGCAGAAGTCTACTTTAACCAAACAGCTGAGGGCTGATTCTGCATTACTCTGTTCAAGAAGGAACTGCAGATGCAGAAAATCAAAAATCAAAAGAAGGGTTTCAGCCCGAAACGTTGCCTACTTTCTTCGCTCCATAGATGCTGCTGCACCCGCTGAGTTTCTCCAGCATTTTTGTCTGCCTTCTGCATTACTCTGATGGGAAAGTAGACACAAAATGATGAAGGATTTCAGCAGGACAGGCAGCATCTCGGGAGAGAAGGAATGGGTGACGGATGGTGACAGTCTCAGAAGAAGGGTCTCAACCCGAAAAGTCAGTCACCCATTCCTTCTCCCCAGAGATGCTGCCTGTCCTGTTGAGTTACTCCAGCATTTTGTGTCTATCTTCTGTGGGACCTTTCTTACCTG
This sequence comes from Raja brachyura, assembly GCA_963514005.1. Next base: position 9,059,402 of record OY740803.1, on the reverse strand, counting down.
GTTTGCAACCATTGGGTCTGATGCTTGGATTCCCTAACCTCCTCACTGCACTTTGGTGAAGTTGTTCAGCCAGATGAGAGCATCTTTTTAGGTGAGGAGGAATTTATAGGCTTTTCTCACTAACAATAAGGACGTGGATTTGCAGCACAGTGAATTTCAGTTGAACTCAAAATGTAAATATGAAGCTCAAGTGTTAAGTTTGTGGACTTCTTAAACCACAGACAATGTTATATGTCTAGAGCAATGATGGCAGATCGCAGTTTTGCAGCTAACGTCCAACGACCAGCTGACCAAAACAAAACGTTCTACCCAGACGTACTTTCCTCATTCTCTGACAATGAGCTGCTGATTAAATATTTAATCACTGTCCATGGTCACACAAATAGATCACTTTTTACTAATTTTTTCAAAATAACTTTAGATATTTTCAAGAAATCTTATTTTGCTGATTGCAATTAAATTGCTGCCAGAGCGAAAGTGAAGTGGCATTAAAAAAAAGAAAATGCTGGAAACATTCAATAGGTCAGGCAGTATCTGTGGAAAGAAATGCAGTTCATATTTCAGGTCAGGGATGGTTCCTCAGAACTGGGAAAGAGAGTAAATGAGATAAAGGTCTTTTTGCCAAACGTAGTCCCATGTTTTGCCATGAAAGGTCTCCATCCAAATAGACCATTTAACTTTGTGCCATGTCAAGAGGAATGGCTATAAAAATTATGACATTTTACTGACATGTGTGCTGGAGGTTCTCAGTTGCATTAAGGACTATGTTCATGTTTTCATAAAACTGCTTTATCCTTTTACCACAGCACTGTGTATGGCCAGTCGAAACATAGAAACATAGGTGCAGGAGTAGGCCATTCGGCCCTTTAAGCCAGCACCGCCAATTCAATATGATCATGGCTGATCATCCAGAATCAATACCCTGTTCCTGCTTTCTCCCCATATCCCACGATTCTGTTAGCCCTAAGAGCTATATCTAACTCCCTCTTGAATGCATCCGGTGAATTGGCCTCCACTGCCTTCAGAAAATTCCACAGATTCACAACTCTCTGGCTGAAAACATTTTCCCTCATCTCAGTCCTAAATGGCCTACCCCTTATTCTTAAACTGTGACCCTTGATTCTGGACTCCCCCAACATGGGGAACATTTTTCCTGCATCCAGCCTGTCCAATCCCTTAAGAATGTTACATGTTTCTATAAGAATCCCTCTCATCCTTCTAAATTCCAGTGAATACAAGCCCAGTTGATCCATTCTTTCATCATATGTCAGTCCCACCATCCCTGAAATTAACCTGGTGAACCGATTGTGCACTCCCTGAGTAGCAAGAATGTCCTTCCTCAAATTAGGAGACCAAAACTGTGCACAATACTCCAGGTGTGGTCTCACCAGGGCCCTGTACAATTGCAGTAGGACCTCCTAGCTCCTCAACTCAAATCCTCTCGCAATGAAGGCCAACATTATCTTTCTTCACTGCCTGCTGTACCTGCATGCTTACTTTCAGTGACTGATATACAAGAATACCCAGGTCACGTTGCACCTCCCCTTTTCCAAATCTGTCACCATTCAGATAATAATCTGCCTTCTTTTTCTCCAAGATACAAGTATTTTCAATGTTCCAGTGCAGTTGCTTCGTAACACCAAAGGGCCTGTCCCACTTAGGCAACTTTTTAGGAGACTCTGCGCTCGCCTCATGATCACCACATGGTCGCCACATGGTCGTCACATGTTCGCTGGTGGTCTCTAGTGAGTCTTCTTCATGGTCGCGAGGAGTTCCCGCATTTAGGGAACTAGTCGCGGCCTCAGTATGGTCGCCGCAAATTTTGCAACATGTTGAAATATTTTCTGAGACCAAAAACTGGTCGCCATGGAGAAAAACTATAATCCTGTAGTCGTGGGTGCAGTTGTAGTGGGATCGCCATGTAGTTGTACGTAGTCGAGGTAGTCATAGGTAGTTTTAATTAACTGCCTTTGCTGACCGGGGATTTTCATTAGCTCATTAGGGAAATAAAACGTAAACACGAGTTTTCAGAAGCAAGGATAACCGACCGGTAATGCTAAATGCCTGCCAAACTTCACAGCTGTGTATCTCTGGCTTATTGAAAGTTGTCTGGCTTCTTAAAAGTGTCTTCACCCCTTCTCCCCCCTTCTCCCCACCCCCCGTTCTCACCTCCCCCCCCTCTTTTAAAGGACTTACCGTACACTGTGCTACCATCTTAACCTTCCCGTTCATCGCAGTACGTGTCTGTATCACCTTGGCTTTGCGTCGATTTCAGACAGCGCTCCTCCACCTTTGCGATGTTTGTGTGTGTGTGTTGCACTCTGACAGTCGCCGTTCCTTTTCCTAGTTTTTCAGGTGAGTGCCGCGAACTTGACAGTCGCCAGCAGTCCGCTGAAAAATCACCCAAGTGGGACACACAAGAGACTGCAGATGCCAGAAACTTGAGTAAAACACAAAGTGCTGGAGGAACCTAATGAGTCAGGCAACATCTGGAAAAGGAAAGGACAGGTGATGATTTGGTTCAGGACTCTTCTCGAGTCTGAAGAAGGGTCCTGACCTGATACGTTGCCTGCTGATTCCTTTCCCCAGATGTTGTATCACCTGCAGTTTTTCTCCAGCACTGTTTAGATGAGAATAGACACAAAATTCTGGAGTAACTCAGCAGGACAGGAAGCATCTCTGGTGACATTTCAGGTTGAGACTCTTCTTCAGATTCTGAAGACGTCAGACTTCATGACTCCAGAGATGCTGCCTGTCCCGCTGAGTTACTCCAGCATTTTGTGTCTACCTTCGGTTTAAACCAGCATCTGCAGTTCCTTCTTTCACTGTTTAGATGAGACTCATTAAAGCTACTTAATTATTATTTGGAAAATATTGCATTACGTTCCAATGACCTGGAATGAAGGTTCTCAATTTGACCTGCCACCTATACTTGTGCCATAAGTTAAGTTGCACAGCTTCCTTTACCTGCTCCAGTTGCCATGACTCCATGGTCCCTCTCGTGATCACGTGGAGTCTAGACCAGGTGGTCCCCAGCTCGGACCAGAACGGCCTTTGACCATTCAGTCCAGTGGAAAGCATCACTGTTTCTAAATACCTCTGGTGTGCTGACACTTTCACTGACAGTTAAATGTTTTTGAATAATTAAGAACATACATTTTTTAAATTATTTTAGAAATCACTCAAGAAAAATTTGATTAAAAATAATGCATTTACTTAAGATTCATTCAACAACTGTAATTTTAATTAAAATGTAAATCTAGCACCAAATAAAATGAAAGAACAAACGTTAAAATAGACATCCATTTAATACATGAATAGTTCTTTGCATGTTCACTCGTGTGGCTGATGTGAAGCTGAGGAATTGAATGCAAGAAGATAGACACAAAATGCTACAATAACTCAGCGGGACAGGCAGCATCTCTGGAGAGAGGGAAGGGTGACGTTTCGGGTTGAGACCCTTCTTCAGACTGAGGTCAGGGGAGAGGGAGATATATAGATAAGGAAGTGTAAGATGTGAAAATAGGACAAAGGCAATGGAGATCAAGGAAAACGGAGAATGGATCATTGTTAGCTGGGAGAAGGTGATAACAACAGAATTGAATGCAAGGTGTATCCGATTCCTCAGCCACTGCATACTGGTGCTGCTCTGGAGGTGAGTATCAGAGAAGGAGGTCAGTTGTAACTGCTCCTAACCCCAGTATGTTTCTGACTTCCACGTCGCAGAACAGGAGAGGGCAGATGTGCAGCAGTTCCCTGTGGAACCATCAAGAGCTTCATGCTTGGGAGGTATGTGTCTGCTATCACCGGTGCCAACACACACAAATAAAATTCTGCTCTACATGCATCCTTTCATGAATTTTGCAGACCATTTCTTGTTTTCCTATTCTCTTTTGTTTTGGTGAAATAAATCTTGACTATCACAACTTTGATCTTTCTATTCCCGGTATTGCTCCACTAACTCCCTGCTTTGATCTCTGCATCTCACAGCTCTGTTCTCTATTTCCAGGCTCCATCCAACAATCTGCACTTAACATTCCTACTTATTGATTTATCCTTTTTGATAAAGTCACTGTTAAAATTGACTTTACATTCCAAATCAGAATTATTTTAGTCTTAAAAGGGGATTTAGTAATGAGGTCTGAACAAAGCTTTATAGTTGGGAATATGGAAAAATAAGAAGTTAGGTTTGAAGTGTGAGTGCGTCAACGAAAGTGCTTAATAAGATTGGTGAAATGCATACACAAATAACCAAGTAGGAATGCAAGTCTGTAATGGTAACCTGAACATGGTTTAACATGAGGCACAATGGTTTTAATTCTTAATTATATCATACACAAGATATACAGAAAAGGCAGGGAAGGAAGTAACGGTTTCTGGAATTGTTGATGCAGTGGAATATTTTCGAGAAAAGGGAAAGTCTGCTCCAAGTAATTTAGATTGAAAAACAGTCCATAACCAGAACTCCGCTGTAGCCTCACGGCACCAACACATCATCTCTACTTGGTTAGACACAAAAAGCTGGAGTAACTCATCGAGTCAGACAGCATCTCTGGAGAAAAGGAATAGGTGACGTTTCGGGTCGAGACCCTTCTTCTGAACCGAGAAGGAAAGCGAAACGAGAGATAGAGAGGATGACGTAGAGAGATATTGAACAAATGAATGAAAGATATGCAAAAATGTAATGACGGTAAAGGAAGCAGGCCAATGTTAGCTGTGTACAAGGTGAAAATGTGTACAGACAATGAAACTTAACCTGATGACTGAAGCTGGTACGACTTGTGTGGGGGAGGAATGGAGAGAGGGGATGCAAGGGATACTTGAAGTTAGAGAAATTAATATTCATGCCACTAGGTTGTTCCTGCTCATCTCTACTTGGAGAGTGCACAAGCCTTTCTAAGTAGAAACATTTTGCACATAGCGTTCGCGACCAAGAATGAATTTATACCCTGGAGAGCTTTAGGAGAAAATTCCAAATCTCAGGGTCAAAGCAACTAGAGTAAAGCTGCCCAGGATGGAGTGATTAGAATTACAGGAACACAAGAGACCAGACTGGGAAAGCAGCTAGACATAAATGCCTTCAGGGTTGGAAGAGGTTGCAGAGATGGACTTTCTTGGAGGGTTAAGTTGATGGGTAGACTCGAAAAGAATGAGGATTATAATGTTATAAGACTAGAATTTATTTTTCTGTTTTTCACTGGCAAAGAATCAGGAATGCACAGTATGCTAATGCTGTTTTAATAAGTCTCATGATGATTCCCTACTTTGCTTGACAGCATTCTCAGAACAGTACCGCAGATAACAGTACCACAGGGTTTCCCTGCACTGTGATGCACTGTGTCACTGTCACCACATGCACTTTTGTTTGACAATTCTAAGGGAATGTGCAGGTGCTGATTCAGAGCCTTGCATCAATGACCACAAGCTCCAGTGTTCAAAAGAGCATAGCCTAATTTCTTCAACCGCTGGTGAGTGCTGCTGCTCCAAGAATGAGATGAGAGAGGTCAGGATCCAGTGGGCATGGATTCCAAGACAACCGGAGACCCTTTTCTGCTGCAGCCTTCATCCGCCGTCCCAGCCGTTGTGACGCTCCACTAAAGTCAGCCATCGTCCACCGTTGAGGTCTTGGTTGGATTGCTCTTTGTCAGGGACCTCCCCCTCGACCTTACCGCCATGGGTGGCCCTACCAGGAGCATAGCTCCAGACGGCATCGCTCTCAGGATCTCAAGACCACACAAGCATCTCCACCACGGCAAGGTGACAATCCACACTCACACACTCACTCACATACACACTCACTCATGTACACACACACATACTCACTCATACACTCACACAGACACACTCACACACTCATACACATTCACACACATACACTCTTGCACACATTCACTCATGTACACACTCACTTACCCTTACACACTCACTCACATACACACACTCACTCTTACACACACTCACTCAGATACACTCACATACACACACTCACTCACATATACACACTCACATACATGCTCACATACACACTCACTCATACACACTCACACACACGCAGACACATTTACACACACACTCACTTTCACACACACACTCACTTACACACACTCACTTACACCCACTCACACACACACACACACTCTGATCCACACTCTCACATACACACAGACACTCACACACACAGACCTACATTCACAGATACACACACACACTTACATCAGACACTCACATATTCAATTTCAATGTCACACATCATCTGCAAAATCATAATCAGTAACTCTGCTTCTCTCTCCACAGATGCTGTCTGAACTGTTGATTATTTACAAATTTTTCTATCTTTATTTCGTAATTGCATATATCACAATGAAATATTAATGGCAACATTGAATTCAGGCACAATGGATTTTGATGATGTCTATTAGAATATTGTGTAATAAGGAAAAAGTTTTCACTGTACCTTGGTACATGCAACAATGGGCAATGTGTTACGTAGCACGTTGCCTCAGTGGTAGAGTTACTGCCTTAAACCCCTGTCTCACGGTGCGAGTTGGCCCACGAGTGACCCCGAGTTTTCACTCGTGGTGATCACGTACAGCCAACATACCGGGAACGTCGGAACTCGCGCGATCAACTTGTCCACTCGTGGCGCTAACGGCAGGTACCCGTGAAACTTGTGAACTCGTGAAAAAAGTCAAACATGTTTGACTTTTTCCACGAGTCAAATTTCATGGTCAAGTTTAAAATTGAAACATTTAAACTTGTTGTAATATCGTAGTGGCCCGTGCGTTAACTTTAGTGATCCGTGCGTCTACCGTGGGAACTCTTTAATAGACACAAAATGCTGGAGTAACTCGCGGACCAGGCAGCATCTCTGGAGAGAAGGAATGGAGTCGAGACCCTTCTTCAGACTTACCCAAAACGCCACCCATTCCTTCTCTCCAGAGATGCTGCCAGTCCCACTGAGTTACTCCAGCATTTTGTGTCTATCTATACTTTAGTTTCGGATATGATCAAGTGTAAGAAACGCAAACCAGACTACTTTCACATCAGAGAATCCTAATGTTCCTAATTTGGCCGAGGCACTTCACTGTCCGTGTGTAGGAAGGAACTGCAGATGCTGGTTTACACCGACGATAGACACAAACATGCTGGAGTAACTCAGCGGGACAGGCATCGCATCTGGAGAGAAGGAATGGGTGATGTTTCGGGTCGGGACCCTTCTTCAGACTACCCGCTCATTCTTCCCTCGTCGATGTGAACTTGTGGGGGTGCGAGGAATCGGGCGTCGCTGGGTAAGGGGAAGAGAGGTTTTACTGCTGAATTATGCGCAACAGAAGCATGAAGTGGGGGTAAGGTCCGTTTAAACTATCTTGTCGTCCCCCCCCCCCCCCCCCCCCCCCCACAATGTTGGGAGAGAGAGGGAAGAGAGTTGTGCAAACAAACCACGGGAGACTGCATCTTTGGAGGGAAATCATAAAATGTATAGGGATGTTTCGGGCCGGGACCCTAAAGGTTGACTACCCGTTTCGCAGATGCCGTTCCTAGCCCCCCTCTCACTCCTCCCCACCCATAGTCTTTGCCTTCTCCCAATTCCACCATCCCTCGCCCCACCCCCCCCCCAAAACCTGTCCTCGCCTGAACTGCTGAAAATAACCGAGTGCTTTAAATGCGAATCCCGGACTGCAGCAACAACACACGCCCTGAGCGGGAGAGCAACTTGGTAACTCAAGAGCAAACGGGAGGGGAACTTGGTAACTCTGGAGACGATTTCGGAACATCACAGATTACCATACCCGTGGGAACTCGCCACAAACACTTGCACATCAACTTGGAATATCGTACACAACCACGAGTCTGTCACTCTGGGTCACTCGTGTGTCAACTCGCACCGTGAGACAGGGCCTTTACCGCACCAGGGACCTGGGTTTGATCCTGACTACGGGTGTTATCTGTACAAAGTTTGTACCTTCTCCCCGTGACCTGCATGGGATTTCGCCAAGATCTTTGGTTTCCCCCCACATTCCAAATTACAGTGGGATCTGGGGGGTCCTTGTTCATTAGTCACTGAAAGTAAGCAGGCAGTGAAGAAAGTAAATGGCATGTTGATCTTCATAACAAGAGGAGTTGAGTATAGGAGCAAAGAGGTCCTCCTGCAGTTGTACAGGGTCTTAGTGAGACCACACCTGGAGTATTGTGTGCAGTTTTGGTCTCCAAATTTGAGGAAGGACATTCTTGCTATTAAGAGAGTGCAGCATAGGTTCACGAGGTTAATTCCCGGGATGGCGGGACTTATGTTGATAGATTGGAGCGACTGGGTTTGTATACTCTGGAATTTAGAATGATGAGGGGATCTTATCAAAAAATAAAACATAATAGTAAGATTAAACGAGAATTACGATGAGGGATTACGTGAAGAAGCCCCGCCAGGCACATGCGCGTCATACTTCAGAGCAGCGGCGTGAAAACACAGAAACTATAGCCAAAGTGATATAGTAAGACTCAGAAGACTAGAACTACCAGATGATCTTTGCAATTATGACGGCCGGGAGCGGCGGGCACATAATCCCTCATCGTAACTCCTCATAAAATAAAGATCAAACTTCAAACTGGTAAGTTCTTGTTTAATCTTACTATTTTACGTCGGAGTTACATGAGTGACTACGTGAAGATTTCAAAGCTCTGTGATTTCATGCCGTAGATCCATTCCATACGACACACTGCTTCAGTTGACACAGTAGTGAATAAATAATGTATTGAACATTGAAAATAATTATCCAACAATTATTTTAATAATAATAATAAACAAAAGACAGTAATAACCCCTCTATCCCAGGGGGAAATTACAAATGAAATTTATAAAAACAAAGCAAATCAAATCAAACGAAGCCCAAGACAGCATGCCCTGGCACTGTTTATCATAAAATTTAGAAAACGTTGATTCATTAGACCATCCTGCGGTCCGAGGATTTGGTCTAGCGGCACGTCCTGCGCCTTCACTGCAAATGTTGATGCCGCCCTGGTGGAATGAGATTTAAACACATGAGTGTCCACTCCAGCACAATCCAAAACCTGTTTTAACCATCTAGAAATAGTTTGTACTGACACTTTTTAATGAGGTTTTTTGTGGCTGATGAGCATTGCTGTCTCAGAACCTCTGAGATTCTTAGTTACCTCGATATATTGACTCAGGTGCTTAACTACGCATAACGTTTGGTCAACCGGATATGCTTTAAAGCTTACTTTGGTTCCGGCCATTCCTGGCCTGCTTTGTTTGATGAAATCATACACATAAAACGTAACGTTATCTGCAGAAAAATACATACTATCTAGTCGTAACTTTTGCAATGTTTGCACTCGTTGCGCTGAAACGAGTGCCGTGAGCATAACCACTTTAAGTGTTAACTTCTGAAAAGACAATGACGTAATTGGAGCCCATTGCCGAAGCAGTGTGAGAACTATACTGACATCCCAGATTTCTGTATATCTAGTCTTAGGAGGATTTTTGGTAAAGATTCCTCTCATGAATCGGGACACTAACAGATGAGACCCGATAGATTGTTGTTCTGAAAACTGCCCTAAATAGGAGGACAAAGCACTCCGAGCACTATTAATGGCACTATAACTCAAGTGTTCATCAAAATGCACCATAGCAAGGAACTCCAATACATCCGGTATGCTTGCAGTATGATAAGATATATTTGACTGTAAACAAAACATCTCCCATTTCTTAATATGAGATATATATTGTCTCTTAGTGCCATCTCTCCAAGCTGCAATTATCACATCCATGGTCCTACTCGACAGTCCAAGGCCTTGGAACGGTCTGGTCAGAATCTGCAGTTCAACAAATTAATACGGTCATGTAACGGATGACTTTCTCCTGTTACTGGATGTACCAACAAATGACTGCACTTGGGGACAGTCATGAATGGCTGAGTCATCATTCTGAGCACCAATGGGAACCATGGCTGTGTAGGCCAGTCCGGAACCACCAAAACGCCTGAGGCGGAGTCCTGCTCTATTTTGGCGAGACATTGCCTAATCAGGCAGAATGGGGGAAAAGCATAAAAGAATGTACATCCCCAATGTAGCAAGAAAGCATCCACCGCTACTGCTCCTGGATTTGGTTCCCATGAAACATATTTAGGCAACTGGTGATTTAGCCTGGATGCAAAGAGATCAATATCTGGCAAACCATAGCGGCTGACAATCATTTAAAAAACATCAGGATTTAACATCCATTCTATGTTGCCATTACATTTTCATGACCTGTTGTCTGCCACCACATTGTCTCTAGCTGGTAGGTACATAGCTGAGACCCAGATGTTTCTGGAAATACACCAGTGCCACATGAGGTTGGCCAGATTATCACATGATACTGACCTTATTCCTGCCATGGGATTGATATATGCCACAGCGGTGGTATTATGAATCTGGAGTTGAACATGTAAATCATTCATTGTTGAACAATAAGCTTTTAATCCATAGAATATACCCAACAATTCTAAATAATTTATACCATGCTTGTGCAGGATTAAATCCTCTTGAACACTCCATCTACCACCACAGCTACACTCGCTGTCAGTAGCTCTGCATCCGAGAGCACTCACATCTGTCTGTACAAACACTGAAGGTTGCTGAACCAAAATGTTTTTGGTAGTTTGAACAATATTGATAATCCACCATTGTAATTCAGCTATGGCTCTGGTTGGTAACTGCATAGGTCTATCAAAATGACCTACATGTTCTTTTAGTGCTTGTTCTCTAGCTCCTCACAGACTTTGATAGTGCAGAGGTCCAAACTCCATCGCAGGGAAAGCTGCTACCAATTTACCAATAACACTGGCTACTTCCCGGATGGAGGGATATTGTTTTTCAGTGATATTATTTTACAGACCTCCCTGATCTCCACATACTTGGCTGTAGGCAAAGTCACTGACATATCAACGGAATCAATGACAAATCCAAATAATCAATTTTTTGGGATGGCTGTAACTTGGATTTTGTTGGATGGACTAGAAACCCTAACCTTTCAAACAGGTGTTTGGTTGCTGAAACCGATTCCTCAGCTGTCTCCTGAGTGTTGCTTATGATTAAAATATCATCTAAATAAGCCATTACAATGTGGTTCTGGGCCCGAAGTAGCTCCAGCACTGGTTTCAACAATTTCGTGAACAGCCTAGGAGCTGAGGTTAACCCTTTGGGTAATGCTTTAAATTGCCACAGCTGTCCCATCCAACTAAATTTCAAGTATCTCTGATACTGATGATGAATTGGTACTGAATAATATGCATCTTTCAGATCTATAGTTGCCATATAACAGCCTTGTGATAACAGCTGTTTAGCAGTATTGAAGGTGTCCATTTTAAAATGCCTATACTGAACATAGGAATTTAACTGGGTTTCGGTCCAGAATGATCCTACATCCCCCATCTTTTTTTCTGTCTGGGGAATACATTGGACACAAATTGGTGAGGATGATTAGTCGTCCTCTCAATTACCCCTTTTTAGGATAAAATCGTAATTTCTTCTTTTACCTGCTGAGTTTCTGGTGCCAAAAAAACCCCAATACTCTATTCGGCATATTGTGTACAGGCGGATCAATTCCTGAGATAAACTCTATTCGAGCCTGACACAGTGTCTAGTATAAACTGATCAGATGTTATGCAGCACCATTCATCATAAAACAATTGCAACCTACCCCCAACCGGAGATTGTTCCCCAGAAATCTTATCCTGGAGAGAATGAATCACCTGTACCTGTACAACATATATAACATATAACATATAACAATTACAGCACGGAAACAGGCCTTCTCAGCCCTTCCAGTCCGTGCCGACCATTTATTTTCCCCTAGTCCCATCTACCTGCACTCAGACCATACCCCTCCATTCCATGGTTCTCACCAGCTCCAGGATACGATTATGGAAGAGACAACCACAAGATATAAAACACCTGTTAATTGTGCATCGCTCAAGGTGCCCACCGTCAAGTCTGCAATATGGGCACAAATGAGCGCAACGATGTGGGGACAGGAAATCAGGTTTCAGCGCGTCCTCAAGTTGGTGGCAGCAGGCATCACTGCATTTGGGAAAATGATCCAGGGGACACCAATGTCTGGTACTCAACAAGATATGCTGGCCCTGTTCTGCAACGCCTATTTTGAGGTTAATTGCATAAGGAAGATAGCTATCAAACGGACGCTGAACCCAAAATTTGCAGCTTTGTGCAGGGCTACGAACATCCAAGCCCCAGACTATTTATTCGGGGTCGACCTCGTCAAACAAATCAATGACATGAAGGACGAGGCCAAAACCATGAAAACTCATTAAAACATACGTCCCTTCTCCCAGGATACCATCTTGCAGGTTGGGTTCAGCGCGAAGGGGGTCAGACCCAGGGGCAGGGCCAAGCAGAGTGGCAGTGGGACGATGGTTTTACCTACCGATGTATCCCAGCTCAACCCCAATATGGGAAGAAGGAGAACTTCGAGCCGAGTGGTGGCTGTGTGGAATGAGCTTCCAGCTGAAGTGGCGGAGGCAGGATCGATTTTAACATTTAAAAGTAAAGTGGATAGGTATAGTGGGAAGAGCAACAGTCAAAGTAACTATGGGAGTCAGTGGGTTTACAATGGACATCAGCATCTATACCTTCAAGGTCAGCAGAGGAGCAGCAGGTGAATGAGCGAGTGTGGGGATTGGCCGTAGAAGTTAAAGCCTTGGTGAGTTTTTCCAGAGCGGTCATTTAAAAACGGTAACTAAATTTGTAAATCAGCTAATTCGTTAATTGAACAGGAAATAAAAGTAGGGGTTGCTCTAGGGGGAGTGACCTTGTTGAGATTAAGTGCCTTGGTGAGTAAAGTGTGAGTCTTTGGCGAGGAGGCTGAGGCAAGGAGGCTACACTTAATTCAAAATTTGTGATTTTTGTCGACTGAGGAATGTTGCAGGCTAGTTGGTTCAGTGGGAAGTCAGGGTGTGGGAAGTTGGGGACACCGCTGGTGCTTCTGAAAACTATACCTGCAGAAATTGTGTCCAGGTGCAGCTCCTGAATGGACATGGTGCGGAACTGGAGAAGCAGCCGGATGACCTCTGGGCCATTGGGGAAAACAAGAGTTTCCTAGACAGGACCGACCGTGAGGTTGTCACACCAAGGATCCAGGAAGAGTGAAGGTGGGTGATAATGAGAAAGGGGAGTAAATGTGGAATGCAGGAGACCCCGGTGGCTGTATCTAGTGAAAACAGGTACACCCTCTTTGGAGCATATGACACGACAAGATTAAGTGGTAGCCAGGGCTGTGATTCCAACCCTGGTGCCGGGGCTCAACGGGGAAGAGTGGCGCAGGCAGAGCCGTAGTGGCGGGATACTCCATCATCAGAGGTGCGGACAGGAGATTCTGCGGCAGCAGGCGAGACTCCAGGATGGTGTGTTGCCTCCCTGATGCCAGGGTCCAGGACGTCATGGAGCATCTGCACGGCATCCTCAAGAGTGAGCGGGAGCAGCCGGAGGTTGTTGTGCATATTGGCACAAACGATATAGGTTGGAAGAGGAAGGAGGTTCTACAACAATAATTTATGGAATATTGCAGAGGACTGAAAAGCAGGACAAGCAGGGTAGTGATCTCAGGATTGCTTCCAGTACCTCGAGCTAGTGAAGGTAAGAATAGGAAGATAGGGGACATTAATGTGTGGCTGAGGAGTTGGTGCAGGGGCAGGGATTCAGATTTCTGGATCATTGGGATCTCTTCCAGGGCAGGGGTGACCTGTATAAAAGGGACGAGTTGCACCTAAACTGGAGGGGAACCAAAATCCCGGCAGGAAGGTTTGCTAATGCTCAGCGGCAAGGTTTAAACTAGATTGGCAGGGAGGTGGGATCTCATGCAGGACAGAGACATGTGGGAGGCTAGAAGTTGGTATGGAGGGTGATGTGGGAATGGTTAGTGGACAGAATAGGCAGGTGAAAGGCCAAGAGCGCGTATTTTAATGCAAGGGCCTGACAGGTAAGGCAGATGAGCTCAGGTCGTGGATAAATACGAGCGGCTGGGACATTGTAGCCATGACTGAAACCTAGTTAAGCGAGAGGCAGCACTGGGGTACAGGAGCTTCAGGAGACACAGGGGTGAGGGAAAAAGAGAGGGGGGGTTGGGGGGTTGCATTGTTGGTTCAGGAGGCTGTCACGGCAGTGGTCAGAGGTGACATTATGGATGGTTCATCTAGTGAGGCTGTATGGGTGGAGCTGAGGAACACGAAAAGGATGATCACCTTGTTGGGGGTGTTACAGACCCCCAAATAGTCAACGGGAATTAGAAGAACAAATGTGCCAGGAGATTGAAGACAGCTGGAGGTCAAATAAGGTTGTTGTAGTCGGGGATTTTAACTTTCACAATATAAATTGGGAAAATCATAGCATGAAGGGTTTAGATGGGGTGCAATTACTCAAACGTGTTCAGGAGAGTTTTCTTAAACAGTATGTAGAGGCCCCCACACGTGAGAGGGCAACACTGGATATAGTATTGGGAATTTGGGAAGGGCAAGTTAATGAAAAGTTTGTGGAGGAGCCTTTTGGGCCAGTGACCACAGTCGATTAGGTTTAAGACAGTTATGGATAGGGACGGAGTGGATCCATGTGTTAAAATGCTCAACTGGGGTAAGGCCAACTTTGAGGGTATGAGAGAAGGTCTCGCTCAAGTTGACTGGAGCAGGTTATTTGAGGAGAAAGGAACATTGGCCAAGTGGGATGTTTTTAAAAGTGAACTGAAGAAAGCTCAGGATGTGTACGTCCCCGTTAGAGTGAAGGGCAAAACAGGCAAATGTAAGGAAGCTTGGCTGACGAGGGAAATTGAGGCGTTAGTCAAAAACAAGAAGGATGCAAGGGACAGGTATGGGCAGCTGGCATCAAATGCATCCGTGGAGGAGTTTTGGGAACTAAGGAGTAAATTAAAAAAGGAAATCAGAAGGGCAAAAAGGGGCCAGGAGATAGCTCTGGCGTGTAGCATTAAGGATAATCGCAAAAGATTTTATAAATACATAAGGCGGGAAAAGGTCACTAGAGAGAGAGTGGGACCTCTCAGGAATCAAAGCGGTCACCGCTGTGTGGAGTCACAGGAGATGGGCAAGGTACTAAATGAGTATTTCTCCTCTGTATTTACTAAGGAGAAAGACAGTAGGACGGAGGAACTTGGAGCAGTCACTGCAAGTGTCTTGAGAGCAGTCAGGGTTACTGTCGAAGGACTACTGAAGGTACTGCCGTGTTTGAAGGGAAACAAATTTTTAGGGCCTAATCAGATATATCCGAGGACATTGTGGGAAATGAGAGAGGAAATTGCAAGAGCCCTGTTGAAATTTACGAGTCGTTCTTAAATACAGGAGAGATGCTGGAAGACTGGAGGGTGGCAAATGTTGGGCCTCTTTTCAAGAAGGGCTGCAGGGAATATGCTGTAGTTGATGAGTTACTGGAGAGTATTCTGAGGGATAGGATATACAGGCATTTGGATGGGCAAAGGCTGATTAGGGATAGTCAGCATAGTTTTATACGTGGGAGGTCGTGTCTCACAAATCTGATTTTTTTTGAAGACGTGAACAAAAAAGTTGATGAGGGCAGAGCTGTAGATGTTTTGTACATGGACTTCAGTAAGGCGATCGACAAGGTTCTGCAAGGTAGGGTGATCTGGAAGGTTAGATTGCGTGGGATCCAAGGAGAGATAGCTGAATGGATAGCAAATTGGCTCCATGGAAGGAAGCAAAGGGTGATAGTGGGAGGTTGTTTCTCGGACTGGATGCCTGTGACTAGTGGTGTGCCTCAGGGTTCGGTGCTGGGCCCATTACTGTTTGTCATCTACATCAATGATTTGGATGAGAACACATGGCAAGATTAGGAAGTTTGCTGCTGATAGAAAAGGTAGTGGTTTTGCAGATTGTGAAGATAGTTGTGAAAGATTGCAGCAGGGTCTGGATCGATTGGCCAGGTGGGCGGAGGAACGGTTGATGGAGTTTAATACAGAGAAGTGTGAGGTGTTGCATTTTGGGATGTTGAACAAGGACAGAACCTACACAGTAAATGGTAGGTCTCTGGGTAGTGTTGTAGAGCAGAGGGATCTAGGAATACAGGTGCCTGGTTCCTTGAAGGTTGAGTCGCAGGTAGATAAGGTGCTCAAAAAGGCTTTTGGCAATTTGGCCTTCATCAGTCAGAGTATTGTGTATAGAAGTTGGGAGGTCATGTTGCAGTTGTATAAGATGTTGGTGAGACGGCATTTAGAAAATTGTGTTAAGTTCTGGGCACCATGTTATAGGAACGTTATTGTCAAGCTAGAAATGATTCAGAAAAGATTTACAAGGATGTTGCCAGGACTAGAGGGTGTGAGTTATCGGGAGAGGTTGAGTAGGCTGGGTCTCTATTCCATGGAGAGCAGCAGGATGAGGGGAGATCTTATAGGGGAATACAAAATCGCAAGAGTAATAGATCGGGTAGAGTCTTTTGCCTAGAGTAGGTGAATCGAGGTCCAGAGAACATAGGTTCAAGGTGAAGGGGAAAAGATGTAATAGGAATCCGAGGGGTAACTTTTTCACAAAGGATGGTGGGTGTATGGAACAAGCTGCCAGAGGAGGTAGTTGAGGCTGGGACTATCCCATTGTTTAAGAAACAATTAGACAGGTACATGGTTAGGACAGGTTATGAGGGATATGGACGAAGCGCAGGCATGTGGGACTAGTGTAGCGGGTACACTGTTGGCCAGTGTGGGTGAGTTGGGCCGAAGGGCCTGTTTCCACACTGTATCACTCTAGTATGCAGCCATCCCTTCAGATGGAGGTAGGGAGATCGAGACAGGGGAGAGAGGGTCAGAGGTAATACAAATGAATTTGAGGGCAGGATGGAAGCTAGTAGTCAAGTTGTGCAGGAGACAGCACTGATGAAGCTGTCAATAAAATACAAGGGCTTTCTGAGTTACAGATGAACTAGCTAATAGAAATTTGGCTTTACGTACTGTATATTCCCTCATAGATATTGAAAACATTTTGCAAGACAGTAATGATAATAATTACATGTTTTGTGATGTTCATTATTGACTGAGCACTGCACGAATTCCACTAGCTTGATTTAAGGTGAATATTTGATTAAATAATAGAATTTCAGCAGTACATAGAGTACCATGATATGGGCAGCCTATAGAAACCAGATACTTTTGACGTGGAGCGGCACCTGCTGGAACCTTGGGGTAGTCGAACTCTTCTATTGGCTACCTTGGACACATTACCGTGGGGAGGGGGTTTCGAGCGCTTTACTGGGCAAACCCATTCATTCTGTTCACCACCGTTGTGGTGGCAACACTGTTATTTAGCTGTCTTAAGACCGTCGTTGTTTTCGTTTAACTTTCGTAATAAAGTTCTTTGGAAATCAACCTACCGACTCGACGTCGTAGGGTCACTAACGCAGGAGACAGCATCCTGATTGCTGCCTTTCCTGCAGAACCCGCCCGCGCCCGCCAAGTACGACGGACTCAAGGCCCTCCTCCTGCACACTTTCGGGCTCAGCCGCTGGGATCACGCCGCCCGCCTCCTGCACATGGACAGTTTGGGGGATCGCAAGCCGTCCGTGCTCATGGCCTAAGATGCTTGTTCTCATGGACGGCCACTGTCCGCGCCTGCTTTTCGAGCAAGCCTTTTTAGAACAGATGCCGGATGACGTCCGCCTCATGCTCGCGGGCACCGATTTCGCCGACCCTCTGCAGCTCGCCGAACAGTCCGACGAACTTTGGCTGGCGAAGCAAAGGTGCATTAATGGTGCCACCAAGATGGCGGCACCATTAATGGTGAGTCCGCGCCAGTGTGCCCTTCGGCTCAGCGTGACCACCACGAAGCCCCGCCCACGAGTTCCAACGTGGCGCCACAGCACTGATCCGGGACCCGCGATATGCACCGATGGTGTTTTTATCACTTCCAATGGGGCACTGAGGCCCGATACTGCCACCAACCCTATACGTTACAGGGAAATGCCTCGGCCAATCATCTGTAGAGGTGATCACGATCGGCCCAAACAACCGCCTCTACGTCCACGACCGCCACTCCGGCCGACGTTTTCTAGAGCACTCTAGTGCCATTGTCAGCATCCTCCCGCCGACCGGGCATGACACTCATGGTGGTACGTGGGGTCCTGTGCTCATGGCCGTCAACGGGAGCACCATCTGCACTTACGGTACATGGACCCTCTAACTACCTTCAACTTTTATCATGGCGGACGTCGCCCAGACGCTCCTGGGATCCGATTTCTTGTGTGTATTTTCCCTCGTCGTGGATGCATGGGGCGGTTGCATGACTCCGTGATCGGCCATCGGCTTCACTGCTCCGTGGCCCCGCCCACACCGGACACACAGCTCAGCATCATCGCCGAGGTCGATGGTCCATATGCCTCCTTGATCTTTGACCTTCCTGAGCTCCTCACACCCAGTTTCAATGGGGCGGCCCCTAAACACGGAGTCGTACACCACATCCCTACTGAGGGTCTCCCGGTACATGCCTGGGTGCGCCGCCTCATGGCGGACAAGCAGCGCATCACCTGGCATAAGTTTTGGCTAATGGAGGACATGGGGATTGTCCAGCGGTCGGACAGCCCGTGGGTCTCCCCGCTACATATGGTCCCGAAAGCATCTGCGGGGTGGAGACCTTGCGGGGATTACCGGTGTCTGAACGCCATGACCGCGGCAGACCGCTACCCAGTGCCCCATATTCAGGACTTCTCCGCACATCTCGAGGGTGCCGCTTTCTTTTAGAAAGTTGACCTCGGCCGGGGATACAACCAGATCCCCGTGCACCCCGACGATGTCCCGAAAACCATGACGATCACCCCGTTCGGCCTCTTTGAATTGCTCCGTATGCCGTTTGGGTTAAAAAATGCCACACAGGCATTCCAACGACTTATGGACCAGGCCTTTTGTGTTTATTTATCTGGACGACATCCTGGTCTTTAGCCCCTCGCAGGACAAGCACGCTGCCCACCTTCAGACACTGTTCCAACGCATCCGCGAGCGCGGCCTCGTTATCGACCACACGAAGTGCCAGTTCGGCCTCCACTCCATCTCCTTCCTGGGGCACAGCGTTACTCCGCAGGGCGCTGGCCCGCTACCCACGAAGGTCGAGGCCATTCTGCAGTTTCTCTGGCTGCTCACTGGGAAAGGGTTACAGGAGTTTGTCGGCATGGTGAATTTCTATCACCGTTTCATGCCGGCAGCTGCTAACTTCATGCACCCCCTATTCCAATGCCTGGCGAGCAAGCCGCAGGAGCTCGGATGGTCCTTGGAGGCAGACGCAGCGTTCGAGGGTGCCAAGGCAGCCCTGGCCAACGCCACCATGTTGGCCGACCGCTCTCACCTCTAGACGATTCAGCTGTGGGAGGCTTCCTGGAGCAGCTCGTAGACGGCGGCTGGCAGCCGCTGCCGTTTTTCAGCCGCCAGCTGCGATCTCCTGAATGTAATTACAGCGCCTTCGACCGCGAGCTCCTGGCATTGCATCTAGCATTTTCGATATTTTCTCGAGGGCCTGGCATTTACCGTTTTCACGGACCACAAGCCCCTCACTTTCGCTCTGGGCGAGTTCTCCGATCTGTGGTCTAGCCGGCAACAGCGGCACCTCGCCTATATATCGGAGTTTACTACCGACATCCAACATATCATCATTGCCGATACCTTGACCCGCCCTGCTTTTCCCTCCGATTCGGCCATTGACCATGGCGTTAACTACGCTGAGCTGGCAGTGGCGCAGTGCGCAGATGCAGACATGGAGGGCTACTGCACCGCCGTTTCTGGTCTTCAGCTGCCTGAAGTGCCGTGCGGGGCTGCGGGCACCAAGGTCCTGTGCGACGTCTCCTTGGGTCGAGCCCGCCCCATCGTTCCTGTCAGTTGGCAACGGCGAGTTTTCGACGCTGTCCACGGTCTGGCCCATCCGTCCATACGAGCGACTTCTGCACTGGTGGTGGCCAGGTTTGTTTGGCACGGGCTCCACAGACAGGTGGCAGCCTGGGCTTGCACCTGTGTTCCTTGCCAGACCTCCAAAGTTCAGCAGCACGTGTGTCCTCTGGTGCAGGAGTTCGAGGTTCCCACGGGCCGGTTCCTGCACATTCATGTCGACATGGTGGGCCCGTTGCCGCCATTCCACGGCGCTATGTACATGCTCACCATAGTTTCACGCGGTGGCTGGAGGCGATCCCGCTCGCTGATACCTCCGCCGTTACTTGCGCGCGGGACCTAGCGACACACTGGATTGCCCGGTTCGGGGTGCCGTCTGACATTTCCACCAACCGGGGGGCACAGTTCACCTCTGCCTTGTGGGTCTTCCCTGGCCCAGCTCTACGGCACCGGGTTGCATCATACAACCGCCTATCACCCGCAGGCTAACGGGTGAACGTTTCCATCGGCACCACAAATCAGCGCTGGGCTCACGGACCCGGACTAGGTGGAGCAGCTGCCGTGGGTCCTCCTCAGCATCCACACTGTCCCTAAGGAAGATTTTGCTGCTTCCTCTGCCAAGCTGGTGTACGCTTCGGCCCTGCTGGTCCCCGGGGAATTTCCCGCCACCAGCGGCCAGGCAGATTCAGCGGCGTTGCTGGTGAAACTCCGGGAGCGGGTGAGCACGTAGGCCCCTGTTTCCACTTCCCGGCACGGTTCGCCTGCGGTGCATGTGCTGGCGGTTTTGCAAAAATGTGCCTATGTTTTTATCCGCAGGGATGCTCACCGCTTGCCCTTGTAGCGAGTTTACGAGGGGCCATTTGGGGTGCTGCGTTCCGGCGTCGCCACTTTCGCTGTGGACGTGGGAGGCCGGGAGGAGTTTGTCTCCATCGGCCATCTCAAACCCGCCCACGTGGAAGTGGACAGCCCAGTGGTGGTCGCCTTGCCCTGACGTAGAGGTCGGCTGCCGGCCATTCCACCTGCACTGAGTGTGCCTGTTTCCCCCAACCCTGTACTTCCTGTTATTTCCGCCCCGTTACCTGATCCCGGCCTTGTTTCGCCGGTCCCCAGTGTTACGACCGCCCCGCCTATGCTGACCATGCGTTCTGGTTGTTGCGTCCGGGTCCCCGCTCAGCTCCGTACCTCGGGTTTTGGGGAGGTCCTGTAGCGGCACCTGCTGGTGCTTTGGGGTAGTCGAACCCTTCGATTGGCTACCTCGGACATGTGACCGTGGGGAGGGGTTTTCACGCGCTTTTCTGGGCAAACCCATTCATTCTGTTAACCACCGTTGTGGTAGCAACACTGTTATTTAGCTGTCTTAAGACCGTCATTGTTTTCGTTTAACTTTCGTAATAAAGTTCTTTGGAAATCAACCTACCATCTCGACTCTGCTAAAGACGTACCAAAACATTGGCTTACTGACATTTTTGTAGAGCAGAACCCTTGCATAACCTGGGGACTGCCTGTATATATGCTGTACACCATAGTGTCCGGTAGTACATATTGTACGTTGAAAATTGGTATATCAAAGCATTAATCAAGATGCAAATTTTTTTGTTGTCATATTTGTTCAGGTTTGTTGTCATATCCACAAATATGGCGAGGCAAATGTACAATGTAAAATCTGGCAATCCAGACCATGTAACAATCCTAAATAACACATAACATTGTAGCGCATGTATCCATGCAAATAGTGTCAGCTTGTTAATGCCCAAAATATAATAACTTTAGGAATGTCGGTAACATGGAGACAACTTCACCTTCGACAGCTGCCAAAAACATCTGGAATTGTGCTTTTATGTTGTTTCAACTGATGCAAATCAGTTTAGAGAGAAGTTCTTACAGTTTGTGACTGTAATCCGACCTCCAGGATTAGATTTCAGACTTGATAATCATTTCCCAATGCTCTGTACAATTTATTGTATATAATGTTCAAATCTTATTTAGGGATTTTCACAATGGATGATGTAAGATGGCAATCACACCAAACATGAATAATCCATAAAGTTATTCCAAACAAATCCATAAACAATGTGTAGTCAATTTACAATCCCCAGCAGATAGTACTTTCGGATAATCACTTATCCTCTTTTCTGATTCAAAAACTTTAGTTCAAAAGTACATTTCTAAACCCCTTGGGCCTCTGAACAAACCGACGATGAATCGAAGTCATACACAGTCTGAAAAGCCCTGTATCTTGGATATGTTATAAATGTGTTATGAAATGACGGTATTAGTTTGCATTGCAGCGCGTGAATACTACAATAATATGTTTTATTCAGGATTACTAAATCTTTGTCATGTTTGGGAATTTGCACATTACTAAAGAACTCTGTTTATATTACAACAACACAGTGAGACATAGCCTGTGCCTTGCAATGAGTGTAAGGTTATAATCTGTTTTCCTTCATACCAACTCTACATATTAATCAAAAATAAGTCAAAAACTATAATTTTCTTCTACCTGAACCTCAGAAATGCAACTGTTTAAACAATAAATTGAATAATCCATAACATCTAACATTTATGCAGGGCAGTGGAAGAAATGTTTTACTTCACTAAGATAAATGTCCTCTATGGATGGCTCAATATTTTTTTATATATTCTGTTACATTGCAGAATATCAATCTAGTTCGATGCACTAGAATTTATTGTAAAATTATATATATATATATATATAGATTATATATAGAATAATATATAGAATTTATTGTAAAATTATATATATGTATATGTATATATATATAATTTATTGTGAAATTATATATATATATAATTTCACAATAAATTATATATATATACATATACATATATATAATTTTACAATAAATTCTAGTGCATAGAACTAGATTGATATTCTGCAATGTAACAGATTAGTAGCATATCCACATTGTTTGATATTAGTTCATGGCATCAGTTGTTTCCATTGTTCCAGCATTACCAAATTCAAAAGAGTGAATAAAGAGTGAATCTGCACCAATGTCATTGTCATAGATGATCCAGTGGCATAGTGATCATAACTACTGGCTCACAGCTCCAGCAACCTGGGTCCAGTGCTGCCTGTATGGAGTTGGCACATTCTCCCTGTGAGTTTCCTCTGGCTACTCCAGTTTCCTCGGGTTGGTAAATTAATTGGCCACAGTGAATTGCCCAAGTGTGTAAGCAAGGTGATGAGAATGGTAAGAGAATAGATTACAAGGAATATTATTGGGAGAATGGGATTGCACCGTGGGCAGGCATGGAAGTGATGGACTGGAATGGCCACCTTTTGTACAGCAAAGAAATGTGAAATATGTTGCGTCTTTTTATAGTCAACTGTTAAATCATTATTACTGTTTCATTAAGGCATTCAGGCCATGTCTTCCTAGAATTAGTGCCAGAAAGACTCTCGACATTCCACATATTTTATTTTGAAAACCAATTTCAAAATTCTGGTGTTCATTTAATATCAGAATCATAGTCATACAGCTTGGAAACGGGCCCTCCTGCCCAGCCTGCCCATGCCTACCAACATGCCCCTTCCACAGTAGTCCCACCTGCCTGCATTTGGCTCATATCCCTCTAAACCTATCCTATCCACGTACCTATCTAAATGTTTCTTAAACATTGTGATAGTACCTGCCTCATCTACATTCTCCAGCAACTCGTCCATATACGTGCCAACCTTTGTGTAAAAAAAGTTGCCCCTTGGGTTCCTATTAAATCTTCCCCCCTCACGTTAAACCTATGCCCTCTGATTCTCAATTCCCCTCTGATTACCGAAGATTATTCCTCTCATAATCTTGTACACCTCAATAAGATCACCTCTCTTCCTCCTGTGGTCCAAGGAATAAAGTCCAAGCCTGGTCAACCTCTCCCTATAGCTTAGGCTCTCAAATCCTGGCAACATCCTCATAATTTTTTTCTGCAACCTTTCCAGCTTAGCAATATTTCTCCTATAACAGTGTGAAAAAAACTGAATGCCATACTCTAAATGTGGCCTCACCAATATCTTGTACAACTGTAACATGATCTCCCAACTTCTATAAATACTCTGGCTGATGAAGGCCAATGTGACGAATGCCATTTTGACCAACCTATATAGTTTAATTTAGAGATACAGCACGGAAACAGGCCTTTCGGCCCACCGGGTCCGTACAATCCAGCGATCTCCGCACATTAACCTACACACATTAGGGAGAATTTTACATTTATACTGACAACCAATTAACCTGCAAACCTGTACGTCTTTAGAATGTGGAAGGAAATCAAATATCTCGCACAGGTCACAGGCAGAATGTACAAACTCCGTACAGCCAAGCACCTGTAGTCAGGGTTTCTGCCATGGTGGGATAATGTTTTACACTGGTCATTAATTATTAGAGAAGTATCCAATGAACTTTGATCAGGTTTGGACACATTTGCCTAAAACAAAATAAAACTGATAATGTTAGAAAGACTCAGCAGCTCAGGCAGCAGCTATGGAGGGAGAAACAGAGTTACTGTTTCAGAACTCATTCTGATGACCGAGATGAGAAGGACTTTTTTCACACAGAGAGTGGTGGGTCTCTGGAACTCTCTGCCACAGAGGGTAGCTGAGGCCAGTTCATTGGCTATATTTAAGAGGGAGTTAGATGTGGCCCTTGTGGCTAAGGGGGTCAGATGGTATGGAGAGAAGGCAGGTACGGGATACTGAGTTGGATGATCAGCCATGATCATATTGAATGGCGGTGCAGGCTCGAAGGGCCGAATGGCCTACTCCTGCACCTAATTTCTATGTTTCTATGTTTCTATGAGAGGTCACGACTCTCAGTCTGAGTTGTGAATAACACTGAACACATGTCTACTAAACTGTGAGTGGTTTTACTGACCTTTGAGTGCCCTTAATGTGGTTTGAAAAAGCAAATGTGGTGGTGTTTGGTTGGTTTGAAAAAGCAAAGCCATTGCGGTGGTTTGAAAAAGCTAAGCAAATGTGGTGGTTGTTGGTTGGTTTGAAAACGCAAAGCAAATGTGGTGGTGGTGGTTGGTTTGAAAAAGCAAAGCAAATGTGTTGGTGGTGGTGGTTAGTTTGAAAAAGCTAAGCAAGGGCCGAATGGCCTACTCCTGCACCTATTGTCTATTGTCTATTGGTGGTGGTTGGTTTGAAAAAGCTAACTTGACCACTTCCTGTTTGCACTCTATATTTTAGAAAAAACACTACCACTTATGTCTGTGGTTTTTGGCCATCTTACTCAGAGTCCACCTCCGCCCATCAGGTGCAGCGGATTTTTCGCATCGATGAAAGTGATTAAAAAATGTTGAGATTCTCTCTCCTGGGAATC
Organism: Raja brachyura; assembly: GCA_963514005.1. Next base: position 9,034,175 of record OY740803.1, on the reverse strand, counting down.
ACGCCATGAAGGCCACGCCGCTTCCGGTGGGAGGGGGGAGGGACGATAAAACCCGGAAGTGTGGGCATGGCTCAGTCTCTGCAAGATGGGGGAGAGCGAGGCCACGACTCTCTGTCTGAGCTGTGAATCAACTGAACACACTGAATGTCTACTGAACTGTGAGTGTGGTTTTTATGTGGTGTTTTGTGGCATTTTATGTTGTTTTGTGGTGGTTTCACCCTGCATGAAATGGTATAAAACTGCACTTGAATTTGGTGGCCTTGCACCCTGCTTGAAATGTTATGAAACTGTACTTGAATTTGGTAACCTTGTACCCTGCTTAAAGTGGTATGAAACTGCATTTGAATTTGGTGGCCTTGCACCCTGCTTGAAATGGTATGAAACTGCATTTGAATTTGGTGGCCTTGCACCCTGCTTGAAGTGGCATGAAACCGCATTTGAATATTGGTGGCCGTGCACCCTGCTTGAAGTGGTATGAAACTGCACTTGAATTTGGTGGCCTTGCACCCTGCTTGAACTGGTATGAAACCACACTTGAATTTGGTGGCCTTGCACCCTGCTTGTAATGGTATGAAACTGCACTTGAATCAGTTGGCCTTGCACCCTGCTTGAAATGGTATGAAACCACACTTGAATTTGGTGGCCTTGCACCCTGCTTGAAATTGTATGAAACGACACTTGAATTTGGTGGCCTTGTACCCTGCTTGAAATTGTATGAAACTGGATTTGAATTTGGTGGCCTTGCACCCTGCTTGAAGTGGCATGAAACTGCATTTGAATTTGGCGGCCTTGCACCTTGCTTGAAGTGGCATGAAACTGCATTTGAATATTGGTGGCCTTGCACCCTGCTTGAAATGGTATGAAACTGCACTTGAATTTGGTGGCCTTGCACCCTGCTTGAAATGTTATGAAACTGTACTTGAATTTGGTAACCTTGTACCCTGCTTAAAGTGGTATGAAACTGCATTTGAATTTGGTGGCCTTGCACCCTGCTTGAAATGGTATGAAACTGCATTTGAATTTGGTGGCCTTGCACCCTGCTTGAAGTGGCATGAAACCGCATTTGAATATTGGTGGCCTTGCACCCTGCTTGAAGTGGTATGAAACTGCACTTGAATTTGGTGGCCTTGCACCCTGCTTGAACTGGTATGAAACTACACTTGAATTTGGTGGCCTTGCACCCTGCTTGCAATGGTATGAAACTGCACTTGAATCAGTTGGCCTTGCACCCTGCTTGAAATTGTATGAAACCACACTTGAATTTGGTGGCCTTGCACCCTGCTTGAAATTGTATGAAACAACACTTGAATTTGGTGGCCTTGTACCCTGCTTGAAATTGTATGAAACTGGATTTGAATTTGGTGGCCTTGCACCCTGCTTGAAGTGGCATGAAACTGCATTTGAATTTGGCGGCCTTGCACCTTGCTTGAAGTGGCATGAAACTGCATTTGAATATTGGTGGCCTTGCACCCTGCTTGAAATGGTATGAAACTGCACTTGAATTTGGTGGCCTTGCACCCTGCTTGAAATGGCATGAAACTGCACTTGAATGTGGTGGCCTTGCACCTTGCTTGAAATGTATGAAACTGCACTTGAATTAGTTGACCTTGCACCCTGCTTGAAATGGTATGAAACTGCACTTGAATCTGGTGGCCTTGCACCCTGCTTGAAATGGCATTAAACTGCACTTGAATGTGGTGGCCTTGTACCCTGCTTGAAATGGTAGGAAACTGCATTTGTATTTGGTGGCCTTGCACCCTGCTTGAAATGGAATTCAACTGCCAGCCAACCAGCCACCCTCCAGAATTCAAATGTGAGTCAACTGCCAGCCCACCAGCCGTGAGTGAGTGAGCTGCCAGCACGCCATGATTGAGTGACTGAGCTGCCAGCCCAAGAATCCATTTGGTCCATGGTGTCCATACTAGCCCTCTGGAAACCAGTCCCTTCAGCCCACAACACCCATACTAGCGCTCCAGAAAGCCCCCTCCCACTGTCCACCAATATTGGAATTGGTGGAGAGGTGGAATATTGCATTGGGAGACCAGCCCTCCCATGTGAACATTGGACCCAACGGGTCCTACTCAGTCTATATCTCTCATTCCCCTTTCCCCTGACTCTAGTCTGAAGGTCTCGCCCCAAAATGTCACCCATTCCTTCTCTCCATATCAGATTATAATCTTTGTCAAAGGGAGAAAACAGCAATTTTTAAGGTAAGTATATTTCAGTTACAAGATTTGTTTTGGTGACATCCAATTTGGCTTTAGGGCAAACCCGTTTGGTACACCAAAAATTGCTCAAATCCAATTTCTAGGCAATTGAACTCAAATCTGGCAGAGCTTGCATTGTGAAAAGGGAAAGTATAGCAGACAAATACTGGAAGGTTTATTTGGGTTTTTGCCAATATAATTGTGTACTGCAATGCATACCACAAAGTCCCTCAGCAGATTTTCAAAGTATTAACTAGAAGGTTTTGCTGAATATCATCACCTGTGGAATCTTTTGTGTGTTCACATGCTAAATCAGAAACCACTTCGGGGAAAAGGGAAAATAAAGGATTTTCTAAGTAGTCTGCTCCAGGGAACAGACTTTTGGCTTGGTGAAGTAGGCATCTGCTCTCAAGTTGTTTAAAATGTGGGAAAATAAAACTAAGAGTTAGCTTCGCACCTCCAGCAATGTAGGTTCATTTGATGACTTCAGTGCTGCCTGTGTGGAGTTTGCATGTTCTCCCTGTGACTTTGTGGGATTCCCCAGTTGTTCCGACTTCTTGCCACATCCCCAAGATATGCGATGTGAGAGCAGGTATTGAGGGAGGTTGTTCTAGGAAGCCAGAATTAACTGTTGAGCCTCCCTGAGGTGGCGTGTGTCTAACTCAACTAAACACCAATGAAGGGAGGTGCCTACTTGATAACCCTAATGATATACTTGCATCCACAGGATTTGTTTTTTATATGAGCTAATTAATATGTAGGTAGCTAGGGGGCTTTTTTTGCATATGGAGTCATTTATTGTAAGTTGGTGTATTTAGTTAGTTAATACTTTGATTTTGGGCTTGGCTTTCTTAGTTGAGTGCTTATCCAGGGGTTTTAGCATGCACTTTGTGATTTACTTGTAATTTAACATCTAGCCCAGCTAGTGACATCTGTGAACAGAGCAGATGACAACTAGGGAAAGTCCACGTGACAGCTTGGAAAGACAGTTGCCGGGAAGGAATAGACCCCACTGGAGCTGATATGGGTTAGCACCTCATTGCAGCAGTGGTGTAGATTGTAAACAGTCTCGCTCTACCCCTAAAAAGCTATGACAAATAAAGGAAAGATACCCCTAGAGTCTGTGAGAGCAGGGGCGGAAGATAACTCACTGGTGGATGACCCGGCTACAGACCACGGAACGGAAAAGACTACGAGTAGCATTAGTGCATCAATGAAGGACAGCGGTTCAGTGGTAGAGGGAAGAAAGAAGCTCCAGGTCTGTTCTTGTGGTTTGCAGAAAGTAACAACAGCAAAGCCCTCAGAATACATCAGGGAAAGAAGAAGTTGTTGTCAGAGGGAGTGCAGGGACTATTTCTTGAGAAGTCAGTCAAGTAAGTCGAGTGATGTCCAGCGACGGGTAGAAATCCAGATGGTAGGCCATGAGGAGGGGGGCGAAGATACGGCTGTGAGGAAAGACGCATCCTCGACCAGGTAGTGACTGAGAAAAACAGTTTCCCCCTTAACCCTCCCCCCCATCCCCCACATAAAAAGACTAAAAGACCTCCAAAACAAAACTTTTTGACAGACTAAAAAAAATTTTGAAAGGATGAAAGGATGAACAGCTGCAGGCGAGGCTGCCATACTCGATGGCACCACCTACCGATGATCCACCAGTGGAGAAAGGTTACAGCTGATGAGAGATTAATGTTTTAATGTTAAATTAATGTTTTGCAAGAAGAGTTAAGAAATCGGCTAGCAATATTAAGGAGGCCAGAACACTTAGGAGGAAGAGAAACAATAAGGAGAGAGTTAGGTCAGCATTTTATAGGGATCCATTTGTTAATTGAATGTTTAGTCATGAAAAAAGTGGAAAGCTCAAAGCTTCAAAGGAAGAGTTAGAGGAATATTTAAAAAGGACATTTTCGGAACCAGGGCCGAATAGAGTCCCTTACCGGGTGTATAAAAGTGCACCAGATGTGCTTAGATACTTGTGGAGGCTCTTGCGAATAGTTTGGGAGAAGCAGGTCATACCAAGGGTTTGTCGTAGAGCAGAGGGAATATTCATTCCCAAGGGGAAAGAGTCTTTAGAGTTAAGTCAATTTAGGCCAATATGTCTCCTCAATGAAGAAGGCAAAATTTTCTTTAGCATAGTGGCACAGAGGCTGGCAAGTTATTTAGAAAGGAGCAGGTTAATAGATATTACAGTGCAGAAAGCAGGAATCCCAGGTTCCGCAGGATGCTTAGAACACATTAGTGTAATATGGCACCAGATTCAGACAGCCAAGCTCGAGAGAAGAGCTTTGCATGTAGTGCTTTTGGACTTGGCCAATGCGTTTGGATCTGTGCCACATAGTTTTATTTGGAGTGCATTTGATTTATTTAGAGTTACAGGATCAATAGTAAATTTATTTCCAAGATGTCCGAAAGTGTTTTAGCACAACAGACTTTATGACAGCATGGGAGGGAATGGAGATGGGGTGTACTATTTCCCCGTTAGAGTTTACAATGGCGATGGAGCTAGTGATCGCGGTGGATCATCGGCGGGGATCATCCTATATGGATGATATGACCTTGGTGACCAAAACAGTAACTTGTACAAGAAGGTTATTAGAGAAGTCAAATGATCATCTTAAATGGGCTAGTTTGAAGATGAAGCATAGTAAGTCACGGAGTATTTATTTGGCAAGAGGAAAGATAGTAGAGAAAAGGTTCTGTGTGGATGGAGAAGAAATCCCATCCATAACGGAGAAACCAGTTAAGTTTTTGGTAGGTGGAAAAACAGGAAGTTAGATGGCGCTGAACAGGTTCAGCAACTTAGAAAGGATGGTACTGATGGGTTAGAAAGGATAGAGAAATCAGGGCTTCCAGGCAAGTCGGAGATGCATTGTTTGCAGTTTGGGCTATTCCCTAGGTTGATGTGGCCATTGACAGTACATGAGGCGCTAGTTTCTAAGGTGGAAAAGTTAGAGAGATGGATTAGTTCATGTATTAGGAAATGGTTAGGAGTTCCACGGTGTCTTAGTAACGTGGCTCTATATGGGAAAGGTATTCTCCATTTACCATTGTCTAGCCTAACAGAGGAGTTTAAATGTGTAAAGTGAGGTTAGAGTTGCAATTATCAGAAAGTAAGGATACCTTAGTTAGTAATCTGGTGCCAAGTGTAACTAGAGGGACAAAGTGGAACTCAAAGCAGGCAGTAGAAGAAGCACAGTGAGGAGTGCAGGAGACCCCGATGGCCATACCTACTGAAAACAGGTACACCCTCTTGGTAGCGGATGACACAGCAAGATTGAGTGGCAGCCAGGGCTGTGATTCCAACCCGGGTGCCGAGGCTCAACGGGGTAGAGTGATGTCAGGCAGAGGTGCGGACAGGAGATTCTGCAGCAGCAGGCGAGATTCCAGGATGGTGTGTTGCCTCCCTGGTGCCAGGATCTAGGACGTCGCGGAGTGGCTGCTAGGGTGCTGAAGTGTTATGTACTGAAGAAAGCTCAGGAAGTGTATGTCCCTGTTAGAGTGAAGGGCAACGCAGGCAAACGTAATTAAGCTTGGCAGACGAGAGAAGTTGAGAAGTTAGTCAAAAACAAGGATGCATGCGACAGGTATAGGCAGCTGGGATCAAGTGCATCCCTGGAGGAGTTTCGGGAAATAAGGAGTAAACTAAGATAGGAGATCAAAGGGCAAAAAGGGGCCAGCTCTGGCGGGTAGCGTTAAAGACAATCGCAAAAGATTTCATAAATACATAAGGGGGAAAAGGGTAACTAGAGAGAGAGTGGGACCTCTCAGGAATCAAAGCGGTCACCTCTGTGTGGAGCCACATGTGATGGGCAAGGTCCTAAATTAGTTTTTCTCCTCTGTATTTTCTGAGGAGAGAGACAGTGGGACAGAGAAAATTGGAGCAGTCACTGGAAGTGTCTTGAGAGCAGTCAGGGTTACTGTCAAAGAAGTGTTTGAAGGTAGACAAATCTCCAGGGCCTGATCTGATATACACAAGGACATTGCGGGAGCCCTGGTTGAAATTTACGAGTTGTCCTTAAAAACCAAAGAGATGTCAGGAGACTGGAGGGTGGCAAATGTTTTGCATCTTTACAAGAAGGGCTGCAGGGAAAATGCTGGGAACTATAGGCCGGTGAGCTTCACATCTACAGTTGGTAAATTACTGGAGAGTATTTGATTTCGGAGTCACGTGAGTGATTCCGTGAAGAAGCCGCCAGCCCGCATGCGTGTCAATATGTCGACACATGGCGCAAGTTTTTAAACTTTTCAGGTTAGGCATCCATTGCAGGAATCTCTCTTACAGAGTTTCCTGCTGGATTTCGAGGCGAAGTCGGGACCGCGGTGAATCTTAGTCACGGAAGGTGGGGAATCCCGGTCATGACCTCGGGGAATCCCGGCCTCGGACCGCGGGGAGCCCGCTATGGAGACCGCGGAGAACCCGCAAAAATATGTGGCATAGTGGAAAAAGATGTATTCTCGCTACACTGAGGACGAATGTTCTTTATGTCTTTACTCCATTTTGCCTCATCAGTCGGGTCTTGCACAAAAACCAGCAAGATATCCCCTCAGGCATTTCCTACTGCCTGACTGGCCTATGCAGCCAAGGTTCCTGCTAAATGTTGGGGATGATTATAGACTTTATATGGTTATCCTAAACACAAAAATCAGGTGGTTCACCCCGTGACTGAGGAAACCACCCTCTGTATGATAAAATCAATTTATAGACTTGGAGTCTCTGAGAAGACCATTCGGCGGCACGGATTGCCAGACCGATTCATGTACGTGCTCACTGCAGAATGCAGGGATAGCACCGAGAAAGCAGCACATTGTTTCCTCATCAGGAGATGGGAAGTGTTTTGATTTTAATGCCAATGTTCCATATAATACAGCACGGATAACTAACGTGTCAGAGGTCATATCAGATGGGTCTTTGACAATCAATTAAGTTATAGTACCATTAACTGTGCCAACATGCTTTCTCATCATAGTTGCTGCAGCAATCAGGACCCACTCTGTAGGGTCACACTCTCTGATATCCAGATTAATAAGGATATCTTTAACAACATTCTCCCAGACCCAGGTACTCGGAGATATGGGATGTTAGGATTGTTCTTAATCTGCTTCGCCAGTAGGGCCCAGCTACATCTCTATCCCTGGTCAAACTCACAAAGTGGTTATGCTCATGGCACTAGTCTCAGCACAACTGGTCCAGCCACTACTTATTGCGACTGGACAGGATGGTTACATCTGCTAATAATATAATATTTTATGTTTATGATGTAGTTAAGCAGAGCAGACCAGGGGTGTCCGGTCTCAAACTAGTTCTCATGGCATACCCCATGGACCTTTGGTTGTCTGTAGTCACTCATTTACAACAATACATCAAGGTCACCAAGAGCCTTAGAGGATCTGCACTAGCAATGGTTGTTAGTTACTAAACACCTCATAAAATGTATCTATCCAGACCATCTCCAGGTGGTCAAACAGGGTTTTGCCTTATGCAGAAGTAGATACTATATCTTCTATCTCACTCCACTAGGGCTGCTACTACATTAACAGCAAGGGTCATGTACGTTCCACTAGACCACACCCTAGCGGTCGCAAGATGGTCAAACGAATGAACTTTCCAACATTTTATGATAACCCATTGCCAGATCGGGGGTATTTGCCAAATTCCATTTATGATTTGTTTCAGTTTCCCCCAGGATGGAAGGCGTCATTATTATTCTCCTTTGATGATTAAAACATCAACATTTTAACAAACTATGTCATGGCTGAATGCATTAATCTTTTTCACTCATCCATGGTCAATTAATGCATTGTGTGACGCCTGGACTCGTATCCGGCATGAAATCACAGAGCTTTGAAGTCTTCACGGAATCACTCATGTGACTCCAAAATGAAATAGTAAGATTAAACGAGAACTTACCAGTTTGAAGTTTGATCTTTATTTTATGAGGAGTTACGATGAACGATTACGTGCCCACCACTCCCAACCATCGTATCATAAAGGTCATCTGGTAGTTCTCTAGTTCTCTCCAATCTTACTATATTCAGGTCAACAACTGTTATCTGTGATTTTACACCGCTGCTTTGAAGATTGACGGGCATGTGGGCTGGCTGCTTCTTCACGTAATCGCTCATCGTAACTCCTCATAAAATAAAGATCAAACTTCAAACTGGTAAGTTCTCATTTAATCTTACTATTCTCAAAGTTAAAAGTCAAAAGAGTTTATTGTCATGTGTCCCTGACAGGACAATGAAAATCTTTCTTTGCATAGCACAACAGAACATAGAAGGCATTGACTACAATTCTATACATAAATACACCCAGACATTAATAAATTAATAAAGTGCAAATAACAGATGGAGGGATATTAATGTTCAGAGTTCCGAGCCAGGTTTAATAGCCTGATGGCTGTGGGGAAGTAGCTATTCCTAAACCGGGTTGTTGCAGTCTTCAGGCTCCTGTACCTTCTACCCGAAGGTAGCAGGGAGATGAGTGTGTGGCCAGGGTGGTGTGGGTCCTTGATGATATTGCCAGCCTTTTTGAGGCAGCGACTGTGATAAATCCCCTCGATGGAAGGAAGGTCAGAGCCGATGATGGACTGGGCAGTGTTTACTACTTTTTGTAGTATTTTCCTCTCCAGGGCGCTCAAGTTGCCGAACCAAGCCACGATGCAACCAGTCAGCAAGCTCTCTACTGTACACCTGTAGAAGTTAGAGAGAGTCCTCCTTGACAGACCAACTTTCCGTAATCTTCTCAGGAAGTAGCGGCGCTGATGAGCTTTCTTAATAATTGCATATGTGTTCTCGGACCAGGAAAGGTCTTCACATTCTGAGGGATAAGTTAAACATGCATTTGGATGGGCAAGGGCTGAATAGGGATAGTCAACATGGTTTTGTACATGGGAGGTCGCGTCTCACAAATCTGATCGATTTTTTTGAAAAAGTGACCAGAAAGGTTGACGAGGGCAGTGCTGTAGATGTTGTGTACAAGGTTCAAGGTTCAAGGTTAGTTTATTTGTCACATACACCAATTGGTGTAGTGAAATGCTTCTTGCCATGCAGCACATAAAATAAAGAATACAGACACAACACTAATAAAGAGATTTAAACATAAAAACATCCCCCCACAATGGTTCCCATTATGAGGGAAGGCACGATGTCCAGTCCCCAACCCATGTCCACCCATAGTCAGGCATATTGAGGCCTCCATAGTTGCCTTCACGGAGGCCCGATGTTCCAGGCCGTTCTCGCCGGGTGACGGTGCTCCGGCGTCGGGAGAATCCTCTCAGCGGCTTGGGACACCCGGAACGGCCGCTTCCTACTGGAGTCCGCAGCTTCCGAAGCCGACAAGGCCGCGCTGAATGGAGCTCCCCCACTGGTTCCCAATGTTAAAGTTCAGCGCCGCCGCCCGCAGCTGGCCGCTCCACAGACCCGCGGCTCCGCGATGTTTGTCTCGGCGGTCTCAGCTCACCAGAGTTCCAGCACGGCGACCCAGGCAAGGCATCACCTGCTCCGTCCCGCGATGGCGCTTCAGCGCTCCAGCGCTCCGCCGCTGCCGAAGCCGAGGTTCTGGGTGGTACCCTCAGGAAACGCCGCTCCAGGCCCGCTGGTAGGCCGCGAGGACGGGTCGAAGATGCAGCCCGGAGAAAAGCTACCTTTCCGATCAGGTAGGGACCAGGAAAAGCAGTTTCCCCCTCCCCCCCCCCCCCCTCACCCCCACATAAAAAAGAATAGGCTCCAAAAACAAAACACTTTAACACACTAAAAAAAAGAAAAGGGTGAAAAACATGGCTGGGCAGCCATACCATACAGGACGGCGCCCCCATCCAGGGACATGGACTTCAGTAAGGCTTTCAACAAGATTCCGCATGGTAGGCTGCTCTGGAAGGTTAGATCGCATGGGATCCAAGTAGAGATAGCTGAATGGATAGCAAATTGGCTCCATTGAAGGAAGCAAAGGGTGATGGTGGAAGGTTGCTTCTCGGACTGGAGGCCTGTGACTAGTGGTGTGACTCAGGGTTTGGTGCTGGGCCCGTTACTGTTTGCCATCTAAATCAATGATTTGGATGAGAACAGTGGGTGTATGGACAAAGCTGCCAGAGGAGGTAGTTGAGGCAAGGATTATCCCATCGTTTAAGAAACAGTTAGACAGGCACATGGATAGGACAGGTTTAGAGGGATATGGACCAAGCGCAGGCAAGTGGGACTTGTGTAGCTGGGACATTGTTGTCCAGTGTGGGTGAGTTTCCACACTGTATCACTCTATGACTCTATGACACAAGCAGCTCTGAGGCATACAGACATTGGTGCTAGGGTGCAGCATGGGAAAGGAGGCTTAGGGCTCAGCACTGGGAACCAGTGCAGACTAAGGCAGGTCCAACAGTGATGAGGAAATTGGTTTTAGAGCAGGTACATCGTCAAGAGGAAGCAGTGAGGTGTGTAAGGGCAGTAGCTCAGGTTAAGCAGGGACAGTAGATGAAGTGGGTAAGTGTGGAAAAGGGGAGGTTTAGCTGGAGAGAACTGTGGTGTGTGGAGGCGGGTCAGTTTCCTTCTAAGGTCTATTTAATGATGTGCTGCCATCACCGCAGAACCTCAAACAATGGATAGGTGGGGACCCAGTGTGTCCCTTGTGTTCAGAGGTGGCAATGTTGAGGCATATTTTGTCAGGATGTAGGACTAGTCTTTCTCAGGGTCGATAAACTTGGCGGCATAAGCAGGTATTGAAGTGCATCGCTGCAGCAATTGAGAGGAGGAGAGTACAGGTGAATTCAGTAGGCATCAGGACTGGGAGTGTTGCATTTGGTCCATGAGGGAGAGGAAGGTAGAGGAGGGAAGTTTGCAGATAGGTTTGAGTCAGGCCAGTTACGGGGAACCAATGATTGGGAGATGCTGGAAGATTTGGGAGAAAAGCTTGTTGTTCCACAGGAAATAATTACTAGTTTGCGGCCTGATATAGTGTTATGGTCAGTTAGTCAGTGGATAGTGTATTTTATGGAACTGACGGCGGCCTGGGAGAACTTAGTGGATGAGGCTTATGAAAGAAAAAGGCTTAGATATGTAGAGTTGGCAGCAGAAGTTGAGCAACGAGGATGGAGATTATGTACCGTAGAGGTGGATTGTAGAGGTTTCATAGCGAGATCGACCTCGTCGCTATTTGGAGAGCTAGGAATTTGCGGGACAGTGTTTGCATCAGGCTGTAAAGCAAATGTCAGAGGCAGCAGAACAAGGCAGTGGGTGGATTTGGTGGAGAAGAAATAGTGTCAGTTGGGAGCAGAAAGAAAACGTATAACATGCAGTATGTGTATTTCTTTGTAATTGTAGTCTGCAAGGGTATCCCGGTCAAGTTCAAGTTCAAGTTCAAGTTACATTTATTGTCACATGCACCGATTGGTACAGCGAGATTTGAGTTACCAGATAGCCATACGAATAAAAAAAGAACACAACTCATGATAGAGTTTAACATGAACATCCCCACACAGCGGAATCAACGTTTCCCACTGTGAGGGAAGGCAATAAAGTTCAGTCACCTTCCTCTTTGTTCACCCGTGGTCGGGGCCTCTGAACCCCCCGCAGTCGCTGTTACGGACGGCCCAATGTACAGGCCCTCTCGCCGGGATGATCGAACTCCGATGTCGGAATGGAAAGTGTTTAAATTGTAATGTTAATTGGCCTTTATAAATGATGAATTGCTCCTTATGTTCAAGCGAGAGGTTGAATCTGGAAGGTGATGATGACAATGTGGAAAGAATAACACAAAAGGATAATTTCATGATAATAGATCATGCTGGCCAGAAAGATCTGTTTCCTTGCTGTAACATGCTAGGCCTGTGACTATGTCCTACGTCTCCTCCAATTATTTACGCAACCAAGCAAGACGGCACGATTAGAACAACGGAGCCGTAATGAGATTATTTCATTTTGAAAGTACAGTAGAGGATTCCTCAACCTCTACTCCATTTTGATTTTTCTCAAAGAACAGGGCAATTAACCTTCAGCTTGAAAGACTCATCGCCATTAATGAAGGACAGTTCTTGCAGGGCAGGCAGATTATTCCGTACTAATTAAAGGGCCTATCCCACTTTCACGACCTAATTCACGACCTCTGCTGAGTTTGCCCTTGACTCACACTTGCAGCATGGTCATCACGAGGTCGTAGGAGGTCGTAGGTAGGTCGTAGGTAGGTCAGAATGCTAGTCGTAGGTATTCGTGGCATCAAGTAGGTCTGGACTTTTTCTAGCATGATGAAAAAAGGTTGTGAATTAGGTCTTGAAAGTGGGACAGGCCCAATCAACAGAGCAAGAAACAGAGCAAAGTGAAACACCTAGATACCATAGGACATGTTTTGTTCAGCAGTGCATGGATACCAAAAACAGAGGGCCCATAAAATGTTCAGCAGATCTGGCAGTATCTGCGGAGAGAGAAACAGTTCATATTTCAGGTCTTTCAAGACCTTTCATCAGAACCATTAAATTTTAGGAATGGGGTACTGATTGGGGATGATCAGCCATAATCACATTGAATGGCGGTTCTGGCTCGAAGGGCTGAATGACCTACTCCTGCACCTATTGTCTATTGCCTATTGTCTATTGTTTGGAGGGATATGGGCCAAATGCGAGCATGTGAGACTAATGAAGCTGGGACATGTTGGCTGGTGTGAGCAAGTTAGGCCGAAGGGCCTGTTTTCACACTGTATCAGTCTATGACACTATAACTCTACCTCTATAACATTTCCATCCCAGTTCCACTATCTCCCTTGCACTTGTTTCAATGGTAAAATATTTTGCACAAGCACCACCGTAATATCCCTTCTTTGTTCGGAAGCCTGGCTTTCCCTCTACCAAAATAGACAGAGCCATCGACTATATCCAAAATATTTCTTCTTCTGCACTCAGCATATCATCCTCTGAACAAAAACAGAATTCCTCGCATCCCGAGCTTCCACCCTATCATGCGTTGCATTTTCTCCCAGCTCATTGGGATGATTGGTTGACGATTGTTGAGCGAGTGGTGGCATGAGTGTTGAAGGGGAGTAGTGCAAATAGACAATGCCTCCATTGTCAGCGTGAGCTCATTGCCGTGGTGCAGCACTGTATCTAGATCTTCAGTTGTCCCTGGGCTGGTGTCCTGCCTTCTGCAAATGTGTCTGGACGGGTCTCCCGGCTTGGTGTTAGTACAGAACATTTCTTCCTCTTTTTCACTGGCTCTGATTGAATTCCATTCCCAAACTACACAATCCTGAGTGCATATTTGTTTATTTATTTCATATTTCCAGCATCCGTTTTTTTTTTCTTCTTGGATTTTTTGGAATATTTATCTGATGCCAGCTATTCAAATTATTAATGCAACCAGTTTAATCACAGCATGGTCATCACTGACCGGACACTGAGGTGATCATTAATGAACTGTCAGCACTTAGTTGCTGTTGGGTTTGCATGATATTGAATTTAATCCCCACATCTGTTAATAGGAGTTGGGAAACTTAGCCCCCATTGTTTCTAAAATATTGTCTTGATAGAATTAGATGATCTCCAGAACAATTGTGTTATCAACTCACTCTCTTGAGACTCTTCCTTTTTTTATTTTAAAGATGCTTACAAGGGTTCTGAACTTAAAGAAAGGTAACTTTGAGAGTATGAGATGTGAATTGGCCAAGGTAGACCGGCAAGTGATTCTTAAAGGTTTGATAGTGGATGTGCAATGGAAGGTATTTAAAGACTGCATGGATGAACTACATGAACTACAACAATTATTCATCCCAGTTTGGCAAACAAATAAATCAGGGAAGGTAGTGCATCTGTGGATAACAAGGGAAATCAGGAATAGTATCAAAACTAAAGATGAAGCATTCAAATTAACCAGAAAAAGCAGCCTACCAGAGGACTGGGAGAAATTCCCAGTAGTTCAGCAGAGGAGGACAAAGTGCTTAATTAGGAAAGGGAAAATAGATTATGAAAGAAAACTGGCAGGGAACATAAAAACGGACTGCAAAATAGATATGTGAAGAGAAAAAGGTTAGTTAAAACAAATGTAGGGTCCATTGCAGACAGAAACTGGTGAATTGATCATGGGGAACAAGGACATGGCAGACCAATTGAATGACTACTTTGGTTCTGTCTTCACTAAGGAAGACATAAATAATCTGCCGGAAATAGCAGGGAACCGGGGGTCAAATGAGATGGAGGAACTGAGTGAAATCCAGGTTAGCCAGGAAGTGGTGTTAGGTAAATTGAATGGATTAAAGGCCGATAAATCCCCAGGGCCAGATAGGCTGCATCCCAGAGTACTTAAGGAAGTAGCCCCAGAAATAGTGGATGGCCCAGTGATAATTTTTCAAAACTCTTTAGATTCTGGAGTAGTTCCTGAGGATTGGAGGGTAGCTAATGTAACCCCACTTTTTAAAAAGGAGGGAGAGAGAAAATGGGGAATTACAGACCAGTTAGTCTAACATCTGTAATGGGGTAAATGCTAGAGTCAGTTATTAAAGATGGGATAGCAGCACATTTGGAAAGTGGTGAAATCATTGGACAAAGTCAGCATGGATTTATGAAAGGTAAAGCATGTCCGACGAATCTTATAGAATTTTTGAGGATGGAACTAGTAGAGTGGATAAGGGAGAATCTGTGGATGTGTTGTATCTGGACTTTCAGAAGGCTTTCAACAAGGTCCCACAAAAGAGATTAGCATTCAAACTTAAAGCACACGGTATTGGGGGTTCAGTGTTGATGTGGATAGAGAACTGGCTGGCAGACAGGAAGCAAAGAGTAGGAGTAAACGGGTCATTTTCAGAATGGCAGGCAGTGACTAGTGGGGTACCGCAAGGCTCAGTGCTGGGACCCCAGCTATTTACAATATTAAGGTTAAGGTTAAGTTTAAGGTTAAGGGGGAAGACTTTTAGGACCTAGATGAGAAGATCATTTTTCACACAGAGAGTGGTGAGTCTGTGGAATTCTCTGCCACAGAAGTTAGTTGAGGCCAGTTCATTGGCTATATTTAAGAGGGAGTTAGATGTGGCCCTTGTGGCTAAAGGGATCAGGGGATATGGAGAGAAAGCAGGTACAGGATACTGATTTGGATGATCAGCCATGATCATATTGAATGGCGGTGCAGGCTCGAAGGGCCGAATGTCCTACTCCTGCACCTATTTTCTATGATTTTATGATTCTAATACGAGCAGGTTGGACATTTTCAAAAGAAATATGGAGTCTCTGTTACACAGCATTTAGTTTCTCCAGCTGTGAGCCTTGTTCTCCTTTTTATTTTCTTACATACTCCGGGGATTAGAAACCTTTTGGGCCAAGTTCTTTTCATTGGAAGCAGTTCTCACTGGCCAAAGGGCAAGCTTCCAAAACCGACAACTAGTTTGCTGTTTGTGCTGGTTGGAAACAACCTAGCAATCTGGTTAGAGTTTAAGATAGTGTAAGTAGGTGAAATGTCTCGAACCAGTACTTGAACAAGTAGTTAGACACAAAATGCTGGAGTAACTCAGCGGGACAGGCAGCATCTCTGGAGAGCAGTAATCGGTGATGTTTTGGGTCGAGGCCCTTCTTAAGTGAGAGTCAGGTGAAATGGAAGAGAGGGATATAGACGGTGATATAGAGAGATATAAAACAAAGAAATGAACGAAATGCCAAAAAGTAACAATGATCAAGGAAATGGTCCATTGTTAGCTGCGGGCTCGGTGAAAAGGAGAAGAAGGGTCTCGACCCGAAACCCCACCCAATTCTTCTCTCCCGCTGAGTTACTCCAGCATTTTGTGTCTATCTCCGGTGCAAACCAGCATCTGCAGTTCCTTCCTACACCCTAAAGAAATAGTGCACTATTGAAAAATAATGAACCAAGAAATGGAAATATGAGAACCACAGGTTCTTATGCTGAACATAGACATCTTAGAAACTCCAACATCGTGAGGACTTTTTGATGTTACATTATTTAAAGCTGCCTCATTCTTTATTTGGTTCATAATCTGCCAAGTGGTATATGCCTTTGTACACTTCTTCCTTGTGTCCGGCCTTCTTCTATATCACGTCTCTCCGGTCAGTCAGTGACAGTTGATGGTCGGTGGCTGCAGAATTGGCTACTCCAGTCAGTCACTGTGGTGCAGTTCCTGTCGTCAGCATTGCCCGGGATGCGCCACCTGGAGGCTTCTGCTTGCATCTACTGTATAGTATACGTCACCCATTCTTTGTCTCCTGAGATGCTGCCTGTCCCGCTGAGTTACTCCAGCTTTTTGTGTGTATCTTCAGTTTAAACCAGCATCTGCAGTTCCTTCTTACACATACTTCATATATAATCAAGCAACAATAAAGAATGATGAAGCATTGACTGTGTCTCGTTCCACAGATGCTCTCTGATCTGCTGAGTAATTCTAAGATTTTCTGATTTTTTTTCAAATTTCCAGCATCCGCATTTTTAAATTTAAACAAAGGTTAACCTATGGGCATCAGGCACGCAGTCTGTTAAGGCAGCTACACAGAGGAGTTCAACATATTAATCCTCTTTCCAGCTACACATCTCAAGTCCTAAAGCACCAACTACATGTTTGACAGTAAGCTACCAAAACATCACTATCAGGATAACTGGAAATAAACATTAAAAAAAACTGCAGATGCTGGAAAGCTGAAATAAAAACAGAAAATTCTGCAAACACTTTGCAGGTCAGGCAACATCTGTGGAAAGAGAAATAGAGTTAACTTTTCAGATTCCAGACTCTTTTTCAGAACGAAGAAAGAAAACACTATTTAGTTTTCACTGGTGGAGAAGTTAGATGTGTTGAACCAATGGAATACCTCTGATAGGATAAGACCAAATGGGTTCCAAGCAAATATCAAATTATCCAACTAAATAACTAACTCGTTCTTTATTTCTAAGATGTTTCTAAGATGTCTATGTTGAGCAAAATAACCTGTGGTTGTCATATTTCCATTTCTTGGTTCATTATTTTTCAAAACTGCACTATATGTTGGGTTTTTTTTGTTGTGTTTTTATCCTTTTACACGCAAAGCACCAAGGCAAACTCCTTGTATGTATACATACTTGGCTAATACATTTTATTCAATTCAATTCAATTCTCATTTTTGTATTAAACTGGCCATTCCTACCTATCGTTCATCTGATTTTGGCTCTGTTATCTCTAATGTTACAACCCAACTTGCTGGGAATGTCCCACAACCATGTTATTATTACAACACAGAACACAAACAAAGAGCTGTAATATGCTTCTATGCCCATTAACTTATTTGGCCTCACCCCTATCAACATGATTCCCTATATTCCACCCATCCATCCCTCACTTTCCTTGTTGCCTAAAACTAGATTACTTTCTCTCTTCTCCAGTTCTGATGAAATGTAACTGTTTCTCTTTCCATAGATGTTGCCTGACCGATTTAGAGATGCTGGACTGTTGTATTTGAGACCTGATTTTATGTTCTTTTAGAAGTGGATTGTAATTACCTGTTCAAGTGATGTCTTAGAAATTTGTCCCCAATTTATTTTTGTTCTCAACTTATTACTATATGGAATTAGTTTTTAGTTTAAGTTTAGTCTTGAGATACAGCATAGACACAGGCCCTTTGACCCATTCTCATCGACCATTGATCACCTGTTCACATCCTATGTTGTCCCACTTTCTCATTCACTCCATATAGATTAGGGGCAATTTACAGAGGCCAATTAACCTACAAATCTGCAGATTTTGGGTTGTGGGAGGAAACTGCAAACACCACACAGACAGCACCCGAGGTTGAGGATCAAAGCCAGGTGTCTGGCGCTGTGAGACAGCAGCTCTACCAGCTGTGCCGTTTAATTTAATTTAGTCAATCCTGATTTCTAATGTAAGGAAGGTAAATTTAGTAGGAAATAACTGCAGATGCTTGCATAAATCGAAGGTAGACACAAAATGTTGGAGTAACTCAGCAGGACAGGCAGTATCTCTGAAGACAAGGGATGGGTGACGTTTCTGGACCCGAAACATCACCCATTCCTTCTCTCCAGAGATGCTGCCTGTCCCGCTGAGTTACTCCAGCATTTTGTATCAACGTTCGTGATAAATTTAGTTTGCAGTTAACATGCACCTTTATCAGATGGAGTTTCCCATGTCAGTGGCTCTTAGAGAAATGGGCTACTGAGGTTTATAATCCAAAGTGCCACCTTCACAATGGAGGGGGTTGATAGTCATAATCAGGAACCATGAAATATGGAATATATTCCACAGATAACCATTTGACAAAAGTATTATATAAATCGGCTCTCTAAGGATTGGCTTATGTTTGTCTGCTTGCAGAGGTTCAGTTTGGCTGACTTCTACCTTATTTTAATTCAGCCCCATTTCCAATATGATTTGATCTTAGTCCATTTTTATCTCATACTACCCTTTCTGGCACGTTCCAGGCTGACATCCAATACTTCTGCCAAATGCTTGTCCAAGTCCAAGTGGCTTAAATGAATAACTTCATGTACAAATCACAAGAAAACAGATCTAGTAATAATAGGCAGGTACTAATGTTTTACTGTTTGAGTTATAATAAAAACATGACTTTATTTCCATATACAAATGGTATAAATGGCTGTATGCCAACAATATCAATGGCTTAACAATTTTTAAATATTTACATTTACCTTTGAAAAGTAACACTGTGTTTCTTGGTTCCAAAATAAGTTTTTTCATACTTGACCTCGATAATACTTCCCCACAAGCAATGGGCAGGTTTAGAATGCCTGATTATCACCTTTATTAATACAATATATGGAATATATACTTCCAGGTTGGTTTCAGACACACAAAGTATTCTCCACATAACCTTTATCTCATAAATCACTTCTGGTTATGAAGGCTGGGTCAAAAGTTGAATGTCTTTGCTTTTTACGAAGACAGAAACTATTGCCATATTCAATTTTATTTGTCTAATCTCTGGCTTTCCTGTTTTATGATATTTTCAATTAATAGGATGTTGAATAGAATGTTACAATTAAATCAAATATAAATTTTGACTTTCTCATAAGCTTTTGTGTTGTAGTTGCCTTATATCAAATATATTTGAAATATTTCATAACTTTGTTTCTTTCATTCAATTGACCATAACTAACTTAGCTTGATTTTTTTTAAATAGATTGTTAACAAAAGTTAGTATTGGGTTAGTAATCATTGTCATACATGCTGGGGCATGTATGACAATGATTATTAAATGACTCTGAAGAAATGTTGCTGGTCCTTGTTCTCCAGAGATGCTGCTGGACCCGCAGAGCTACTCCAGCATTTTGAGTTCGACACTAGTTACAAAATGGCTGCCATATTTCTGGCATTACAACAATAATAGTAAGATTAAATGAGAACTTACCAGTTTGAAGTTTGATCTTGATTTTATGAGGAGTTACGTTGGTGATTACGTGAAGAAGACCCGCCAGGCCACATGCGCACCAATCTTCAAAGCAGCGGTATGAAATCACAAATAACAACACCGAAGTGACATAGTAAGATGCGTGACTCGAGAACTACCAGATGATCCTTTATGAGAGACGGGTTGGGCGTGGCGGGCACATAATCACCAACGTAACTCCTCATAAAATCAAGTTCAAACTTCAAACTGGTAAGTTCTCGTTTAATCTTACTATTTTACTTCGGAGTCACGTGAGTGATTCCGTGAAGAGTTCAAAGCTTTGTGATTTCATGCCACAGATTACAAATCTCGGCATCCCACTGCAGTGATTGACTCGAATGAGAAATGAATGCATTAGTAGTAACATTGCATTTAATGCAGTAATAAAGTTTATTTAAAAAATATAAACAAACAACAGTGCCGCTCTATCCCAGGGCACTTTAAACAGAACTTAAAATAGCATTGGCAAACAGCCCTGGATTGGCAATCGGCCGATGATAGAAAATTCTGAAACATCACCTCATTTGCCCATCCGGCGGCCGCCAAAATATGATCGACGGGCACGTCCCTCGTATTGGCCGCCCACGTGGCTGCTTCCCTAGTGGAATAAGATGTAAACACACTATCTAAATGATACGCTGATGTTGATGTTGATGCTGACCTGGTGGAAGTGAGATATACAATTGTCATTGTTAATACCTGTATAACCCAGAACCTGCTGCAGCCACCTGAAATAGTCTGAACCGACCTTCCTTTGTGTAGTTGTTTGTTGACTAATAAACAATGCTGATTCCACACTTCTTGGGATTCTGGTGGCCTTGATAATGTAGACGTGAGACCGTGGGGTAACCAAATGATCTTAAATCATGCCACCCCTAGTTTAATCTGCTTGTGTAGACCAGAATGTAAAATGTAATGGCACCTGCAGCCAATTCCAATCCTATCTAGCCACAGCGTTTGCAATGTTTGCCGTCGTTGTGCTGATATAAGTGTCATGACTAAGGATATAGCTGGAACCCCTTGGTGAAATAATGTTCACACATTTTCAATAACCAACTGCATAATCTAGTGGGAGAACATGTGTCAAGATCTTTTAACAACTCAATATCCGGGTTGAACCCAACAGCATAGTTCCCTTATGTTGCAGCTATAGTGTCTCGATAACTGAATTATTGTCAAGTACCATTCAAGATGAACTGGAAAACGTCAGTAATCTGTACCATATTAAATGTAACATTAACATTTAACAAAAAACACTTCTGATCCCCTCAAAAGAAATGTACTGCTTTTTTGGGTGCTATCCCTGCACACTGCAGTGAGCGCCTTCATGGCTTGATGTGACAACCTGAGGCATAAGTCAATCCATTCAAAATGGGTAAGTCAATAATTGTTTTACTGTGCAAAGGCCGGTCTCCAGAACCACAGTTTGAAACAGCAAGTTCGTGTTTTTTGGAATAACCGTATACCGTTGTGCCATAATGCCTGATGAAGCAGGCAACATGGACGCTTGGCCAGTCCGACAGTACGAACCCAAGCAAGGTCTTGCTGACTTTTTTAAGACCCGGCTAATTAGGCAAAAAATGAGGAAGACATAAAAGACCATTCCTCCTATTGAAGCAAGAATGTATTTCTCCGCACTGTTGTGCCACATATTTTTGCAATCAGTGAATAAACATGGACCAACATGTTGATATTCGATGTAATATTGAACCATAATTTCATCATACTTTGAGATCCAACACTTATACTGTGTTATCATCGTTCTGAATTGGATGATACACCAGTGGCAAAGAAGACTTAGGTAATTATTACAGGATACTTTTACTTGATTACCATGTGACTAACATATGTCACCATCGTAGAGCAGCAAATTGAATTTGAGCATGTATAATATGTATATTCGCTCAATAGCCCCTTACCCATGGGGTGCATCTAGTGTACATATTTAGTTGATACCAACAATTGAAGAATTGGTAACTCATGCAATCTCCAATACCCCCAAGTAGGTGATGGTATTTGGAACTTCTCATCTTAGAGTCCTAAACATCAGTTTGTAATAACTGAATTTCACCGACCACACAACTGTAACGAGTTTCAAATTCAAGTTCAATGAGTTACTGTCATGTTCAGCAATGCTGAATACTGTTACTTCATCATTGTGGGTGAGGTAGCTTCAGCTGACAATAGCATAAGGTTGTTAACAATGATCTAGTTGCTACTTAAATGATATCAGTTCCTTGAGTTGCTCGACTGAAACACAGCTGCTATATTGCCAATTAGTCTTGATGAAAATAAACTCAGTTTTGTAACAGATTGCTGTAACTCCAATCTCTTGCCACAAGGCGGAGTCAAGGCTAATAATAATTAAAGGTAAATCCCAATGACCAACAAACAGTTTATCCCATACCCCAAAGCTTTACTGTTATAGTACAGTTATATTGTCTTTGATAACCGTTGGCCTAATTGATACATCTGCCAGGCTTTCTTCCCCTGTTGAATAGGCCTACCTGAATAACAGATTCTGCAGCTGGCTCTCACATCCTCCTGTTGGCGTTGTTCACTGCCGGCACATATGTGCTTAAGTATGTTCTATTAACTTCTTTAGAGCCTGGAGTCAGTTATATCTTGACCTTTTGCTCTTCCCTCCTCAGAGAGGGTGATTCGTAGGCAACACTAAATAGGTGCTGCCGCAGGCCGCAGGATACCAATACTGATACAAACCCATTGGCCTTAACCCAAATAGAATATTCTGCTGGGATGGCAACTTTGTTGTCAGGAAAAAGGTACCTCTGACACGTGCCCTTCACCCCTTGAGGTATGTCCCACGGTCGTACCCTGAGACGCATTGTCAGCAGGATACTGACCCATCTTGGTCTCTGCCTCTGAGAGGGAGACCTCTGTAGCACTGTATGCAACAGTTGCTGTATTTGGGATAGTCGTTTCAAATGCACTATCCAGCCCTGGTGAGGAATTCATCCCCCGACTCCGTGGGCCTTGCTATCCAGCCCCAGTGTAGAATCATCTCCCGACTCCGTGGGCGTAGTAGATCATGTGTAAACTTGAGCAACTCTGTCCCAGGCGTTGCTGGCGCCGCCTTTTTTAAAGCCCGACACTTTTTGACATGAAACAGCCCTGCATCAGGCGCTGCTGGCACGGCTCTCCCGTAGGCCGGATCTTTCATACATGAAGCAGCCCTCTCAGGCGCTGCTGGCGCAGCCTTCCCATAGGCCCGCGCTATTATAGTGTGAGCTCACTAAATCAACATTTTTAGTGTACAGCTTTACCTGTGAAGGGTAAAAATAATTCATAGCAACTTGTTCTAAACAACAGGGATTACATTGTCAGGAACATATAATAATAACTTTTTATTTCTTTAACTTTGTCTTTAGCTTTTAACTTTAAGAAAAACACTATAAAATACATATATTTTATTATAAGGAGAAACCCTTTATAGCCTGACACACCTGAGTCCAAATGGGGCTGAATGAGTCCCATTTAATTCCTTGCCTGGGGACCAATGTCTGTGAGCCACTGACCCCACTGTCAGTGACTCCAGCATTGCTTCCTTGCCGTTCCAATGGCATCCCCACAGGCTGGGAGCCACTGACTACACTGTCAGTGACTCTGTTTGCATTGCTTGCCGTTCCAACGGCATCCCCGCAGGCTGGGAGCCGCTGGCTATACTGTCAGCGACTCTGCTTCAATTTCTTGCGGTTTTTACGGCATCCCCGCAGGCTGGGAGCCGCTGACAGCAATGTTAGCAGCTCCTTATCTCGTAACCCGATCAATTTTGCCGGTTACCCACTTCTGCGGTCAGACTGGGGTTTCTCCACAGTCCATAACCGGCAAACTTGTCGGGCTGCGAAACTGGCAGTAAAACCTCTGTGAAAAGAGGCTCCTGCCTGAAAACCCCAGTAAGTAAAAAAACGAACTTACCTTCTAGGTTTAACTTACTGCCGGTAGGCGCTTTGTCCTGCCAGTCTGGTGCTTGCGCCAATACGGCTGACGTACTGGTGCGCATGCGGCCTGGCGGGTCTTCTTCACGTGACTCCGAAGTAAAATTATAAACTTCATGGGCCAAACTGAACCCTTCATAGGAGGGTTGCAGGAGGAACTAATTTAAGGACTATAAAGATCATTTTGAGACATCGTGAGTTTGTGAAAGGTATCTTGGATGGCATATCTTTTCATATTAGAAATGGCAAAATCATAAATACATGAGCTGTTGGGGAAAATGGTGAGAAAAGTGAAATAAAGGTGCAGGGATAAACAGAGAAGCCAAGAATTAAAAAATCAATTGTTGAATTTATCTGTTTTAGGAAAACACCCACAGGAGAAAAAAACTGTCACATCAGTAAGTAAATACATCTTATAGAATCTTATAAAAACATATAAAAGGACTGGACAAGCTAGATGCAGGAAAAATGTTCCCAATGTTGGGCGAGTCCAGAACCAGGGGACACAGTCTTAGAATAAAGGGGAGGCCATTTAAGACTGAGGTGAGAAAAAGCCTTTTCACCCAGAGAGTTGGGTATTTGTGGAATTCCCTGCCACAGAGGGCAGTGGAGGCCAAATCACTGGATGGATTTAAGAGAGAGTTAGATAGAGCTCTAGGGGCTAGTGGAATCAAGGGATATGGGGAGATGGCAGGCACGGGTTATTAATCAGGGGCAATCAGCCATGATCACAATGAATGGCGGTGCTGGCTCGAAGGGCCGAATGGCCTCCTCCTGCACCTATTTTCTATGTTTCTATGTTCCTATGTAACATTGCTGGCACAACAGAAAACAAGAAAAAGACTCTACGTTTAATCCCCTGTCTCACGGTGCGAGTTGGACCACGAGTGACCCCGAGTTTTTACTCGTGGTGATCACGTAGCGGGAACGTCGGAACTCGCACGAGCAACTTATCGACTCGTGGCGCTAACGGCAGGTACTCGGGAAAAACTCGTGGAAAAAATCAAACATGTTTGATTTTTTCCACGAGTCAAATTAACTCTTCAAGTTAAAAATGGAAACATTTAAACTCATTGTAGTAACGTAGTGGCCCGTGCGTTTACCTTAGTAACTCGTAAGTCTACTGTGGGAACTTTCTTATAATCTGTTCGTTCGCTCGAGTAAAGACTGATCCAAAGATAGAAACGCAGCGGACCAGGCAGCATCTACTTGCCGGTCAGTCCGGTGATCATCACCCTCCGCCCGGGATGCAGCGGAGTTTTGCACCCGGTGAGTTATCCAGCGCGGTGGACGAGGGAGGACAGCAACCGGCCAGGTAAATAAACAGCAGCACATAAATGAGTCAACCTTTAGCATTTCTTGATTTTATGTTTTAATTTACAAGCCGCTTCACGCGAGGCAAGTTTTATTTTCAGTCCGAAGAAGGGTCTCGACCCGAAACGTCACCTATTCAACGATAGACACAAACAAGCTGGAGTAACTCAGCGGGACAGGCCGCATCTCTGGAGGGAAGGAATGGGTGATGTTTAGATCCAAATGCTGGAGAATTTCAGCAAGTCGAGACCCTTCTGTCACCCATCCATTCGCTCCATAGATGCTGCTGCACCTGCTGAGTTTCTCCAGAATTTTGTGTACGCTCGATTTTCCTGCATCTGCAGTTCCTTCTTTAAAACTGCTGGAGTAATTCAGCAGGTCGAGATCCTTCTTCAGAAGACGAGCCCTTATCCGAAACGTCACCTATCCACATTCTCCAGAGATGTTACCTGGTCCGCGTTGTTACTCCAGCTTGTTGCGTCTGCCTTCCATCTGAAGCCTTGGGATCGTCGCCAACATGAAGGCGGTGCGAAGCCCCCGCGCCTGGTGCATTGGGCGGGGAACTGGAGAGGGGGAGGGCAGGGGGCACACACATGGCCGGGAAGCAGAGGGGTGGGGGTAGGGGTGGGGGTGGCGACAGACAGGGCCAACAATGAGATGGAGAAATACAGAAACACCGACATGCAAAGGAGACCTACAATAGCGCATGATCTCTCTCGCGTTATGGCGCGTGATTGTCGCCTGCCCGCTGTTTCTGCCCCTAAAGCCTTGGGATCGTTGCCCTTTGTGTTGGCGTGGAGGGGGATGTGGAGGGAGACACAGCGGCTTTTGAGACTGGTGGGCAATCACTACCAAAGTGTCTGCCTGCAGTCAGCACACCTCTCCTAAACATGTCTCCCGCACAAAGACCATCCCGCAGAGAATGATCCCAGCACCCAAGAGCCTTGTCTGTCAGTCCCCCACCCCACCCCCAACCACCTTCCACCTCAACTTATGCCTGGGCACCAAAGCAGCTCAAGAGGCGAACCCTTAGCTCCGTCTCCCAACAATCTGAACAGCGGCTGCGGCCGGCCGGCTGCCACCCGGCATGGACTCCTCACACCCTCACACACTTACCTTCATTCACGGTTGGCTCAAGAGTAACGGGAGTGGAACTTGTTAAGTCGGGAGAGTAAGTTGGAACATCGCAGCAATACCCGTGGGAACTCGGTTAAACACTTGATCATAAACTTGAAATCTTGTACACAACCACGAGTCTGTATTTTTTTCTTTCACTTGGGGTCACTCGTGGGATGACTCGCACCGTGAGACAGGGCCTTTAAGCTCATCTGGTTTAAGTGACAGGGAATGTACGACACAAGGTTGTCACATCGGAGGCAAGAGTCACTTGAATGAAATATGTTACTGGAATAAAGTGGGGAGGTTGTGTAAGGATATGAGACCATGCAATAAATGCAAGGAATGATTCTAAAACAGAGGCTCTCGAGCCACTGCAGACCAATGGAGGTCGGTGAGTGTACAGATAACTGGGAATTAGTGGCAATAGAGTGTAGGCAGTGCGCTTTGGCTCAAAATGACACATAGTTAGGGAATAAGAAGATAACTGTGGATTGAAAGAGTTGGTTCCTGATGATTTTGTGGCAGAGGGGCTTAATTCAGCCAAGAAATCTGTTGAATTCACATCAGATTTAAGAAAAGAAGTTGAGGCAATTGGCAGAATTCAAAGATGTTTATGGTCAATCTATTCTCAATGGATTTTTTAAAAATGGCAAAAATGCATATTTTCACAATGAGAGGGATGATTTTAAAGTAGGTGGACAGTTTTTTTGCAGGCAATGAAAATATGTGATTATAATGTGATGGAAAAGATGAATATTAGACAATTAAGGAATAACTTAGAAAATGTTATATTTAGCCCTTTTGTAGCAGACGCTGGCAGCATTTGAAATATTTCAAGATGGTTAAGGTAATTCCCGGATGCAGCAAGAACTCTGTGCTGAGCCCAGCTCAGTGCAGCAAGTCCATTGCAAACCTGCCTCAATGCAATAGATCCATCACAAGCCTGCTTCCAATGGCTGGATCCCGTGTGAGTCCATATCAATACGATGATTGAATTAGTAATTTGAATGAGTCTTCACTTATCTGAAAAGGTTTTTCTGAATAACTCACTTGAATGTCAGAGAGTCATAGAGTAATACAGTGTAGAAAAAGGCCCTTCAGCCCAACTTGCCCACACCGGCCAACATGTCCCAGCTACACTAGTCCCACCTGCCCGCGTTTGGTCCATATCCCTCCAAACCTGTCCCATCTAACTGTTTCTTGTGCTGGGTTTGATTTTATTATTTTGGCTCTTATTATGGAATCCTCTGCCAGAAGAACAATTTCTCTTCATCTATGTAACAAATTCCTTTTAAAATCCTAAAATGCCATCCAATTCAGCTCTTGACTTTCATTGGTTCTGAGAATATATACCCACATTATGTCATCTTTCATCCTAACTTAACTGTGAAATCGTTAAAAAAAAATGTTTGTGATTCTGCACTGTAATCTATCCAATGTGGGCAGCAGAGTGGACCTCCACCAACTCAGGTTCAATCTAACCTCTTCAGTGTCTGTCCTAAGTTTGCTGTAAACTGTGACCGCAACGGTTTTCTCCAAGCACTCCAGTTTTGTCCCGCATCTAAAAGACGTGCAAGCTGGTTGGTAAATTGCTCCTAGAATGTAGTAAGTGGTGGAAACTAGAAGGAACTGAAAGATATATGGGGTAAATAAAATGTGATTTGTGTAGATACAATGGGAATGGATGCTTAATGGTGAGCACTAACTCAATGGGCTGTGATAGATCGTGTTTCATTGCTATATGCCTCTATGACTTCATGATAAAGCTAATATATCCTAAAGTGCAGGAATTGGGACTATATAAATCACTCCAGATATAGTTTGACTTGACATAGTTACAGTAAATCTTCTTGCCCATTATAATCAAAGCCTTTATTATTATTATTATTATTATCATTTCTTCTCCTCCTCCTCCTCCTCCTCCTCCTCCTCCTCCTCAAGACAACTTGTCCTGTTTGATCTTCTGTTTGTGCATGCCAGGTTGATTGCATTTGTTGAAACAGGGTGGACCACGTGAAGGTTGCAATCTCCCACCCCAAAGCCTTTATTTCAAAAGGACATCATTCCATTAGTCTTCTTTACAATTTTTTTCAGCTAGCATTGTAGTGATCCACACTCTTGGAACTCTCTCTCTCTAGCTTTTCATCATTAACAATGGATGACTTCATACCTGCAGATGCTGGTTTAAATCAAAGATAGACAAAAAATGCTGGAGTAACTCAGCGGGACAAGCAGCATCTCTGGAGAGAGGGAATGGGTGACTCTTTAGGTCGAGACCCTTCTTCAGACTGATCAATCTGAAGAAGGGTCTCGACCCGAAGCATCACCCATTCCTTCTCTCCAGCGATGCCGCCTGTCCTGCTGAGTTCCTCCAGCATTTTGTGTCTATCATTACCTTGAAAACTGCTTCATAAATGAACGTTCAATTAGGTTTATTAGATATGGCCTAGCCTTTACCATCAGCTTTATTACCTTGTCACAATTACTTTGTCTTTAATTCCAGGTTCAATAAATTCTCCAGAACAAATGTTATAATGTGTTTATAAAGAGTTGATTTCTCTCTCCATGCAAATGTTTATCCTGTTGTGATTTCATTTTTATTTGATTTCAGTATCAGTAGTATTTTGTTATTTCCTTTTGCATGGGCCGTGGAACCGGGGGGTTGGGGAGCTGGTGCCCCTCCACTTTTTTGGCGAGACAGGCTTCCTAACCCAAAATTATCCGGCCCGCCGGTGTATTTTTCTCTTCTTCTGAGGACCTTCGACATCTAGAATCTCAGAACAAACGCACAGTGAGCGCGGCAAAACCAAAGATCATAGAGCTCCGCTCCGCTCCATGATCTTTGGGCAAAACCACGACTAGCCATGGCAGGAACCGAGTCAAGGTATGGGAACCATACAGTCAAGGTATGGGACAGTGAACAAAGCGCTGTGATTGGCTGCCGAGTGGAAGGGAGGGAAAGAGAGATGGGGGGTGGATGAGGGATATATCCTCTCGCTTTTTGAGTTGGGGGATGGGCTGTAATATCCCCCAGTTTTTAGAGATCGAGCAACAACAAAAAGTGGTAATTGTGCCACCCTCCCACACTCTCCCCCCGCTCAGTTGCTCCGCTCCCTCACCGGTGCTCAGTGGTCGCTCAGCCCCCCCACTTTCAAAAATGTTCCGCGGCCCCTGTTTTGTTTCTTAATTTAACTCCCATTTTTTAACAAATAATCAAATAATATTACAATTTTTCAGTCTAAGAGACAAATAAACAAAACCCAAACTGAGACAACTTTGGAAGGGTATAGCTAAAGCCTCTGCAGTTTCCTCACAGACATTCTTTAAAAGCCTATGGTTGAAACTATCAAGCCCTGGAGATTAGTGCCGTTATATTTCTTTCCTGAAACTTTTTTTCTCTTCTGCCTTCATCAATAATCAGGATTAAGAAAGCACTTACCCATGTAGAAACCATCTGCATTGTTTGATCCCACTTTTAATATACCCTTTAAAATGTTTTATCTCCAAACCATGGCAGTTACAGTGGCGCAGCGGTAGAGTTTCTGCCTTGCAGCGAATGCAGCACCGGGACCTGGGTTCGATCCCGATTACGGCTGCTGTCTGTACAGAGTTTGTACGTTCTCCCTGTGACCTGCGTGAGTTTTCTCTGAGATCTTCAGTTTCCTCCCACATTCCAAATGTAGGTATGTAGGTTAATTGGCTTGGTAAATGTAACAATTGTCACATTACCACTATTCAACAATTGTAGGATAATGGTAATGTGCGGGGATCGCTGGTCAGCATGGACCCGGTGGGCTGAAGAGCCTGTTTCCGTGCTGTATCTCTAAACTAAACTAAACCATGTCAACTATTGTTATGTGATTGGAAAACTAAATTAATTGGCTCCCTATTGTTTAATCCAGTTATTAATCAATGCAATAAATTACATTACTTTACATTAATACATGGTTAATGTGAGGATATGTGTCCTTAAATATGACACATGAGAAACTTGTATACATCTGAGAAAGAAAAGAAGAACATAAGGCCCATAAAACTGCATAATTGATTTCCATATCAACCATTCAATCTCTTGGAACAAACAAACTAAAGGGGCTGTCCCACTTGCATGCGATTGCATGCGTCTGGCGCGACCAAATGTGGTCGCTTGAGGGCACCGTATGGCCGTGCGGGGCCGGTCCCATTTAGAAGCGCGGAGTTGTGCGGGGCTGGTCCCGACATCGTGCGGGGCTCCAAAAATCTGATAGTGTCCGAAATCTTCAATGGTCCGTCGGCACGCAGGCGCATTGCGGACATATGCAGCGTACGCCTGGCGCGTGGCGTTGCTCGATGATGTCACCGCCCGCTGTGGCATTGCGTGATGACGTCACCGCCCGACACCATGTCATGCCCAAATTTAGTCGGCCCGCCTCCTGCCCAGCTGATTGGTAAGTATGACGCAAATGACATCACAAGCTAACTAAGCACATACTTAGCGTGAACTCCGCATCCGTTTGGTCACGCCAAACGCATGCAATTGCATACAAGTGGGACAGGCCCTTAATGAAGTTAAAATGCAACAACAAATTTACAGGAATCTATTTGAATTCCCGCTGGCGCTCTTGTGGAAAAGAATAAGCAGCAATTGTTTTGAGGTATTTTTTACAAAGGTATTGAGGAATGATTTCCCTTTGGGATGCATTTAATATTTAAAACTTTAAATTTGAATGTATTATAACACAGTGATAGTGTCATTGTTACTGAGAAAATAATTTGGCACTCATTAATTTCTAAAGTGTAATGAACATGATAAAAATACTTAACCAGTGAAACAATATCTGTGGAGTCTCAGATTTCCGACACCCACAATGTTTTGCCTTTAATAATATTTATTCTTGTTGTCATTTCAATCATATCACTTCTCCCACACTATCTAACAGGACTTAGTTTGCTGTTAAAATGACTGCAATACTGATGTGAGCATCTAACGGAATCACGATGGAAGGTTGTTAGAAGACTGAGAGGATTCAGTGAAATACGTGGAAAAGATAGATTACTTGCAGTGTCGATTAGCTCTCAGAAATAGTAGTGTTCACTCCTGCTGCAAAGATTAAAAGGCAGCAGCTGGCAGGTTTGTACAATCTAATCCTCCATCAGATTGCATCATCTTTAAATTTCCTCTAAGTTTGTGGTTTAAGTGTATCTCCGTGGAAGTGTTATTGGTAACTTTGTTGACAGGTGCAAAAGTCACAAACCTGTTTTCAAATTCCAACTGCGAGAGGATACTTATTGCAACAAGGGTTATAGTTCAGAAGACGTACAGCTCACTGTTGGCATCTGTCGTCGTCCAACATGGTGACAGAATTGGCCGCCCGCCGCGTCCCAGAGTGCATTGTGTCGTTGTTTCCGGGGATCACCACGAGGAGGCTTCTGTCATGATTCCCGCTAGTTTAATGGTGGCCAAGTTTAATAATACTATTGATAAAATAAATTGTATGTGTTTTTATTTTTAGTTGATTTCCACACTGAATGCATTTGTATTATTTCAGATCTTCCCTTTCTGGAGTTGGAAATGACATCAGGTCGACAATGATTACATTGACACTTGCAGTAGGGTGAATACCTGTGATATAGTTTATTTACAGTGGTAAGGAAGCCCAGGACTGCATGGGGGAGCTGTCCCTCACCATCAGGGGACATGTGCAGTGGCAATGGTAAACTCAGACTTGTCCCGCAGCTTAGTCCTGGCTTTGAAGGAGGAGGGGTGGTGATCTCGCTGTCGTTTACCCTTGCCTTAAGAGGAGGTGCTGGCGGTCTCAGTCTTATCCTGGCAGCTCAGCTTTGGGACTTGAAAAGGCAACACTGGCAGTTTCTGAATTATCCTGGCAACCCAGTCTTTGCCTCTGCGTGTGGGCACAGTCCCTCATTGTCCGTGGGCTGGAAGGGGCACTGGCGTCTCAGGCTTGCCCCGGCCACTCAGTCAGCCTCAGTAGAGATGCTGGCTGTCTAAGGCTTCTTCCAGACACCCCCCCCGTGATGATACCGGGATTTGTACAAGAGAGTTCTTCTTTTGTCACTTTCGCACCATTTTCTGTTCACATTTCCAGAAGCAATTGTCTAGTTAAATATCTCCAATTTACTTGGAGACCTCTGAAGATGCTGTTCTAATGTGAATGCAACATGGCATAATTTAGTCTCAAGGTGATTTAATGTCCAGCTGCCCTTTTCAAGAGAACGATTCTGCGGCTACAATATGGGGACAGACCTAGGGAGTGGCATATCCAGAAAAAGGAGCCCAATCAAAATCAAGAAATCTTTGGAAACTGTAGCAATCCTCCATTTGAATTATTTCTTCCATCAAGTGAGCAACCAGTGCAGTCTTGCCCGTATTGCCCACCAGTGTGGAGTCAGGAACCCGGCACTTGCAGGAGGGTGAACTCCCTGGATATATTTTACTTACAGTGGTAGAAGGTCCAGGACCATAAGGAGCCGCTACACCTCACCGTCAGAGCACATGTCTGCAATTTATCACATCAGATAAAGCATAAAAAGTTAAATTTGACACCTAATTCGCTTTCATATCTTCAGTATTAAAAAAAGTTACGGCCATTTTCCTACTCGGAAATTAGCAACTTTTTCCATATTGCTTCTCCATTGACTTAACACAAAAGCTGTGATCGAGGACAATCAAAAGCCCATAACTTTCTTAAAAATCAAGAGAGCTGAATGAAATTTTCAGTTGTTATAGATTGAAGCATTCAGAACCAAATACAAAACATCACTCTTGAATGACCTGAAATTAAAGCATATAATTAGTTAATTACCTAATTGTAGTTAATTACAAAATTGACCGTTGTGACGGAAATAGTAATAAACACCCAGACTGCCTTGAAAATTCAAAAATGTGATATTCTCAAGATCAGAACTTTAATATTATTGTTATTATATGCTGTAAATCCATAACAGATAGGCAAATAAATTACAATTTCTAGCAATAGACCAAGTCTTTATGGAGAAGATCAGTTGCTAGCTGGTACATTGGCATATCATAATCAGTAGCATCATCATACTCCTCAGATTGTAACCAATAAGCAGCTCTGTACACCTTGTTTTTCCTCAACTTTTCAATTTTGGCATTGTAAACTACAGGTTTTTGCTCTTCAAACCACACATGACATGCCTTTCTCCCCACTATCCCATTAACAATGTCCTGTAGATTCCATTTCTTAAGAAAAGGATTTTTTTTTAATAGCCTAAGTATCCAAATAACAAACTAATCCCATTCACACAAGAATTCACAATATAACATGATTTTTAAATCTCACTGTCATGAATTTATATCCAAAATGGAAGGAATTTAATGTTTAATTCCAATAAATTAATCTAGAAACATCCACCCAAAATATAATCAAATTATTGTTTTTTGCTCAATACATGTGACTCAAACTGGTGTGAATATTTAGTTTAAAAATTATGATCATGGAGAGAGAGAATAAGGCAAAATATAGACAATTTAGACGGCTTATCTAAAATGGGCATTTTAATCATCTTGCTTCTGGAACGTGATCGATTGGAACGTTGCATTTGCAGTGAATTTGAACCCCGTATCGGCAGGAAAAACATTGCCGGTTCGTATTGGATCAAATCAAATTTTCGTTTATAGAGGATTGATTAAAGTCATCCCAAGACTTACACCATGTTTTGTCCCGTACTTGAGATCCGTCACGTTGTAGGTGTTGATGGCGTTAGAAGTCACTTTTTATTTGAATATAATTATGAAATTGTCTTGCGATTAAAAAAAGAAAATCGGGAATAGAAGTCGGAACGATTTTTCTGCATCAGCTCGCAGCCCGAGGAAATCCGCCTCGGATAGGCATTTTAATCCCGCCCCCCCCCCCCAAAGGCACCAAAGTCGCGCACACAGCCAGTGGCAGAACTGCAGCACTGCTGAAGGTAACATTGCTACAACTGGCAGGGAGGTGGTGGTGTATGCCGCCCCTTCTTTCCTTGCTTGCCCTCCCCTTCTTTCACCTTCTCTTCTCTCCCCCCCCTTCTCTCCCCCCCTTCTCTCCCCCCCTTCTCTCCCCCCCACCCCCCTTCTCTCCCCTCCCCCCACCCCCCTTCTCTTCCCCCCCCACCAACCCCCTTCTCTTCCCCCCCACCACCCCGCTTCTCTTCCCCCCCACCCCTCCTTTTCTCTCTCCCACACCACCCCCCCTTCTCTCCGCCGACTGGACTGCCTGGGTTTTATAAGACATAGACTGACAATGTTCAGGTGGGCCAATCTGATGTCAGCTAATTGCACGCAGTTGCTATCAGTGATGCTGGGGATTGGCATCTGCCAACCTGTCCACCAGAGGTAGGGATGACAATGACATCCGAGGGATGGGAAGTTATCACACATTCCAATGAAAAAACAATGGTACAAGATCTTCTCTCGTCATCCTTGCTTCGGTATTTTGACAAATGACTGACGGCAACACTTGAGTCTCCTGTAAATAAGTGGCTGCCTCGCCAACAG
The DNA here is from genome assembly GCA_963514005.1 of Raja brachyura. The sequence continues at coordinate 8,999,722 of OY740803.1, read as the reverse complement.
TCTGTCCCTTTCTTCTTTGTTGTTTTTTTTGGACGTGCTAAATGTATGTTTTTGTGTTCTTAGCTTGTTTTATGTGGGGGGTGGGGGAAGGGTTTGGGGGAAACTTTTTCTAATCTCTTACCTCGACGGAGATGAAATTTCTTTTCTCCACATCGCATCTCCGTCCCCACTGCAGTCTAACATCGAGGCCTTTGCTGGACGCCAACTTCGAGAGAGTCCACCGCGGGTGCCTGCGGACTTACCATCATGGAGCCTGCGATCCCTTTGCCCGGGATTGACCTCTGAGCTCCACCGCTGGTGCTTGCGGACTTTAATATCGTGGAGCTCACAGTCCCTGGTTAGAGACTGGCATCGGGAACTTCAAGCCACAGGAGGTCTGATTGCCCCGATGCGGGGGCCCCGACCACAGGAAAAAAAGAGGGAAGATTAGACTTCATTGCCTTCCATCACAGTGAGGGATGTGGGGAATCCGCTGTGGTGGATGTTTATGTTAACTTTTATGTAGTTGTGTGCCTTGTTGCTATTTTAGTATGGCTGTATGGTAATTCGCATATCACTGTACCTTAATTGGTACATGTGACAATAAAAGACCCTTGAAACCTTTGAAACCTTGGAAGTGATGAGCTCCGATTGTGACTACATGAACACATCTCTAAGCTAGATCTTGTAGTCCATATAATTCCTGACCCTGCTGCCAGCATTTGACATTATTTACAAAGAGGAAAATATTTCTTTCTTTCCCATTACAGCCCTTCAATTTGATTGTCAGCGGTGGACAGTCTATGCACATCTGTCCCTGCTGAAAGTGAAAATGACATCATACGTTATCTAATCTTTACACACCAGTTAAAATTTGTAGCTGGATTTATTTATGATTCCTTTATTTATTTATTGCGCTTACATTTAGATTAGCAAGTCAAGCATGTTAGTCAAAATGTCTTAACCTTTCAAAAACTGACTGAAGGATTGAATTTCTGTGAGAGAAACAGGCAAACGTACCAATGGGTACAGTCTGCAGGTGTGTAGACAGGAACTGCAGATGCTGATTTAATCAAAGATAGACACAGAATGCTGGAGTAACTCAGTGGAACAGGCAGCATTTCTTCAGTCTGAAGAAGGGTCTCGACCGGAAATGTCGCCCATTCCTTCTTTCCAGAGATGCTGCCTGTCCAGCTGAGTTACTCCAGCATTTTGTGTCTGTCTGAAAGTGTGTGGTAGTAATTAACTGTGGGGTAAAGAATGAAGTCACAAGGCCGCACATGTTAAAAACCCAGGTGCCAGTAAGAAGTTAATTTTTCATTGTTATTTGCTCTTCAGGCTTTAATTTCTTATTATTTTAAATAAAACTATTGATTTTTTATATTTCTAGAATAATTCTCTTAATCATCTAAATCTTTTTTTTTACTGTAAGTGGCTCCATCAGATTTTTTAAAAATAATTCTCTAGTCGGCGAAGGTGGAGCACAAGTGAACCTCTGCCTTACCTGAAAAGAATGTTGGGGCACTTGGACAGAGTCGAGGGTGGAGGTAAAGGGACAGGTGTTGCGTCTCCTGCAGTTGCAGGGGAACGTACGTGGGGAAGGGATGGTTTGGGTGGGAAGGGATGAGTTAAACAGGGAGTTGCAGAGGGAACGATCTCTGTGGAAAGCGGAAAGGGGTGGAGATGGGAAGATGTGACTAGTGGTCGGATCCCGTTGGAGGTGGTGAAAATGTTGGAGGATTATATGCTGTGTGAGAGAGCTGATGGGGTGAAAGGTGAGGAGAAGGGGGGACTCTGCCCCTGTTATGACTGGGGGGAGGGGGAGCAAGAGCGGAGCTGTGGGATATCGAGGAGACCCTAGTGAGGGCCTCAACTATGATGGAAGAGGGGAACCCCTGTTCCCTAAATAATTAGTTCACTGTAAAGGGCACATGTGATGGAGGAACAGCTGCTGAGAAGGGATGGAAGATTGCAACCTTCACGTGGTCCGCCCTGTTTCGACTAATGCAATCAACTCGACATGCACGAACGGAAGATAAAATAGAGCAAGTTGTCCAACAACTTTAGGCTGTGCACGCCACACAAAAGAAGAAGAAGCTGCTGAGAAGTCACCTATTCTATGTTTTATTTAGACAAAGAAACAGTTTTTAAAAGTCCCAAGCTGTCCACTGCAGGAACCAGTTCCCATATATTTTTATCCCTTTACTGATGATCTTCCCAGTAGTCTGCCAGGCGATTCACTTTGAATAGACGACATCTGTCTGGTTGTGTATGTCCAGGATGCCATTCATGGTGAAGTCCTAAATGCTTACAGGAAAGAAATAACCCAGTGATTCAAACGATGGAGACTTAAACCAAATGCCAAAATGACAGTTCCCTGCTGTTCCCAGCCAAGCCAAACATAGAGCAATAAACAGTTCAAAATCTTCCTGAATGGATAAAGGCTGAACTGTTGGTTGAAGGCTGTGTTGCACTGGAATATAACTTAACTATTTAAAAAAAAACACCTTATCCAGACGTCAACAGAATCAAAGTCAAGAAACAACTGGTTCAGCAAACTTATAATTTCAACCTATAAAGGTTTTTCATCTAGCAGTCTTTTTAATTTAGTCTAGTTAAGGATACAGGGTGGAAACAGGCCCTTTGGCCCACCGTGTTCCTGCCGACCAGCGATCCCCGCACATTAACACTATCCTACGTACACTAGGGACAATTTACAATTTTACCAAGCCAATTAACTTACAAACCTGTACGTCTTTGGAGTGTGGGAGGAAACCGACGATCCCGGAGAAAATCCACGCAGGTCACGGGGAGAACGTACAAACTCCGTACAGTCATGATCAAACCCGGGTCCCTGCCGCTGTAAGGCAGCAATTCTACCGTTGCACCACCGCTGTCCAGTCATTGAGAGAATTCATATATGACTTAAATAGCTAGATTAATAACTGAACAACAGTGGCAGGAATAAAGGCTTCATGAACTGAATGTGCGCAGTCCTCACTCTACGCCATTTTGCAGACATTGGCAGGTTCCATTAGTGCCTCCCATGACTCATAATAATTTTTGACCTCGCTTTCTTTCCTAACATTTTCAGCTGCTGCTCCCCAGAGACTGAATACTAAATCCTGATACTAAACTTAGCCCTTTGACCCACAAATGTCCTGCCACAATGTGAACACGAAGTGAATGTTCTGACCCACACCCACCTACCCCTACCCTCCACCCTAGCTTGGGATGGTCAGATGCCCATCACAGGTTGTGGTAAGGAAAGGAAACAGGGCCCTAGATCCTGGCCTTAATTTGTTGAGAAGGATTCAATGCCATCAAATCCAGACAATTCAAAAATTACAAACAATTTTGGACACAAAATAGTCAATGTCAGATTTACTGATTATTGCTGTGGTAGAATTTATTTTGGGTAACTCTAAAATGTTCCTTATCACTGGAATCAATGAGTTCTGTCTTTTCCCAGGGAATTAAAACCTGTCCATCTATAGTATTTGTTTTTGGTGCCCTCGAGCTGTTTCCATCGCTTCTGAGAAGTTGATTTTACATCTTGAGAAACGTGGTATATTTTTTGCATCTTATATTTCTCAGGATATTAGTTTAGTTGAGTTTAGTTAATTGTCACTGGTATGGTGGCATAGTGAAAAGCTTCTGTTGTGTGCTAACCAGCCAGTGGAATGACAATACGAGATTACAATTGAGCCGTTCACAGTGTACAGACACATGATAAGGGAATAACATTTAGTTCATTAATATGAGCGGGCATTACTTGCAACTTTGATGTAGGTATACGGGTCTAGTTCACTAAAGCAGCAATTCCTTTTTTTGTTAATGTTTGGGATGATGGCACCATCAATGGGTTAATTGCTCCCCCAATAGAGTGGTTTTCCAGGCTCCTCCTGAGGATATGCAAGAGTCAACTACATTAATGGCTCTGGGGTCAGGTCCAAGCAAACCAATTCGGGAAACCGGCAGATTTCCTCCTCTGCAGGCTATTTGTATCGGATTTGGGTTTTACAGGAATTCAATATTTGCATTCATTCTTACTTAGGTTTAATTTTGTTTCCATGCTAGTTCATCAGCCAAATTTAAATTCCACGAAATAAAGGTAGGATTTGAACTCGGCCTTCCACTTTACACCCCATCCAATATTCTCTTTGGTAACTCATAATCAGTGGCAACATCCATGTGGTTCAGGCAGACAGTAACTTGACCAGCATCTGTAGTTTCTTCCGACGCAACTTGATCTGAAATCACTGCTTGTTGATGTTTTCTTACCTCTTTCGCCTGCCTGCCCAACTGAAGTCAAAATCAAAACCTCTTCATGCTTTTTATTAGGAGAAGCCAACCTATTTGTGTTTGGGAATGTGAGTTTATTTTAAAGTCGTGCTTTAAATTACAATTAAATTAAATTACAATTAACAAATGTTGCCATTCGTCTTTCACTGAGTGACAATCCTCGTTGTGGTGTCCATTACATTACTGTTTCCCAATCCTTAGTGGCATTAATACAGGAGCTACATCCTGACACAGATCATCTCTTCCAATTGCAGCTGGTCGTGACATTGTTAGTGCAGTTCCACTTCCAGCTGTCTACAGGTACATTATGAATTTAAAAGCAGTGTTTAAACAAGGGAGATGTTTGTCAATCACAGCAAAAAAACATTAATTTCACATCTAACATATTTTGCTATTTCCATGAAAATAGTTACATTCTCTGGAATTAGCGGATTTGCTTGCATGTTAAGAGGTTTTTATTTTTTCTTGAGCAGTCAGGTTAAGTAGAATTTGAAGCAATTGCTTTCAATGGAAAGCTAGAGGAGGGACTGTGTGTAAAATGAGTCGGTACACGATCCCTTCATTTCTTGCTATCGATGCAAACCCAATCAAGACTACTTTTTCATTAAAATCTACAGTATTAATAACCTGGCAACTCCACGTTACATACAAATGGTGAGTGCTATCAGGACCCTCACCAGAATATCATAAATAAGCAGCTATAAAAAAACATTATCTTTGATGTGACTATTACAAAGGCTACAGTGGCTTGCAAAAGTTTTCATACCTCTTGAACTTTTCCACATTTTGTCACGATACAACCACAAACATAAATGTATTTTTATTGGGATTTTATGTGATAGACCAAAACAAAGTGGCGCATAATTGTGAAGTGAAAGGAAAATGGCATGCAAAAGTATTCAGCCCCCTTTACTCTGATACACCTAAATAAAATCCAGTGCAACCAATTGCCTTCAGAAGTCACCTAATTAGTAAATAGAGTCCACTTGTATGTAATCTAATCTCAGTATAAATACAGCTGTTCTGTGAAGGCCTCAGAGGTTGGTTAGAGAACGTTAGTGAACAAACATCATGAAGCCCAATGAACACACCAGACAGGTCAGGGATAAAGTTGTGGAGAAGTTTAAAGCAGGGTTAGGTTATTAAAAAATATCGCAAGCTTTGAACATTTGACGGAGCACTGTTCAATCTATCATCCGAAAATGGAAAGAATATAGAACAACTGCAAACCTACCAAGACATGGCCATTTGAATTGAATTGAATGCCTTTATTGTCCACCTAAACTGACAGGCCGGGCAAGGAGAGCATTGATCAGAGAAGCAGCCAAGAGGCCCATGGTAACTCTGGAGGAGCTGCACAGATCCACAGCTCAGGTGGGAGAATCTGTCCACAGGACAACTATTAGTCGTGCATTCCACAAATCGGGCCTTTATTGAAGAGTGGCAAGAAGAAAGCCATTGTTGAAACAAAGCCATAAGAAGTCCCATTTGCAGTTTGCCACAAGCCATGTGGGGGACACAGCAAACATGTGGAGGAAGGTGCTCTGGTCTGATGAGACAAAAATTGAAGTTTTTGGCCTAAATGCAAAACACTATATGTGGCGGAAAACTAACACTGCACATCACCCTGAACACACCATCCCCACTGTGAAACATGGATGTGGCAGCATCATGCTGTGGGAATGCTTTTCTTCAGCAGGGACAGGGAAGCTGGTCAGAGTTGATGGAAAGATGGATGGAGCCAAATACAGGGCAATCTTGGAAGAAAAGCTGTTAGAGTCAACAAAAGACTTGAGACTGGGGCGGAGGTTCACCTTCCAGCAGGACAACGACCCTAAACATACAGTCGGAACTACAATGGAATGGTTTAGATCAAAGCATATTCATGCGTTAGAATGGCCCAGTCAAAGTCCAGACCTAAATCCAATTGAGAATCTCTGGCAAGACTTGAAAATTGCTGTTCACAGATGCTCTCCATCCAATCTGACTGAGCTCGAGGTATTTTGCAAAGAAGAATGGGCAAAAATTTCAGTCTCTAGATGTGCAAAGCTGGTAGAGACATACCCCAAAAGACTTGCAGCTGTAATTGCAGTGAAAGGTGGTTCTACAAAGTATTGACTCAGGGAGGCTGAATACTTTTGCGCGCCACACTTTTCAGTTTTGTATTTGTTAAAAAATGGGGAAACCATGTATCATTTTTCTTCCACTTCACAATTATGCACCACTTTGTGTTGGTCGCTCACATAAAATCCTACGTTTGTGGTTGTAATGTGACAAAACATGGAAAAGTTCAAGGGGTATGAAAATTTTTGCAAGCCACTGTATATGGAGCATTAGGTTATTAGTCCCACATAGTTTACTAAACCCTAAGTATAGTTTATTATACCACTAAATACACACTTGAATAGTATGCAATAAAACACAATTGCCTAGAAACTGCATTTCACTTTTGTTTGGAAAGAAAATGTACGAGGCATAATTAATAATTTTACAGATGGCGCTAAAGCAGATGGGGGTCATAGGCAGTGAAGACAGTTCTCAAAAATTACAGCAGGATCTTGATGAGCTGAGCAAATAGGCTGCAGAATGACAAATGGAGAACGGCTATACAGATAAGTACAAATTGTTCCTTTTTTTTAAACCAACCCTGGGTATGCCTTTCACTGTGAATGATAGGGCCCTGGAAAGCTTTGTTGCGTAGAGAGATCTAGTAGTACAGGTGCATATTTCCATGAAAATGGTGTCGCATGCAGATAGTGTGATAAAGAAGGCATTTGGTACATTGGCCTTCATTAGTCAGGGCATTGACCTTGCAGAAATTTATAAAATTCCGGGGGGCAAGGATTATTTTCCCATGGCCATGGAGTCAAGTGTGGGCAGGTTTAATATGGGAGGGGAGTAATATAAAGGAGAGCCGAAGGGTAAGATGTGGTGGCTATTTGGAACAAGCTGTCACAGGAAGTGGTGGAGACAAATATAATGAACACATGTAATCGATGTTAGGACATGTACAATAGGGTAAGACTGGCATAGAGGGGTACAGACTTATAACAAATGGGATTACAGGCTCGTACGGGGGGTGGCATGACAGGATTACAAAAATGTTATGTGAAGTAATGTGCGCACAGCACCAACGTGAAGCCCCTCGTGGCCGGGGTTTTAGATGAGCTCTGTAGCATTCTGAGCCTTATTTTGGAGCATTTTTGCACCAAATTTCTGACCAATATTTCAGAAATAATTTTGGTGGAGTCAAGATTAATGCATGGGTGGAATGGGTTAATTGGTGATCATTGTGTATACATTTTTTTTAAATCAAGAATTATTGTCCTTGTTTTAATAATCAAGTTGTGCTGTTGTAAAATGTTATGTAAAATGTTATAAAGGAGCATGCAAATAATGCAAATAAAATACTAAGTTGTTGCAGTAAAGAAAACCTTTTTTTAGAAAATGTTTCATGTTGATTTGATTGCCTTTTACTGTTAGACTGTGTTAGTGTGTGCAGTGCACATTTAATGTTCCTCCTGACCTAACAACTTCACATCACATCAACCTCAACATGGAATAGTGATGTGAATACAACATTTAGTTCAACTTCAATTTCCATTGTGAAAATTGAAGTCAAATCATATAGTGCATTTACATTACTATGACCGCGTTCAAACTAACCTATTTTACTGTCATTATAACAAATTCTAGTTCACAAATCACATTTTGAATTCTCAAGCATAATGTGATTGTGAATAATTGCAGAGCTGCCAAGTTTCACTAAGCATTCACTAAACGTATTTTGATGGTTGAAAATCAGTATTTTTTGGGGGAAATTGGCATTTCTCACATAAATGCAACGTACTACACAGAAACTAGATTTTTGAAAATCAGTGTTTTGCATGCAACCTCATGTATTCTCAAACATCATTATGGAATACTGAAATTCAGTACTACTGAATTGTGAATACATTTTTGAAATGTGAATTTATAATTCTTGATTTTGATTCCATAACATAAAAATATATAATAATATACATAAATTTCACAATTCATCATATAGTTTACCAAACAATCAAACATCCTGGCATGATGCTGCATAAACATCCAGGTGCTCCTGGATGTATATTGCCATTTACCCATACTACTAATGTTTGCCTTAAGGGCCTGTCCTACAAGCATGCAACTCTATGCGATGAACGCGATCAAACTAGAAGCGGGGGCCGCGCGGAGGTCGGGTGATCCCCTGTACAGGGCCGGTCCCACCAGCATGCGCCTGCATGCGGCAAGCGCAACCAAACCGGCAGTAGGGGACGCGTGGAGGTCGGGTGAGTGGCGCAATGCTGCGCAAAGTGTGGCGAGCTTGGAGCGAAGTCTAAGGTAAGTTCGCCAGGACAGAGAGGGACACACAGAGAGGGGCACCGAGGCACACACACACACACACAGAGGGCCACGGAGCCACACACATAGAGGGTCACGGAGGCACCTACAGATAGGTTCACGGAGGCACGATGTCGGGGCGGTGTGTAATGCGTCGAGGCGACTGCAAGCCGACAAGCCGTTGCCGTGCGGAATTTGTGGACATAGTCTGTTTTTCGGAGCCCCGCGTGGTGTCGGGACGAACGCGGGACGAACTCCGCACAATTCCGCATGGCTCTGGCGATCGAAGTGGGACCGGCCCCGCGACGCCGGACGGCTCAAGCTACCACGTTAGGTCGCGCTAATCGCATAGAGTTGCATGCTTGTAGGACAGGCCCTTTAGCCTATATGCCATTCCTGGTTCCACGAATATAGCACCTCAGACCAATTTATCTAGCATGGCAGTCCACAGTTTGTTAATGCTGTCAAAGCATGTGCCGTTCCGCAGTACACTGATGTAGGTGGCACTACTTCTATCTCTTCTTGCAGTGCCACGTTTGGCCTCCCAAAGTGTGACTTTATCTTTAATCACTGTGTTCAGTCCGTTAACGCTGTCCAAGGCCTGTGTCATTCCGCAGCCAGTACACCGATGCGAGGGACCGGCGGGGTGGGGGGGGTCTGGGTGGAGTGGACACAACCGAAACGGGGCCTGCTGTTGGGTCACAACCACTGCCAGCACTGTTCAGAGTCAGTCCTTCCCGCTTCCCCCCCAGTGACTGGAGAACGGTCTCCCCGGACCACCCGCCGGCAGCGGACCCGCTCCATGGCCACCAGGTTGGCCAGCGGCGAGACTCCAATGCCGCAGATGGAGGCGATGCACCATGCTGGGAGACACCGCAGCCCCGGGCACATAGAAGCAGGCACTCCTTTTATCCCCAAATCATCCTGCAGGTCGGATTGGACCATTTAATGGTAGTTTAACACCCCTCAATAAAAAAACAAACAGATTCTCCCTCCCTCAACGCAACTCAATATTTCACGGTCCCACTCACCCAAACGAGGCGATGCATTGAAAATGGTGGTGTCTAATCCCGCCCACTGCGTGCGTGCGGAGAGATGGAGTCATTTTATGTTACTGCCGCATCACCAGCTTCCCCCAACTGCGCAGGTCGCAAATATTTTTTTCAAATCATCCTGCCGGCCGGAACCAGAATTTCCGGTAAATCCCTTCAAAGTGGAAACATGGTCCAAATTTATTTATTTTTCCTCGGGATTTGTTTTTATTCTGGAAAAAATGGGGGGTGCAACCACACCCAATGCACCCCCACCTTCAGACAGCCATGGATTAGCATAGATGTTCAGCAGATGGGACCCGTACCTGCCATGTGCAATGCTCTGGTCCAATGCAAATCTATTCCCATCAGCAATCATTCGTCGGACAGAAGTGGTCATGTGACTTATTTTGTGTGATTTTTCACCGTGTCACCTTTTACCAATTATAGATTACATCATGATTTTACAATCTGTGTGTAATTGACAGGGTACACAAACGGCTGGAGAAACACAGCGGGTGCAGCACCATCTAAGGAGCGGTGACGTTTCGGGTCGAGACCCTTCTTCAGACCGGTTAGGGATCAGGGAAACAAGAGATATAGACGGTGATGTGGAGAGATAAAGAACAATGAATGAAAGATATGCAAAAAAGTATCGATGATAAAGGAAACAGGCCATTGTAAGCTGTTAGTAGTGTGAAAATGAGAAGCTAGTGTGACTTGGGTGGGGGAGAGATAGAGAGAGAGCGAATACCAGGGCCCAAGGGCTGAGGGAGAGGTGGGAAGGATAGGAGACAGCAAGGGTTAACAGAATTGAGAAAATTCAATGTTCAAGCCCAGAGGATGCAGACTCCCCAAGCGGAATATGAGTTGCTGTTCCTCCAACTTGCGGTGTTGCTCACTCTGGCCGTGGAGGAGGCCCTGGACCGAGAGGTCGGATACGGAATGGGAGGGGGAGTTGAAGTGCTGAGCCATCGGGAGGTCGGGTTGGTTATTGCGGACCGAGCGGAGGTGTTCGGCGAAATGATCGCCAAGCCTCCTCTTGGTCTCACCGATATAGATCAGCTGGCATCTGGAGCAACGGATGCAGTAGATGCAGTGGACGAGGTGCAGGTGAACCTCTGTCGGACCTGGAATGACTGCTTGGGTCCATGAAAGGAGTGGATGGGGGAGGTGGACAAGCGTAACATCTCTCGCGGTTGCAAGGGAAAGTGTCCGGGGAAGGGGTGGAGCGGGAGGGAAGGGAAGAATTGACAAGGGAGTTGCGGAGGGAGCGGTCTTTGCGGGAGGCAGACAGGGGGGAGATGGGAAGATGTGGCGAGTGGAGGGGTCATGTTGGAGGTGGCGAAACTGGCGGAGGGCTATGTGTTGTATGAGCCGGCTGGTGGGGTGAAAGGTGAGGACCAGGGGGACTCTGCCCTTGTTGCGAGTGGGGGAATGGGGAGAGAGGGCAGTGTTGCGGGGTATGGAGGAGACCCTGGAGCGAGCCTCATCTATAGTGGGGGAGGGGAAACCCCGTTCTCTGAAGAGCGAGGACGTTTGCGATGACCCGGTGTGGAACACGTCATCCTGGGAGCAGATGCGGCGTAGACAGAGGAATTGGGAATAGGGGATGGAGTCCTTACAGGAAGCAGGGTGGGAGGAAGAGTAGTCCAGGTAGCTGTGGGAGTCAGTTGGTTTGTAGTGGATATCGGTCAGGAGTCTATCACCTTCAATAGAGATGGTGAGGTCAAGGAATGGTAGGGAAATGTCGGAAATGGTCCAAGTGCATTTGAGTGCCGGATGGAAGTTGGTGGTGAAATGGATGAAGTCAGTCAGTTGTGTGTGGGTGCAGGAGGTGACACCAAAGCAGTCGTCGATGTAACGGAGGTAGAGGTTGGGGATGGGGCCCTGGTACACCGAGAACAAGGATTGTTCGACGTACCCGACAAAGAGGCAGGCGTAGCTGCGGCCCATGCGTGTGCCTTGTGTTTGGAGGAAATGAGAGGAGTCAACAGAGAAGGTATTGAGGGTAAGGACCAACTCCGTTAGGCAGAGGAGGGTGTCAGTGGACGGGTATGGGTTGCTCCTCTGGTCGAGGAAGAACCGGAGGGCTTTGAGACCATCCTGGTGGGGGATGGAGGTGTAGAGTGACTGGACGTCCATGGTGAAGATGAGAGGATGGGGGCCTGGAGAATGGAATGCGCGGAGCCGACGGAGAGTGTCTGAGGTGTCTTGAACATAGATGGGGAGGGATTTAACAAAGGGGCATAGGATGGGGTCAAGGTATGTGGAAATGTGTTCGGTGGGGCACGAACAGGCAGAGACAATGGGTCTGCCGGGGCAGTCGGGTTTGTGGATTTTGGGGAGAAGGTAAAATTGGGCCAGGCGGGGCTGGGAAATGATGAGGTTGGAGGCTCGGGGGGGTAGGGAGCCGGAGTTGATGAAGTCGGTTATGGTACTCGAGATGGTGGCCTGGTGCTCGTCAGTGGGGTCATGGTCCAGGGGTAAGTAGGGGGAGGTGTCCGAGAGTTGGCACGTGGCCTCCGCTTTGCAGAGATCGACGCGCCAGACTGCCAAGGCACCTCCCTTGTTGGCGGGTTTGATAACCCAGTCTGGGTTGTTACGGAGCGAGTCTATGGCAGTACGTTTGTAGGGGGAAGAGATTGGGGTGAGACAGGGGGAGTGGAGAAGTCGAGGCGGTTGATGTCCCAACGGCAGTTTTGGATAAAGAGTTCTAAATCCGGAAGGCTACGAGGGGGGGTCCAAGAGGAGAGGGTTCGTTGGAGACAGGAAAAGGGATCATCAGTGGAGGACGAGGACTTCTTCCCGTGGAAGAACGCTGTGAGGCGGAGGCGACGGTAGAAGAGCTCCAAGTCGTGGTGGGCGCAGAACTCATTGAGGTTGGGACGGAGGGGGACAAAGGTAAGACCTCTGCTGAGGACTGACCTTTCGGTGTCAGAGAGGATGAGGTCCGGGGGGATGGTGAACACGAGGCAAGGATGGGGGTTGTGGCCGGAGGAAGGCAGGTGAGTGCACTGAGGACAGAGTGTTGTGTGGTGGAGGGGGTGGAGGGTGGTCAGGGGGTGGGGGGGTATGGGGACTGTGGTGTAGGTGGGGAAGAGCAGGGGTTACATGGTGGGGGGGGATGGGGAAGACCCAGTGGAATAGCCACTGAGGTTACCGGGGCTGGGGAGACGGGCACTAGGACCCAGTGCCGTTAAAAACAGAGTGGCGGGAGGAGTTAGCATCGTGGAGGCTTCAGGCCCACTGACACAATGTAATTGATAGGCTTCTGACACAATGATTGCATGTGGATACTGTAGGTGAGGGAAATTAGATGGCTTTTTAAAAAAAATTAAAGCAGAGAAAATGCTGGAAACTACCAACTAGCATCCGTGGAGAGAATAGACCGACATAACATACACTCTTTTGGAAAAAAAGTCTGTAAACTATTATTAAATCATACAGATAGATGCTGTTTTTTTTCAACTATAGGAGAGATATAACAAAGAGAACACATCAGCAGCCTAGGTTGTGGCTAGTTATGGAACGCATGAAATCCCAAATGCCAAGTAGCCTTGACCCACTGCCGCAACATGTCCACAGCTGATGCCATCTCCCTGACTCTACACTCATCCCCGGATAAGTGGGACACCTACACCTATTCGTAGACCACTGCTCAGCTTTTAACATCATTATCCTAGTCGTCCTATTAGTTTCGCTGTCATCCTGCTAGTTTCACTGTCTGTATCCACTCGTTATCACCTTCTCCCCAGCCAACAATGGACCATTGTGGTCTCCACCTTTCCTTGATCATCACTGCAGGCTTTGGTTTGTTCTTTTCATACCTTTCATTCATTTGTTCTTTGGACCATTTCATACCTCTAGTTTCCCTCTCTCCTGACTCTCAGTCTGAAGAAGGATCTCTAACCGAAATGTCACTTTCCTTTTCTCTAGAAATGATGCCTGACCTGCTGAGTTACTCCAGCATTTTGTGTCTATCTTTAGGGTATAGAACACCTCTTTCTCAGTCCAATTCTGACCTATCTGTCTTTGACCTGCTACGTTGTTCTAATATCACATAATGTACGCTTGTGGATCAGCTCCTTAACATCCACCTGGGGACATGACATTGCTCTAGACTTGAATCTTAATTCCAACTTTTTTGTTGGCTCTCTATAGATGTTGTCTGATACATCAATTTTAATTTGTATCTTTGTTTTCTTCCTTTGTGTTTCCATCTGCTTGCATGTAACATGCCGCTAGAGAGTGGCAGCGTTTCATTTGTTTCCTTTGATCCAGTCTATCGTCATGGTGCATTGCATCAGGAAGGCTGGAAGAATCGTCAATGGTACCTGCCAATCTGCCCATTCCCCTTTCCTCTTTTCTACCCTCTGAGAGAAGTAACAGGAGCTTGAACGCTTGGATGTCCAGACTTAAGAACAGCTTCGTAGGAAGGAACTGCAGATGCTGGTTTAAACCGAAGATAGACACAAAAAGCTGCAGTAACTCAACAGGCCAGGCAGCATCTCTGGAGAGAAGGAATGGGTGATTTTTTGGGTCGTCCCGTCTGAAGAAGGGCAAAACCCGAAACGTCACCTATTCGTTCTCTCCAGAGATGCTGCCTGTCCCGCTGAGTTACTCCAGATTTTTCTATCTATCTTCATTGTACTTTAATACCTCTTTTGCACTGTTTTCAATTTGTTCTACAATCTTCCACCATTCTGTTGTTTTGCATTAATTATATTTATTGCTGCATTTATCATTGCTTACATATTCCATGCATTCTATGAGCTTTGGGTGGATTTCATTAGACCCTCGTGTATATGATAATAAACTAACCCGAATCTGAATCATAACAGCTTTGATCGGCACCTCTCTCTGCAACTTAAAACATGCGCGACTTCTCACTTTTGCATTTCAGATGAAGAATCTTTCACCCAAAACTTTGTTTCCGCTTCACTGGTGCTGCCTGACCTGCTCATTATTTCAAGCATACTTTATGTTTGGCCTGGAAGTACACTTCAGAAAATATTCATTTCACAAAACAAAAGCAAATGGCATTGTTGGACAAAGATTGTGATTTTCCCAGCACTCATGCCGGTTCATTGTACAACCAATTTTCAAAAACAAAATATTAAACTCAAAAAATTGAATTAGTAATGAACATTTCTTAAGGCTGCAATACATAAAGTTAGCCTAATTATATTTAAACTGCATCAATAATTTTAACATGCAGTTTGTTCTATTGCATTGTTTCTAAAACATTGATAATTTAAAGTTATATCCTGATATTTTCCACATTGAAATTAAAGTGAAGAATTTCATAGGATTAGTAATGGGCCTGTGCCACAAAGGCGACTGCCATAGTCGTAGCAGATCACTGAAAAAACGGTGACTGGACCCCCCTTCAAATAAAAATTGAAATAGAGTCATTCTTTAACAACAACAAAAATGAAGTCAGCACCGGCAACAACCTACGTCATCCCGGCAACAACCTATGACAGAACCCACGTCAGGAGAGGTCAAGCTATGCTCATTGGCATCAAGCCGACTGTCGCCGACTGTAGCCAAAAGGTTTTGAACATTTCCAAATCCAGCAGGGACAGAAAAGTGTTATGATTCTCTGGACAACTGAGGAGACTACTCACGATCATACAGGCATCACCCCGCACCCATGTGGCAACAGCCTAGTCGCCTAAGTGGGACAGGGGCATAAAGCACAGACGTCATAATTTGCCAGTGTCACTCACTCAGGCGCTATAAGGCCTAGGTTGAATAGCATTGATTCTGTGTGCAGCCAAACCAAAGTGTGTCTACTGTTACCTCCTCTGGGCGTGCATCATCATTTATCTCTCCAGCTGTTACATTGACAATGGGTAATAAAGGAATAGCTATAACCTGTTGGTGCTGTGGAATATAGGATCTGAGAGAGTGATCAAAGAAGCTCCCTCAGCTAACAATGAACCATTCTACATTTCCTTATCAATGTCTGCTTTGATCTGTTGTTTTCACACCTTACACTTTCTTATCTATAGAATCACTCTCCTCCGAGTTTGTAGAAAGGCCTCGACCCGAAACGTCACCCGTTCCTTCTCTCCGGAGATGCTGCCTGTCCCACCGAGCACTCCAGCTTAGGTAGACAAAAATGCTGGAGAAACTCAGTGGGTGAGGCAGTATTTATGGAGCGAAGGCAACATTTCAGGTCTAAATTGTTAAAGAAGGAACTGCAGATGCTGGAGAATCGAGGGTTACACAAAAAGCTGGAGAAACTCAGCGGGTGCAGCAGCATCTAAGGAGCGAAGGAGATAGGCGACGTTTCGGGTCGAGACCCTTCTTCAGACCCAGCTTTGGTGTAAACCAGCATCTGCAGTTCCTTCCTACACAAAGAATTCTATCATGTGGTTTTTCATTTATATCAATGATTTGGATGAGAACGTACAACACATGGCTATTAAGATGGCAGAAGTACTTTGTTGAGGCATCTTTGGCAGAGATTACTGCCTCAAGTCTTCTTGGGTATGACACTACAACTCGGCACACCTATATTTGGGTAATTTCTCTCATTCTTCTCTGCAGATCCTCTCAAGCACTGTCAGATTGGATGGGGAGCATCGATGCAGTGTTATTTTCAGATCCCTGTAATCCATAGATGTTCAATCAAGTTCAAGTCCAGGCTCTGGCTGGGCCACTCAAGGACTTGTCACAAAGCCACGTTGTCTTGGCTGTGTGCTTAGGGTCGTTGTATCTGTAGGAAGGCAAACCTCCACCCCAGTCTGAGGGCCAGAACACTCTGGAGCAGGTTTCTATCAAGGACTGTTTCTATCTTTCTGTACTTTGCTCTGTTCATCTTTCCCTCGATCCTGACAAGTCTCCCAGTACATGCCACTGAAAAACATCCCCACAGCATGATGCTGCCACCACCATGCACCAGGTATGATATCGGCCAGGTGATGAGCGGTGCCTGGTTTCCTCCAGACGTGACACTTGGCATTCAGGCCAAAGTGTTCAATCTTGGTTTTATCAGACCAGAACATCTTGTTTCTCATGCCTATTGGCAAACTCCAAGTGGGCTGTCATGTGCCTTTTACTGAGGAGTGCCTTCCGTCTGGCCACTCTACCATAAAGACCCGATTGGTGGAGTGCTGCCGATATAGTTGTCCTTCTGGAAGGTTCTCTCATCTCCACAAAGAAACTCTGGAGCTCTGTCAGAATGACCATCGGGTTCGCATTTACCTCCCTGACCAAGGTCCTCCTCCCCCAATGGCTCAGTTTGGCTGGGCGGCCAGCTCTGTGAAGAGTCCTGGTGGTTCCAAAATTCTTCATTTAAAGAATGATTTAAAAAAGAATTTCATCCATTTTAAAATAAGGCTGTAACGCAACAAAGTGTGGAAAAAGTGAAGGGGTCTGAATACTTTCTGAATGCACTGTAGGTTTAAGATAAGAATGGAAAGATAGGACCCTGAGGGGCAACTTTTCACACTGAGGGTGATCCGTAAATGGAATGAACTGCCAGAGGAAGTGGTTGAGGCAGGAACAATAACAATGTTGTAAAAATATCTAGACAGGTAGTTGTATAGAAAAGCTTTAGAGGGATATGAGTCAAATGCAAGCAACTCAGAACAGCATAGATGGGTATGTTGGTCGGCATGGGTGAGTGACTTTACAACCTGAGTTGTTAACTAAATATGATTGCTGACTGATTCTAAAGAATTCATACACTCAATGTGTTGAGTAAGTGAGTGAATGCTCTACAAACAACAATTATAAGTAATTAATTGTAAACTGAATTGTAAGGAATCTTACAGAAGTAGCGCCAGAGGAATCAGCTTTAATTGTGCAGGTAAGTAACAGAATCTGGGGAAAGGTGACGGGAATGTGTGGAGAATACAATGGGACAAGTACAAGACATTTGGACAGGTACATGAGAGGAAAGGTTCAGAGGAACATGGGCCAAATGTGACTAGTGTAGATGGACCATCTTGGTTGGCATGGACAAGTGGAGCCAAAGGGCCTGCTTCTACCCTGTATGACTCTCCGTATAGGATTTGTGTAAATGTGTGTTTGATGATTAGTGTGAACTCGGTGGGCCGATGGACCACTTGCTGTGCTATATATCTGCAGCATTCTGGGCCCAGCGGATGGCGGGCGTGGCACAGTGGTGCAACGGTAGGGTTGCTGCCTTAGAGCCTTGCAGAAACCCAGGTTTGACCCTGACTACGGAAGCTGCATGTACGGAGTTTGTACGTTCTCCCTGTGACCGCATGGGTTTGCTCCAGGTGCTCCTGTTTCCTGCCATGTTCCAGACATGCAGGTTTGTAAGGTTAAGTGGCTTTGGTAAAAGTGTAAATTGTCCCACGAGTGTAGGGTAGTGCTAGTGTACGGCGTGATCGCTGGTCGGTGCACCCTCGGTGGGCAGAAGGGCTTGTTTCTGCTCTGTATATCTAATGTCTAAAGATGAAGTGCGAGGGCACTAACTGTACCAGCTACGTCCACTGCCGCCTGTAGTAACTTCACATTTCTGTCTATTGACAAATTTGCATGTACCTCATCTCGACTGATGGGTTAGTGTTACTAGACGTTCCAACTCTCAGGTTGGCTATTATGACATTTGTTCGTTTTTTTCTGTTTTTTAAGAACATGCCTGATGAAAGATATGTATCAGGAGAAGGCCTGGCCAACCATAATGTTGGATGATTCTTTGAAAACTCCTCAGTTATCTAATGTCATTATGTAATGGTGCTGGATGGCAGGATCCAACAGGGATTTTCCATCACAAGCAGTCTGATTTGCCAGCTGCCTCCAGCCACCAGATGTACAGCAGCGAGCACCAACAAGCTGGGTTAAATCCTGACTTAGCTGCTATCTGTGAGGTGTTTTCACATTCTCCTGATAACATTGTGGGTTTCTTCCCGGAAACAGGCCCTTCGGCCCACCAAGTCCGCACCGACCAGCAATCCCCACGCACTAACACTATCCTACACCCACTAGGGACAAATTACATTTATACCAAGCCAATTAACCTACAAGCCTGTACGTCTTTGCAGTGTGGGAGGAAACCGGAGATCCCGGAGAAAACCCACGCAGGTCACGGGGAGAATGTACAATCTCCATACAGACAGCACCCGTAGTGAGGATTGAATCCGGGTCTCCAGCCCGGCAAACGCTGTAAGGCAGCAACTCTACCGCTGCGCCACCGTGCCATGACAATGTAAGAGACATGCAAGGGAAATAATTGGATGAACGGGAATAGACTGAGAGTTAGCATAGACTTGATGGGCCAAATGGCTTCATTCCAAGTTGTAAGAAAAATACGAGAAACTGTCCTCCTAGCATTAGGGTCAGCAACAAACATAGAAACATAGAAACATAGTAAATAGGTGCAGGAGGAGGCCATTCGGCCCTTCGAGCCAGCACCATCATTCATTGTGATCATGGCTGATCATCCGCTATCAATAACCCGTGCCTGCCTTCTCCCCATATCCCTTGACTCCACTAGCCCCTAGAGCTCTATCCAACTCTCTCTTAAATCCATCCAGTGATTTGACCTCCACTGCCCTCTGTGGCAGGGAATTCCATAAATTCACAATTCTCTGGGTAAAAAAGTTTTTTCTCGCCTCAGTTTAAAATGACCTCCGCTTTATTCTAAGACTGTGGCCCCTGGTTCTGGACTCACCCAACATTGGGAACATTTTTCCTGCATCTAGCCTGTCCAGTCCTTTTACAATTGTATATGTTTCTATAAGATCCCCCCTCATCCTTCAAAACTCCAGTGTATACAAGCCTAGTCTTTTCAATCTTTCCTCATATGACAGTCCCGCCATCCCAGGGATCAATCTCGTGAACCTACGCTGCACTGCCTCAATCACAAGGATGTCCTTCCTCAAATTAGGAAACCAAAACTGTATACAATACTGCAGATGTGGTCTCACCAGAGCCCTATACAACTGCAGAAGAACCTCTTTACTCCTGTACTGAAATCCTCTTGTTATGAAGGCCAACATTCCATTAGCTTTCTTCACTGCCTGCTGTACCTGCACGCCATATTTCAGTGACCGGTGTACAAGGACACCCAGGTCTCGCTGTACCTCCCCCTTACGTAATCTAACCCTATTGAGATAATAATCTGCCCCCTTGTTTTTGCCGCCAAAGTGGATAACCTCACATTTATCTATATTATACTGCATCTGCCACGTATCTGCCCACTCACTCAACCTGACCAGGTCCTCCTGCAACCTCCTAACATCCTCTTCACAGTTCACACTGCCACCCAGCTTTGTGTCATCCGCAAACTTGTTAGTGTTGCTCCTAATTCCCTCTTCCAAATCATTAATATATATGGTAAACAGTTGCGGCCCCAACACCGAGCCTTGCGGCACTCCACTCGCTACTGCCTACCATTCTGAAAAGGACCCGTTCACTCCTACACTTTGCTTCCGATCTGCCAACCAATTTTCTATCCATGTCAACACCCTACCCCCAATACCATGTGCTCTAATTTTAGTCACCAGTCTCCCGTGCAGGACCTTATCAAAGGCTTTCTGAAAGTCTAGACACACTACATCCACTGGCACCCCTTCATCCATTTTACTTGTCACACCCTCAAAAAATTCCAGAAGATTAGTCAAGCAAGATTTCCCTTTCATAAATCCATGGTGACTTGGACTAATCCTTTTATTGCCATCCAAATGCCCCATTATTCCCTCTTTAATAATTGACTCCAGCATCTTTCCCACCACCGAAGTCAGCCTAACCGGTCTGTAATTCCCCGTTTTCTCTCTCGCTCCTTTTTTGAAAAGTGGGATAACATAAGCTATCCTCCAATCTACAGGAACTGATCCTGAATCTATTGAACATTGTAAAATGATCACCAATGCGTCCACTATTTCTGGAGCCACCTCCCTGAGGACCCTGGGATGCAGACCATCAGGCCCAAGGGATTTGTCATCCTTCAGTCCCATTAGCCTACCTAATACTATTTCTCGCCTAATGAAAATTTCTTTCAGTTCCTCTACCCCCTTAGATCTTCTGTCCTCCAGTACATCTGGGAGATTGTTTGTGTCCTCCTTAGTGAAGACAGATCCGAAGTACCTATTTAACTCTTCTGCCATTTCGTTGTTGCCCATAATTATTTCACCCGTGTCTGCTTTCAAGGGCCCCACATTTGACTTTGCTACTCTTTTTCCCTTAACATATCTAAAGAAGCTTTCTTTATATTCTTTATATTCCTGGCCAGCTTCCCCTCATACTTCATCTTTTCAGCCTGTATTGCCCGTTTTGTTTCCTTCTGTTGTCCTATGAAAGTTTCCCAATCCTCTGGCTTCTGGCTACTCTTTGCTGTGTTATACATGGTGCAAAGCTGTTGCAAGGATTAGTGCATCCACCTTCCGGGCACCTCCAGATTCAGGGACAGTTTCTTCCCAGCTGTTATCAGGCAACTGAATCATCCTACCACAACCAGACAGCAGTGCTGAACTACCATCTACCTCATTGGCAACCCTCGGACTATCCTTGATCAGACTTTGTGTTAAAGAAGGAACTGCAGATGCTGGAGAATCAAGGGTACACAAAAGGCTGGAGATACTCAGCGGGTGCAGCAGCATCTAAGGAGCGAAGGAGATAGGCAACGTTTCGGGCCGAAACCCTTCTTCAGACTGATGGGAGGTGGGGGAGGGCGGGGAGAAGAAAGGAAATAGGACGAGGAGGAGCCCGAGGGCTGAGGGAGAGGTGGGAAGGGGAGGAGGCAGCAAAGGTTAACAGAATTGAGAAAATTCAATGTTCAAGCCCAGAGGATGCAGACTCCCCAAGCGGAATATGAGGTGCTGTTCCTCCAATTTGCGGTGTTGCTCACTCTGGCCGTGGAGGAGGCCCAGGACCGAGAGGTCAGATACGGAATGGGAGGGGGAGTTGAAGTGCTGAGCCACCGGGAGGTCGGGTTGGTTATTGCGGACCGAGCGGAGGTGATCGGCGAAACGATCGCCAAGCCTCCGCTTGGTCTCACCGATATAGATCAGCTGGCATCTGGAGCAGCGGATGCAGTAGATGAGGTTGGAGGAGGTGCAGGTTAACCTCTGTCGGACCTGGAAGGACTGCTTGGGTCCCTGAAAGGAGTGGAGGGGGGAGGTGAAGGGACAAGTGTAGCATCTCTTGGGATTGCAAGGGAAAGTGCTCGGGGAAGGGGTGGAGCGGGAGGGAAGGGAAGAATTGACAAGGGAGTTGCAGAGGGAGCAATCTTTGTGGAAGGCAGACGGGGGGGAGATGGGAAGATGTGGCGAGTGGTGGGGTCACGTTGGAGGTGGAGGAACTGGCGGAGGACTATGTGTTGTATGTGCCGGCTGGTGGGGTGAAAGATGAGGACCAGGGGGACTCTGCCCTTGTTGTGAGAGGGGGAATGGGGAGAGAGGGCAGTGTTGCGGGGTATGGAGGAGACCCTGGTGCGAGCCTCATCTATAGTGGGGGAGGGGAATCCCCATTCTCTGAAGAATGAGGACATTTGTGATAACCTGGTGTGGAACACCTCATCCAGGGAGCAGATGCGGCGTAGACGGAGGAATTGGGAATAGGGGATGGAATCCTTACAGGAAGCAGGGTGGGAGGAAGAGTAGTCCAGGTAGCCGTGGGAGTCAGTGGGTTTGTAGTGGATGTCGGTCAAGAGTGTATCCCCTGCAATAGAGATAGTGAGGTCAAGGAATGGTAGAGAAGTGTCAGAAATTGTCCAACCTCATCGTTTCCCAGCCCCGCACGGCCCGATTTTACCTTCTCCCCAAAATCCACAAACCGGACTGCCCCGGCAGACCCATTGTCTCTGCCTGTTCGTGCCCCACCGAACACATTTCCACATACCTTGACTCCATCCTATCCCCCTTGGTTAAATCCCTCCCCACCTATGTTCAAGACACCTCAGACACTCTCCGTCATCTCCGCGCATTCCATTCTCCAGGCCCTCATCCTCTCATCTTCGCCATGGACGTCCAGTCACTCTACACCTCCATCCCCCACCAGGATGGTCTCAAAGCCCTCCGGTTCTTCCTCGACCAGAGGAGCAACCCATACCCATCCACTGGCACCCTCCTCTGCCTAACGGAGTTGGTCCTTACCCTCAATACCTTCTCTTTTGACTCCTCCCATTTCCTCCAAACACAAGGCGTAGCTATGGGTACACGCATGGGCCCCAGCTACGCTTGCCTCTTTGTCAGGTACGTCGAACAATCCTTGTTCTCAGCGTACTAGGGCCCCATCCCCGACGTCTACCTCCGTTACATCGACGACTGCTTTGGTGTCACCTCCTGCACCCACACACAACTGACTGACTTCATCCATTTCACCACCAACTTCCATCCGGCACTCAAATACACTTGGACCATTTCCGACATTTCCCTATCATTCCTTGACCTCACCATTTCTATTGCAGGGGATACACTCCTGACCGACATCCACTACAAACCAACTGACTCCCACGGCTACCTGGACTACTCTTCCTCACACCCTGCTTCCTGTAAGGACTCCATCCCCTATTCCCAATTCCTCCGTCTACACCGCATCTGCTCCCTGGATGAGGTGTTCCACACCAGGTCATCACAAATGTCCTCATTCTTCAGAGAACGGGAATTCCCCTCCCTCACTATAGATGAGGCTCGCACCAGGGTCTCCTCCATACCCCGCAACACTGCCCTCTCTCCCCATTCCCCCACTCGCAACAAGGGCAGAGTCCCCCTGGTCCTCACCTTTCACTCCACCAGCCGGCACATACAACACATAGTCCTCCGCCAGTTCCGCCACCTCCAACGTGACCCCACCACTCGCCACATCTTCCCATCTCCCCCCCGTCTGCCTTCCGCAAAGACTGCTCCCTCCGCAACTCCCTTGTCAATTCTTCCCTTCCCTCCCGCTCCACCCCTTCCCCGAGCACTTTCCCTTGCAACCGCAAGAGATCCTACACTTGTCCCTTCACCTCCCCCCTCCACTCCTTTCAGGGACCTAAGCAGTCCTTTCAAGTCCGACAGAGGTTCACCTACACCTCCTCCAACCTCATCTACTGCATCCGCTGCTCTAGATGCCAGCTGATCTATATTGGTGAGACCAAGCGGAGGCTTGGCGATCGTTTCGCCGAACACCTCCGCTCGGTCCGCAATAACCAACCCGACCTCCCAGTGGCTCAGCACTTCAACTCCCCCTCCCATTCCGTATCCAACCTCTCTGTCCTGGGCCTCCTCCACGGCCAGAGTGAGCAACACCACAAATTGGAGGAACAGCACCTCATATGCCGCTTAGGGAGTCTGCATCCTCTGGGCTTGAACATTGAATTTTCTCAATTCTGTTAACCCTTGCTGTCTCCTCCCCTTCCCACCTCTCAGCCCTCGGGCTCCTCCTCCTTTTTCCTTTCTTCTCCCTGCCCCCCCCCCCCCCCCCCCCCCCCCACCTCCCATCAGTCTGAAGAAGGGTTTCGGCCCGAAACATCGCCCATCTCCTTCGCTCCTTAGATGCTTTTGCACCCGCTGAGTTTCTCCAGCCTTTTGAGTACCCTTGATCAGACTTTGCTGGCTTTACCTTGCAATAAACGTTATTCCCTTATCATTTATCTAAACACTAGCGTAAATGGATCGAGTGTAATTGTGTATTGTCTTTCCGCTGACTGGTTAGCACGCAACAAAAGCTTTTCACTGTGCATCGGTACACGTGACAATAAACTAAACTGATAGCCATAGTCACTTTCAGCCCCACTCTCCATTTTCACTGCACCAAGATCACTCTACTTGCTAGCACCTCAACACTTCACCTTTCAGACAGCAGCCATGGAGCACAGGACAACTTCATTTTATAACAAAATTGTAGAAGAGAATTTCCTTCTCATTGATATGAGCTAGAAGGTTTAGCCATTTCATACCCAGGTTTAGAATAAAATACAATACCGTTTATTGTCATTTGAACCTCATTGAGGTTCAAACAAAATTTAGTTTCTGCAGCCATACAAACAAGAAAAGAACCAAGACACAACACAATTTACACAAACATCCATCACAGTGAATCTCCTCCTCACTGTGATGGAAGGCAAAGTCTTATCTCTCCCCTGCACTCCCCATTCTCCTCACGATGTCAGATTCAAAGCCCCCGGCGGGCGATGGTAAATAAGTCCCGCGGCCATTCAGGCCACGCCGGGCGATGCAAGGCTGCGCTCCGGGTCTTGATGTTGGAGCCCCCAGCGGGTGCTAGCAAGTCCCGCGGCCATTAAAGCCGCGGTGGTCAATGTAAGGCCCCGCTTCAGGTCATTTTCAACCCCGCATATCGGGCAGAAGAAGTTGCCGCCGCGGGAGCTCCGAAAAGCGGTCTCCCACCAGGGACCCGCGAGCTCCCACTGTTACCGTTCACCGGCCTGCACCTAGAGCCTCCGAATCTCCGGGGTCGGGCAGCAGCAGCGCACCAACACAACTCCTCCCATTCCGAACTCGGCCAGCTCTACGTTGGTAAGTAGCCCGCAGCTCGGCAACTGGAGCCCCAGGTCCAGTTGGAAGCCGCTCCACATATAATCTACAATATTCATGCTGCACTGAGCACCTTTCTGAAGATTGAGTGATTTTCAATCTTCCTAATTTACTGCTTTTTAAATTTTCACTCACAAAACAATTTTCTCGTTTCACTTCTGCTGACTCAAACACAAGAAGAAGTAGACCACCAATATTATATTTACATGATGAACAGATACGAAAGTGTCGTGGTGAATACATATAAAACAGATAAGCGACTACTGATTCAGATTCATATTCAGATGAAGCTCACAAGGTCAACAGTATACATACAGTAATGATAAATACAACAGGATGGCCCAGTGGCACAGCTTTAGAACTGCAGCCTTCAGCACCAGATAGGATTTGTGTAAATGGGCGCTTAATGGTTAGTGTTGACCTGGTGGACCGAAGGACCATTTTCTGTGCTGTATGTATATATTATCCAGCCTTACGCCCCAGAGACCCAGGTTCAATCCTGATCACAGATGCTGCCTGTATGAAGTTTGTACATCCTCACTGTCACCACGTGGGTTTTCTCCGGGTGCACCATTTCCTTGTACTGGTCGGCGTAGACTTGGTGGACCAAAGGGTCTGTTTCTAAGTTGGGTCTCTTAACTAAACTAAACTAAGTGTTAGACTAGTGTATGGGTCATCGCTGGTCGGCGTGGGCTGAAGGGCGTGTTTCTATGCCATTTATCTAAATTAAACTATGCATTGATGAGTGCAAGGTAGCAGAATCATGCAATACTATTCTGGTAAAAATGTCACAATTTCTTGAGAATGTACACAACTGAATATCAACATCCATTCCTGTCCAGTACCCAGTTATTTCTTCAGGCCACCTGATCATCTTGGGTAAAGAAGTCCTCTGGGAATCTAGCAAAGGAGTTGATGCCCTGTGGCAACAGTTGCGACAGATAGACCTGAGCTCCATTCTGATGTATCTGTTTCTCAAACACACATTGTTTACGGCTACAATCCTTTTGTACAGTTAACTTGGATTACATCTTTCAGGCAAATACACTTCAGGTTTCACGATTTCTGGATGGTCTATAGTCTTGTTTTATGTTTGCAGAATTGTTTTTCACTGAAAGCAATTAAGCTTATAACTATTCTGGTACAAATGAAAGAATCTTATTCATTTCACTTTTATCATATAGTATCAGCAGTTGCCAGGTGGATACAAATATCATTCTGTTTTCTCTTTTTTCCATTATATGTGAGTTTCTCTGTCTGCATATATGTCATTTTGTCAGTGTATCAATTTAAATTACTATTGAAACACAAAGTACATGCTATAACTGCAGGATTAGCGCTCAACCAAGAAAATCTAGCCCAAAGCCAAAGTACTATCTCAACTGATTATACCAACTTATGCCATGGACAATAACAAACTTCATGTGCAATAAATAGCTACCTGCATGTTAACAAGCACATAAAAACAAATGATTGTGTAGACGCAAGTAACTTGTCTCATTTTGCAGCTGTTGGCTACACGAAATGCTGGAGAAACTCAGCGGGTGCAGCAGCATCTATGGAGCGAAGGAGATAGGCAACGTTTCGGGCCGAAACCCTTCATCAGACTGTAGCTGCAGCTGTTTCTCTCATTCTCAAATAAATGTTCTTGTGTAATAATTGAGCAGCATGAGATAGAAGCTTAACAGCTGAAACTGCATAATAAGTATAACTTCTGTTCTGCCTAAGCAGAATGGTCCTCAACTTCAGTAGGCCAATCCAATTTGCAAATTAAAATTCATGAACCTAAATTGGAAAAAGTAGCTTTATGTATTGGCACAGAATAATTACATTTCACAGACTAATTCCTCCTCAATTTCTGCCCTGCACATTTTGCACACAGGGATTACTCTGCCATTAATACATACTTTTCAATTCTTGACCAATGCAGTTGCACCATCTAGTGTTGTATTGTTGCTTTATAAAGACTTCTTGATGCTGTCTATTCATAACCAGGCCTTCATTTCCCCCCAGTCAGTCCGGTGCCGTGTTGGCAAGGAGATGACAGTCACACTGAGAATTTGCAAAAACAACTACACTTTATTTTTTAATTCCGCCAAATAAAACCTTGGTGTGTCTCTTGTTCCCTGCCTGGCTTCTGCGTTGTAGGGCAATCCCTTCACTTAATTATGCATGTGTTGGCGTTGGTGATCAAAGCCATTTTAATCTCTATGATCTTTTCAGATTTCATCATCGTGATTCACGTCATGATGAGGGACACAGTGTCCTACATTTGGACCAATATACTAAGGTCCGAAGTCTCAAGAATTGGATGAAAAGGAGCTAGTTATTAGTTTGAAAATAATATTTTATATTAGCTGGTATATGCACTTTTAAACATAGCAGTGACCATTTCCAGTTGCAATCCTACCCATTATGCAATTGGACCAGACACTTCAGGGCATGATTCATCTCAGCACAGGTAACATTTTCCCCACATCCTTTATGCACTTAATCAATGTGCATGATGCCCTTCTCCAACTTATTTCCAAGGCTGCAGGAATAATAGGAAAGCTATGACATTTGTTTTTAACAACACAGTGCAGCAGTAACAAGGAGACATGAAATGGTCCCAAACGTGAATTATTATTGTTTGTTTATTATTTACTTATTACTATTGAGTATTCAATACGCTGTATATTTCACACACGTTAATCCAGGCCAAATTGGAGAGGCTAGGACTTCAAAATGGGGTAAAAGCCTCAGGGCTGCTGGGAGATTTGGTCAATATGGAATTACTCTCTGCAGAGCTGGGTCAAGCTGTGGAGCGGTGCCAGTGTGTCTAGAGCTCAGATACAATTTGCAAGAAAATAATAAGAACATCTGCAGACCCTGTCAATTAGGTGCAAAATGCATAGCATGGATTGGATGGCTGCATACCAGACATACACCTTGTAAATAATTGTAAATAATGTTGCAGATTTCAACTTTGCCGATTATTGATTGGATGAGGTGTTGAGCCTTGTCTGGGTTCCTTGCAGATAAGGGTAAATGTTTCTAAGTTGGCTTCCTTGAGAAGAACGGTTTGAATATAATGTATTGAGCTACTGGATTATTGTGTTAGGGAAATGTCTGTTATGTATGGGGTTAATCAATATCTGTAATTGGATTATCAAGAGACCACCCCCATATGGTTCGGCCCCTCGAGGTCCCGGGACATATAAAAGTCCGCTACCAAGAGGTCCCGCATCGATCTTCTGGGAGAGCGCTTCGGACTGCGTGAACTTCTGGAGTGTCTCTGTTTGAGCGCATCCTAGAGGGCTTGAACAGGCAGATGCAAGGATCAAACCCGCGGTGGGATAGGTACAGTAGTTGAACAGTGACTCGCTTTTGTTAAAATAAAATTTAGTTGTTTCAAGTGCTTGATTCAGTGTTTTTACTGAAACTAGACTGGGGGGAAGCTTAGAAACGAGCAATTTACACACACACATCACTTACAGGTCCCACAGACTCCCATCTCTGCAGCGAGATGAGCCCATGGCTCAGTGGCCTTTGTCCACACAGCACAGGACTCTATCATCATTGGTTACGGAGGAACAAGGAGGGACAAGGTATATTGAAGATATAGATAGACACAAAATGTTGGAGTAACTCAGCGGGACAGGCAGCATCTCTGGAAAGAAGGAATGAGTGATGTTTCAGGTCGAGACCCTTCTTCGGTCACAAGAAGGGTCTCAAGCCGAAAAGTCGCCCATTTGTTCTATCCAGAGATGCTGCTTGTCCCGCTGAGTTACTCCAGCATTTTGTGTCTACCGGTGTCAAACCAGCATCTGCAGTTCCTTCTTACACATACTAAAGACATATGTCTCCACCCTGCTACCTGTACACTTCTTCCCACTCTGTTTACTATAACATTTCTTCCCACCCTGCTTCCTGTAAAGACTCTACCCCCTACTCCCAATTCCTCCGTCTACGCCGCATCTGCACCCAGGATGAGGATTTCCGTAGCGGGTCATCGCATACAGCACATAATCTTTAGACATTTTCGCCAACTCCAATGGGATCCCACTACTAGCTACATCTTCCCATCTCCACCGCTTTCTGTCATCCTCAGAGACTGTTATCTCCACGACTCATAGTTTAACTCATCACTTCCCAGCCAAACCACCCCATCCCCAGGTACTTTCCCCTGTAACCTGTCAACAAGGAGATGCAACACCTGTCCCTTTACGTTCCCCCCTCAACGTCTTCCAAGGACCCCGGCGGGCTATCCAGGTGAGGCAGAGGTTCACTTGCACTTCCTCCAACCTCATCTACTGTATCCACTGTTCCAGGTGTCAACTTCTCTACATCGGTGAGACCAAGCGCAGGCTCGGCAATCTTTTCACTGAACACTTCCGCTCAGTCCGCCTAAACCTACCTGATCTCCCGGTTGCTCAGCACATTAACTCCCCCTCCCATTCCCAATCTGACCTTTCTGTCCTGGGCCTCCTCCATTGTCAGAGTGAGGAACAGCACCTCATATTTTGCTTGGGTAGCTTACACCCCTGTGGTATAAATATTGACTTATTTAACTTCAAGTAACCTTTGCTTTCCCTCCCTCTCCATCCCCTCCCCCTTCCAATTCTCCCACCAGTCTTAATGTCGCCGACTACATTTTATCTCTGTACCACCCATTCCCCTGACATTCGTCTGAAGAAGGATCACGACCCGAAACATCACCCATTCCTTCTCTCCAGAGATGCTGCCTGTCCCGCTGAGTTCCTCCAGCATTTTGTGACTACCTTCGATATATGTCTCCCCGTTCCCCGGCAATTTCAGCGCCTCTTCAACGTCCCTCTACGCCGCAGCACCATTCCAATGTGGAGCGGGATCTCTCCGCTGACATTTACTTGCCATGATCCCTAGGAGCCGTGTTTTATCTAGTCGAAAATGTGTGGGTTACATCTTTAATAACTATATGAGTCATGTGGTCATAAAATGAAACAATGGCATGCCATGTTTTAGAGGTACCGGCAGACCATTGTTTCACAGAAATAGTTTAGGAGTAAAGGCTGTGCTCCCTGCAAACTGCCAGTTGTGGGAACCTTTAACTCAACAATCAGGGTGCAAACCAGCCTGAAGGGTTTGTCAACCAAAAGGCTTTTCAAGGGTAGGTTTTCCCAACTCCATGGTTTTTAGTTTGGAGGGGAGAGGATAAGGAGTTCCTCCATTTGGGATTATATAGAAACATAGAAACATAGAAAATAGATGCAGGAGGAGGCTATTCGGCCCTTCATTGTGATCATGGCTGATCATCCACAAACAATAACCCGTGCCTGCCTTCTCCCCATACCCCTCGATTCCGCTAGCCCCGAGCTCTATCTACCTCTCTTTAAATCCATCCAGTGAATTGGCCTTTACCGCGGCAAAGAATTCCACAAATTCACAACTCTCTGGGTGAAAACAGTTTTTCTCATCTCAGTTTTAAATGGCCCCTTTATTCTTAGACTGTGCCCCTGGTTCTGGACTCACCCAACATTGGGAACATTTCTCCTGCATCTAGCTTATCCAGTCCTTTTATAATGTTATATGTTTCTATAAGATATTTCCTCATCCTTCTAAATTCCAGTGAATACAACCCCAGTCTTTCCAATCTTTCCTCGTATGACAGTCCCGCCATAATCTCGTCAACCTACCCTGCACTCCCTCAATAGCAAGGACGTCCTTCCTCAAATTAGGCGACCAAAACTGTTCACAATACTCCAGATGTGGTCTCACCAGGGCCCTGTACAACTGCAGAAGGGCCTCTTTACTCCCATACTCAAATCCTCTCGTTATGAAGGACAACATGCCATTGGCTTTCTTCACTGCCTACTGCACCTGCACATTTATTTTCAGTGGCTGGTCTGCAAGACCACCCAGGTCTCGTTGCACTTCCCTTTTTCCTAATCTGACACCATTGAGATAATAATCTGCCTCCTTGTTCTTGCTGCCAAAGTGGATAACCTCACATTTATCTACATTATACTGCATCTGCCATGCATCTGCCCACTCATTCATCCTGTCCAAGTCACCCTGCAACCTCTTTGCAATTCACACTGCCACCCAGCTTTGCGTCATCTGCAAATTTGCTGGTTTTATTTTTAATTCCAACATTTAAATCATTAATATATATTGTAAATAGTTGTGGCCCCAGCGCCGAACCTTGCGGCACTCCACTCGCCACTGCCTGCCATTCTGACAGGGACCCGTTTATTCCTACTCTTTGTTTCCTGTCTGCCAACCAATTCTCTATCCATGTCAATACCCTACCCCCAGATACCATGTACTGTAATTTTGCCCACTAATATCCTTTATGGGACCTTATCAAAGGCTTTCTGAAAGTCCAGATAAACTACATCCACTGGCTCTCCTTCATCCATTTTACTTGTCACATCCTCAAAAAATTCCAGAAGATTAGTCAAGCATGATTTCCCGTTCATACAGTGCATTCAGAAAGTATTCAGACCCCTTCACTTTTTCCACATTTTGTTATGTTACAGCCTTATTCCAAAAAGGGATTACATTAATTTATTTTATCATCAATCTAAACACAATACCCCATAATAAAAAAATTCTTGCAAAGTAATTAAAAAGAAATAACTGAAATATCACATTTACATACGTATTAAGATCCTTTACTCAGTACTTTGTTGAGGCACCTTTGGCAGCGATTACAGCCTCAAGTCTTCTTGGGGCTGACGCTACAAGCTCGGCTCATCTGTATTTGGGTAATTTCTCAGTTCTTCTCTGCAGATCCTCTCAAGCTCTCAAGATCCTCCCCAGGTTGGATGGGGAGTCACATCCTTAAAAATTTACAAAAGATTAGTCAAGCAGGATTTCCCCTTCATAAATCCATGCTGACTTGGACCAATCCTTTTACTGCTATCCAAGTGCGCCTTTATTACTTCTTTAATAATTAACTCCAGCTCCTTCCGCACCACCGATGGTTGGCTAACTGGTCTTTAATTCCCCGTTTTCTCTCTCGCTCCTTTCTTGAAATTGGCAAATGAGCCACGATTTCTAGAGCCACGTCCTTGAGTACCCTGGGATGCAGACCATCAGGCCCTCTCAACATTGAACCGGTTTACCCCAAATAACACTAATTTCTCTCCAGTTTTAAGGCATCATCTTCTAGGGTAAATGTAGAAATACTGATTACTGTAAAAACGGGGTGTTACAAGTTGATAGTTTGCTCGTTCCATTCTTTCATCACTAAAAATCAGCAGAAAACTACATCCCAAAAATTCATCTTTAAACCTACTTTCCCTGCATGGAAGGGTTTCGACCCGAAACATTGCCTATTTCCTTCGCTCCATAGATGCTGCCTCACCTGCTGAGTTTCTCCAGCAATTTTGTCTTCCCTGCATGGCGACTTTGCAGATTAGTTTGCAATCAGGTTGGATCATACTTGGAGCTAAAGACATGCCCACACTCACATGTATTCACACATTCACACACACAATCTTGAATACAGCCATAGCTAACCGTGCCAGTGTCTTTTGAAAGAAGGCATGATTTCCAACTTCATATTTCAGCCAGTAATGACTCAGATCTGGGAGTCATGGTGGGATGCAGGAGAAAATGTATTTTTTTTTTTTTTATGTTCTTTATTAGAAGTAATGTACATTACAATGATATAAGCCAAACATATCATAATACATTTCCTGTACCACTTTTTATTTTATACTTTAAGAAGAAGAAGAATAAGAAGAACAATAGAGAGAGTTAGATAGGATAGTAAGTGCGTGAGAGAGTGATCCAGAAGAACCCGTAGAAGTGTAAGACACAAGAAAGACTAAAAAAGAAAAACAAAGGAAAAGAAAGAAAAAAAATGTTTTTAAATAGAAGAAAGAAAATATGAGAAAGTAAAATAAAAGGGATGTACCTGCTTCGTATCTTTACACCCCTCACCAGGTCCTGACACCATTTATTATCAGAGTTGTGTTGCACCCTATGCTTGTAATAAGTTGATAAATGGAGACCAAATCGTTTGGAAATGGTCTGATTTGCCTGCAAGGAGGAATCTCATATCTTCTAGGAGTAACGTTTCGGACATATTTGAAATCCACATTTTTATCGTTGGTGTGGGAGCGTTTTGCCAGAATTTAAGTATAAGATTTTTTGCCATTTTTAAGCCATAATTAAGGAAGCTCTTTTGGAACAAAGTCAGCTCCAAGCTGGCTTCCATTGTTCCAAAAATAATCAATTCTGCATTCGGTTTCAATATTATTTTGAATAATTTTGTAAAAATATTAAAGATTTAGTTCCAGAATTTTTGAATTGTTATGAAAAAAACAAAGGAATTTGCTATGGTTGCTTCTTGGGATAGACATTTATCACACATTGGGGAGACATTTGGAAAACATTTACTTATTTTAGTTTTTGAATAATATAGTCTATGTAAAGTTTTAAATTGGATTAAAATATGTCTTACATTGATCGAGCATTTGTGCACATATAGCAAGTGTTTATCCCAACTCTCTTTCGAGATTTTTATAGCTAGTTATTGTTCCCAATCTCTTCTAATTCTATCAGATGATGGTATTTCTATAGGATAATATTATACAAGTATGATATTAAATTAGTTGAGTCTGCCTTTATATTCATTGCTTCGACTAATAAGTCTGGAGACAAATTTTGATATTCTTGTGAATATTTTTTCAAATAATCACAAATTTGAAAATATTTAAAATATTGATTACTTCTCAGGTTGTATTTAAGTTGTAGTTGTTGAAATGATAAGAAATTTCCATTTTCATACATGTCTCCAGACGTTTTAACTCCTATTCTTTCCCAATACGTAAATGATTTTATCAATACTAGAAGGTTTAAATGACAGATTATTAACTATAGAGATGAGAAGTGATAAATTTCATAATTTAAGGGTTAATTTTATTTGTTTCCAAATTCTTATAGTACTATGAATAATTGGATTTTTACTATATATTGTACTTTTCAATTTTGTTGGTGAGAGAAGGATCTCTCCTATATTAAAAGGGGTGCAATCCTCTCTCTCCATTACTATCCAATCCAGAGTTGTCCAATAGGTGAATCACATTTTTGATGTTTGCTGCCCAATAATAATACAAAAAATTAGGGAGTGTTAATCCACCAAATTCTTTGGGTTTGCACAAATGTCTTCTTTGAATTCTATGTCATTTATAGTCCCATATGAAATTTGTAATATCAGAATCTAGTTTTTTGTTTAACTTTTTAGGTAAGTATATTGGTATTGATTGGAATAGATATAAAATTTGTCATAAAAAGATCATTTTTATAGCGTTTATTCGTCCTATTAAAGACATCGGAAGAGTTTTTCCAAAACTTAATCAGGGCGTTTAATTTATTAAGTAAGGGCATATAGTTTGCATTAAATAAAGATTTATATTTTCTGGTAATTTTGATTCCTAAGTATTTAAATTTTTCTGTAAACGGAATTTTAGCAGATGTGTTGCATCTTGAAGTTTTATCATCATAATTTCACTTTTATTCCAGTTTATTCTATATCCTGAAAAGGATCCAAATTCCTCTATTAGATTTAATATATTTGGTATGCTAATTTGTGATTTTGTGATGTACAGTAGTACATCATCTGCATATAATGATATTTTGTTATTTGAGAATTTTGTATTATAACCATGGATGTTCGGATGTGTTCTAATGGTTTCAGCTAACGGTTCCATTATAAGAGCAAATTGCAGGGGTGATAGTGAGCATCCCTGTCTATTGCCCCTGGTTAATTGAAATTTCTGAGACAACATGTTATTAGTTAATATTCTAGCAGTGGGCCTGGCATATAATAGTTTTACCCATGAAATAGAATTCGCTCCCATTTGAAATGTTTGCAATACTTTAACCATGTAGTCCCATTCCACTTGATCGAAAGCTTTTTCTGCGTCCAATGAGATAATTGATAAGTCTTATTCTTCAGTTTTATATGAATGCATTATATTAAACAGACGTCTCAGATTATTGCATGAGTATCTCTTGGGTATAGAAACATAGAAACATAGAAATTAGGTGCAGGCGTAGGCCATTCAGCCCTTTGAGCCTGTACCGCCATTCAATATGATCATGGCTGATCATCCAACTCGGTATCCCATACCTGCCTTCTCTCCATACCCTCTGATCCCCTTAGCCACAAGGGCCACATCTAACTCCCTCTTAAATATAGCCAATGAACTGGCCTCAACTACCCTCTGTGGCAGAGAGTTCCAGAGACCCACCACTCTCTGTGTGAAAAAAGTCCTTCTCATCTCGGTCCTAAAGGATTTCCCCCTCATCCTTAAGCCGTGACCCCTTGTCCTGGACCTCCCCAACATTGGGAACAATCTTCCTGCATCTAGCCTGTCCAACCCCTTAAGAATTTTGTACGTTTCTATAAGATCCCCTCTCGATCTCCTAAATTCTAGAGAGTATAAACCGAGTCTATCCAATCTTTCTTCATAAGACAGTCCTGACATCCCAGGAATCAGTCTGGCGAACCTTCTCTGCACTCCCTCTATGGCAATAATGTCCTTCCTCAGATTTGGAGACCAGAACTGTATGCAATACTCCAGGTGTGGTCTCACCAAGACCCTATACAACTGAAGTAGAACCTCCCTGCTCCTATACTCAAATCCTTTTGCTATGAAAGCTAACACTGGGATCTGTTTTGGAGTAAGGGGGAACTGTACAAAAGGGACGGATTGCATCTTAACAGGTGGGGGACCAGCATTCTGGCCGGCAGGTTTGCCGCTGCTACACGGATGGTTTTAAACTGAATAAGGGGGGTGGGGGGTCAAATGGGATAATCGAGAACTGAGTTAAAGGGAAAGAGAGTAAAGGGATGGTTAATGACCCCAGAATTAACGGGAAAGAAAGCTCACAAAGGGATAGGAGAGTATGGCCAAGTGTAATAGGGATCGATGTGAAAGTGGCCACTTGTCAACATAATTGTATAAGGAGTAAGAGTGTTGTAAAAACAAGCCTGAAGGCTTTGTGTCTCAATGCGAGGAGCATTCATAATAAGGTGGATGAGTTGAAGGTGCAGATAGCGATTAATGACTATGCTATAGTTGGGATCACGGAGACATGGCTCCAGGATGACCAAGGCTGGGAGCTGAACATCCAGGGATATTCAATATTCAGGAGGGATAGACGAAAAGGAAAAGGAGGTGGGGTAGATTTGCTGGTGAGAGAGGAGATTAATGCAATAGAAAGGAAGGACATTAGCGTGGAGGATGTGGAATCGATATGGGTAGAGCTGCGAAACTCTAAGGGGCAGAAAACGCTAGTGGGAGCTGTGTACAGGCCACCTAACAGTAGTATTGGAGTTGGGGATGGCATCAAACAGGAAATTAGAAATGCGTGCAACAAGGGTAACACGGTTATAATGGGTGACTTCAATCTGCATGTAGATTGGGTGAATCAAATTGGCAGGGGTGCTGAGGAAGAGGATTTCCTGGAATGTATGCGGGATAGTTTTCTCAACCAACATGTGGAGGAACCAACGAGAGAGCAGGCTATTCTAGACTGGGTATTGAGTAATGAGGAAGGGTTAGTTAGCAGTCTTGTTGTGCGTGGCCCCTTGGGCAAGAGTGACCATAATATGGTTGAGTTCTTCATTAGGATGGAGAGTGACAAAATTAAGTCAGAAACAAGGGTTCTGAACTTGAACAAATTAACTTTGAAGGTATGAGATGTGAATTGGCCAAGATAGACTGGCAGGTGATTCTTAAAGGGTTGACAGTGGATGTGCAATGGAACGTATTTAAAGACTGCATGGATGAAGTACAAAAATTGTTCATACCAGTTTGGCAAAAGAATAAATCGGGGAAGGTGGTGCATCCATGGATAACAAGGGAAATCAGGGATAGTATAAAAACAAAAGATGAGGCATACAAATTTGCCAGAAAAAGCAGCCTACCGGAGGACTGGGAGAAATTCAGAATGCAGCAGAGGAGGACAAAGGGCTTAATTAGGAAAGGGAAAATAGATTATGAAAGGAAACTGGCAGGGAACATAAAAACTGACTGCAAAAGTTTTTATAGATATGTGAAGAGAAAGAGACTAGTTAAAACAAATGTTGGTCCCTTGCAGTCAGAAACAGGTGAATTGATCATGGGGAACAAGCACATGGCAGACCAATTGAATAACTACTTTGGTTCTGTCTTCACTAAGGAAGACATAAATAATCTGCCGGAAATAGCAGTGGAACGGGGGTCAAATAAGATGGAGGAACTGAGTGAAATCCAGGTTAGCCGGGAGGTGGTGTTGGGTAAATTGAACGGATTGAAGGCCGATAAATCCACAGGGCCAGATAGTCTGCATCCCAGAGTACTCAAGGAGGTAGCCACAGAAATAGTGGATGCATTAGTGATAATTTTTCAAAATTCCTTAGATTCTGGAGTAGTTCCTGAGGATTGGAGGGTAGCTGATGTAATCCCACTTTTTAAAAAAGGAGGGAGAGAGAAAGCGGGGAATTACAGACCAGTTAGTCTAACATCGGTAGTGGGGAAACTGCTAGAGTCAGTTATTAAAGATGGGATAGCAGCGCATTTGGAAAGTGGTGAAATCATTGGACAAAGTCAGCATGGATTTACGAAAGGTAAATCATGTCTGACAAATCTGATAGAATTTTTCGAGGATGTAACTAGTACAGTGGATAAGGGAGAACCAGTGGGTGTGTTATATCTAGACTTTCAGAAGGCTTTCGACAAGGTCCCGCATAAGAGATTAGCATACAAACCTAAAGCACACGGTATTGGGGGTTCAGTATTGATGTGGATAGAGAACTGGCTAGCAGACAGGAGGCAAAGGGTATGAGTAAACGGGACCTTTTCAGAATGGCAGGCAGTGACTAGTGGGGTGCCGCAAGGCTCAGATGATACCAAGCTGGGGGGTATAGTTAGGTGTGAGGAGGATGCTTGCAGGCTGCAGGGTGATTTGGATAGGCTGAGTGAATGGGCAGATGCATGGCAGATGCAGTATAATGTGGATAAATGTGAGGTTATCCACTTTGGTGGCAAAAACACGAAGGTAGACTATTATCTGAATGGTGGCAGATTAGGAAAGGGGGAGATGCAACGAGACCTGGGTGTCATGGTACACCAGTCATTGAAAGTAGGCATGCAGGTGCAGCAGGCAGTGAAGAAAGCAAATGGTATGTTAGCATTCATAGCGAAAGGATTTGAGTATAGGAGCAGGGAGGTTCTACTGCAGTTGTACAGGGTTTTGGTGAGGCCACACCTGGAGTATTGCGTACAGTTTTGGTCTCCAAATCTGAGGAAAGACATCCTTGCCATAGAGGGGGTACAGAGAAGATTCACCAGACTGATTCCTGGGATGTCAGGACTTTCATATGAGGAAAGATTGGATAGACTCGGCTTGTACTCGCTGGAATTTAGAAGATTGAGGGGGGATCTTATAGAAACTTACAAAATTCTTAAGGGGTTGGACAAGCTAGATGCTGGAAGATTGTTCCCGATGTTGGGGGAGTCCAGAACAAGGGGTCACAGTCTAAGGATAAGGGGGAATTCCTTTAGGACCGAAATGAGGAAAACATTCTTTACACAGAGAGTGGTGAGTCTCTGGAATTCTCTGCCACAGAAGGTAGTTGAGGCCAGTTCATTGGCTATATTTAAGAGGGCGTTAGATGTGGCACTTGTGGCTAAAGGGATCAGGGGGTATGGAGAGAAGGCAGGTACGGGATACTGAGTTGGATGATCAGCCATGATCACATTGAATGGCGGTGCAGGCTCGAAGGGCCGAATGGCCTACTCCTGCACCTATTTTCTATGTTCTATGTTTCTAACATACCATTCGCTTTCTTCACTGCCTGCTGCACCTGCATGCCTACTTTCAATGACTGGTGTACCATGACGCCCAGGTCGCGCTGCATCTCCCCTTTTCCTAATCGGCCACCATTTAGATAATAAACCCCGTTTGATCCGCATTTATTAATTTACTAATGTATTTACTTAATCTTCTAGCTAATGTTTTCGCTAATATTTTTGTATCTGTATTTACCAGTGCAATGGTTCTGTATGAACCAGGGTCTAAATCTTTATCTTTTTTAGGTATAAGTGTAATTGTCGATTCCGCTAATGTTTCTGGTAATATTTGTTCTTTGAAAGCATACGTGTACATGTGTGAAATTATCTCATAAAATCTTTTATAAAATTCATTCCTGAACCCATCTGGTCCTGGTGGTTTTCCGTTCTTCAATGAGTTTATTGTTGCTTCTATTTCCTTAATTGAGATCTGTGCTCCTAATTCCTCTTGTTCAATCGGGTTGAGATTTGGGAAATTACAGTTATCCAAGAACTCTATAACTTTATTACTATCTGCTGACTTTTTAGATGTGTATAAATGTTGATAAAATTGAGCAAATATTTTATTAATATCATTAGGTAGTGTTAACAATTCCCCTTTATCTGATTTAATCTTTAAAATCGTATGATCTTTTTCCCGTTTTATCAGCTGACGTGCCAAAAGTTTATGTGGTTTATCACCTTATTCAAAGTTTTCCTGTTTTGTAATTTGAAATAATCTTATAACTTTTGCTGATAATATTTTATTTAATTTAAATTTTAGTATTGTTATTTTATTATGTTTATTTATAGTTGGCTCTTTAGCATTATCTAGATCCAATTGTCTAATTCCTTCTTCTAACTGCATTTGTTCATTCTTATTATTTTTATTTTGAAAAGCTTGATATGAAATTATAGATCCTCTGATAAATGCTTTAAAAGATTCCCGTAGTAAAACAGGTAAAATATCTGGGGTGTCATTGGTCTTGAAAAAAAGTTCCATCTGTTGTTTTAAGTATAATACCACCTTGTGGGTCATTTAGGATTTGAGGATTAAACCTCCACAATGATTTTTTATTAGACATTCCTTCCAGTTTAAAATAAAAGTTAATGGGGAGTGATCGGAAATGATGCTGTTATGATATTTTGGGTTAATTGTGTAGGGAATTAGTTTTGTGTCCACTAGAAAATAGTTAATATGTGCGTGGGTTTTGTGTACCATTGAATAGAACGAGTATTCCCTTCCAGCTGGGTTAGCGATCCTCCAAACATATGTTATATTTGTTTTTTTTATGTATGTATTTAGGAGTTTACTAGTTTTAGATTTTGTATTACCCCTCTTTTGTTGTGTGGATTTATCCAGGTATGGAGAAAATGTATCTGAGAACGTCGGTGGTGGATGTATGGAACAAGCCAGAGGACGTATTTGAGACCGAGACTATCCCAACATTTAAGAAACAGTTAGGGGGTACACAAAATGCTGGAGAAACTCAGCAGGTGCAGCAGCATCTATGGAACGAAAGAGATAGGCAACATTTCGGGCCGAAATCCTTCTTCAGAAACCCTTCTTAAGAAACAGTTAGACAGGTACATGAAAGGACAGGTTTGGAGGGATATGGACCAAACGCGGGGTGGGGTGGGGTGGGGTGGGGTAGGGGTGGGGTGGGGGTGGGGTGGGGTGGGTGGAGGGTTGAAGGGCTATAGGTGAAAAAAGACCAAGATCAATAAGGACCGGCCACAAATGACCCCAAGCAGGACGGTGCCTCCTAAGCCCATTGTTGATGAGGGAATGTGTGATCTCATCTAATAGTATATAACAGTTGTTCAGTTTCCTGGATTTTAATGAATTTCTCTTGAAACCAGTACTAATTATCAATATTCTGCTGCTGACATTTAGTCTATGGTATTAAATAGTTTTTCGTGGATTGTTTCTCTGGTAATAAACTTTTTGATTTTCATGCTGGAAATGAAGATGATGTTGGTTATAATAGGTAGCAGAGTGGGACTGCAAGTGGGATAGGTGGGGACAGGGGTCTAGCAGGAGATCTAGGATGATGGATGGGCTGTTCCTCCATGGAGCAGCCCTTCCACCATGAAGGATGTGTCTGATTAAGGGTCACCAACCCAAAAAGTCATCCATCCATCTCCTCCAGAGATGCTGAGTTACCCACAAATTTTTAGTTTAGTTAAGTCTAGTTTAGTTTAGAGATACAGTGCGGAAACAGGCTCTTCGGCCCACCGACTCCCCACCAACCAACGATCCCCGCACATTTACACTACCCTACACACAGAGAACAATTTACATTTATACCAAGCTAATTAATCTATAAACCTGTACGTTTTTAGCATGTGGGAGGAAACTGCTGAAGATTGCAGGGAAAACCCATGCACACGGCCGGCCTTAAGCCGATTGGACCGATTTCTCTCAATTGGGCCCCGCGCCTAAGGGGGGCCCCACATTAATGTTCCGTATTTCATACGGAAATACGAATTTGCTTTGTTAAATAAAGGTTTTTTTTAAACATACGCCATCCCGATTTTTTTTTTAAAAGATCATGGATAACAAATGCTGCATGGCCATCAGACACAATCGATTTGTTAACTACTACTGTTACCACTTGTTAACAGCCAGAAGTTAACAAATAGTTATACAATGTGTCATCAATGCATTGATCCACATTCCTCAGTAAATGTAATTGTGTTTTGAACAAGTATTAATGGGCCATGTTCCTTTGAATAAAATTCACGTGGCGTCCTTAATACTTGTTCAAAACACAATTACATTTACTGAGGAATGTAGATCGATGCATTGATGACACATTGAGAATTTCCTAAAACTCACCATCATGATTGAGGGCTCCGGACTTCTTGAGGGGCTTCTTCTTGGTGTGCAGGTTAGTCATTCGCTTACCGACCGACGTTGTGTCTCTCTGTCTTTCGCTCCCTCCCTCCCTCTCTCTCTCTCTCGCACTCTCTCTCTCCCGCTCCCCATCTCATCTCTCTCTAGCTCTCTCACTCCCTCTCTCTCACCCTGTCGCCTCGGCTTTCCCGGAATCATTGACATTTTGCGGTAGACAAAAATGCTGGAGAAACTCAGCAGTCGCCTTGCCCGCTGAGTTCCTCCAACGCTCTGTGTTTTTTGTTTGGCTCTGAAGTTGAAGGTGGCTCAGCGGGACAGGCATGGGCTCTGGGGAGAAGGTTGCGTTTCTGGTCAAGACCCTTCTTCAGACAATCACAAGTACTCTCACCGACGAGTTTTCAGTTCAGTCTGAAGAAGGGTCTTCTCTCCAGAGTCGCTGCGCTGCCTGTCCTGCTGAGTTACTCCAGCTTTATGTCTATCTTCAATTTCAGAGAAATCAAATACCTCACAGGTGCCTTATAGTATCTACTAACCCCCCCCCCCCCCCCCCGCCCCATTCCCAACTGCAGCCTCAGGGACCTTAGCATACCCCTAGTTCCTAAAACCCATTTCCATCACTGTTTATGTTGCACTTATAGAATCATAGAAAATAGTTGCAGGAGTAGGCCATTCGGCCCTTCGAGCCTGCACTGACATTCAATATGATCATTATAATGCAGAGACCGGGCTTGAAGAGATTCTGTGAAACAAAAAGATAAAGAGCTGGTTTCAGTCCAACAGTAGCCTGAAGCACTTCAGCCTCTTAGACCTGTGACCAGCTGTTTCAACTTTTGTACTGCTGTTGGACTGAAACCAGCTCTTTATCTTTTTGTTTCACCCCCTGTCCGTCCACATTCATCTCCCTCTCCCCCACCTTCCTCCCAGGGTGCCTGCTGCTTTGGTGGCAGGCACACCATCACGTTTACATTGTCAGTTAACCACTGATTTATTTTCATGCGGTCAGTGCAATGTCTGCCTTCTTAAAAACTGGTATCGTTGCCAAAAGTGACTTGCTTTTGGCAGAAAATTGGCATCTTTAAACCCCTGTCTCACGGTGCAAGTTGGCCCACGAGTGACCCCGTGTTTTCACTCGTGGTGATCACGTACAACCAACGTAGTGGGAACGTCGGACCTCGCGCGATCAACTTGTCCACTCGTGGTGCTAACGGCAGGTACCCGCGAAACTTGTGAACTCGTGAAAAAAGTCAAACATGTTTGACTTTTTCCACGAGTCAAATTTAGTGTTCAAGTTTAAAATTGAAACATTTAGACTCGTTGTAAGAACGTAGGGCCCGTGCGTTTAACTTAGTGATTCGTGCGTCTACCGTGGGAACTCTTTAAAATATTTGTGCCATTCACGCTCGAGTCTTAATAACAAAATTTAATTCACCCTCGACTAAATATTCTTTGTTTTTTTGGTCATTTTCCTCTTATTTTCCCATGTGTACAATTTTATATATAATGTATATCCTAAAAATATGTTAAAAAAAACTAGGAGTGAAAAAAAAGTTTAATTACCACAGGAGTTGGAAAATCATTCTATTAGAATGATAAAAAAAAACATTCCAACGTCTAAACACTGGGCTTCAGCCCTATCCTAC
The DNA here is from genome assembly GCA_963514005.1 of Raja brachyura. Next base: position 8,956,285 of record OY740803.1, on the reverse strand, counting down.
TCTTTCGGGGGGAGATTACTGCAGTTATTTATTGGAAAATTAGCTATAAAAACCATGGAGATGAATCAATGAACATTGGATTTTCCTGACGCGTAGATTTGGTGTTGCGGTCCGGCCAAGAGGAGGTGATGTGGACACGGTTTCAGTTACAGTTCTAGAGGAACATTGCTTCGGATCGATGTCTCTTATGCACTCCTCAGAAGAACTGGGTGTGCTCTTCACCATTATGGCTCCCAGCCTACAGGTTTCTGATCTGAACAACTAACTTCTTCCCTATTTCTCCTCCACCCATTCCCCCACCCCCCCCCCCCCCTATTTCCCTCTCCTCCTCGGCGCTCTTGTTCACACACACCTTCCCTCCCTCCCTCCCTCCCTCCCTCTCGCAGGGCTTGGTTCAAAGGGGGCAACGAGCCAAGCGGGGTCTGAACCCTTTCTGAAAACGAGCGCAAAGAGAAAAAAAAAAGTATTGTCAAGCGCTCCAAATTTCGTTTAAAATAAGTAAATCCGACCTTGGCTAATAATTTTAAAATAAATCCTTATACAAAACTAACACCCTACAAACTCTCTGTCTCTCACGCTGCCTGTTGCCTTGTGGGGGGTGTGTGTCGGAGAGAGGGGGTGTGGGTGTGGAGGGGACCCGATGTGAATGTTACCACTATAGGATGGCGAGGTTGGGCTCTGAGCTGCAGTGATAGAGAGCAGAGAGAGAGAGAGGGAGAGAGAGTGCGTGTGCGCGTCAGCAGCAAAGTTATATACAACGGGGGTATACAAAAGGCTGGAGAAACTCAGTGGGTTCAGCAGCATATAAGGAGCGAAGGTGATAGGCGACGTTTCGGGTCGAGACCCTTCTTCCTTAAGAGAAACTCAGCGGGTGCAGCAGCATCTAAGGAGTGAAGGAGTGAAGGAGATAGGTGACGTTTCGGGTCGAGACCCTTATATACAACGGGCTGGTAGCGCTGGCAAGATAGGTTTTCTTTGTTCTCGTCCGGGGCTTCAGAGAGATCGGAGAGAATTAAGCCTCCCTTGCACACCACTCCCTTGCACACCACTCCCTTGCACACCACTCCTATCCCAAGAGCCTTGTCACCCTAGATGGATTAACAACGCCCCCCCCCCCCCCCTCCCCAACCTCCCTCACGCCTGAGCACCAAAGCAGCTCAGGAGGCGAACCCTGAGCTCCGTCTCCCAACAATCTGATGCGCATTTTCCCTCTGTAGGTCATATTAATAGATGCAGCCGCGCTGATTTCTATCTTTAACTTAAAGCCGCAGGATGGAGATGTTTTCTTTAACATTGTTGCTTTATTAAAACATACCTTCATTCACGGTTGGCTCAAGTGTAACGGGAGAGGAACTTGGTAACTTGGGAGAGCACCTTGGAACATCGCATAAAGAACATGCCCGTGGGAACTCGGTTAAACACTTGACCATAAACTTTGAATCTCGTGCATAACCACGAGTCTGTTTTTTTTTCTTTCACTTGGGGTCACTCTTGGGTGGACTCGCACCGTGAGACAGGGCTTTTAAAATTAAACCCCAGTGTCCTCTGAGCTACTGTATTGTTCAATATTCTTGCTAATAGTATTAGCATTTCAATGTTGCGTGTGCTTCAGCATTGCGTGTGCTTCAGCATTAGTTAGATCGCAGTGGATGATATTATTAAACCGTAAGCGGCTGCAGATCTTGAGGAAAAAAACTGCTGGAGGAATATTGAGTCACACCATTTAGTGAAGCCACCTAACAGCAAATAGTCACTCCCTGACTAACTGCTGACTCATTATACCTTGGCTCAGGGTGCTATGGTTACCCGTTTTCTATTGCACAAATGCATGAGTGAAGAGTCGAGTCAAGAATATATAATTGTCATGTGTACCCACAACAGAACAAATAAATTCTTATTTGCAGCAGCAGAACAGGCGTGTAAACACAATACTCATAGATTATATGAGAACAAATGAGAGACGAATAAATTCCATAAATTAACCCTAATACTAGTGCAAAAAAGCTCAGGGTGCCCCATCAAATCTTATCAATCGCTTGCTAATCGCATGACTGTCCAACTGCTGTCTGGTTCATTGATCGTATTGCTAATATGAACTGTTTTGGGAGAGCAAATGCTCACGGCAGACCAAACGTGTTAAACAGAAATTGGTCAGATACTGAGCTTTACACAGTGAGAAATCATGTGAAATAATCACTGAATTTTATTTTAAATGAATGTACCTGCATGTTATACTGTTTAGTTTGGAGATGCAGCCAGATAGTCCACTGAGTTTGCACTGACCAGCAATTTTTGTTTTACTATTTGTCAATTATTTTGTGCTTGATTATTTGGCGGCCAATCAATTGCTGTCTCTAAGGGGGTTGCGTCCAATCACCAACCAGCTTGCCTTAAAATTCTCATCCAATCAACAAATAGGTCTCCTCCCGTCCAATCAGCCGCTGTCTCCAAGGGCATTGTGTCCAATCACATAATGCAGTTTAATGGTAATTAGCTGCTACGGTAAAGGTTGGAAGCCAGTGGAGGTACTGACAGTCAAATGGGAGCAGGAGAGATTCAGACAGTATATAATCCAAAGCACCATAGTGTACAATTTCATAATATATACTAAATAACTGGGCTGACAGACCTTGGCTGGGAACCTGGGGCTCACCAAAATTGTTCACAATAGGGCCCCGCACCCCCTAAGGCCGGCCCTGTGCATGCAGGTCACAGGAAGAACATACACACTCTATACAGACAGCACTTGCAGTCAGGATTGAAGGCACTGTAAGGCAGTAGCTCTACCGCTATGCCCCTGTGCTGTATATTGTATGTTTGTTTTCATAAATCAGCATCCTCATTTCCTCGCGTCTCCATATAGGAAAAGATGGCCTGAAGATTTAGCCCCGTTTTTCATGTATCTGTATGGTTCCCCATTCAGTATGTTGAACTGGGAAGGGCCGACAGTGGATGGTCCCAAAATAACGTTGTCCCAGATGTTTGGGATCTTAGATGTTTAGCCTCGTAAAATGTACTGCAATAATCAATTTGTGGGAAGTTATTGTATCTGACAGGAGAAAACAATGCACTTTCCTAAATAGTACCCAACCTAAAACTGTATGGGAACACACTAAAGTTTACGCAAATAAATTCTTCATGGAATTAGGTAAGCTTCTTAAACTGCAGCATCTGTGAGAAGGAATTATAATCATGGAATGACAGATTTATTTCAGGCTACATTACTCTGAACATTGAAGCGGATATTTTTCGTGGATGAACTGTGCACTGTGTACCACAATAACTTAAATGCCTTGGTATTTCCAAGACTACTGATCTGAAATAAATTCATGAAGAAACAACAAGTTTAGAATTTGATTATTTCTCTCTAATTGCCTGGGTTAATAATGCAAAAGCTATTTTTTTTGCCAAAACTGAAGGATAAGTGTAAATGATTCATTGTTTACTAAGGGTAAAGCTAAGCCATCAAAATAAGCAATTTATTTGACAAATACAAAAATAATACATAAAGGTAAACAACAAATTCTAAGATGCAAATGCTGTTTTTTTCCCAGTGATAGGCACAATATTTTCTGTCTTTCTAAGACACTAATATTTTTTTCTTTTGAAAAGTTGAAAAACAAAATAGCTAGTTATGAGGGAGTGGGTTTGTTAACAAATTATAAAAATTACCTTTGTGTGGCTCTCAATGTTCTTTTCTTCAACCTCAACACTTTTATTAAATTGAGGTCATTTGTGGCCGGCCCTGATTGATCCTGATCTTTTCATGCTTCCAGCTCTTCAAACCCAGCCTCTACTTTCAATCTGAATAAGGGTCCTGACCCGAAACCTAACCTACCCTTTTTCTCCAGATATATTGCCTGACCCGTTAAGTTACTCCAGCAGTTTGTGACTATCTTTGGTATAAACCGGCATCTGCGGTTCCTTCTTTCTGCTAAGGTTTCTTTGAATATCGGTATTACCCAATCTCACACCAATCTCTTTTAACTTCACATTTTTCCACATAATATCCCACCTGACATGCTGTTGCTCACCAACATAGCTTGTCTATATCCCTCAAAGCCTCCTTACATCCACCTCCCAAAATATCCCATCCTACCACAGGTCATGTCTTCCCCTCAGTGGTCTCGATATGGCCTCCTCTTCATTGGTGAGACCAAATACAGACAAGGCAACTGCTTTGCTGAGCACCACAGTGGCAATCCAGGGCGGCACGGTGGCGCAGCGGTAGAGTTGTTGCCTTACAGCACCGGAGACCCGGGTTGGATCCTGACTACAGGTGCTGTCTGTGCAGAGTTTGTACGTTCTCCATGTGACAACGTAGGTTTTCCCCAGGTGCTCCAGTTTCCTCCCACACTCCAAAGAAGTTCAGGTTTGTAGGTTAATTGGCTTCGATAAAATTATAAATTGTCCCTAGTGTGTGTAGGATAGTGTTAGGGTGAGGGGATCGCTGGTTGGCATGAATTCGGTGGGTCGAAGAGCTTGTTTCTGTACTGTATCTCTATACTAAACTAAACTAAATCTCCTGGTAGCCAATCATTTTAATTCCCTTGTGTTAAAGGAACTGCAGATGCTGGAAAATTGAGGGAACACAAAATGCTGGAGAAACTCAGCGGGTGCAGCAGCATCTATGGAGCGAAAGAGATAGGCAATATTTCGGGCCGAAACCCTTCTTCAGACTGATGGGACTCCGGAGGGAGGAGGAGAACTTCTTCAAAGTAGGCATACCTTGAGGAGATTTCGCAGTGGAGTAGACAAAGTGTTAAAGAAGGAACTGCAGATGCTGGAAAATGGAGGGTACACAAAATGCTGGAGAAACCCAGCGGGTGCAGCAGCATCTATGGAGCAAAGGAGATAGGCAATGTTTCGGGCCGAAACCCTTCTTCAGACCTGATGGGATTCCGTTCCCCATTCCCATCCCAACTTGTCTGTCTTCAGTTTTCTCCACTTCTAATTGAGTTCAAATGCAAACCAGTGGAACAGCACCACATTTTCCGCCAGGGCAGTCTACAACCCAGAGGAATCAACGTTGAATCCTCCAATTTCCGGTAAACTCCACCCCACCCGCCACTTTCTCCCTCTATCTATCCTGGTCTCTCACACCCTCTTCTTCCCTCGTTACACTTCTGTCACTCTGTTTCATTTACCCCCTCCCATTACACTCCCATTGGATTACCTTCCCATTCACTGCTTCACCCTTCCCCTCTCTGCTCTGCCCATCTACCACCACTCCTCATTCAGTTCAATTTTCACCTGCTTCTCCTATCATCATCATAATCATAATCATTCTTTATTTGCAAAGTATGTTTTGCAACATACGAGGAATTTCATTTGCCATACAGTCATACCAATAAAAAGCAACAGACCACGCAAAATACATTTTAACATAAACATCCACCACAGTGAATCCTCCGCATTCCTCACTGTGATGGAAGAAGAAAAAAAGTTCAATCTCTCCCTTCTTTGTCCTCCAGTGGTCAGGGACCTCTAACCTTCCGTTGATGGAACGATCTTACTCCCGTAGCCGGCGGCGGGCCTCCTCATCGGAGTGATCAAGCTCTTGCATTGGGGGGAAATCTCAGCTCCCCCACGCCGGGCGATCTACCCCGGGTCGGGGCTAGTCAAACGTCGTGCAGCATTTGGAGCTCCCGATGTCGGTCTCCACCCGAGACTGTGAGCTCCTTGATGTTAAAGTCCGCGGGCCGCGGTTAGAGCGTCGATCCCAGGCAAGGAATCGGCTCCGTTGGTAGGTTCAAGCCCGCAATGGGGCTCAAAATCAGCCCTGAGCAAGGTTGCCAGTTCAACGATGTTAGGCCGCAGATCCAGAAAACAATTGCATCTCCGGCATGGTAAGAGATTTTTTTAAAGTTTCCCTGCCCAACCCCCACATAAAACAAACCAGGTAACATTAACACATACTTTTTAAACACACTAAAAATAACAAAAAAAAGACAAAATGGACAGACTGGTGAGGCTGCTATCGAAGCGTCACCGGGTGGTATGATGGTATAACCCCCAGCCTCTATCGTTACCTCTCTCCCACCTGACTTTGATCTGCCAATTCTCCCTCCTTATCCATATCCACATATCACTTTCCAGCTCTTGCTCTCCCCACCCCCATCTTATTTTTCTGGTTACTTCCCATCTTATCATTCAGCTCGGATACAGGGTCTCTTCTTGAAAGGTGGACTATTCATTTCCCTGTGAAGATGCTGCCTGACCCTCTCACTTCCTCTCCTTTTCCTTCTCCAAATTCTGTATCTACAGTCTCTTGTGCTTCCAGATTGGAAAATGGATCTGATGAGATCACTCTCACATAAATTCAATTGTCTACATGACCTTCTAGATTGCGCTAAATATTAAATATTTAGGAGTTCCTCTTATTTCTCCTGTCAGTCACATCCTCAGAGAACTCCAGTGGATTAACCAAACTTGATTTCATTCTTATGAATCCATGGTGACTCTGCTCAATACTCTTATTTCTTTCAGGTATTTTGTTAACACATCCAACATTGTAGATTCTAAACTCTAAATATGTTTGGTCAGCAGTCTGTTGGACTTTGTTTTCTCTCTCCTTCCATTTGTAAATGCTCAAAATTCAAACTTGTTCAGTCAGGTAAAAGAAAGTGAGGGAGCAAGGGGAAGGGTGGTGTCTCTATTCGGGAAAGGATGCTGGATAGGATATGACTGATTAGCACGCAACAAAAGCATTTCACTGTACCTCGATGCACTTGACAATAAACTAAACGAAACTCATCTATTCAAGGAAGAATTGAAAGTCACTCGGATTATTCTGACTGGGAATGGAAGATTGCAAGCGTGCCATTCATCTAAATATACAAATGATACGAGAGTCCTAACTTATGCCGAGGATTCTTGAAATTTGAATCTTCCAAAAAAAAGTGAAAGTAAATATCTTACAAACAAACTGAAGCGAAGTAAACAGGCAAAGTATTACTGAAACCTTATATAATCAATAGCTGGTCCTCTTTCAATCTAGGAATGAATAGTCAGACTATCTAGGAAAGGTCGGACGTGTCTGATTCTGTCCCATGAACATATACTTTCAATCGCAGTGTAATCAGGAGGTACCCAGTAACATTGAGGCTAATCAAAGTGACAGTGGTGACATTGGAAGTTGCAAAAGGTCAAAGGCTTTTTTTTTAATTGTTTCAAAAAGTCAAGGACATCATGGTTTGGATATTATGCTTCAGAACAGCAGAAAGGTATTAAACTAGCCCCTTAAAGTAGAAGGAGTTACTTATGAGCAAGTGCTCGGCATGTGACTTTTATAATAAAAAATTGTGGAATATGAACTTTGTATGAAGTTATTCTCCATCTCTAGTGGTCCCTTGAACACTATGTTTTGTTAGGACATTTGAGGGGTCACTTGACAGTCACCACATTGGATGCCATTCACGGCATGAGATTGGTGCATTGGTCCAAGATCCTGAGCTTTGTTCACTGCTGTTGGATCCACTAGAACAATCACCATTATCTCCAACCCCTCTCAATGTTTCCAGCAGATTTATGTCAACGGGCATATTTTGCATTCAAATATCTCTGATACGATGAGAGAGGTTGATAATATTGTAAAGAAATATATGCATGATAAAGTGCCATTGAGTGCCAAATATCTAAAAGATGCCAGTCCATGAACATATGCTGTTGATGTAAGGACATGTATCACCAAGTCAAGTACATTGAGATACATCAGAAGAGCACAGTTGCTTATAAATTTAAATTTCTCATTGAAGCATTTACAAAGAAGTTTCTGAAACATTGGACACGACTGAGCACATTACCTTCTAAAGGACACAGGAGCATTTAAGAGAATTCAAAACGATTACATTCTGATTCCCATATTAAAGCATGAGAATGGATTTAAATAACATTTGACAAACCTTTAAAATGTTGAAAAGATTAAAATATTGATTATTTATTATCATGTGTGGTTAAAGCATAGAAAATTAATATTCCTCAGATGTACTACGAGATTGGAATAAGGTTTTCTAACACAAGCACAATGAAGTACTTACAATAAAGTTAACATAATTAATTTTATAAGTGACATTATCTGCTGGATTTCTTTGTACAACAAAATCATATGCCTTTTTATGAAAAACAAGGTTGTAGTTTTGACATATGGAGCTTGGTGAGGGATTATTTCACATTGATTAAATCTCTTTGTTGAAAAAATTGGTCTGGGCAAATAGTTGGTTTAAAAATGGGAGTCAATGTTACAGAGATAAAAATGAATAAAAATGTTCAGATACTTCACATAACTCTTTGGTCAAAACAGGATTTCATGCCAGAGTGTTATTTTTCCATTTGGCACTTAGTTGGCACAAGCATTACTGACATATTGGGGAAAACAGTGTCCCAATTTTAGCAATCGTCTTTTATTTGTGGACCTGTTTGAAGATGTGATCTGCTTTTTCTCTATATTCATCTGTCCTGGAGTTTTTAACATTCATAATAAAAACTAAAAAGAAGACAATCTGCCGTGTTTAAACAAGACACTTCCATAATAATACTTACATTGATATTTCAAGTTTTGTTTGATAATTCATAATTTCTCTAAAAGAACTCCATTCCTTTGGAACATTTCCAGAATGTTCTATGGACACAGCTGGTAGTTAAATGTGCTATTTGCATCATGAGTAAATCACTGGCATGTTCACACAGATTGGCTTTATCCAACGCTTTGAGCTGGTTCGCTTTCACATGCGTTTAGTAATCTTGTTTCACTCACAAATATCGTAAAAACACATTGGCAAAGTGGACTGCAATTGCTTTAAAAAAAGGATACGTTCTTTGCAAGTATTATTTGCTCTATTTATTTTTAAATACTGTAAATGCAAATTGAACTTCATGTCAAAACGAGCATCTGCTTGGCAGAGGTCCACTCCCCCTGTATTTTTCATTTGCTTTTGAATGTTCCTTTTTGTCTTTTACTTCTCAGTTATTTTGACACTTTCTCCCTTCGTACCTTTGTGATTTGTTTACCTTTCCTCAAACAGACGAGCAAATTCTATTGGCAGAGCATTTTCTTTGCTTTGATGGATGTGCGCTTTTAAGAAAGTTCCAGGTGGGGAATATTAATCAAAGTGATGAACCTTGCATCAGCTAATCATTGAACAGAATCTTAATGGGAACCAGAAGCTTTCACCATCACCTCAGCAATGTTGGAATGGACTGCCAAATTGCTATTGTGTCAAATAAATGAGATGTGACTGCTCCTTCACCTGGCAGGCTTGATTTAAAAAATATCACTCAATAAGTTCCGTTGGCAGTTTAGTTGGTAAATGTTTTGATTGATGCTGAGATGAAGGAGGAAGGTTTTAAATTATTCCCTGGACTTTGTTAAATTGGCCGATCTTCTTTGGATTAAATGCAAAGATACTGCATTGGGCAAGGATACTTCTGAGAAAAATGAGGAATCCAGTTATGGCTCCTGTCCAACATACAAATGGCCTGCCATTTGTTTTGGGTCAAATTAAAATTGACTGTGATATCTTTCGAAGAGTAACACAACTAACTTCCAGTCAAAGTCACAGCGAAGGGCGAACACATGGGTAAGATGTCAACGATTGGTAGACCTGCTCAGCTTCAGGTTCAATCTATGCAATGATCCAGGAAAAGGAGAAGCAAACGCTGACATTGTTTCAAATTGTTAGTTGGGACATTGAATGTGATATTGTTAACGACAGAGAGATTGGTACAAATTAACCCTGTCATTAGAAAGTGACTGCAAGGAATAATCACTCCACTCAAAACATTCAATTAATAGTATACCCGTTTTTAAGCAAGTCACTGGCATCTTATGTTGGGCTTTAAGTTGCTGTATCAGTGGCAGTGGGTTACATGAAGATTCAAGGGAGAGCGGAGGGGGGGGGGGGGTGTATGAGATGCCAGGCAAAAGTGAGGACAATCAGGAGGCAAGAGAAGTGCTGCAGTTAAAAGGGGGTGACTTGGAAGAAAAAAGGCAATCATAAAGGGAAGGAACAATTATGAGAGAGGTTAGCAACCAGGATAGGGGAAGCAATTAGTACAGGCAAGGAAGGTTTGGGGCAGTTGAGAAGAGATATGGTTGGAAGGCAAGGCAAGTAGATGGGCCGGAAAATCAAACAAAAACACAGGTGCTGGAAATCTGAAACAGAAACAGAAAATACTGGAGACACACAGCAACTTAGATGTCATCTGCGGGGTTTCTTCCTGCAAGTGCTGTCTAACCTGTTGAATGTTTTCAACTTTTTCTGTTTTTATTTGAGTGTACAGAGCGACACAGTGGCACAGAGGTGGAGTTGCTGCCTTACAGAGCCAGAGAACATAGGTTCGATCCTGACTACGGGTCCTGTCTGCACAGTTTAAACGTTCTCCCTGTGACCATGTGGGTTTTCTCCAGGTGCTCCGGTTTTGCTCTCACGTGTACAGCTTTGTAGGTTCATTGACTTCGATAAAAATTATAAATAGTCCCCAGTGTGTAGGATAGTGCTGTGTACGGGGTAATCGCTGGCCGGTGGGCTGAAGGGCCTGTTTCCTCGAAGGTAGACACAAAATGTTGGAGTAACTCGGCGGGTCAGGCAGCATCTATGGAAAGAAGGAATGGATGAGGCATCGAGTCCAGAAACATCACCCATTCCTTTTCTCCAGAGATGCTGCCCGACCCGCTGAGTTACTCCAGCATTTTGTCTACCTTTGATTTAAGCCAGCATCTGCAGTTCTTTCCTACATGGACCTGTTTCCTTGCTATGTTTCTAAAGTCTAAAGTAAATTCTAAAGAATAACTGTTTGAGTTGCAAGGGGGAAGCAATCCTAAACTTCTCAGCTGGATATATGCCTACAAATATTTTAGGCTCAGTCCTAAAAGCAGTTCCAACAATGTTCTGGAGCAAGATCATCTCTGCAGTTTCTGCAGAATGTATAGAAAGGGCTTTTAAACAGATCTTAGGCACCCTGTTTCCAGATTGTAACAACTGATTCATACGTACAGCCTGGATACTTCTCTTTCTCTCTTTATAGTTGTGACTGGTGCTTGGATCTCCTTTATGAAACATCAACTTGCAAGATGTTTAGATGCCCGGTTTATGTACAAGCAACACAGGCAGGGTCAGCAGCATTCACACTTCAATAGAAACACTTATTCTAAAATCAAGCTGCAAAAGCTGCAATGTTTCTGTAATGCGATGTTTACCATTGGTGCTTTTCTGCATATGGCTTGTTTCCTTTATCATCGATACTTTTTTGCTTATCCCTCATTCATTTGTTGTGCATCTCTCTACATCACCGTCTACATCTCTCATTTCCCTTTCCTCTGACCCTCAGTCTGATGAAGGTTCACGACCAGAAATGTCACCTATTCCTTCTCCAGAGATGCTGTCTGACCTGCTGAGCTTTTTGTGTCTATCTGCAAATTCTGCAATCTCTCAATGAATTAGTGTCGATGTACATTGTACAAATATCATTCTCTGAAACCTTCTTTGACCTCGTGGACAGGTATTTAATATCAACGAGAAAAATAAATAAATCCAAATGCATTTCTGAGGCCTATAAAGTGATCATTCATTTAGAACATGAGGTCGCAAGGTAAATTAAGTAGATTACATTTGTTCATCCAAGAAATCCAATTGACATAGACCACAAGTGCTCTCCGAACAGTTTTTTCAAACATCTTTAACTCTGCCGGTTTTGCGGTAGAGCCCTGTTCCTCTTGGAAACCTGTGTCTGGAATGGATCAAGTCTAACACTAATGAATACAAGGCTGACAAACTGTGTTTACTGTCTCTTGAAGTGTTGATAAGAATGTTCGATAAACAGCTGCTCGTGAGCATGAAGTTAATAATGGCAGCATGTCTAGCTCCAGCAATGAAACCACACAGGAGACAGCTCAATGAATTAAAGGAATGTCATTAATACTCTGAGTACAACAAGATGTACTTGTAGATGCTGTTTTGAATGTGATGGATGCATAATAATATTAAAAATAATTTAGTGGTATACCTAACCAGGCAGAATTGTGCAGACTGTGTGTCTGAGTGCCCAGGATTAACTAAATGGAGCAACGGGAGAACAATCAGGAACATTGCCTTTCTGGAAGGAAGCTGACTCAATTTTGGATCCTGTCAAAAGTTCCATGAAAAAGAGGAAACTTCTAATCCTATAAGATGTGTATAAAAGCATGAGTGGAATAGATAGGGTGAATGCACAGAGTCTTTTACCCAGGGCAGGGGAATATATAGTTTATATATAGTTTATATATATAGTTTAATCATTGGTTTAAGGTGAAAGAGGTAAGGTTTAACAGGAATCTGAAGAGGAACATTTTCACTGAGAGGGTGGTGGTAGGTACTATAACTGGATTTAGAAGATCCTTGGACAGGTACATGAATAAAAAAGGTTTAGAGTGACATGGGGCAAAATAGGGGCACATGGGACTAGCTTATGGGACTAGCACATGGGATATCTTGGCTGGTGTGGATGGGTTGGGCAGAAGGGCCTGTTTGTACACTGTATCATTCTATGCATCTTACATTTTCAGTACGTATATTCTGTGAAATTAACAGCAGAGTACAATTCTAAATAACTAATAAAAGGAATGATGCCATCCAATAGATGAAGCATTAAACTGAGGTTAACGTGTATGTTCCTGTTCAGGTGAGCGCTGATGCATTTCAAGGCACGGCAGAAGAGCTGTCAATTGCTTCACTTCCCCTTCAAGGCGATTCACCCTCTCTGGGCAAGAGACTGTGTATCTACCCGATCTATTCCTCTAGTGATCTTATACCCCTTTATAACATCACCCCTCAGCCTTCTGCACTCCAAGGAGACTCAACCTACTCAACCTCAACCTATAGCTAAGACACTCTAGCCTTGGCAACATCCTCGTAAATCTTCTCTGTATCCTCTGTATACAAAATCATGAGAGGAATAGATTGGGTACATGCACAGAGTGTATTGCCCAAAGTAGGGGAATCGAGGGCCAGAGGACATAGATTCAAGGTGAAGGGGAAAAGATTTAATGAGAATCCGAGGGGTAACTTTTTCACACAAAGGGTGGTGGGTGTATGGAACAAGCTGCCAGAGGAAGTAGTTGAGGCTGGAAATATCCCCTTGTTTAAGAAAGAGTAAGACAGGTATATGGATAGGACAGTTTTGGAGGGATATGGACCAAGCGCAGGCAAGTGGGACTAGTGTAGCTGGGACATTGTTGGCCAGTGTGGGTGTTGGGTTGAAGGGCCTGTTTCCACACTGTATCACTCTATGACTCTGTACTCTCTGTACCGTTTCCAGCTTGACCACATCTTTCTATAACATGGTGCCCATACTGAACACTATAATCTAAATGCAGCCTCACCAATGTCTTATACAACTGCAGCATGACCTCTCAGCTTCTATACTGAATACCCTGACTGATGAAGGCCAATGTGCCAAAAGCCTTTTTGACCAACCTAGCTACCTGCGACTCCAACTTCAGGGAAATATGTACCTGCACTCCTAGCTCTCCAACACTCCCCAGAGCCATGTCATTCACTGTGTACATCCTGCCCATGTTAGACTGCCCAAAATGCAAAACCCCTCACATTTCTCTGTATTAAATTCCATCAACCATTCCTCAGCCCACCTGGTCAATCGAACAAGATCCTGCTGTAATTTTTCATAACCTTCTTCACTGTCTGCAAAACCACCCACTTTTCTACAATCAGCAAACTTGCTAATCTTGCCATGTATGTTCTCATCCAAATCATTGATATAGATGACAAACAGTAATGGGCCCAGCACTAAACCCTGAGGCACACCACTAGTCACAGGCCTCCAGTCGGAGATGCCAATTTTCTATCCATTCTGCTATCTCTACTTGGATCCCATGAGACCGTGTCGAATTTTTTGCGGAAGTCCATATATATAACATCTACAACTCTGCCCTCATCTACCTTTTTGGTCACGTCTTCAAAAATGATTTGTGAGACACAACCTCCCATGTACTATCCCTAATCAGCCTGTCCGTCTAAATGTCATTTTCCTCAGAATACTCTCTAGTAACTTTCCAACTACAGGTGTTAAGCTCATTTGCATATAGTTTACAGCATTTTCCCTGCAGCCCTTCTTCAAAAGAGGCACCACATTTCCAACCCTCCAGCCTTCCGGCATCTCACCTGTATTTAAAGACGACTCGTAAATTTCAGCCAGGGTTCCTGCAATTTCCTCTCTATTTTCCCACAATGTCCTGATCAGGCTCTTGAGATTTTTCTACCTTCATACACGATAGTACTTTCAACAGCTCTTTGACAGTAACACTGACTGCTCTCAAGACACTTCCATTGACTGCCCCAAGTTCCTCCGTCCTCCTGTTTTTCTCCTCAGTAAATACAGAGGAGAAATACTTATTTAGGACTTTGCTCATCTCCGGTGGTTCCACACAGTGTTGACCGCTAGGATTCCTGAGAAGTCCCATTCTTTTTCTAGTTACCTTTTTCCCCCTTTGTATTCATAAAATTTCATGGGATTGTCCTTAATGCTACCAGCCAGACATGGGGCGGAAATCCTGGGGGGACCAGGAGGACCCCCCCCCTCCCATGTTTTGAGAGGTGAGGGACAATCCCTCCCATGTTTTGTAATCCGGATTTTGAAATTTGGTGAAAAAAAATTGATTAAAATCTCCGCTTTGCACGAGACAGAGGGGGTGTCACTGTTAAGCGCTTGTTTAATGTCTTTATTAACATCGTATTAACACGATGTGTCACGAATTGTGTTTTGACCTTCAAGTATTACTGAAGGTATTCATGGAGAATTTGTTTAATCTGTCTACTGCCGGTACAATTACCACTTGAACTAATTGGATGTATTGGTGGATGGGAAAGATTTAAACAGGTTGAAACAGATTCAAGCAGGTATCAGACGCTTTCTAAGGGCTGAATCGGCCCATTTGTGAGGCCTTTCATCAGCTGGCGTGACTTAAAATCAAACTGCTGCATCGAAGAGATCGAGCTCCGATGTTGAAACCCCCGACGGCCGATTTTAATCCGCGCCGGGCGATGAAAGGCCCCGCGAACGGGCCGATTCAAGCCCCACAATTCGGGGCGGATGAAGCTGCTGGTGCTGGAGTTCAGAGTCGGTCACCAATCAGATCAGCTCCCAATGTTACCATCCACAGGGCCCATGGTTAAAGCCTCCAAAGCCTCTGGTGTGTGTGCGCATGCACTTGCACGCCGCCACCAAGGAATTGTATCCCACCCATGTTTGATAGTGATTTCCGCCCCAATCTCCTGGCCCCTTTTTGCCCTTTTAATTTCCTTTTTTAGTTTTTTGCTTAGTTTCCGAAAACTCCTCCAGGGAAACACTTGATGCCAGCTGCCTATACCTGTCCCATGCATCCTTTATATTCTCAACCAATGCTTCTATTTCTCTCGTCAGCCAAGCTTCTTTATTTTTGCCTGCCTTCACTCTAACAGGGTCGTGCATATCCTGAACGTTTGTCAACACACTTTTAAAAACATCTCACTTGGCTGATGTTCCTTTCCCATCAAACAACCTGCTCCAATCAACTTGAGCAAGACTTTCTCTCATACCCTCAAAGTTGGCAAAGTTAGAAACAAGGAACTGCAGAAACTGGTTTACAAAAAAAAAAACATAAAGCGGTGGAGTAAATCAGCGAGTCAGGCAGCAACTCTTGTGAATATGGATAGGTGATGTTTCAGCTCAGGACCCTTCTTTATCTGAAGGCGGGTCCCGACCAGAAACATTATATACCCATGTTCTCCAGAGAAGCTGCCTGACCCACTGAGTTACTCCAGCACGTTGTGTCCCATTACTCCCATTCTCCTTTCCTCATTTCACTACACCCTTTCATGTCATCCTCTCTCACACATTTCCATCAACTCTCCTTTGATTTTTTTTTGGCAGTAACGTACATAAAGAGGTAATTTGCCATAGTCAATTAACTTAAAAAAAACACATCTTTGGAATGGGGTAGGAATCCGAGGCATCTGGCAGAAATCTAAACTGTCACAGAGAGAACAGCTGGTAGAGATGTTCCCTCACAGCACCAGAGACCCGCATTTGATCCTCATGTCAGGTGCTGTCTGTGGGGAGTTTGCATGCTCACCCTGTGACCACACAAATGTCCTTGGGGTACTCTAGTTACATCTCCCATCCCAAATACGGTTCATTGGCCTCTGAAAAATTGCCCCTAGTGTGTAGGAGGTGGATGCAAAAGTGGGACAACATAGCACTCGTGCACACGGTTGATCAATGGTTGTTGTGGACTCAGTGAGCTGAAGGGCCTGTTCCATGCTGCATCTTTTAATCAATCAGAGAGAATACCAGCAAACCCTGAAAAAAAGTGCCGGATGTCACATTTGAAACCAAGTTCCTGGAATTGTGAGGTAGCAGCATTAACAGCTGGACCTGAGCCACCCTGACACAGTACCCAGATTTCATTTGGGCTAAATGTGCATAGAGAATCCCAAGAATAGTGATTGTTGTACCATACACAATAAATAAGTGTGACCCTTTTTTAATCTTTTATATGTAATCAGAAGGCCAAGGAACTGCTGTAAAATATGCACACAATAGGAATAAAATTTAGCTAAACCTTGATTAGTTCAATAACTAATATTATTACTTTCTTATTTGTTGCCAAGAAATGTGTTTGGATTTGCATGACAGTACCTTAAAGGCTAACGTGTACTTTGGTAGCTCAAGGGTTAATACATGGAGAGCTGTATAATACACCACTATGTACATAGTACCATGATCAACCCAGTGAACAAAATATTACCAAACAGCACTGGGTACAAAGAAAATAGGTGAAAGTTCACCCTCAAGAGAAAAGTGAGTCAAAGACCCACCTACTTGCTTGTTCTCTGAATAGTTCATTCAGACTCTGGTGCAGCTGCATATCATTCCAAAGCTGTGAAATATAACAGCTGGCAAAAAGCTTTCATCACCTTCAAGAAGCATCCTGATTTTGGATAAGCGAAGAGATGTTGACTTTCAAAGTGCATAGTTGTCTCTTGATAAATATATCCCTAGCTCATATGAGTAAATGCATCTCTATTTCCAGAATAAATTTCACTTATTTTTTAGTTTAGTTTAGTTTAAAGATACAGCGCGGAAACAGGCTGTTTGTCTGTTGCCTCCAGCAGTCGCCTCTCCACCTCCATGCATTGTGGTCCTGAGGTAATCACAGGGCTTTCGGGTACTTTCTGTGGTGCAGGAAGTCTGTTCACAGACACTTACTTTTCCCTTCAACCTGCATACTGACTGCTCTGCGGTTAATTGTCTGTTGCTGCCTTCAGGAGTGTTCTATCCGGCTCTGACACCCTTCCCATTGATCAGCGTGGGAGATTGGAATTTTTCATGCAACACACATGTTTAATGCACCTGGCAGCATGGTGGCGTAGCGGTAGAGTTGCTGCCTTATAGCGCCATAGACCCGGTTTCAATCCTGACTACAGGCGCTGTCTATACGTAATTTGTACATTCTCCCCAGGACCTGCATGGGTTTTCACAGAGATCTTCAGATTCCTCCCACATTCCAAAGACGTACAGATTTGTAGGTTCATTGGCTTGGTGTAAATGTAAAATTGGCCCTTATATGAGTAGGGTAATGTTAATGTGCGGGGATTGCTGTTCAGTGCGGACCCGGTTGGCCGAAGGGCCTGTTTCCGCGCTGTATCTCGAAACCAAATTAAACAAAACTAACTGAATGAGATCCAATTTCTCGGTAAAATTGCCTGATCTCATGCTGGTTGGAAATGTCCACCACATCGCTACTGCCTTATATGTCATCCAAGTCAATATGTTATTTATTCCAGAGATCCCAGTGAATTATGTGTGCTTGGTCGTCTGAGTTTTCTGGCTTGTTGACGATGTATGGTGTGATGAGACCCTTATTGCTCTGAGGAACATGATGCAGAGGAGTATCCTTGCATACATTAAAATGCAAAATTAGAAAAATAAGTGTTTGGGGTTACCGAGCCAATCGCAAAATGGTTTGGCCTCACACTAATTCTCATCCCATTTTTTGTAATAAGGAATAACAAGGACTTAAGAGCCACGGGAACACAGAGACACAAGAGACTGGTGATGCTAGAAGCTTGAGGAAAAAACAAAGTGCTGGAGGAACTCAGCAAGCCAGACTGTCTGACGATGATTTCCCAACTGAAGATGTCGTCTGTCCATTTCCCTCCACAAATGCTGCCTGGCCTGCTGAGTACTCCAGCATTTTGTTTTAAGATCTATGAGATCTTGCTAGTCACTGCAGCCCTGTTACATCCTGGCAAGTGGAGACCAGTTGGAGTGAAAAATAACATAAACTGCACGTTTAAGTCAGCGGGTCAGGCAGCATCTCTGGAGAACACAAATTGTTGATGGTGGGTCGGACCCTCTTCAGACATGAAATGTCACCTATTCATGTTCCCCAGAGATGCTGCCTGACTTGCTGAATTACTCTGGAACTTTAAGTTTTTATTGGCAAACCAGCATCTGCAGCTCCTTGTACCTCTCCACCATAGTTACAGTCAAGCTTAATACAATTGATCGTTAAAACAGTATTGGTTTTCTGATGTTTCGATCAATCTGGTGATATCCATGATTCAATTCGAGGGGAGTGTCCAGGATCACTGATGCCTGCACTCACAAGGATATGTCATGTCTGTATGCATTATGAATGTTTCCCTTATCTATGGTGAACTGATGCAGTCGTGCTTGTGTGGACTCGTTTTTCCACGGCATGAAATCACAGAGCTTTAAAATCTTCACGTAGTCACTCACGTGACTCCGAAGTAAAATAGTAAGATTAAATGATAACTTACCAGTTTGAAGTTTAATCTTTATTTTATGAGGAGTTACGATGAGCGATTACGTGCCCTCCGCTGCCAACCCTCGTATCATAAAGATCATCTGGCAGTTCTAGTCATCTCTAATCTTACTATGTTAGATCAACAACTGTTATCTGTGATTTCACACTGCTGCTTTGAAGATTGATGCGCATGCGGGCTGACGACCTTCTTCTTCACGTAATCACTCATCGTAACACCTCATAAAATAAAGATCAAACTTCAAACTGGTAGGTTCTCGTTTAATCTTACTATTATAGGCCAAGCCCATATCAACCCACCTCCCCAACTCCCTTTCATATTCTGGGCAATTATACTTTTGTGAAATACTGGCTTCAGATTTATTTAGTTACTAGACTAAGTGGGACCTGTTGGCTCCCATGTTCACACGGGAGGGCTGGTCTCCCAACGCAATATTCCACCTCTCCACCAATTCCAATATTGGTGGCCAGTGTGGGGGGGGGGGGCTTTCTGGAGCACTAGTATGGGTGTTGTGGGCTGAAGGGACTGGTTTCCCAGAGGGCTAGTATGGACATTGTGGGCTGAATGGATTCTTGGGCTGGCAGCTCAGTCAATCAAGCCTGTTGTGGTGGCAGCTCACTCACTCACGGCTAGTGGGCTGGCAGTTGACTCACAGCTATTCCTTGAAATTCCATTTCAAGCAGGGTGCAAGGCCACCATACCATTTCAAGCCATTCAAGCAAGGCCATTAAAGACAGCGAGTCGTGGCCTCTCCCTCTTCCATCTTGCAGAGACTGAGCCACGCCCACACTTCTGGGTTTTATAGTCCCTTCCCCCCTCCCACCAGAAGGGCATGGCCTTCATGGCGTGATTGACAGGAGAGAGAATCTTAACATTTTTTAAACACTAATAACTCTTTTATTTTTCATCGATGGGAAAAATCCTCAACACCTGATGAGCAGAGGGGGATTCTGAGTAAGATGGCCAAAAATCTTATTTTTGAGGATGTTTGAGTTATTGCTGGAGCATCCTCTGGGATAGCAGTTACATTAACGCCTGGTGGAAGAATGGCACATCCTCGATTCAAGATACCCATCCAAGTGATCGAGGATACATTCTGCAATATTGAGAAGAACTCAAGATGGCACATTTGATGAGGCAAGTGAAACTCATTGTTTGGGATGAATGTCCTATAATTAGGAGAGAAAGCTTTGAAGCGGTGGACAGAACTCTCCAAGATGCACGCAACAACACTAAGCATATAAACATAGCATTTCAAGCAGGATGCAAGTCCATACTAGCCCTCTGGAAACCAATCCCTTTGACCCACAGCAACCATGCTAGTGCTCCAGAAAGCCCCCCCTCCCCACTGGCCAGCAATATTGGAATTGGTGGAGAGGTGGAATATTGCGTTGGGGGATCAGCCCTCCCGTGTGAAGCTGGGACCCAACGGGTCCCACTTAGTCTAGATGATCCACCAAATTTTTCCAAAAACAATTCCCAATGCCATTAATACTTCTCCCAATACCTGGTAACATTTCTCCCACTGCTAAGGAGCTAATATCCTATAATGCACACAAACTGATTTTGTTGAAAGTTGGAGAAGACGACATTTTAAAGAATTAAGATGATGAAATTGAAATGCCACACAACATGCTTCTATCAGCAAAAACACCGGAGGATTGTATTCATTTCATTTATCCCGCATTTGACAATCCTGCAGAATTATTCTCCAACAATTGTATCTTAGTTCCGCACAATGATACGATGAGAAGGAAAGATTCTACATGCATCCGCACTTCCCTGGAATCATTAAGATTCAGATTCAGATTCAGATTCAGATTCAATTTTAATTGTCATTGTCAGTGTACAGTACAGAGACAACGAAATGCATTTAGCATCTCCCTGGAAGAGCGACACAGCAAATGATTTGAATAAATAACAATAAGTGTCCGGGGGGGGGGGGGGGTGATTGGCAGTCACCGAGGTACGTTGTTGAGTAGCGTGACAGCCACCGGAAAGAAGCTGTTCCTGGACCTGCTGGTTCGGCAACGGAGAGACCTGTAGTGCCTCCCGGATGGTAGGAGGGTAAACAGTCCATGGTTGGGGTGAGAGAGGTCCTTGGCGATGCTGAGCGCCCTCCGCAGACAACGCTTGCTTTGGACAGACTCAATGGAGGGGAGCGAGGAACCGGTGATGCATTGGGCAATTTTCACCACCCTCTGCAATGCCTTCCGGTCGGAGACAGAGCAGTTGCCATACCAAACTGTGATGCAGTTGGTAAGGATGCTCTCGATGGTGCAGCGGTAGAAGTTCACCAGGATCTGAGGAGACAGATGGACCTTCTTCAGTCTCCTCAGGAAGAAGAGACGCTGGTGAGCCTTCTTGATCAGAGTTGAGGTATTGTGGGTCCAAGAGAGGTCGTCGGAGAGGTTGACTCCCAGGAACCTGAAGCTAGAAACACGTTCCACCTCCGTACCGTTAATGTGGATGGGGGTGTGCGTGCCGCCCCTGGACTTCCTGAAGTCTACAATGAGCTCCTTGGTCTTCTTTGAGTTAAGGGTCAGGTTGTTGTCAGCGCACCATGCTGCTAAGTGCTGGACCTCCTCCCTGTAGGCCGACTCATCGTTGTTGCTGATGAGGCCAATCACCGTTGTATCTTCTGCATACTTGATGATGGTGTTAGTACCATGAAGAGGTGAAGAGATGAGAAGGAAAGATTCTACATGCATCCGCACTTCCCTGGAATCATTAAGGAGTACTTTTCTTTCAACGCTGTCACTGACGGAACTCATGCTACTCATTTCTCAACAGAATTCCTCGATGCACACAAGATCTCTGGATTACCACCACACAAATTGTAGTTGAAAAAAGGATCTCCAATCATATTAATGAGAAACTTGAAACCGCCAAAGCTATGCAATGGAATGAAGATGATTGGGGAAAAGCTACATAATCATCTGATTGTTGCAAGAATCAACATGGGAGCCTTCAAAGATGACATTGTTCTCATTCCTAGGATAGCACTCAATTTAACAGAAGGTGAAGACATTCCCCCTCACCTGACGCAATTCCCCATTCTATCGAGTTTTGCTATGACGATCCATAAAGCGCAAGGACAAACAATGCAGAAGGTGTTGATCTACCTCGAAATCCTGGTATTTTAGTATGGACATCTATATGTGGCTCTTAGCCGAGGAAAGATGAAGGAAAATGTCAAAGTTTTCCTGAAGGATGGAACATCGACCAAGAACGTTGTTATTAAAAGTGTGATCATTGAATGATGTCTTTTGAGATTTAATTCTCAGTGGCGGCGCTGCTTGTCAGCTGCGGCTCGCCTGCAGTCCGTCTGTCTTTTATTTTATTTTTGTCCTCGTCCCTGTTTTTGGTGTTTATTTTTGGTTTGTTGGGTTGTGTATGTGTGTGGGGGGGGAGGGTGGGAGAAACGGGGTTTTAGTCTCTCCCTTCGGGGGGGATGCGACTTTACCTGTCGTGTCCCCCGACACCGTCTCCGTCTGTGCTGAGGCCCTGGTGACGGCCTTCCAGCTTCCAGCGGCGGCGGCGCGGCCTTCAGAGCTTCAGCGGCGACCTGCTTCTGGCGGCGACCTGGGCTTCTGGAGCTGCGGTGCTCCAGCGGCGGCCTGGTTCCCTCTGAGCTGCGGTGCTCCAGCGGCGACATGGGATTCGGGAGCTGCGGTGCTCCGGCGGCGGCCTGGTTCCCTCTGAGCTGCGGTGCTCCAGCGGCGGCCTGGTTCCCTCTGAGCTGCGGTGCTCCAGCGGCGGCCTGGTTCCCTCTGATCCGCGGTGCTCCAGCGGCGGCCTGGGATTCGGGAGCTGTGGTGCTCCAGCGGCGGCCTGGTTCCCTCTGAGCTGCGGTGCTCCAGCGGCGGCCTGGGATTCGAGAGCTGCGGTGCTCCAGCGGCGGCCTGGGATTCGAGAGCTGCGGTGCTCCAGCGGCGGCCTGGGATTCGAGAGCTGCGGTGCTCCAGCGGCGGCCTGGTTCCCTCTGAGCTGCGGTGCTCCAGCGGCGACCTGGGTCTCGGGAGCTGCGGTGCTCCAGCGACATTCCGGCGGCGGGCCCTGTGGCGGTGTTCCAGCGGCGGGCCCTGTGGCGGTGTTCCAGCGGCGGGCCTGTGGCGGTGTTCCGGCGTCAGCGGTGGCGGAGGCCTGGATCTCCTCAGCGCAGAGGGAGAATAAGGAGGGGAGAAAGACAGTGATCCTAAGATTTTTGCCTTCCACCACAGTGAGGAGGTTTGGTGAACTCACTGTGGTGGATGTTAATTTTGTGTTTATTGTACGGTATTGTTATTTTTATATATGTATGACTGCAGGCACGTAATTTCGTTCAGACCGAAAGGTCTGAATGACAATAAAGGAATTCAATTCAATTCAATTCAATTCAATTTTCTTGTTTAAAATTTGACCACTCAATCTCTCTATATTAAAATTGTCATTTTTATTCACATTTTAAACTTTAATAAATCATTTTTCCACTTGCAATGCCTGCGTGTTCTTCATTACAATGGGAACCTAATAGGCAGGAATGGCTGCACTGTTGGAGAGCCACTAAGAGTGCCTGGGTGGGGGGGGGAGGTTGAGGGGTGATGGACTGAATGCATGGGGGGAGGGGAATAGCAAGGAGCAGAGGGGGGGTGAAGGGGGGAGGGGTGACCAAGGGAACTGCCAAGTGAAGGCCCTGTACTTGGAGGAGTCAGGCCAGGAGCTGGAAGAGTCCCCTCCTTCAAAGGGCAGTGTTACCGGCAGGCTGGCCCATCTGGAGAGCCTTGTGGAGAGGTTACTCCAGCACGATATGCTCCAAAGGGTGGAGCTATCAGAGCCCGGGGAGTATATGGAACCCGAGGCAGCAGCGCCTGTGCCAGGGCTGCATAATATCTCCCTGTCAGATGACGGGAGCGTACGAGGTCAGTACTATGCTGACCCAGAGTACGGAGGCACAGTTGGGTTAGAGGGACCATCAGGACTGTCTATTGCAAAAAAAGGATGGAGGATGTAGAATTATTGTAGATTTGACAGAGCTTAACACCTTTGTGCAGTATAAACATTTCAAAATGGAAACTTTTGTCACTGCTAAACAACTGCTTTCAAAGGGATGGTATATGGCAAGCATTGACCTCAAAGATGCTTACTATTCAGTGTCCATTCATGAAAGGCACAGGATTGATCAGTTGTGGCAGTTCAAAGCATTGCCTAATGGAATAACTTCAGCTCCCAGACTATTCACAAAATTGCTAAAACCAGTCCTGGGGTTACTCAGAGCACAGAATCATATTGTCATGGCATATTTGGATGACATTTTAGTCATTGGGAGGACTTTCGAATTAGCTGAATTATCTGTGTCAGCTACAAAACTCATTTTCGAAAAAATAGGTTTCATAATCCATCCAGTTAAGTCTAAATTGGTGCCATCCACGATAATTGACTATTTGGGATTCACCATTAACTCAGTACACATGTCAGTGACTCTGCCTCGGGGCAAGCAATTAGAGTTAATTGAAGCCTGCAGGAAACTCATTATTGATATTCACCTTTCTATTAGACATGTGGCTCGGGTAATTGGAAAATTAGTGGCAGCATTCCCAGCTGCTCAGTTCAGGCCTTTGCATTACCAAAACTTACTGTGTTCAAAGGATCAGGCACTTAAGCTTCAGAGAGGTCGTTTCGATAGACCCATGCAGCTACCAGCTGAGGCTCTGACTGAGTTACAATGGTGGATTGCCCAATATTCAGTGCTGCTCTAGTACCATTTTAGTCAATACTCCATCAGTTATCCTGCAGACTGCTGCCAGTGCACTAGGATGGGGTGCTACCGATACCGTCTCAAGCTGCGGTGGCAGATGGGATCTGCAGGAAGCATCCATGCTTCAATCACATGGTATTAACTATTTAGAGTTGTTGGGAGCACTCTATGGGTTAAAGGCTTTTTGAACGAACAGGCATGTTCGACTTCAGATTGACAATACTACTGCCATAGCGTACATTTATCACATGGGTGGCAGTAAGTCTGTATCCTGTGATAGGTTGTCCAATCTCCTCTGGCACTGGTGTATTGCGCGAAACATCTGGGTTTCAGCTATCTATTTACCAGGAAGGTATAACACAGTGGCAGACACTAGATCACAAGAGTTCAATGATAACAAAGAATGGATGTTAAATCACGAAGTGTTCAATGATATTGTCCTTCGTTATGGTGTACCGGACATTGATCTGTTTGCTTCCAGGCTTAATCATCAATTACCAATTTACGTGTCAGGGGAGCCAGACCCAGGGGCAGTAGCGGTGGATGCATTCTCGCTACACTGGGGTGGTAAATTTGTGTATGTTTTCCCCCCATTCTGCCTCATTACTCGATGTGTGGCAAAAATTCAGCAAGATTCCGCCACTGGCATTTTGGTAGTGCCAGACTGGCCTACTCAGCATTGGTACCCTCTGGTTCTAGCCTTAATTACACAGCCTTTTATGGTACACCCAGTGACAGGGGAAAGCCACCCTCTTCATGGCCGTATAAATTTGTTGGTTTGCAGATTCTGAGGGGACCGTTCCTGGGGCTCGGGCTTTCAAAGCGCACTATTGATGTCATCACTGCGGCCTGGAGGAAGAGCACAAAGTAACAGTACATCTCTCACATATGAAAATGGGAGATGTACTGTTCCCGCTCTCACATTTCATATCACACAGCTTAAATTACGGATGTTTTGGAGTTTCTATCGTCACTTTTTCACAATAACAAACTTAGTTACAGTGCCATTAACAGTGCCCGGAGTGCTTTGTCCACTTATTTACGGCTGGGGTCAGCACACCACACGGTAGGGTCCCACCCGTTAATAATCAAATTTATGAAGGGCGTCTTTAACTCCACTCCACCTAGACCTAGGTACACACATATATGGGATGTCAGCGTGGTCCTCACGCAGCTCCGTCCGTGGGAACCAGTTTCATCTCTGTCCCTACACCACCTGACATTGAAAGTAGTCATGCTCATGGCCCTGGCCTCAGCACAACGGGTCCAGACACTACAAAAACTCAGACTGGACAGTATGGGTTCTTCCTGCAATAAAATCACCTTTTCCGTTCGGGATCACGTCAAGCAGACCAGGCCAGGGGTACAGGGGCTCAAATTGAGTTTTATGGCAAACCCTTCAGATCCACGAGTGTGTGTAGTATCATCAATAACCCAATACATAAAGGTCACTAAGAGCTTGAGAGGCTCGGAAATCTCCTTCTTTGTCAGCTACACCAAACCTCACAAACAGGTTATGGTGCAGACCATCTCTAGATGGATTAAACAGGTTCTGGCGTATGCAGGAGTGGACATTGATATTTTTAAACCTCATTCCACCAGGGCTGCATCGACATCAGCAGCAAGGGATATGGACGTACCTCTTGACCAAATTCTGGCAGCTGCGGGATGGTCAAATGAGAGGACGTACCAGAGGTTTTATAATAAGCCTATCGCCAGATCCAGGATTTTTGCAAATTCTGTTTCACAGTTCCCCCCTGGGTGAGAGGGGTCACTGTTTATATTCTTTCTTGTCAATAAAGCATTAGTATTGTTAAACATGTCATGTTTTGAATGCATTAATTTTCACACTCGTCCTGATCAATAGACGCGTGGACTCGTTCCTCGGCATGAAATCACAGACCTTCAAAGTCTTCACGTAGTCACTCACGTGAATCCGAATTAAAATAATAAGATTAAATGAGAATTTACCAGTTTGAAGTTTGATCGTTATTTTATGAGGAGTTACGATGAGGGATTACGTGCCCTCTGCTCCCTACCCTCGTAACATAACGATCATCTGGTTGTTCTAGTCAACTATAATCTTACTATGTTAGTTCAATAACGTTTTTCTGTGACTTCACACCGCTGCATTGAAGATTGACGCGCATACGTGGGGACGGCCTTCTTCACGTAATCCCTCATCGTAACTCCTCATAAAATAACGATCAAACGTCAAACTGGTAAGTTGTCGTTTAATCTTCACCCTCTCCCCCTTCTCTCTCACTTTGGGCAGAATTTCTGACAGTTTCTGAGCTGCCAGCCCGCCAGGCCTGCGTTACTGAGCTGCCAGCCTGCCAGGCCTGAGTGACTGAGCTGCCAGGCCTCAGTGACTGAGCTGCCAGCTCGAGAATCCATTCGGCCCACAATGTCCATACTAGCCCTCTGGAAACCAGTCCCTTTGGCCCACAGCAACCATGCTAGTGCTCCAGAACCCCCCCCCCCGCCCACTGGCCAGCAATATTGGAATTGGTGGAGAGGTGGAATATTGAGTTGGGTGACCAGCCCTCCCATGTGAAGTCCCACTAAGTCTAGATGATCCACTGAATCTTTCCAAAAACAATTCTCAATACCATTAATACTTCTCCCAATACCTGGTAACATTTCTCCCACTGCTAAGCAGCTAATATCCTATAATGCACACAAACTGATGTTTCATTATTATTGTTATCTACAGTGAGAAATGTTGCTGAACAGCAATATAAATAACTTTAGAATTGTGCCAGTGGACCTTGGCGGCTGGCTTCGCGTATGAAGTTTTCTAAGAACTCAACAAGCAAAAATCTTTGTAATGTGGTCCAGAAGCACTGCGGTACTTGGGGCCAGTGCTCACTAATTAAGCCCGAGGGAGTTTAGTCCCAAATATTTTGTTCATTGTGATGCGTCCTTGATGCATTTTCAGTGCCTGAACCAAGTCCAGACACTCAGCAATCACAGAAAATTGATATATTTAATCTCTTCACTTGAGTCCTTGCTTTTAATGGTGCATTTCTGTCTCTCCGCTGATTGTTTTGGTTATATTGTTTCACTGAGTGAAAAAGGATGATAAAGCTTATCAGGGCTTTTTAAGAGTTTCTTGAAACTGGATTATATCTATTGGCTGTGTGGTACTTTGGGAATGTCATTGGATCTCATTGAGATCTAATTTATTACTATTTTGGTGCATATTTCAGAGACGAGTGCTATGCACCACAGCCATGCGTGAAACAAAACAACATGACATGGGTAGGGTCATTGCTCTGATTAGGCTTTCTAAGTGTCAGTTCAGTCCTGTTATCTAAAAGGGGATTTTTACGTTAAGTTTAATGGTGGAGATAGGAGGAATATGTTAGGAAAATGTGCCAGCCTAGTAGACATCTTGAGGTAGCACCTAATGTAGGCACTATAGTAAATACACATGTTAGTTGATGTACAAAACATCATGTTAAATCATTCAATTCAATTCAATGAAACTTTATTGTCACATGTGACTAGGTACAGTGGAATGCTTTGTTTTGCATAGATAGTCAAAAAAATAGTAGATAGACACAAAAAGCTGGAGTAACTCAACGGATCAGACAGCATTTCTGGAGAAAAGGAATAGGTGACATTTCGGGTCGAGAGCCTTCTTCAGACAGAGTCAGGGGAAAGGGCAACGAGAAATATAGACGGTGATGTAGAGAGATACAGAACAAATGAATGAAAGATATGCAGAAAAGTAACGATGATAAAGGGATTAAGTGTTAAAGAAGGAACTGCAGATGCTGGAGAATCGAGGGTTACACAAAAAGCTGGAGAAACTCAGCGGGTGCAGCAGCATCTAAGGAGCGAAGGAGATAGGCGACGTTTCGGGTCGAGACCCTTCTTCAGACTGGTCAGGGATCAGGGAAACGAGAGATATAAACAGTGATGTGGAGAGATAAGGAACAATGAGTGAAAGATATGCAAAAAGGTATTGGTGATAAAGGAAGCAGGCCATTGTAAGCTTTTTGTGGTGTGAAAATGAGAAGCTAGTGCGACTGGGGGGGGGGGGGGGGGGAGATGGAGAAGGAATGTCAGGGCCAGAGGGCTGAGGGAGAGGTGGGGGGGAGGCAGTCTGGGTTAACAGAATTGAGAAAATTCAATGTTTAAGCCCAGAGGATGCAGACTCCCCAAGCGGAATATGAGGTGCTGTTCCTCCAACTTGCGGTGTTGATCACTCTGGCCGTGGAGGAGGCCCAGGACCGAGAGGTCGGATACGGAGTGGGAGGGGGAGTTGAAGTGCTGAGCCACCGGGAGGTCGGGTTGGTTATTGCGGACCGAGCGGAGGTGTTCGGCGAAACGATCGCCCAGCCTACGCTTGGTCTCACCGATGTAGATCAGCTGGCATCTGGAGCAACGGATGCAGTAGATGAGGTTGGAGGAGGTGCAGGTGAACCTCTGTCGGACTTGGAATGACTGCTTGGGTCCCTGAAAGGATTGGATGGGGGAGGTGAAGGGACAAGTGTGGCATCTCTTGCGGTTGCAAGGGAAAGTGCCCGGGGAAGGAGTGGAGCGGGAGGGAAGGGAAGAATTGACGAGGGAGTTGCGGAGGGAGCGGTCTTTGCGGAAGGCAGACAGGGGGGGGGATGGGAAGATGTGGCGAGTGGAGGGGTCACCATTTCCGACATTTCCCTACCATTCCTTGACCTCACCATCTCTATTGCAGGTGATACACTCCTGACTGACATCCACTACAAACCAACTGACTCCCACAGCTACCTGGACTACTCTTCCTCCCACCCTGCTTCCTGTAAGGACTCCATCCACTATTCCCAATTCCTCCGTCTACGCCGCATCTGCTCCCAGGATGACGTGTTCCACACCAGGTCATCGCAAATGTCCTCATTCTTCAGAGAACGGGGTTTCCCCTCCCCCACTATAGATGAGGCTCGCACCAGGGTCTCCTCCATACCCCGCAACACTGCCCTCTCTCCCCATTCCCCCACTCACAACAAGGGCCGAGTCCCCCTGGTCCTCACCTTTCACCCCACCAGCCAGCGCATACAACAGATAGTCCTCCGCCAGTTTCGTCACCTCCAATGTGACCCCTCCACTCGCCACATCTTCACATCTCCCCCCCTGTCTGCCTTCCGCAAAGACCGCTCCCTCCGCAACTCCCTCGTCAATTCTTCCCTTCCCTCCCGCTCCACTCCTTCCCCGGGCACTTTCCCTTGCAACCGCAAGAGATGCCACACTTGTCCCTTCACCTCCCCCATCCAATCCTTTCAGGGACCCAAGCAGTCATTCCAAGTCCGACAGAGGTTCACCTGCACCTCCTCCAACCTCATCTACTGCATCCGTTGCTCCAGATGCCAGCTGATCTACATCGGTGAGACCAAGTGTAGGCTGGGCGATCGTTTCGCCGAACACCTCCGCTCGGTCCGCAATAACCAACCCGACCTCCCGGTGGCTCAGCACTTCAACTCCCCCTCCCACTCCGTATCCGACCTCTCGGTCCTGGGCCTCCTCCACGGCCAGAGTGATCAACACCGCAAGTTGGAGGAACAGCACCTCATATTCCGCTTGGGGAGTCTGCATCCTCTGGGCTTAAACATTGAATTTTCTCAATTCTGTTAACCCAGACTGCCTCCCCCCCACCTCTCCCTCAGCCCTCTGGCCCTGACATTCCTTCTCCATCTCCCCCCCCCCCCCCCCCCCAGTCGCACTAGCTTCTCATTTTCACACCACAAACAGCTTACAATGGCCTGCTTCCTTTATCACCAATACCTTTTTGCATATCTTTCACTCATTGTTCCTTATCTCTCCACATCACTGTTTATATCTCTCGTTTCCCTGATCCCTGACCAGTCTGAAGAAGGGTCTCGACCCGAAACGTCGCCTATCTCCTTCGCTCCTTAGATGCTGCTGCACCCGCTGAGTTTCTCCAGCTTTTTGTGTAACCGATGATAAAGGGATGATTGTTAGCTGTGGCCTGGGTGAAAATGAGTTACAAACAATGAGACTCAACAAGACAATGTTGAAACTAGAACAACGACGGGTAGGGGAAGGATGGAGAGAGGGGGGATGCAAGGGTTACATGAAGGTAGAGAAATCCATATTCATATCACTGGGTTGTAAGCTGCGCAAACGATATATGAAAGATCCGTCTTCACCGCATCTGCGCCCAAGTTGAGGTGGTCCATACCAGTATGTCCAAGATGTCCTCAGTCTTTAGGGAAAGGGGGTTCTCCTCTTCCATCGTAGATGAGGCCTTCACACGTGCCTCCTTGGAACCCTGCAACCGCTCTTGCTCCCCACTCACCCTAGTCGCAACAGGGACTGAGTCCCCTAGTTCTTACCTTTCACCCCATCAGCCGTTGCATACAACAAATAATCCTCTGATATTTTTGCAACCTCCAATGGGATTCCACCACCAATCACATCTTCCGATCCCCACACTTTCCGCCTTCCGCAGACACCATTCCCTCCGCAACTCCCTGGTTAACTCATCCCTTCCCACCCTCTACCCAAGTACCTTACCCTGCAGCTGACTCCATCCAGGGACACCAATAATCATTTCAGCTTAAGCAGAGGATCACTGCACCTCCTCCAACCTCATCTACTGTATCTGCTGTTCAAGGTGTGGATCAAACATAGACTGGGTGATTGTTTCACCAAATACCTTCGCTCAGTCCGCTTGGATATACCTGATCTTCCAGTTGCCAAACACTTTAATTCACTTCCCATTCCCACATTTTGGTGCCGAAAAGTTATAAAAGTTCACCAAACAGTCCTATCTGCTGTCTGCCGCCATACGTGGCAGCAAGCCCCACCAAACTCTACGCCTGTTTCCCCCCTCCCCGCCGACGGCACTCCCTCGGCTCTACCTCGGCCCTCCTCTCTCTCCAAGGACCTCCTCGCTCTCCGACGACCTTCCTCATTTTCCGACGGCGCTCTGACCCCCACCTCACTCATTGACGACTTCATGTGGCCCGCCATGTGGTCAAACATGTCATTTGCAAAGTAAATTAAAACAAAATTCACCCACTCATCTTCTGTGATGTAGCATTTGAATTATACCAAGGTCTTTTAAATCAACATTGTTGCATTATGCAAGCATGAACACACTTATATTGGCAGCCTTACAATTCATACCAAAGATCACAGACTGGATCTTTGATCCATAATCTGGCCACAGAAAATACAGTATTTATTTTATCCATAATGTGCTACTTTGCCTATATGAAGTATTCCATTCCAATACAATGTATTTCATGGAGTACATCCTTCCAAAGAATTTGGAAAAGTATATTATGCTTCAGGAATTTGTTACAATGAAAGAAGATCTCCCTGTCCCTCACAAACTCACCTGTCTAGTGGCCTATCCTTTACCTCGTTCATAGTCCATTCTGTTCTTCCTCTTCCTGTCTTTCCAATCCTTTATGTCCCCAACCCATTTTCAAAGGAGACATGACGAGATTTTATCTGGTGTTTTTGGCTCTACAATTCTCCAAGTCAAAGCAGTTAATTGATATTCAGCTAAATATGTCATGTGGGCATATTTCATGAAAGCCAGTCCTTTGGAGAATCACAGACTTCTTATCCTGAGACGATGACCCCTGGTTCTTACTTTTGGGATGGATCAAACACCTTTTCAACATTTATTTCCATAAATCTTCTCAGAATTTTACATATCCTCGTGAGTCACCTTTCCAAACTTTCTACCCTTTCTTCCTGGAAATCAATCTTCAAAGGTTTATTGCATCCCCTGCAGGATAATTGTCTATTTTTTGGGTAATTAGAACAAAATTATGCCCAGTACACCAACTGTGGCGTCAGCAAATCCCTATGTAATAGCACTGGTAATTTCTTACTTTAGTTCAGTTTAGCTTAGTGATACAGAGCAGCAATCCACTGACTAGCAATCAACTGTACACTAGTTCTATCCTACACACAATGGACAATTTACAGAAACCAATTAACCTACCACATGCATTTCTTTGGAATATGGGAGGAAACCGAAGGAAAATGACTAACTCCCTACAGACAGGAACCGTAGTCAAGATCCAAACCGGTCTGTAGCACTGTATAAAGCATCAACTCTACTGATGTACCACTCTGCTGCAAGTATGGTCATCCTTCACCCTCTTACAGTCAACAGTGATATACATTACTGCTTGCAGTAAGTAGCTGCATCTTAATTCTCTCACACAAATGGTCACTCAAATCCTTCAATAAATATCAAGTTATATCCATAGAGCCATGCACGAAGGAAACACACCCTTCAGCCCCACGTGCTTGCTATCCAAGATGCCCCATCTGTGCCAGTTCCATCTGCACCTATTTGGCCGATATCCCTCCAAACCTTTCCTATCGAGTGACCATTTGAAACATTGTGTTTTTTTGGGATCATTTTTGTAAATAATTACGGTGCCCTGGGAATTTATTAACCTTTATGCACCCATGACATCTAACTCTTCTACATATTGATCTGCTCCAGATTATCCATGTACTTCTCCCTGAACTCACTATCTTCCATATCCTTCTGCTCAGTGAGCACAGATCAGACACATTCATTTAGGACCTTGCCCACATTTGCTTGGTCCATAGGCAGATTACGTCTTTGGGCCCTAAGGGAACTATGTTTTAGAGAGTCAAAGAGTGATACAGTGTGGAAACAGGCCCTTTGGCCCAATTTGCCCACACTGGCCAATATGTCCCACTAAACTAGTCCCACCTGCCTGCGCTTGGTCCATATCCCTCCAAACCTGTCCTATCCATGTACCTGTCTAACTGTTTCTTAAACATTGGGATAGTCCCTGCCTTATCTACCTCAACTGGCAGCTTGTTCCATACACCCACCACCCTTTATGTGAAAAGGTTACCCGTCAGATTCTTATTAAATCTTTTCCCCTTCACCTTGAACATATGTCCTCTGTTCCTCGATGCCCCTACTCTGGGCAAGCGACTCTGTGCATCTACCTGATCTATTCCTCTCATGATTTTATACACTGCTATAAGATCACCCCTCATCCGCTTGCGCTCCAAGGAATAGAGACCCAGCCTACTGAAACTCTCCCTATAGCTCACACCCTCTAGTCCTGGCAACATCCTTGTAAATCTTCCCTGAACCCTTTCAAGCTTGACAATATCATTCCTATAACATGGTGACAATATTCTAAATGCAGTCTCACCAACGTCTTATACAACTGCAACATGACCTCCCAACTTCTATACTCAATAATCTGACTGATCTCTCAGATCTCTCTGCTCTACAACACTACCCAGAGGCCTGCCATTTACTGTGTAGGTCCTGCGCTTATTTAACACCCCAAAATTCCATCAACCATTCCTCAGCCCACCTGGCTAATCGATCCAGATCCTGCTACGATCTTTCACAACCATGTTCACTATCTGCAAAATCACCCACTTTTGTATCATCAGCAAACTTTCCCTGTATGTTCTCATCCAAATCATTGATGTAGATGACAAACAGCAACTGGCCCAGCACCAAACCCTGAGGCACACCACTCATCACAGGCCTCCAGTCCGAGAAGCAACCTTCCACCATCACCCTCTGCTTCCTTCCATGGAGCCAATTTGCTATTCATTGTGCTATCTCTCCTTGGATCCCATGCGGTCTAATCTTCCAGAGCAGCCTACCATCCGGAACCAAGTCGAACGCTTTATTGAAATCCATGTACACAACATCTGCAGCTCTGCCCTCATTGGCCTTTTCGGTCACGTCTTCAAAAATATCAATCAGATTTGCAAGACACTATCTCCCATGTACAAAACCATGCTGACTATCCCTAATCAGCCCTTGCCCATGTACGTATAACCTATCCCTCAGAATACTCTCTAGTAACTTCCCAACCATAGATGTAATAATAATAATAATAATAATAATATATTTTATTGTCATTACACATAAGTGCAACGAGATTTGGTTTGCAACTTCCATCTGATGTCATAACTTAATCGACAAATAAAATTTAGGTTTAGATTTACATACCCCGAGAGCAAGGTTTGTAAAAACGAACATTAGGCCAGTAAAGTCAACACAGACTAAAGTGCGAGGCCGGGGGAGACAGTCCATGGGGGTGGGTGGGGGGGGGGGGCACTTAGCAGGGCCGGTTCAGAGCCGCTATAGCTCTGGGTATGAAGCTGTTCCTGAGTCTGGAGGTGCGGGCGTGTAAGTCCTTGTAACGTCTGCCGGAAGGGAGTAGTTCGAACAGTCCATTACAAGGGTGAGAGGAGTCTTTATGGATGCTGACGGCCTTCCTGAGGCACCGTGCATGGTAGATGCCCTCCAAGGCTGGTAGCGGTGTCCCAATAATCTGTTGCGCTCTGTGGATGACGCGCTGAAGAGCTCTCCTCTCCGCCTCCGTGCAGCTGAGATACCACACAGAGATGCCATACGTTAGTATGCTCTCTGTGGTGCAGTGGTAGAAGGTCGTCAGCAGCTGTTGGGGCAGACCAGTCCGTTTCAATGTTCTTAGGAAGAACAGTCGTTGCTGTGCCTTTTTGACCAGCACAGCGGTGTTGGTGAACCATGTGAGGTCCTCCGAGATGTGAGTGCTCAGAAACTTGAAGCTGGACACTCTCTCCACACTGTCCCCGTAGATGGAGATTGGGGCGTATTCCCCAAACTGTGACCTCCTGAAGTCGATAATCAGCTCCTTGGTCTTGGAGGTGTTTAGCGACTAGTTGTTCCGTGAGCACCAGTCCGCCAGGTTCTGCACCTCCGCTCTATAGTTTGTTTCATCACCGTTGGTGATCAGCCCGATCACCGTTGTGTCGTCAGCAAACTTGACAATGGTGTTATTGTCGAATGCAGGGACACAGTCGTGGGTGAAGAGGGAGTAGAGCAGGGGGCTCAGTACACAGCCCTGTGGTATGCTAGTGCTCAGGGTGATAGTGGAGGACAGGTGAGCGCCCAGTCTTACTGCCTGCGGTCGCTCCGTCAGAAAATTCAGGATCCAATCTCATATCAGTGAGCTGAGGCCTAGCTGGTGGAGTTTGGTGGTGAGCTTGGTGGGATGACCGTATTGAAGGCAGAGCTATGGTCAATGAAGAGCATCCTCACGTAGGTGCCCTGTCTTTCCAGGTGGGTCAGCACAGTGTGAAGAGCCACAGAGATGGCATCCTCTGTGGATCTATTTGCCCTGTATGCAAATTAATGAGAGTCCAATGATGCAGGGATGCTGGATTTGATGTGGGAGAGGACTAGCCTTTCAAAGCACTTCATTGGTATTGGAGTTGGGGCAACCGGGCGGTAGTCATTCAGGTTGGTGACTTTAGAATTCTTCGGCACTGGCACTATGGTAGCTGTCTTCAGGCACGTGGGGACCGTTGCCAGAGATAGAGACAGGTTGAAGATCCTCGTAAATACCTCCGCCAGCTGTACAGCACAGTCTTTTAGTACCCTACCCTAGACTCCATCCGGGCCTGCAGCCTTGCGTGGATTGATCCTACACAGAGCGCACTGTACCTCGTGGGTGCTCAGTGTTAGGACCTGTCCCTCCGCCATGGCCGGGGTTGTTCCTCTCCTGGTGGTGCTGCCAGTTTCGAAGTGGGCAAAGAAGGTGTTTAATTCATTGGCCAGTGTGATATCACTGTGGGGGCAGGCGGGGCTGCTCTTGTAGTCAGTGATATCCCTGACACCCTGCCACATGCTTCTGGTGTCTGCAGTGTTGAAGTGGTCTTCCACCCTTTGCCTGTGGATGTCTTTGCCCTTTTTTATGCCTTTGTTCAGATTTGACCTGGCAGCACTGTAAGCAAAAGGATTTAAAGGCAATGTTGCGTGCCCTTAGCAGATTCTGAACCTCCTTGTTCATCCACGGTTTCCGGTTTGGAAGCTTACCGGCCTATAGTTCCCAGCATTTTCCCTGCTGCCCTTCTTGAAAAGAGGCACACAATTTGCCACCCTCCAGTCTTCTGGCACCTCTCCTGTATTTAAGGATGACTCGTTAATTTCAACCAGGGCTCCCACAATTTAGAAACATGGAAAATAGATGCAGGAGGAGGCCGTTCGGCCCCTCAAGCCAGCACCGCCATTCATTGTGATCATTGCTGATCATCCACAATCAGTGACCCGTGCCTGCCTTCTCCCCATACCCCTTGATTCCGCTAGCCCCAAGAGTTATATCTAACTCTCTTTTAAATTCATCCAGTGAATTGACTTCCATTGCCTTCCGTGGCAGAGAATTCCACAAATTCACAACTCTGGGTAAAAACGTTTTTTCTCATCTCAGTTTTAAATAGCCCCCATTTATTCTTAGACTGTGTCCCCTGTTTCTGGACTCCCCCAACATTGGGAACATTTTTCCTGCATCTAGCTCGTCCAGTCCTTTTATAATTTTATATGTTTCTATAAGGTGTCCCCTCATCCTTCTAAATTCCGGTGAATACAAGCCCAGTCTTTCCAATCTTTCCTTAGATGACAGTCTGTAATCGTAACGGCAGTCAGTTCACTAGCCAGTATTTTAAGAACTTTGCTCAACGATGGAATTTTCGCCATGTCACCAGCAATCCAGAATTCTCACAATCAAAAGGACTTGCAGAACGGGATGTCCGGAGTGGCAAGCAATTGGTGGAGCGCTCACGCCTTGCCAAATCCGATGTCGACCTGGACCTGCTCAACCTGAGAAACATCCCCCTTGACCCAATACTGGGGTCTGCTGCCCAATGCCTGATGTCCCGACAACAACCACGGACTTCCCAAAAGCACATGTTGTGTTGCGATAATATGAATGGTGTGGTAGGAGGCGCAGTTTATAATAATAAAGCATTAGTAGTAGGCCCCAAATGCAGTTTCATACCATTTCATGCAGGGTGCAAGGCCACCTAATTCAAGTGCAGTTTCATACCATTTCAAGCAGGGTGCAAGGCCACCAAATTCAAATGCAGTTTCATGCCATTTCAAGCAGGGTGAAACCACCATAAAACCACACAAAACACCACATAATCACCACACTCACAGTTCAGTAGACATTCAGTGTGTTCAGTTGATTCACAGCTCAGACAGAGTCGTGACCTCTCCAACTCCCATCTTGCAAAGACTGAGCCACACCCACATTTCTGGGTTTTATAATCCACCCCCCTCCCACCGGAAGGGGCGTGGCTTTCATGGCATAATTGACAGGAGAGATTCTCAACATTTTTTTAAACACAAACAACACTTTTATTTTTCATTGATGGGAAGAATCCTCTGCACCTGATGAGCAGAGGGGGACTGAGTAAGATGGCCAAAAATCACAGCCGTAAGTGGTAGCATTTTATCTAAAATCAATATACAGTGCAAACAGGAAGTTGTGCAGTTACCACCACCAACAACCATTTGCAGTGCAGCATTTCAAAGCAGTTACCACCACCAACGACCATTTGCAGTGCAGCATTTCAAAGCAGTTACCACCACCAACGACCATTTGCTGTGCAGCATTTCAAAGCAGTTACCACCACCAATCACCATTTGCAGTGCAGCATTTCAAAGCAGTTACCACCACCAACAACCATTTGCAGTGTAGCATTTCAAAGCAACCACATTTTCAAACCACATTGAGGGCACTCACAGTTGAGTAGGCATGTGTTCAGTGTTAGTCACAGCTCAGAGAGACGTGACCCTCTCGCTTCCTCCATCTTGCAGTGACTGAGTGAGGCACAACACTTCCGGGTTTTATAGTCCCTCCCCCTCCCACCAGCAGGGGCTGCAGAGAGGATGTCAACATTTTTAAACCATTAATAACTCTTTTATTTTTAATCGATGGGAAAAATCCTCTTGTCCTGCGCAGCGGAGGGGGACTCTGAGTAAGATGGCCAAAAATCACAGGCGTAAATGGCAGCGTTTTTTCAAAAATAATGAAACAGAAAAACAGGAAGTGGTCAAGATCTTACTTTTAGTAATATAGATTACCATTTTATAATTTTAGTCAGGGTAGGCACTGCCTACCTTACCTACCCTGATGGCACGTGCCTGGTTAATAAATAAAGTAACCAATCTACAGACACCCAGGTCTCGTTGCACTTCCCTTTTTCCTAATCTGACACCATTGAGATAATAATCTGCCTCCTTGATCTTGCCGCCAAAGTGGATAACATCACATTTATCTACGTTATACTGCAACTGCCCACTCACTCAACCTGTCCAAGTCACCCTGCAACTTCCTAGCATCCTCTTCGCAGTTCACACTATCATCCAGCTTTGTGTCATCTGCAAATTTGCTAGTGATACTTTTAATTCCATCATCTAAATCATTAATATATATTGTAAACAGTTTCAGCACCAGCACCGACCAAGCCTTGCGACACTCCACTCACCACTGCCTGCCATTCTGACAGGCACCCGTTCATTCCTACTCTTTGTTTCCTGTCTGTCAACCAATTTTCTATCCATGTCAATACCCTACCCCCAATACCATGTGCTCTACTTTTGCCCACTAATCTCCTGTGTGGGACCTTATCAAAAGCTTTCTGAATGTCCAGAAAGAAAGTCCAGAAACATCCACTGGCTCTCCTTCATCCAGTTTACTTGAGACATCCTCAAATAATTACAGAAGATTAGTCAAGCAGGTCTTCATAAATATATGCTGACTTGGACCAATCCTTTTACTGCTATCCAAATGCACCATTATTGCTTATTTAATAATTGACTCTAGCATCTTCCCCATCACTGATGTCAGGCTAACTGGTCTATAATTCCCCGTTTTCTCTCTCGCTCCTTTCTTAAAAGGTGAGATAACATTAGCTACCCTCCAATCCACAGGAACTGATCCTGAATCCATTGAACCAGGCACGGAAATCGCTATCAAAATATGGAGGGGACCAGGGGGACACAATTTCTTGGCGGCCATGCGTGCATGCGCACACTCACACGCGAGGCTTCGGAGGCTCAATCCAGTGCAACATGCAGCTCAACTCTGCCTGTCTCGCCGGGTTAACCTACAGCCCTGCCTGGACTGACAGGATACCAGTGCTGCTTCTCCATGCTGGCTGTAAACCTGGGCCATATTTCCCGCAAGTCCAGGCAGGGTTGTAGGTTAACCTGGTGGGACAGGCAGAGTTGAGCTGGGTTTCACGCTGCTTCTCTGCACTGGCAGTGGGCCTGGGGGCACAGCTCCCATCTGACTCCCGACGTCTCTGGCCATCCTTGGGGGGGGGCACTCGGGTGGGGACGGGACAGCGCCGGAGAGCCGGGATCGATCCTGGCTGCGCATGAGGCACAGGTCTGTGCCAAGAGTGGTTTGGCATGTCTCCCTTCTCCAATCACCGCACTCTATCCTCAGCCCCACCCCCCATACTCCTCCCTCCTCCAATGATCGTGCTGAATCATCATGTCCTGCCCCCATTGCCTGCTGACCGACGTCTCCCATCCAATCGGTGCCCTCGATCAGCAGTCCCACCCCCACTGTCTCGCAGAAAGTGGATATTTCACCGGGTTTTAAAATCCAGATTACAAAAACTGGGGGTGGGGGGTAGAGGAATCGTCCCCCACCTCTCAAAGCAGAGGGGGGACTTGTGTCACCCTGGCCCCCACGGGTTTTCTGCCCCTGCATTGAACATTGAAAAATGATCCCCAATGCGTCCATGATTATTAGAGCCACCTCCTTGAGTACCCAGGGATGCATTGAGTAACCCACTTTCTCCCGTTACCCTTTTCCACCTTATCTATTTATAAAATCTTTTGGGATTGTCCTTAACTATCCACCAGAGCTATCTCCAGGCCCATTTTTGCCCTTCTGATCTCCTTTTTCAGTTTACTCCTTAGTTCCCAAAACTCCTCCAGGGATGCACTTGATCCCAGCTGCCTATACCTGTCCCATGCATCGAGCTATACCTGGCTCTGAACCCCAAGAAAACCAAAGAGCTCATTGTCGACTTCAGGAGGAACAGCACTGACTTAGCCCCCTTATACATCAACGGCGAATGTGTGGAGAGGGTCCACACCTTCCGGTTTCTCGGCGTCCTCATCTCCGCTGACATATCCTGGACAGACAACATCACAGCGGTCATCAAGAAGGCTCAGCAGCGGCTGCACTTCCTGAGGGTCCTCAGGAAGCACAACCTGGACTCCAACCTGCTGCTGACCTTCTACCGCTCGTCCATTGAGAGCCTGTTGACATACTGCATTACAGCATGGTAAGGCAGCTGCACCATGGCAGACAGGGAGAGGCTTCAGAGGGTAGTTAGGGCAGCACAGAAGATCATCGGCTGCCCTCTCCCCTCTCTGATGGACATTTACACCTCCCGCTGCCTCAGCAGGGCGAAGGACATTATCAAGGACAGCTCCCATCCTGCATTTGGCCTGTTCAACCTGCTGCCCTCAGGGAGGCGCTATAGGTGCATCAGCACAAGGACAAATAGACTCAAGAACAGTTTCTTTCCAAAATCCATTGTCTCCCTGAACTCACACATGCACTGACTTCACAGCCTAACCCCCGGACTTTCATCGATCCACCTACTGTAATTTGTACTGTAACTGTAATTTCTAATATGTGCAATAACCCATACTGGATATAGGAATCCTATTTATTCATTCTATTTATCCATTGTCTTTTTATAGTTATATGTATATAGCGCCACAGAAACTGTGCACCTTATCCCCCCCCCCCCCCCCCCCCTTTTGTTTTGGACTGAGTAGGAGCAGCTTTTAATCTCATTGTACATGTGTATAGTGACAATAAAAGGCATTCTGATTCTGGGCTGAAGGACTGGTGCAGAGGGCAGGGATTCAAGTTTCTGGATCATTGGGACCTCTTTTGGGGAAGGTGTGACATGTACAAAAAGGAGGATTTGCACTTGAACCCGAGGGGGACCAATATCCTGGAGGGTAGATTTGCAAAGGCTCCTGGGGGGACTTGAAACTAGATTGGTTGAGGGGAGGGACTCAAATAAAGAAAGCTAGTAGACAGTGTGTGAGGCAGGAGGCAGAGAACGGAAGCACTCAGACGCAACATGTAGGGGGGAAAGAAGAAAAAAATAATAAACAGAGAATAAGAGGTGGTGGGTTTCTTAAATGTGTGAGCAGAGAGAAAGAGGGGTATAAAATGAGGGTAGAAGCAATAGGTAGCAAGGTGAAAAATAAAAGTGGCAGGCAGACAAATCCGGGGCAAAAATCAAAAAGGGCCACTTTTCATCATAATTGTATAAGGAGTAAGAGTGTTGTAAAAACAAGCCTGAAGGCTTTGTGTCTCAATGCGAGGAGCATTTGTAATAAGGTGGATGAGCTGAATGTGCAGATAGCTATTAATGACTATGATATAGTTGGGATCACGGAAACATGGCTCCAGGGTTACCAAGGCTGGGAGCTGACAGTTGGCCACCTAACTATAGTAGTGGAGTTGGGGATGGCATCAAACAGGAAATTAGAAATGCGTGCAACAAAGGTAAAACAGTTATAATAAGGGTGACTTCAAACTACATATAGATTGGGTGAATCAAATTGGCAGGGATGTAAAGGAAGAGGATTTCTTGGAATGTATGCGGGATAGTTTTCTAAACCAACATGTAGAGGAACCAACGAGAGAGCAGGCTATTCTAGAATGGGTATTGAGTAATGAGGAAGGGTTAGTTAGCAGTCTTGTTGTGCGTGGCCCATTGGGCAAGAGTGACCATAATATGGTTGAGTTCTTCATTAGGATGGAGAGTGACATAATTAATTCAGAAACAAGGGTTCTGAACTTAAAGAAAGGTAACTTTGAATGTACGAGATGTGAATTGGCCAAGATAGACTAGCAATTAATTCTTAAAGGGTTGACAGTGGATGTGCAATGGTAGGCATTTAAAGACTGCATGGATGAACTACAACAATTGTTCACCCAGTTTGGCAAAATAATAAATCAGGGAAGGTAGTGCATCCGTGGATAACAAGGGAAATCAGGGATAGTATCAAAACAAAAGATGAAGCATACAAATTAGCCAGAAAAAGCAACCTACCAGAGGACTGTGAGAAATTCAGAGTCCAGCAGAGGAGGACAAAGGGCTTAATTAGGAAAGGGAAAATAGATTATGAAAGAAAACTGGCAGGGAACATAAAAACTGACGCAAAAGTTTTTATAGATATGTGAAGAGAAAAAGTTTGCTTAAATGTGCCGGAAATAGCAGGGGATCGCGGGTCAAATAAGATGGAGGAACTGAGTGAAATCCAGGTTAGTCGAGAAGTGATGTTGGGTAAATTGAATGGATTAAAGGCCAATTAATCCCCAGGGCCAGATAGGGTGCATCCCAGAGTACTGAAGGAAGTAGCCACAGAAATAGTGGATGCATTAGTGATAATTTTTCAAAACTCTTTAGATTATGGTGTAGTTCCTGAGGATTGGAGGGTAGCTAATGTAACCCCACTTTTTAAAAAAGGAGGGAGAGAGAGAAAACGGGGAATTACAAACCAGTTAGTCTAACATTGGTAGTGGGGAAACTGCTAGAGTCAGTTATTAAAGATGGGAAAGCAGCACA
Source organism: Raja brachyura (assembly GCA_963514005.1). The sequence goes on along the minus strand of OY740803.1, from coordinate 8,913,295 downwards.
TTTGGGAAGTGGTGAAATCATTGGACAAAGTCAGCATGGATTTACGAAAGGTAAATCATGTCTGACGAATCTTATAGAATTTTTCGAGGATGTAACTAGTAGAGTGGATAAGGGAGAACCAGTGGATGTGTTATATCTGGACTTTCAGAAGGCTTTCGACAAGGTCCCAGATAAGACATTAGTATACAAACTTAAAGCACACGGTTGGGGATTCAGTATTGATGTGAATAGATAACTGGCTGTCAGACAGGAAGCAACGGGTAGGATTAAATGGGTCCTTTTCAGAATGGCAGGCAGTGACTAGTGGGGTACCGCAAGGCTCAGTGCTGGGACCCCAGCTATTTACAATATATATATTAATGATTTGGATGAGGGAATTGAATGCAACATCTCCAAGTCTGCGGATGACACGAAGCTGGGTGGCGGTGTTAGGTGTGAGGAGGATGGTAGGAGGCTGCAAGGTGACTTGGATAGGCTGGGTGAGTGGGCAAATGCATGGCAGATGCAGTATAATGTGGATAAATGTGAGGTTATCCACTTTGGTGGCAAAAACAGGAGGGTAGACTATTATCTGATTGATGGCTGATTAGGAAAAGGGGAGATGCAACGAGACCTGGGTGTCATGGTACACTAGTCATTGAAAGTAGGCATGCAGGTGCAGCAGGCAGTGAAGAAAGCGAATGGTATGTTAGCATTCATAGCAAAAGGATCTGAGTACAAGAGCAGGGAGGTTCTACTGCAGTTGCACAGGGTTTTGGTGAGACCACACCTGGAGTATTGCGTACAGTTTTGGTCCCCAAATCTGAGGAAAGACATTCTTGCCATAGAGGGGGTACAGAGAAGGTTCACCAGACTGATTCCTGGGATGTCAGGACTTTCATATGAGGAAATACTGGATAGACTCGGCTTGTACTCAGTAGAATTTAGAAGATTGAGGGGGGATCTTATAGAAACTTACAAAATTCTTAAGGGGTTGGACAGGCTAGATGCAGGAAGATTGTTCCCGATGTTGGGGAGGTCCAGTACAAGGGGTCACAGTTTAATGATAAGGGGGAATTCCTTTAGGACCGAGATGAGGGAAACATTTTTCACACAGAGAGTAGTGAGTCTCTGGAATTCTCTGCCACAGGAGGTAGTTGAGGCCAGTTCATTGGCTATATTTAAGATGGAATTAGATGTGGCTCTTGTGGCTAAAGGAATCAAGGGGCATTGAGAGAAGGCAGGTGCAGGATACTGAGTTGAATGATCAGCCATGATCATATTGAATGGCGGTGGTGGCTCGAACAGACAAATGGCCTACTCCTGCACCCATTTTCTATGTTTTTATGTTTCTATGAACCATCCGTAATGTCACTTCTGACCACTGCCGTAACATCCTCCTTAACCAACAATGCAACCCCCCCCCCACCCCTCCTCTTTTCCTCTCATCCCTGTCTCTGCTGAAGCTCCTGTACCCTGGAAAATTGAGCAACCAGTCCTGCCCCTCCCTTAACCAGACCAGTCATGGCTACCTATCCGTCCCCTAAGCTCACCCGCCTTACCCATCAGGCCCCTTGCATTAAAATATGTGCAGTTTAAACCAACCCTCGCTCTCCGCCTTTCACCTGCCTATTCTGTCCACTATTCCTCACCACCCTCCATACCAACTTCTAGCCTCTCACGTGCCTCTGTCCTGTATGAGATCCCACCCTCTGCCAATCTTACTACCCTCTTGCTCCTGATATTGAATGTCCTGGGATTCCCTTTGATTTTACTAGCCATGGATGTTTCACAGTCCCTTTCTGCCCTCCTAATTCTTATCTTAATTTCTCTCCTACATATTCCTGAAGAAACTCACCTGATTTCAGTTCAAACCTTCAATATCTTTTGTCATCAAAGGTTCATTAATCTTTGCCTTTCACCCTTACTGGAACATGCTCGCCCTGAACTCTTATTGACCCCCTTAAAGATTCCCACCTGTTGGATCTCATTTTACCCACGAGCATCTGCTCCCAATCTACTTTGCAGGTCCTCTCTTAAGCTACTGAAATTGGCCTTTCCCCAATTCAAGACCTTAACTTGAAGACACCATTATCCCTTCCCATAACTATCTTGAAACTTATAGACTTAGGGTCGCTGTTCCCAAACTTTTCCCACACTACCATTTCATTTCTTATGATAAGGTTCACAAGTTCACAAGTTATCGGAGTAGAATTAGGCCATTCGGCCCATTGAGTCTACTCCGCCATTCAATCATGGCTGATGTCTGCCTCCTAATCCCATTTTCCTGCCTTCTCCCCATAACCCTTGGCACCTGTTCTCATCAAGAAATGGTCTATCTCTGCCTTAACAATATCCACTGACTTGGCCTCCATAGCCCTCTGTGGCAATGAGGTCCACACATTAATTACCTTCTGACTAAAGAAGTTTGTTCTCACTTCCTTTCTAAAAGAGCGCCCTATAGTTCAGAGGCTATGAGGCATGAGGTTGAGTACTGCTCTGCCTCCCATAGGACTGCCCATATATTGTCTCATAAACATTCTTAGATGCACTTAACAAATTCTGCCCCAACTAGGACCCTTACACTAAGCTGATCCAGACCAATATGGGAAAGTTAAAACCCCCCACCCCTGCTATTGGTCTTACAACTTCCTATAATTTTCTTAAGCGGTTGTTCTTCTAATTCCTGCTGACTGCTATAATATGACCTGTGCAATGTGATCACCCCTCTCTAATACTTAAACTCTGTCTATATGGCTTCATTAGGGAATCTTTGGACTTTGGGCTTTAGAGATACAGCTTGGAAACAGGCCTTTCAGCCCACCAGGTCCGCCCCGACCAGCAATCGCCCTGTACACTAGCACTATCTTACACCCCAAGGACAATTTACAACTTTTACCAAAGTCAATTAACCTACAAACCTGTACGTCTTTGAAGTATGGGAGGAAACCGGAGCACACAGAAAATAACCCACGTGGTCACAGGGAGAATGTGCAAACTCCGTACAGACAGCACCCGTATTCAGGATCAAACCCGTGTATCTGGCGCTGTAATTCCGCCACCCCAATCTCTCCAGGATATCTTCACTAAATGCTATTATTGTGGTTTCTAATAAATTGTTTGATTACCTCTCTTTTACATTCCCCTCTGTTTCCTCTGAAATTTCTATACAGGTACCTTGCATTTTACACGGGAGTTACATTCCTGAAAAGCTGCACATAATTCAAAAACATGTAAATGAAACATATGCATTTAAACAGGCACATTTCAAAAATGCAGCACAGAAATTAGGTTTTGGTATTAATTAAATGTGTGTTATTTTCAAAAATGCATCATTCAAACACGCGTAAAACATTAGATGCCTGTACTCTGAAATATTAACCATCAGTCCTACCCTTCCCACAAGCATGTTTCCATGATTGGTCTAATATAATAATTCTGAGCACTCTCGCTCTCTTGTATATCAGATTATGTTCTGCCATCGCTTTGCCACAACCAGTGCCACATCTGTGCCTCTGCGGAGATCATCCGCTGGCAATACCTCTCCGCCGCAAGTCAGTAGATGTCCCATTGTTTGTATCTCTCCACAGTTGCACTTGTCAGTGTCCGAGAAGACCCACTTCCTCAGGTTGAGTCCGCAACGTCCAACGCAGAGGCACTTTAGGGCTTTCCAGGTAGTATAAGGCAGGTGGTGCCCTAGTGCCACCTGTTGTTTGGTTCTGGTGATTGGCACGGTTGGCTCTAGTTCCATTAAACTGTTCTGACTCTTCAAGCGTTTCTTGGCATGTTGGCGATTGTGCAAGGGGTGGCGGGTGTCTGTATCCGCATTGAAGCATTCTACTGCAGCTGCCCGATCACGTCTTCGAGATGGTTCGTCGATGCCTGCCAGCTTGTACAACCTTCGTCGCCTTCAGGCATCCCGTGGTAATTTCCTGCAGTGCATGTTTAGATGGGGCTTGCATATTCTGCCAATGAGAAACAGAGCGCCAGGGCTGCAGTGTGGATTGTTGTTAGGTCACTTCCAAATGAGCTGTTTGCCAATTTTTCAAAGACATTGTTCTGGGTGTAGACCTTTGCCTTGGTTTTCTCAACATGTTGGCGATATGATAACGTGCGATCGAGGACCACACTTAAGTACTTTGGGGCTTTGCAGTGTTCCAACAGAACATCATTCCCTCGCACATGCAGTTGACGTTTTGCATCCTGGTTCCGAAGGTGGAAAGCTGCGCTTTGCGTTTTTGTTGGTTTTGGGCGCAAGGAGTTCTGTTGGTAGCATGTTGTCATATTCTGCAGAGCAGCCTCTAGTACGGTCTTAATCTGGCAAAAGTTGCGGATTGCATTGCGATGCATAAGTCATCGGCATACAGAAACGATTCCAAGCACTGATCTATGGTCTAAGTGATCTCCATTTCAGACTTCCTGACCTCACATGCTACCTAGTCTGCCTCTCTAGTTTGCTCTGACTTGCTGCACTGCTCATATGCTTGCTAACATCCCCACCTCCCACCCACAAATTAGTTTAAACATTCTCAAGAAGCATGAGAAACCTCCTTCAAGGATATTGGTTTCCTGCCCATTTAGGTGCAATTGTTCCTTCTTGTACATGTACATTCTATTTTCCAAGCAATGCCAATGATCCAAGTGATCATTGGGTTTAAATGATAGTAGTAACATTGGATCCAGTAGATCCTCTAGATCCAATAGAACTGTTACCATTTCGACAGCTAAATGCAAACAGTCAGATTTGGGAAAAACTCAACATAACATCTAATCTGTTTAAGAAGGAACTGCAGATGCTGGAAAATCGAAGGTATACAAAAATGCTGGGGAAACTCAGCGGCTGAGGCAGCATCAATGGAGCGAAGGAAATAGGCAACGTTTCGGATCGAAACCCTTTGGGTTTTGACCCGAAACGTTGCCTATTTCCTTCGCTGGAAGGGTTTCGACCCGAAACGTTGCCTATTTCCTTCGCTCCATAGATGCTGCCTCACCAGCTGAGTTTCTCCAGCATTTTTGTCTACCTTTAACATCTAATCTTTTTTTATGCCGACAGTGAGTGGAACAGATAACAGTTCCGCTCCTCAGGAGCAATATCCTTTACCTTAATGAACACAGCAGCAAGATACAAGCTTAACTTGTCTTTTAATGATGTCACATCAACAAAAGCTGCTGCAATTCATTTCATGCAATAAATATCATTGTCATGATAGAGAGATGTTTGGGTCCAAGTCCATAGTTAGATTGGGACAGAAAATATAAGAGTTGGGATGTTATGTTGCAAGTTACAAAACATTAGTCAAGGTGTGCTTTGAATATTATGTACAGTTCTGGCCTCCACAGAAGGATGTGACGTGAAAGAAGTATGTAAGATTATGAGGAAACAGTCATTTTTTTCTTCCCATGGTAAGGCTAACAAAAACATGAGGGCATACAGTAGTTTAAGGTGAGAGGAAGGAGTTTCAAAAGATCTGAGAGATATGCTTTTTCATACAGAGTGTTTAATATCTGGAACCTGTTGCCAGAGAAGGTGGGTGGAATCAAATATAATTATTATGCTTTTATTTAATCCACATGTTTAATCAATAATGTTTTATTATTAATGTTTAATGTTTTATGTATCATTCTTAACTGTCACTGTATGTCATGTTGTCACTTGCGGGTGGAGCACCAAGGCAAATTCTTTGTATGTGAATACTTGGCCAATAAACTTATTCATTCATTCATTCATTAGTCATATCCACAAATTCTCCATGATCATGGGATGGATGGGCAGATCAACACTCTGGCCTCATTAGCACCTGCCCATACTTTGTAAGATATGTTCGTTACGAAGGATATATAATTATTGACCTAAAATATTAATCCTACCTCCTTCACCTTTGAAGTGATAATGAGCATTAAGTATTTCCGTGATTTTGAAGGACAAAGGACAAAGGACAAAGGACATTTATTATCACATACACCAATTGGTGTAGTGAAATTTGACTTCCCAATGCAGCACATGAATAAAGATAATACACAACACTAGAGTATTTAACAAAAAACATAAAAAACATCCCCCCACAACGCAGCCTTGAGGTGCTCCCGTGCTGATTGTTATAAAGGCTGACACATTTCGACCAATGCGAACAGACTGTGGTCTGTGAATGAGGAAGTCGAGGATCCAATTACAGAGGGATGTGTAGAGACCCAGTTCTGATAACTCTTGGTAACCATCACTTGGTAACCAGATAATTCTTGGTAACCAGCTTGGAGGGGATGATTGTATTAAATGCCTAACTGTAGTCAATGAATAACAGCCTGACATATGAGTTCTTGTTGTCCAAGTGGCCCAGAGCAGAGTGGAGAGCCAGTGAGATTGCATCCACCGTTGATCTGTTGTGGCGGTAAGCGAACTGCAGTGGGTCCAGGTTTTTGTCGAGGTTTGAGTTGATTTGCGCCGTGATCAGCCTCTCAAAGCACTTCATCACCACAGACGTTCGTGCCACTGGTCGATAGTCATTGAGGCACGTCACCTTGCTCTTCTTGGGCACTGGTATTATTGATGCCCTTTTAAAGCAGATGGGAACCTCAGACCTCAGAAGTGAGAGGTTGAAAATGTCCATAAAAACTCCAGCCAGTTGGACCGCACAGGTTTTCAGAACACGACCGGGTATACCATCAGGTCCAGGCGCTTTTCGAGGGTTCACCCCTCTGAAGGATTTTCTGACGTCAACCTCTGTGACTGTGACCGAAATACCATCACGACGAATGGGGGCTCGGGAAAGCACATCAATATTCTCCCTATCAAAGCGTGCGTAGAACGCATTGAGCTCGTCAGGGAGTGATGCTTCGCTGACATTTGAGCTGCCTCCTGATTTTGCCTTGTAGGAAGTGATGGCCTTTAAGCCCTGCCACAGTTGCCGAACATCCATCTCATCCTCCAGCTTGGAGCAAATGTCCCTTTTGGCCTTTTTGATGACCTTACCAAGGTTGTATCTGGACTTCTTGTAGTCCTCTGTATCTTCGGACATGAATGCCCGGTGTCTGGTCTTCAGAAGAGTGCGGATCTCATAGTTCATCCAAGGCTTCTAATTGGAAAACACTCGGAAGGTTTTTGTTGGGGTACAGTTCTGCACATATTTCTTTATGAAGTCTGTAATGACAGTTGGGTATTCATTGAGGTCCATTGCCGGGTCCCTGAACATTGCCCCGTCTACAGACTCCAAACAGTCCTGGAGTTGTTCCTCAGCCCCCCCCCCCCCCTCCCCCAACCAGCTCTGAACAGTCCTCACCTCCAGGGGTGTGCTCTTTAATTGCTGCCTGTAGGCAGGAAGAAGCAGCACTGCGGTATGGTCGGATTTACCGAAGTGAGGGCGAGGGATGGAGCGATAGGTATTCTTGATGGTGGTGTAGCAGTGGTCGAGGGTGTTTGGTCCTCTGCTGCTGCAGGAGACATGTTGGTGGAAGTTAGGTAGCGATTTCTCAAGGTTGGCTTTGTTAAAATGCCCGGCTATGGTGGTAAATGCTTCGGGGTAAGCCGTCTGGTGCTTATTGACCAGAGCGTGCAGCTCCTCCAGTGCCAGATGGACATCAGCCTGGGGAGGGTTGTAGACCACAGTCAGGATGATGGAGGTGAATTCCCTTGGTAGGTAGAAGGGACGGCACTTCACCGCCAGGTGTTCCAGGTGTGGAGAGCAGGAGTTGGACAGGGCGGCCACGTCTGAGCACCAAGCAGAGCTGACCATGAGGCAGATGCCCCCTCCTCTCCCTTTCCCAGATGCCAGTGCACGGTCCATGCGATGGATGGAGAAACCAACTAGGGACAATTTTACAATTTTCTTCACCAAAGTCAATTAACCTACAAACCTGTACGTCTTTGGAGTATGGGATGAAAGCAGAACAACCAGAGAAAACCCATGCGGTCACAAACTCCATACAGACAGCACCCATAGTCAGGATCGAACCCGGGTCTATGGCACTGTAAGGCAGCAACACTACATCTGTGCCACTGTGTTGCCCTTGTAGTCTAAAGTCTAAAGGATATATTCGCAGAATTTTCATATCTAAACTCTTCTTTTTCAGTTGGATATTACTGTTCTTTAAAAAAAAAGATTGTAAACTATTTATACAAGTTTCATATATTTCCTGCAATATCATGTTGCCCACTAGGGGATGATCACAACACACAATATGCACTTCAGCTAGATTCCTGGAATGACCATAAGATCCAATATGAAACCAATTACACGGTTCAAACTGGAACAATTCAAAAGGGAAACGTATTCAAATGTCTACAAAGAGGTTTACCTTCCACAAATGACATATTCTTCCTCCATAACCTTGCATCTACTAAGATAAAATTATATATGCTCTATGCCTCCAATTACATTTATATTTGTTTCTCACTCCCAAACTGTGTTCACACAATGATTTTGTATTTTGAGTTTCCACTTGTACCTGAGCTAGTTTCAGAAGGAGGCAGAGTGCCAAAGTATTAATCTGGTGCTGCTTATTTGATTAAGTGATCAGCAAATCGACTGATTCATTAATACATGTTGAAACCAGTCCATCGTGACAAAAATATTGGGGCTAATTGGGCTTTGCGGATCTCACTCAAGAATAAAGAGCAGGTAAAGGTGGTTTACACTTTCAATTGTGCAATCTCAGCAATAATGTCCACATTCTTATATTTTTAGTTATTTTTCCAATGTTGAAGCACAAAAAAAAAGAGAGTGGTCACTATATATTCTGCCATAAATCCACCTTGAAGGCCGAGCAGCCAACTCACCTTCAGCTCCATTCCTGGACCATGAGGTCTGGTGCCCTGGGCCAAAACGTTAGTACTCATTCAACTCACCTTCAGCCCCAATTCTGAAGCCGGCCAACCAGCACCTTGTCCTTGTGCTACTGGCTCAATGCCCACACAAGATGTGCAGTAAATTGTGTGATACGGTGACGAATTGTGGAGTAGGATTAAGATACAAAATGCTGGAGCAGCTCAGCGGGACAGTCAGCATCTCTGGATAGAAGGAATGGGTGGTGTTTCGGGTTGAGACCCTGCTTCAGACTAGGTTTTAGATTCAGGTTTTACATTACATCGGTTTTTTACAAATGTATTATTTTTTTGTGGTATTTTAGCAGAACTTCCTGTGCGTGTAATGCAGAGCTCTGTATAAGCAAGTGTTTTGAGAATTCTTGTAATGCCATTGGCAGGATAGTTGCAGGATTTTGACCTGGTCACAATCAGAGAGTGAACTCTGCCCACACTGATAATGTGCATCTTAAAGTTGCAGGGGATACTAACATCTGACTATCCAGGTGTTCGTTTGTGGAAGATCCTTGTCATTTTACTCGTGTATGCCCTGTTCATGTTCTCCAGAGAGGTAGAGAATGGAGCAAAGCACAACGTGCTGGATAAATCAGCAAGTCAGGCAGCATCTGTAGAGGGAATGGAGAGATGACATTTTGGGTTGGGATTCTTCAGACTGATAGGAATAGTGAAGGGAAAGCTTGCAAAGAGACGCAGGGCTGGGGAGAAAAGCCTGGCAAGTGATCGTGATAGGTGGATACTGATGAGGGCGATTTGATGGGCAGATGGTAAGTGGCAAATGCTAGAGGTGAAAAAGAGACAACGTGTCAGGTAAGCAGAGAAGAGGAGGAGTGATAGCCAGAGGGAGGGATATCCAGTAGGTTGACAGCAATGAAGCAGGAGAAAAGGCAGATAAAGGCAGATCGGGGACGGGGATAGAAAATGAGTGTACGGAAGAGGAGAAAGAAGTAGGGTGACAGGGGTGATGGTGGTTGGGAGATGGTGGAAGAAATGGTGTGGAGGGAGTCATTACTGGTAAATGGAGAATTCAATGTCCATATCATATGTCCATGGCTATCCAATGTCCATAGCTACACAAGCAATGAGGTACTGTTCTTCCAGTTTGCGTGTGACCTCAATCTGGCAATGAAAGAAGCCAAGGGGGGCAAGATCGGTGTGGGAAAGTGAAGAGGAGTTAAAATGTTTGGCAGGAGATCCAGCAGGCCTTGGCACACCGGCTGCAAGTGTTCGGCAAAACAGTCACCTAGTCTGTACTCTCGCCGATATAAAGGTGGCAACATAGGGAGCACCAAATACAGTCGATGAGGCTTGAGGAGATGCACATGAGCCTCTGCCTTACCTGAAAGGGCTGCTGGGGTCCATGAGAGGAGGTGTATGGGCATCTCCTGCTGTTGCAAGGGAAAGTATCTGGGGAGGAGGCGGATTGGATGAGAAGGGATGAGTGAACCAAGAATTGGTGGAGGGAGTCGCCACAGAAAGTGGAAAGAGATGGGGAAGGGAACATGTGATTGGTGGTGGGATCACGTTCAAGGTGTCAGAAATTTCTGAGAATGACATGGTGGATTGTAGGCTGGTGTTCTGCTATCCAGGGGGTGGGGGAGCGTGGGCAGAACTGCAGGACACAGAGGAGACAGAGGTGAGGGCTCCATCCACAACAGCAGGGGCGGGAAATCACATTTACTGAAGAAAGAAGACGTCACGGATGTCCTCCTCATCTTGCGAGCAGATGCAGCAGAGATGGAGAAATTGAGAGTTAAGGATGGCGACCTTGCAAGAGACAAGGTTAGAGGAGGTATGGTTAAGGTAGCAGAGAGAGTCAGTGGGTGTGCAGTAGATGTCAGTCGATAGTCTGTCCCCTGTGAAGGAAACGTTGAGAAAGGGGAGAGAGGTGTCAGGGATAGTCCATGAATTTGAAGACAGGATGGGAGTTAAGAGTAAAGTTAATGAGGTCAGTGCATTCTTCACAGGTGTAGGAACAGGTAAAAAGTGGATATTTAAAGTGATGCAAAATACAAACTGCTGGCAGCATCCATGGATGGAAATGCCCAAACTGCGTCTCGGGTTGGGATCAAGCAAGCACACTGCTTTTCCCTGTAAGCATAGAAACATAGAAGCATAGACAATAGGTGCAGAAGGAGGCCATTCAGCCCTTCGAGCCAGCACCGCCATTCATTGTGATCATGGCTGATCGGCCTGCCTTCTCCGCATATCCCTTGATTCCACCAGAGCTCCATGTAACTCTCTCTTAAATCCATCCAGTGATTTGGCCTCCACTGCCCTCTGTGGCAGGGAATTCCACAAATTCACAACTCTCTGGGTGACATTTTTTTTTCTCACCTCAGTCTTAAATGGCTTCCCCTTTATTCTAAGACTGTGGCCCCTGGTTCTGGACTCGCCCAACATTGAGAACATTTTTCCTGCATCTAACTTGTCCAGTCCTTTTATAACTTTATATGTTTGTCTAAGATTTCCCCTCATCCTTCTAAACTCCAGTAAATACAAGCCTAGTCTTTTCAATCTTTCCTCATATGACAGTCCCGCCATCCCAGGGATCAATCCCGTGAACCTACGCTGCACTGCCTCAATCACAAGGATGTCCTTCCTCAAATTAGGAGACCAAAACTGTACACAATACTCCAATGCGGTCTCACCAGAGCCCTATACAACTGCAGAACATCTTTACTCCTATACTGAAATCCTCTTGTTATGAAGGCCAACATTCCATTAGCTTTCTTCACTGCCTGCTGTACCTGCACGCCAACTTTCAGTGACAGGTGTACAAGGACGTCCAGGTCTCGCTGCACCTCCCCCTTACCTAACCTTACCCCATTGAGATAATAATCTGTCCTCTTGCTTTTGCCGCCAAAGTGGATAACCTCACATTTATCTATATTAAACTGCATCTGCCCACACAATCAACCTGCCCAGGTCACCCTGAAACCTCTTAACATCCTCTTCACAGTTCACACTGCCACCCAGATTTGTGTCATCCGCAAACTTGCTAGTGTTGCTCCTAATTCCCTCTTTCAAATCATTAATATATATGGTAAACAGTTGCGGCCCCAACACCGAGCTTTGCAGCACTCCACTCGCCACTGCCTGCCATTCTGAAAAGGCCCCGTCACTCCTAATCTTTGCTTCCTGTCTGCCAACCAATTTTCTATCCATGTCAACATCCTACCTCCAATACCATGTGCTCTAATTTTAGTCACCAGTCTCCTGTGCTGGACCTTATCAAAGGCTTTCTGAAAGTCTAAATACACTACATCCACTGGCACCCCTTCATCCATTTTACTTGTCACATCCTCAAAAAATTCCAGAAGATTAGTCAAGCATGATTTCCCTTCCATAAATCCATTTTGACAGATTAATTATTTTACTGCTATCCAAATGCCCCATTATTACTTCTGTAATAATTGACTCCAGCATCTTTCCCACCACCGATCAGGCTAACTGGTCTGTAATTCCCCGTTTTCTCTCTCGTTCCTTTCTTGAAAAGTGGGATTAGCTATCCTCCAATCCACAGTGACTGATCCTGAATCTATTGAACATTGGAAAATGATCACCAATGCGTCCACTATTTCTAGAGCCACCTCCCTGAGGACCCTGGGATGCAGACCATTAGGCCCAGAGCCTCTGCTCTGTTGGTACAGCTACTCGATCAATTTAAATGGAAGGCATTCCTCCCGCCTCCTCTGAATTAGGTAATGAGGAGTCTTTGTGACAGTCGAAGATTAGCCATTCTCCCCAGAACTTTCAGCTTCACTGAATCTCAATGTTAGTTGGATGGTCTCACATAGTCTCGAGAAAAATGTCAAAGCAACTGGCATTGCATATTACGTGCATTCTTCCATCAAATTTTTAAGTGCTGTTGTACAAATTAGTTGTTTTCTTCTTGGTTGAGAGGTGCAATGAACAGGGAAAGGTATTTGATTTAGATTGGACATGGAACGTGTGTCTCCTTCAATGGTTGAAGTAACTCTGGCAAATGTCTGCCAAGATCTTTTTAAAAATGCTGGGTACACATGTGGCTTGCCAGCAGCATGACCATCACAAGTTGAGACCAATGTGCACCACAGCAACGGTTGTACACAAGAGCTTAAACATCTTAAATATAGAACTGGGCAACTCAAAGAGATGCGAGAAAAAAAGCAAAGAGATAGACAGACTTCAAGTACATTGGTAGCAAATAAACTTTTAGCTTAGGTACATGGGAGTCCACATTAAAGAGTCAAGAGTTTCTGTTTCCTGTAATCAATTTCTGAAAAGCAAAAATCATTAAATTATTTTGTCAAGCGAAAAGGCTTTAACAGCAAATTGATCTTTCATATGTTACAGGCTTTGTGACATGAAACTTTCCACCCCAACCCCTTTACCTCTTCCCCAAGACAGTATTCAACAACTGTATAATATTTTTCAGTTGTGCAGCTCAGTGGTCCATAGTCAAGGGTTTTTGGTGATAATCGCCAGGTCCCCCTCGCACTTTGCTACCATAAGGCACACTTTTGTGAGATGGGATTGATGTTTGGCCTATCCCCTCTCCTGTTCCTTCGAAAGGTGCTCAGTTTACAATGAAGGTCTATCCATGGATCAGCACACTCTTGTATTTTATGATAGGCAGATCACAATAAGAGTGATAGTAACCTTCTGACCTCAAACTGAAATCATGGAAAAAGAGCCAAACACAAAAAAACAGTAACATCTGAACATTGGCATGTCATTAGAGCAAGAATTTGTGTGAAAGATTTCAAAGTTAGAAGACACTGAACAAATGTTTAACCTACTTCAGCAGGCCGGCCAATGTACCTGTATACTTCACCAAATTGGTTGCTATATTGCTACAATGTTGGTTGGTGTGCTATTTATATTTCAGATTTCCGACATTCTTTTGCTACTTTGTTTGTTCCTATAAATGTAAAGATATCGCATTGAATGGCTGAGCTGGCTCGAAGGGCCGAATGGCCTACTCCTGCACCTATTGTCTATTGTCTATTGTCTATTACTAATTGCTGGGTTAACTGATCAATTCACAAGCTGGCATACATGAAATAAACAACTGTATGCTCAATTAACACCTAGGAGAAGAAATTAACATAAATAAATAATTTTGACAGAAACAGTTAAACCGGCTGAAGGTGTATTTGAACAAGGAGGTTTGAAGTGGGGAATGGAACCTTTGGTAGGGAATAGTACCTTTTTGGGAGGGGATATTCTACCACATACAAAGTGCGAGGTGTGGGACTACACAAAGGTTGACTAGTTGCAGTGATGGGCAGGAGATGATTATGAGGTGGATTGACATGAGGAAATGGAGGGAGTGTACAAACAAAAGCAAGAAGTTTTTAATTATACCAGAGAAGTGAGAGAACAAAGTTCAGATAATCTGCCTGTGTACAGAACTGTAAATATTTCCCAGTTTCCCTTGTTTGTTGTGAGTGATCAACGAGAATAAAACCTGCAAAGGGGCCTTCACTTACTGCTCCGCAACACAATTTGACTGGCAAACAAGTGAAGTCAAGCACCCCACAACTCAAGTGTTGTTAACCCGAAGCTCAAGGGAGTGCAGGCAGAGCGGGCTTGGGTGTCAACTGGTTGAGTAAAAAGGAGCAGGCAGGTTGTTTAGGACACCTTTGGTACCACCTTGTTCTTGAATCAGTATTTGGTACTGAATGTCAAAGGGAGGAAATTTCCCATTGGAAGTGCAACCCAAGCTAACACCGTAGAAACTTAGAAACATGGAAAATAGGTGCAGGGGTAGGCCATTCGGCCCTTCGAGCCAGCATCGCCATTCAATATGATCATGGCTGATCATCCAGAATCAGTACCCTGTTCCTGATTTCTCCCCATATCCTTTGATTCCGTTAGCCCTAAGAGCTATATCTAACACTTTCTTGAATACATGGTGCTGTTGATCGTTCATTTATACAACAAAGAGGAAGATGGAAAGGGTGAAGAAGAAATCCGAAGAAGAAATTCACCAGCATGTTCCTTAGTTTTGAGGGCTTATAGGAAGAGGTTAAATAGGCTTGGACTTTTTTATTTGGATTATAGACATCTAATGGGTCAAATGCAAGACAATGGGACTAGCCTAGCATGCCAACTTGATCCGAAAAAGGATCTCAACCCAAAACATCACCCATTCCTTCTCTGCAGAGATGCTGCCTGTCCTGCTGAGTTACTCCAGCTTTTTGTGCCAACTTGGTTGGCCTGGACAAGGTAGGCCAAAGGGCCTGTTTCCAGGCTCTATAGCTCAATGACTATGACTCTGCAGGCCAAACAAGTTGCACCTCAGCAGGGCCCAGGACCCACTGTTCTTGTCCACAGATTAGCTGGTGTTCTTGGCAAAGGATATAAGTAAGGCTCTTAACAAATACTTTGCAGCTGTTCCTGCAAATCCTGGGTAGGCTTGGATATACGTCTATTAATTCATTAACGAGTGAAATATAGGATGATAATGGAATAAACATGGCAAAAGAGGAAAATCTAATGCTTTAACATTTTTGAAAATCAATTAAAAACCAGGTTGTTAAAAAAACCAATAGGAAAATTTGTAGAGCTTTTGACAAACATGTTTCACACCAATCTGGCTGAAGGAATGGTGCCAGAGAATTCGAGGACCGTTAATGTTTAAGAAGGGAGCAAAAGTTGAACTGTGTAATTATAGACAAGATGGCTTTAGGGGTAAACAAATTACAGTATTAGATTCAACTAGAATATATTCTGAACTAAAGTATAAACTCTTTAGAAAGGTGCCGATTAACGGAAGTCAGCATGGATTTGTTAGGCAAAGTCAAATATGAGAAAGCTGTATTTTTTTCAGATAGTAATTGAAAAAGTCAGTGAAGGCAATGCCTTTGATGTGATCTATGCAGATTTTAGCAAGGCTTTTGACAATGTCTCATGTGGTAATCTAGTTAAAAGAGTGAAATCTCGTGGAATCCATGAGAAAATGGTAAATTGATTCCAGTTGGCTGGGTATTAGGGAGCAAAGGGTAATGGTTGATTTGTGTATCTGTGCCTTGAGGCAGGGAAGATATCAGAGCAAGTTATGGCATAACAATAAACAACACAAATCAACTTGAGTACAGAGCTGGTCGCCACGTTTGAGAAAAACATGATTGAACTTGAGAAGATACAGCGGGGAAATATGAAGTTCAAAGTAATATAAACTTGGCAAAGACGTAAGGGTGGATGCACTGGTGTTGTTTCCATTGAACTAGAGGAGAATAACTAGAGTGTATAAAAGACACAAGGAAAAAGCAAGGGTCTTTAACCTTTAGGAGAGAGGTTAAAACCAGAAACGGATTTATAGCAGTTGGTCGATGGATGTGAAGGGAGAAATAGGGAGAAAATCTCATCCTAGGTGTAGTGGTGGTCTGGAACTTAGTGGTTAAAAACTCTACTCACACAAAGTAAACACTCGAATGACCACATGAAGAGACATGACCTGCAGAGCCAAAGACAAAGCGCTGCTGGTGGCAGAGTTTCCAACCAGCTTGGACATGAGGGGCTGAAAGTCCTCCTTCTGCATCATTAATTTTCCATGATTATCAAACTTATCAAGAATTAATATTTTTGAAAACAGTATTTGCATTTCACTGGGATCTATTTGGCTTTTGCTAATGATATTACTCAGAGGGCAATCTCAAGATCTGAAGTACCTGGAGAACACTTGTTAAGTGATATCTTTTAAAATGGTTATTAAAATATCATTGCAATCTCAGTATTTCCATTTGCAGGTGTGTACAAGAACAGCAAACAAGAAATGCAGGACTAACAGGAAATGACCAATCAAGATATGGTTATCATATGGTTATCATTCTCAAACAGACTTAATGACAATCTTAGATATTTTAAATAATGTAAGTAAACCTAGAGTTCAATCATCAAATTTCCCCGATTCTACCTGTAGTACTCCAGCAGGAACACAGTGAGCTAAATGCCAAACTGTGCTGTACATTTATTTGACTGCATTTATATGACTGCATTGTGTCAATGCAGTCATAACAAAATGTCATGACAAAATGTGTCCATAATTGAACAGGTATGGCAGCAGGATGAGGAACTCAATTGTTCACAGCCAGAAATCACTGTAAGCGAGAATGTTGAATTGGAATGAGTCATTTTTCTTGAGAAGGGCCATAAAAGTGGGAAGCTGAATCACACTATGTTGGCCTACTTGTGCTTGTCAATGAGAGTTCCCAGAAAATTGCTTTTCTGCTTTTTATTTTGAAAAATGTGTTGACCAAGAAAAAAACTAAAAGGGAAAACAGCTAAGCAACGGGAACTGGGGAAATATAAATCCTCCAATACCTCCAATGTTATTTTTAGTGCTATTATTTCTGTGCAACAAAATATTACAAATCATCGCAGAACACTTGTTAACTATTTATTATCTTTAAGTATTAACATGGGTTTGACTGTTGAAATAATGTAAGTTGTTTTATGTTGCTGAGCAAGAGGAAAATGATGGAAATACATCTCTATAAACATATACCTCTTTCCATAAACAGTTTTTGTATATTTCCTGGAAGTAAATTATTTCTTGCTTTGTACATGATTTGTGCAGTCTTAAATTTAACCAGATCGGTGAACTTCAGTGTATGTGACTCTAAGAACAATAAATTGGTATGTGCAAGATATCCAACGTTATTGATAATTCTTATTGCTCTTTTTTGTAATGTGCATAAAGGCTGTAGTATGGTGTCATGACAACAGTCCATAATTGAGCAGTTCATAATTAAGATGAACAATGATGATTGTTGAGGTTGTGCCGGGAGTCCAAGGCATCCGACCAGTCGAGTATGTCTCCACTTCCCGAATTCTCCCTTTTGCAGTGTGTCTCCTTCACATGGGTGGTGGATTCCCTTGTGGTCCTCATGTCAGCATACTTTATTTTCATGAATCCAATGGCTACCAATATTCCAAGGTAGATGACACTCAATTTATCTGTACTGGGAAGAGATATCTCAAGAAAACAAGAGGTCAGCTGTTTAGGTTTTAGGCGCAATACTGACAATCTTACAATGGTGAAGGTGAATCCACGCATTTCTTCCTTCCACCTTGGCAGCAGTTGGGGTTGTGACAAGGACCGTCCTTCCCACCGAGCATCCAGTCCCTTTCTTATCCAATTTTTGACCATTATGTAATCACCAGGTTCAATTGTAGACGGAGTGGTTAGGGGTGGTAGTACCCTGCTCGTACCCTGGAATGTAAGTCTTTCAATGCCCTGGTTAGTGATAAAATATAGTTTGTTATTTCCGTTGTCATGTGGTGAAAGTGTGTGGATAGTTGCCGTTGTTTTTTCTGAGGGAGACTTGCCTTTATCTATACTTTTAGTCTGCCTCATCATTTTAGGAACAACCACCCTGCGCCCCCTGGACATTTTTTTAGCTTCTTGGTCAGCACTGCGATTACCAATATCTACCGAGGCTTGGCCCGTACTATGGGCAGTACATTTTACAACGGAAATTTGTTATGGCAACATTAAGGCTTGTAACAGGTCTGATACCAATCTCTGGTGGGATATCTGTGTTCCCGCTGCAGTCAAGAGCCTATTTTTCCACAACTGGCTGAAGCCATGGACCATTACAAAATATATCTAGAGTCAGTGTAAACATTGACTCTATAAGTCTAAGATGCAGACGCTGATCAGGGCAAACAGCTCTGCTTGTTGGGCAGAGAATGGTGTTTTGAAGGCCGGCGCCTCTACAATCTTGCCATCATGATCTATAATTACATATCCCGAAAGTCTTTCCCCTAGGAGTCCAATTGATGCACTCACATCTACATACAGGATTAGGACAGGATTTGTCATCTCCTCTAAACTGTCAGCCTTTTCTTTAAGTTATTGCTGCAGCTGTAAAATAACAACATTCTTTTCACGCGATGCCTGCTGTTGACTGCCTTCCAGCCCTTTTTTCAATCTTTGCAAACTTTTGCACGCATTTGCAAAATGTTGCAGCTATGTCTTTTTCTTTCATTATATCATCCAGACCATTAATTGTTTCTTCATGACTGGCAAGCAGACTCTTCAGTCCATCAAAAGTGTATTATTTTTCTCTCAAAACTAAGTGTAGCTGTTGAATCTAGTTGTCCTTTTCATCAATAGATGCATGTTTTTGATCAATGACTTGCTCAAGACCCTTATCTTTCTCCCTCAGACAATCACGCAGTTTAGCAATCACAGCATCTTTTCCACTAGGACTCTGATCCACTCCTGCATGCGGAACTCCTTATAGCAGCTCCGTGTATTCCTGAAGTAGTCTATCTTTATTGTTTAAGCTGTCTGTTAACTGTTCAATAACCAGTTCCTGGCTTTGCAGCTTCTATGTGTTTTCCGTTAGCGGTGCTCCATTGCATGGTCCTTCTCCACCAACTCGGCACACAGTTTCTGAATGTGGTTTTGAATATCATTAATGGTCATGTCACTCTTTCTTTTCTGTAGCTGTAGTTCTTCCACCTCCTTCTTCCAGTTTAATCTTTGTCCCAGTCGGATCTTTCAGCTCCTGCTCTTGACGGCTCGATGCTCTTTGCAGCTTCTGGACCATTTATTTTCCATTGCAATTGGTACGGAGCTCTGCGAGCTCAGTCTTTTTCTCAGTCATGAGGCTTTGATATTCTTCTGCTCCCTGAAATTTCTGAAGCTGTGCTTTTTGTATTGAGCCTCTTGTTTTAACCAGTTCATTATCTCGCTCTTCAATTTCTTGGTAAAGCTCCGTGATCTCTTTATCCTTAGTCTTCAGAGCCAAAGTCAGTCCTTGAATGGTTTTATCTTGTTTAAGACTACTCTGCTTCTCTGCAGCCAGCTCATTGACCTTTTCATTTGCCTGTTCTTGAAGCGTATCATTTGCAGCATCAGCTTCCTTTAGCTTTCCTTGGAAAGTACCGTTTGCAATTTCAGCATCTTCAAGGTCAGCTTTCAAATGCTTGGCTTTCACCTCTAACTCTCCCAGCCGCCTCTGTTTCTCAACCAGGTTCTGTATTTCTTTTTCAAAGCAATTTCTCTAATTTGCAAGTTCATGTCGAAGGGCTTCAATTTCTCCAGCTCTCTTCAGAACAGTTTCAGTAAGTTCCTGAATTTTATGGTAAGAATCCATGTTGCTGTCCTGATTCTTGGTCTTTTCATTTTGAAACTGATTAATGAGAGCATCTATGCTTTTGATGATGGGACATTTTAAGAAGGTGGGGTCGGCATGAGCTCTCTGAATATGGCTCTGCCGGAAAGCAGTGGCAAACAAATAATACGGGCAGTAATGCTTGCTTTCACGGCTGAACAGTGCAGAAGCGGTGTGACTCCTCTCGTTGGAACGCAAACACTCTTCACCAGTGCAAACGATATATAGAGACTCGCCAAATGCAACGTGTTTGCGAAGATGATTCGATATAGCTCGAGGTGTCGGGGCTCGAGGTGCACTTGTAACCAACAACATTAATACGCTACTTGCCCATTGTAACAGGGCTCGATGCCTGAACATCAGCAGACTGTTTTTTGTTGCTGTCTTCCAATGCTGTAGACTCCAGTCATTCCTCTTTCATGCTCTCCTCCTGGTTCTGGTTTTCATCTTGCAGGTTCCCCTCCTTAAGATTCTCCTCCTTCACCTTTTCTTCGTCCCCCTCAGTAGTGAAATTATTTGCTTCCATACCCAAGGTATGCAAATAGCAGCCCCCCACGGCACAGACAAAATTACAAAGTACCTCGGCTACACCTTTGTTCAGTTCCCCCATTGTTCTCCCGCTCCCTCACGGTGGTCCCCCCACGCCATGTCCCCATCGTCCATTGTTCTTTCCCCTCCCTCACAACCGTCCCCCCACACCGCGTCCTCCATTGTTCTTCCCCTCACCCCCTCACGGCAGCCCACGCATGCAGAACGGATAATTATGCTCAAGATGACTCCAAAGGCAATGGAGAATGAGTCTGTGGAGGAATTTGAAAAAAAAACAACGGCAAAGAATTTAGAAGCAAATTTCTACTCACCAAAGCCATGAAAGAGCAACAAGCTCAGGAATATATGTTAAAAGGACGTGATGCATGTTAAGACCTGGATAACATGATTGTAGATGATTTAATGTTTAGGAAGAGTAGGACATAATGGTCTATCAATGTTAGAATAGTTTATTCTATATGTAAAAAGGGCATGGATGAGTGATAATGCAAATGATGAGGGAATGGGTGACATAATTGAAAATAGTAATTAGTGATCTGAATGATGGTGCACATATGTGTTCTGAAGATCATTGTGTGGTCAAATTGGACAATAAGGTTTCCAAGAATCTGATTCAACACCAGACAGATAGCAAGAAGATAACATGTTAGGATTGGGCAATATAGTTTGGGAGAGCAATTGAAGATATTGGCTATGATCACACAAAGGGTGTTGGGTGTATGGAACAAGCTGCCAGAGGAGGTTGTTGAGGCAGGGGCTATCCCAACATTTAAGAAGCAGTTACATAGGTACATGGATAGGACAGGTTTGGAGGGATTTGAATCAAATGCTGGCAGGTGGGACCAGTGTAGCTGGGACATGTTGGCCAGTGTGGGCAAGTTGGGCCTATGGGTCTGTTTTACCACACTGTATCACTCTATGACTATGGCTCTATGTTCATTCGATATTTGGTTGGAGGAACTTTCTGCTTTCATTGAATTTCACTGTGACTTGTCGCATGTGACAATAAATTATTCATTCATAATAAAGTATTAATTCACAAATAGGAGAGGAGTAGGGCATCTGATCCCCTCAAGCCTGCCCCTCCATTGAATATGACCACGTCTGATCTCCCAAGGACTCAATTATTCTTCTGTACCAGTTTACTTTACCCCTTAATTCCAAGATGTTTAAATAATTGAGCCACCTTCTCATCAAGTATCACTAGTGCTCTAGCACACGTAGACCTCCAGGGTGGAGAATCCCTCGGGTTTACAATCTAATAAGAGAAGATAATTCTGTGGATATACCATTGTGGCAACAGTAAAAAGAAGAATATAGATCCAAACCCTGAGAATCTTTGGAATTCAGGAAATCAAATAGTTGAAGATCACTCAATGTTTATATGCTATATGTCTTCTTTGTTTACTGTAATGCAAAGATCGGTACTTCAACTTTACGCTGATTACTCAGATTTGTCACACAACCAGCCAACAGGCAAAATCATGTCATTGATTTGTCTCCGAACAAAAATTCAGTTTCATATTTGCTGCTAAAAGTAATCAAAATCTACAAAAATAATAATTAATTTTGAAATGCATTTGATAAAGATGCTTGCAAATCTTTAAAAATTATTATTGAATACAATTTAATTAGTGCTTTTACTAATCACTAGTTAAAGTGATTGTCAGGGATGGTAGGTTTTACTTTATCTTTCTGTTAATAAATTCCACATTGCAATATATTTGAACAGATTGTTATCAAGTTGATGAACATTCTCAGGAACATGCTGTTACAAGTGCAAAATGGAAGTGATAAACCTTTTTGTCATCAATATAAGCTCTCTATTTCAGATTTAATTCCATCAAAAGAAACAGAAGTGAGGAGGAATCTTGCCCAGCAAGAGGCAATATCAACGGTTGAGGAAGCATCTACGGAGAGAAGGAATAGGTGACGTTTCAGGTCGAGACACTTCTTGAGACTGATGTCAGACTGACATCAGTCTGAAGAAGGGTCTCGACCTGAAACGTTGCCTATTCCTTCTCTCCATAGATGCTGCCTCACCCGCTGAGTTTCTCTAGCATTTTTTGTCTACCTTCGATTTTACCAGCATCTGCAGTTCTTTCTTATACAGAGGCAATATCAAAGTCAGTTGTGTAAGCACTAACTGCAAGCAGTTTATAGAGAACTATACTGTCTCGGGCATTCTCAAGTTTTTCTCCAGTATATCAACAACTGCTTTGTTGCTGCTTCTAGCACTTTTACAAAATGTTTATTTCATTTTTGTTGTTAATTTCTATGTTGCTCTCATCTTCATGTGATCTATGTCTGAACCATCCCTTCCTTTTCTGGATCTCTATGTCCCCATATCAGAAGACAGGTGAGCCACAAACCTTATAGACTTCCACAGCTATCTTGAATAATACAGGCAGGCCCCAGGTTGTTAGGGTTCCATTCCCGACACCTGTCCATAAATCAATAACAATTACCCGCAAAGTTAAGATAAAAATTTAGACTCGACGGCGGGTTTAATTCCCTGATATTTAGACTAAAGTCTAAGTTGTCTTTCCACTAATCGCTAAAGCTTAGACTGACGTTAGACTAGAGTCTAACTTGCCGCAAAATTTAGACTCAGCAGGGGGCAGGTTTAAGAAAGGTTTAAGCTCGCTACGGAGAGAAAAAATGGCCGTTCATGTTGAATTCTATAGTGTGTGTCTTTTTTTCTTTTTTTCTTTTATAGTGATATATGGTAATCAACATTTTCTCAGAAAAAAATACTTTTAATGTCAGTTAAACAGAAGAAGGGATAGGAACATTTTAAAAGAGAAATTCTTTCATTGTCTATGTAGGAACTTTCCAACTAATGCATGGTGATGATGCAGGTTTATCACACCCATTTATGTCACGTATAGTCCAGAAGGTGTCATCCCACATAGCCCAATCGAGAAGAACCTCTATCTCCATCCCATCAACTCCCCAGCAAGTTCATGACACACAAAATGCTTTCTACCAGTATTGCCGCTTTCCTGGCGTGATAGGGGCAGTTTGATTGCACACGTGTCCCAATCAGAAGTCCAGGTGTGGACCTCGCTCAGATCTTTGTCAATCGGAAGGACAGATATTCTGTGAATATACAGGTAAATGTAAATGTTAAAATCATTTTATCTCAGAGAAATATTGAATTAAATCCTTTCAAAGATTCCTGAATTCATGGTTTTACATGAGAAAATGTAGTTGTCCAAAACAAAATAAATGTGTCATAGCACCTTTCTTTCTCGATAATTGTAATTTTATCGGCTAGTAATGTCTGGAGAAATTCTTTCTCGCTGGCGTTCTAGTTTCCTTTCCGCTGTTTCTTTTTGACAGCCATTTTGAAGTTGTCGTCTGCTCGTGCTTCTGCTGTTGCATCGCACATGTGCAATACAAGCAAACATCGTCACCATGGCAACTAAAACGCGGTCTAACTTTAGACTCAGATAAAACCAAAGTCTAAAGTTAGACTCGCCTTAGAATTTAGTCCAACTAAACCTCACTACCAGAATACCAAAATTTTCTTAAACCGAGCATCGGGTTTAGTTAGACCGTGCGGCAGGTTTAAGGTGAGTTTAAGGAAAGTCTACCTTTGCAATTAGTAGAATACGGGCCTTTGACTCTATTTCCCTCCACTGACACTTCCTGACTTGCTCAGTTCTTCCAGCAGTCTGTATTCTAGTTCAATACACAGTCAGGGTTGATGGAGGGACTCAACTCAAAACACTGACTATCCCTTTACCTCCCCAGATGCTGCCTCCAGTTGAGTTCCTCCAGCAGTTTGTTTATCTTCTGCTTCAGAATGCAGAATCTGTAGTCACTGTGTTTCTGCATTAGACCATATATTGATTATTATGCAGAGTTCTGTTCAGCGCCAGGCAGGAGGGATATGAGGGTGCAGAATAGATTTAGAAGGATGTTGGTAGGAAGTTAGCATTTTAGCAATGCAGAAAGACTGGATAAGCTATAAGTGTTAAAGAAGGAACTGCAGATGCTGGAGAATCGAGGGTTACACAAAAAGCTGGAGAAACTCAGCGGGTGCAGCAGCATCTAAGGAGTGAAGGAGATAGGCGACGTTTCGGGTCGAGACCCTTCTTCAGACTGGATAAGCTAGTTTTCTTTAGAAGAGAGGTACAGTAAATTACTGCTGGTGCATATAATTATTTGAGGTTAGATCAAAATAAATGGGAAAGGCCCATTTTGTATAGAAGAGGGATTAAAAACCAGAGTTCATAGCTTTACAAAAATTGGTAAAAGGGTTAGAGAAGGAAAATATGTTTTACCTTGAGGGTTGTGATGGTCTGAAATCAATTATGAGAGTGATGAAAGCAGATGTAAACTGTAGTTGGATGGGTACATGAAGAATAATCACTTGGAGGCTTTCAAGCCTGGGTATCTGATGTGTTGAATAGTCTCCTGTGTTGTAAATTTTTCATGGCTCCGTTCTTCCCAATGTTGGAAAGGCTATTCAAATTGAAAAAAATATTAACAAACTCTGGACAGATAGAGTTTCTACCTCTCCATTTCACAAAATACCAATTTGTCAATGTTGCGTTACACAAAATAATGTTTTAAAAGCTTTGTAAAATATCACATTTCTTTTTTTTTAAGATCTTTGGCCTTTATTCCATCGTCCGCCAAAACCAGAAGCTCAAACGCTGCCATTTTTTCCATTTTGCTAGACATTACACTTTTACATTCACAAATGCACTCCTCATTACATTTAGACATTTTTATGTCCACAATTTTTAATAAAATCACCCCCCCCCCCAATATTTCAAAATGTTTAAAAAAATCATACTGCTCTCACCCATAGAATGTTGGTGAACGTTCCATTATGTGATGTCACAATGCCCAATGCTCACAGATGTTCAATCGGAATGAATCTCATTTACATCTGCCTTTGCATTTCCAGCTCCTCCCCCCCCCCCCCCCCCCACCCCCGGCAGCCTGTGTCGAAACGCGTGACCACATGTGTGGTAATAGAGAGAGAGGATTGGGGGTGATAGGGAGTGGGGAATAGATGGACTGCCCTTATCCCTCCCCCTCCCTCTCTACCTCCCCACTCTTTCCCATCTCTCTCCACACCTTTCTCCCCCTCCCTTCCACACTCTTCCCCCTCCCTCCCCTATCTCCCTCCTCCCTCCCTCCCCCATCCCTCCCCCATCCCTCCCCCCTCCCCCCTCCCCCACACCTCTCTCCCCTTTCCCCATCCCTTTCTCCTCCCCCACCCCTCTCTCCTACCCCTCTCCATCTCCCTCACCCCTCTCCTCCTCCCACCCCATCCCTCTCTCCCCCACCCCCTTCCCTCTCTCCCCCACCCCCTTCCCCTCCCCACTCCCCCCCTCCCTCCACACTCTTCACCCTCTCTCCACTACCCCATCTCCCTCCTCCCCTCCCTCCCCCCTCCCCCACACCTCTCGCCCCCTCCCCGCTCGCCCCCTCCCCTCTCTCCTCTCTCTTCTCCCTCTCCTCACCCCTCTCCCCCTCCTTCTCCCTCCCCATCCCTCTCTCCCCTGCCCCCTTCCCCTACCCCTCTGTCCCTCTTCCACCACTCCCCCTACCCCTCTCCCCCTCCCTCCACACTCTTCCTCCTCTCTCCCCTTCCCCCTCTCCCTCCTCCCTCCCCTCCCTCCTCCCTTTCTCCCCCACCCCTCTCTCACCCCCTCCCCGAACCGTCTCTCACCCCCTCCCCCACCCCCTCTCCTCCTCCCCTTCCCCCCTCTCTCCCCCTCTCTCCTCACCCCTCTCCCTCCTCCCACCCCCTCCCTCCCCCTCCCCCACCCCTCTTCACCCCCATCTCCCCTCCACCCCTTTCCCTCTCTCTTGCACCACTCCCTGTTACCCCTCTCCCCCTCACTCCCCTCTTCCCCTCTCCCTCCCCACCTCTCTCCCTCCCCTTCTCTCTCTCTCTCCCCCTCCACTTGCCCTCTCCTCTCTCTCGCCCTCCACTCTCTCTCCACCTCTCCCCTCCCCCTCTTCCTCCCCCTCTCCTCTCCCCTCCCCCTCTCCACTCCCCCTCTCCCTTGCCTCCCCTCTTCTCCCCATCCCTCTCCTCTCACCTCCCCCTCTTCCCCTCTCCTCTTTCCCCACCCCTCTCTACCCCCTTCACCCACCCTCCCCTCTCCCCACTCTACCACGCCCATCCCCTACCTCTGTCTCCTCCTTTACCCTCCCCACTTTCTCCCCATCTCCCCCTTCCCACTCTCTCCCCATCTCCCCCTCCCCTTCCCCACTCTCTCCCCTCCTCCCCACCCTCCTCCCCTCACTCACCCATCCTCTCCTCCGCCCCTCCACCCCCCTTTCCCTCTGTCTATTGCCATTCTGTCTCTGCCCCTCTCTCTGTGTCTCTCTCTGTCTCTCCACACTCTCTCTCTGCCCTCACTTTCTAACCCCCCCCCCCCCCCCTCCTAGATGTTTCTGCGTGTTGGGGGCTATGCATCAGTGGACATGGAGGTTATGGGGTAAAAGGAGCAAATTAATAATATCAATATCATATCAAGGGGGGTAGTTAGCATGTGTGCAGGGTGGTAGTTAGTGTGCGTGATGCCTCATGCTGCCCCCCCCCCACCCTCCACAACCGCATGTTGTGGGAACAGACCCAACGGGTCTGCACTTGGTCTAGTATAACTTAAAACTAATAGTATTATTCAGTATAATGTTCAGAGTAGAATACAGAATTGTATTGAAAACCTCTGGAAAATTCTATATAATGGAATTTACCCTAATTGATTAAAATACTTTTTACTAATTTCTTTGGTGTTACAATCTATTGCCGTGTTAAACAGCCAACTCTCACTGTTTGACTAATATTACAACATCGTGGACAATGATGATCATGCACCAAATACACAGGACTGCACGTTGTGTGCTGGTCTCAGATACCTTTTCTTCGCAAACATGACCTCTACTTCCACCTCACCCATGGTCCACGATTCTGTGCAAGTCAGAAGAAACAACAAAAGTATATCTGCGAACACAATGATTTCTGTGTCATCTCAGGACTCGTATGTAAATTGGTGAGAGTACATATTTCTCATATCAAGGGATCAGCTGACATCACATGCACAGTCAGCTATGTATCATAAAATGGCGAAACCACTCAGCAAGTCAGGAAGCATTTGTGGAAAGAGAAAAAGTGTTAACGTTTTCAGATGAAGGATGTTCTGTTAACTTTCTTTTTCTTTTCACAAATTCCATCTGACCTACTGAGCGATTTTAAAAAAAAAATCAGATTTCCATCAAATCTGTCACCACAATCAGCCTGATCCACATTAAATCAATGTGAAATTCACATGATCCATATTTCCCATTTAACTATATATCAATACTCTACCTTCCACGATATCTTTGAATACCATAAATTATCTTTGTAAAACAAGGAAACATTTCAGATTTTTAAATAGGATATGAATGAGATTGCATCTGGATTACTGTGTACATTATTAGTTTCTTTATCAAAGGAAGGAAGTTAATGTAAAAAAAAGACACAAAACAGCGGGAGTAACTCAGCGGAACAGGCAGCATCTCTGAAGAGAACGAATGGGTGACGTTTCAGTTCCATTTTAACTCCTCTTCCCATTCCCTACTGGGTGAGGATGCTTATCAGGAAAGATTGGATGGACTAGGCTTGGATCTGCCTGAGTTTTGAAGAATGAGATATTACAGATGTTATAGCAGATGTTGATAGGATGGACGTGGAGAGGGTGTTTTCTGTTTTGGCAGAATCCAGAACTGTGGGTGGTTGTTTAAAGTTAAGAGATGACTCATTTTACGAATGTGAAATGGTGCAATTTTTGTTGCAAAGGGTTGTGAGTTTTGGTGGCAGATTTGTCCTTGCTAAACATGGGGATTAGAGGTCACTTCAGGGAGATAGGCAGACAGTTGAGGTTCCAACCATATCTGCAATTACCTTAATACATGATGAAGAGGAAAGTTGCTTACTCTGCCCCCTAATTCAAATGTTTGTTGATTCAAGCTTTGTAAGTGCCCAACCAGATTAGTGGAATCATGAGTTATAAACCAAAGACAGACACAAAAAGCTGGAGTATCTCAGCGGGTCAGGCAACATCTCTGGAGAAAAGGAATGGGTGATGTTTCGGGTCAAGACCCTTCTTTAGACCGAAAGTAGGGTCTCGACCCGAAATGTCATCTATTACTCCAGCTTTATGTGTCTATTTTCCATTTAAACCAGCATTTGCAGTTCCTCCATACTCATGAGTTATAAAGATGTATTTTGTTGTAACATAAATTTATTTTCAATATATCCAAATAAGTTAAATAGAAATAAATAACACATTTGCATCAAAATCATAAGTAAAATAAAAATAAAATGCATCTTGAAAGCAAAACTCTGGATGACCATTCAGGCCTATGGAAATTATAGCTTTAATGAAGCCAGAAACCAGGAGTGCTAAATTAAGACGGGCCTGAGGTTTTGGTTAAAGAATACATTCATGGGTTGTGCAGCAGCCTGCAGGCTGTGCAACAAAACTCTCAACTTTGACCCAGCTCAGCTGCCAGCCTTGTGCCGCCTGCCTGCGTCACAATCTGCGCATCACGAGGGGCGTCACCCTGGCGTCACTCGTCCCTGGCCGCCGTGCATCCTGGGAGCTGTAGTTTGCAAGCGGGAGTTCCGCCGGGATAGCGCGCGGTACCTGTCAGCGGGCGGGACCACACAACCCAGAATGCCCCCCGCCGCGGCGGTGCGGCTGCGCCGTGCCGTCCTCGCCTCCCCCTCCTCCTCCTCCCTCTTCCTTTCCCATCTTGTTCCCTCACTCACAGATGTGACTGACGCTGGGAGAGACGCATTCTTCATGGGATTTTCCAGATTTTTTCTCTGATTACATCTTCCTGGGGCCGCACACAGATCTCAGTTTTGTTTTTGAAAGCTCTCACACACAGAGGGGGCTGTCTCTTGCCGTGGAGGGGGGGAGCAGCGGGTGTCCATGGCTTCTTTGTCCGGCTGCGGTGGCGGCGCCTCCAGCCACTCGGGCAACTCCTAGTTTAAATATTGTTTTTTTTTCCAAGAGAAGAATTAATTCGGTTAGAAACTATTCGGACATCCCCGTGGGAACTGTTGCGCCGCGTCAATAATTTTTAACCTTGGTTTGAATATATAAATTTGTGTCCCATAATTTTTTTTTTGATTTTTGGAAGGGTTTTCTTTTAATTATACAGCGAAGTTTTTTTTAAAATTGTGTATGTGTGGGGTTGTGATATGGTGCTCGAAAGAAATCTGCAAGAGGATTTTAACCGTTTGTCTTGACGGCGACGGTGGGATTTGGGTCCTGTTAAGTCATTAGGGGACTGAGTGTAAGTGTATGTGTGTGTGTGTTGTGTGTTTTTCACACACACATATACATATATATATAAAAGAAGGAAGCGAGTGACCGAGTTGCTGCATTGCAGCCCCCTTTGGAATATTATCTGTACAATGGCGACTCCCAGCTACAGCAACAACTCCAGCAGCTCGGCACAGCAGCAACAGAGTCAGCAACAAAACACAACCACCTGCATGCAGGGTAAGCCATCACACCGCACTCTTGTGTAATGCTATTTGTAATGAATAATGTAGATTTCCTTCATATTGCCTTTCTGTTTTGGAGGGTGTTTTTTGGTAAATTGGCAGCTTCAGGCAGGCTCTTCTTGTGCATAGAAATATAAGGTGTGGATTGGGATTAGGTGCCTCTAATTTTACTGTTCTCATGAAATCATATGTGGAAGCAAATTTTATGTCTGCAATAATTGCAAAATTATAGTTTGCCGATGTGTACAACACGTCTTGTTTTCCTCAACTTTTCATTGTCATCCATCCTGCTTTTCCTTTTACTCTTATAAATGATAAATTAAGATCATTGTGCTTAAATGATGCCTATTGCACTCAAATAATTTCAAAGTGTTATAAACATTGAATTACTTTAAAATGTTAGTATGAGTGCAGAACTCGGGGTAACCGTGTTATGCTTGAGATACTTCCACATTTCTGTTTCTTCTGTGGTTAAAATAAATAAAAAACCCACAATTTTTTTTTTTGTAGTAATCGATGGGAAATTTATATGGTTATTTTTCTTCAGCTGCTGTAAAACACTGTTTGTTTTGCTGAAGTAAGGTTACACTTAGTTATCAGAAAATAGTTATTTCTACCTGATATAGTTTACTTTTCAGTTCCATTTTAGTTTCCTCTAAAATGATACAGCATTTGCACTCTGGGATTCTCAGTGTAAAAAGATGGCCTTTTCAACCAACAATGCCCCTAGACCATTATATTAAAAGCAAAATTATTCGGATTAAGCCAGAAAATAAAATGACACAGACAGATATGATAACCCATTTATCGGATCTATTAATATGTAGGCTAACGTTTAAGTATTTGGTTTAAACTTTGTTATAATATTCAGCATAATTTGTTGTTTATAATTTGGTAGCTAGTAGAATGTTAGATAAAAGACTGGTATTTTTTCCTGGCACTGGTCAAAAATGACATAACTAAAGGAATGCATTCTTTCACCCATTTTGATTTATTAATTTCTCAGCTATGTCATGGTGCCACCAGGAGAATCTACATGCTACATACATTGCAGAAATAACACTGGTAAAAATGTTTAGGCAATACAATTACTTGGTTGGAAGTTGTGCTGTTATTGAACTGTTGAAATTTGCTGTTGCAGTTCATCAGAGTTCTTAATTAATTGAGTAATTTGCAATTAACATTAAGTCAACCATTCGTTAGGTTCACCTATGAAGCTTTGCTTCCCGTTTCCTCCTGTGGTGTCCGTGTGCTCCATAGGGTGGGTTGTATGCAGTCAGCCTATTTTTAGCTTCCAGAAAGCCAGTTTGGTGCTCTTCATAGATTTACTGCTTTTCTCCCAGAGGTATTCGTGTCATCATTCCCAAACAGTGCTGTTTGGTATAAACATGCAACTGAGAGATGGATTTGTTGTCACAGGCTTTTTACAACTGAGCCCAATTCTTTCATGGAATCGTACAGCAGGAAAATGGACCATTTCAGCCCAATTTGTCCATGCTGACCATGATTTTTACATAGACAAATCTCACTTAACACATTAGGACCTTATCCCTCTAATATTATTCAAACTCCATTTAAACGTTTAAGGGGCTGTCCCACTTGGGCGACCTAATTGGCGAGTTTAGAAGAGTTTGAAAAAATGACATGTTGAAGACCTCCTTTGACTATGTAGAAGGCCTCCTTTGACCTACTTCGACTATGTTGAAGACCAGCTTCGACTAGCTGCGACTAACTTTGGGAAAATTGGATACCGAATAGTGGAGAGTGAAGACGACCTCCCTTCGACTATGATGCAGACTATCTACGACTACCTTTGATTACCCTCGACTACCTACGACTAACATGCCGACCTACTATGACTAAACCTACGCGCAAAAAAAGTATAGTTTTTTTTACCATGGCGACCTTTTTTTACTCGCGGGCATTTTTTAACATATTGAGAAGACGCTGCAACCTAACTGAGGCTTCCAGTACGCGGAGACCACTCTCGAGCATGAAGGAGAGTTGTGAAGACCGCGTACGACCTCGTGTCGACCATGCTGCGAGTATGAGTCGAGGGCAAACTCACCAGAACGTGCGGATTAAGTCACCCAAGTGGGACAGGCCCTTAAAATTGTATTGCCTCCACCACCTTTTGCAGCTGGCTCCAGATTTTCACTGCTTTTTGTGGGGATTCATTTCTCATATCTTTACAAATTTCCCCCCCCCCCCCACCTCCTCAAAACCAGAGCAGTCCTGGGGGAAAGATTCCAACCATGTCTTCAAAATTTAATGAAAAATTTTAAGGTCCGCACTCTTTCCAGTGAGAATAAACCCAATCTTTCCATTATAGAATGTAGAATTTGGTGTTGACATGCACAAAACTTGCACAAGATTTTGACGTCGATAAAACGATTTGTTAAGAAAATGTTTCAAAACTGTGATTTTGCTACATTGTAAACTCTACACCGCAAAGAGATATTTTCGTATTCGTCCGATTGTCAATTTGTAGGAGACAGTGACTAAAATATGCTGTCATTTTATTTTTTTTGTTGTATTTCAAGTGAGGGATTTTTATTCGCTTAGTCTAATAATATTTCTGTAAATTTGCATTTTTTTAATAGCATAAACTTAGTTAATTTATTCTGATAAAATTCATTGTGGTAAAAACATTGCCATAATTTGTAGAGCACGCCAGTGAATGGTATCTGTCATAACATTGAATATTAGCAAAGATATGCAAACTTATTAAACCGTATCAGGTTCTAGAAGTATATGAATCTCTTGGATGGTACCATGGTGATGTTAGTTTCTGCATCCACTTGAGAGATTTATGTTTTTTACTCTTCTCCATCCCAACCCTCAGTCTATTTTTGAACATCTGAATATAGACTATTTGCTTTTATGGTGGTGGTCTAGTTCCTAGATTAACTGTGAGTGTTAGAATTATTAGCATGTAGGCTGAGGAACATCAATACATGTCAAGGAAGTCTGCAATTGCTGTTTTATCTTTGGGCCTCGATCATCAATTAAGTCCAAAGTGGCTAGTCTCTTGGTGAAGTCCAGTTAATATAATGGAGGAAACATGTTTGCAGCTCTTCAAGCAGATATTAGTCACTTCAGGGCACCATCTACTCGTGTTATCTGTGGTATATCCAATTTTACTAATTTCAGTTAGCATTTGTAAAATTAACATAGGGATTGCTGCAAGCTTTGGTGCTTTAACGTGTTTTAGAAATGGCCCTTAATTTTAACCAGGCCTCCAATTTCAATTCAAATCTGCATTAAAATGTAGCTGCAGTAAAATGAACTCAGGAAGCTATTGGATTGTATTAAAGCTAAGCTTTATTTTAAGGATGAAAACCTGGCGTCATTATTGAGCCCACGTGTGTCTGCATAAAGCATCAATATTGCTTGTTGCTGCCCCAGTAAGTTGTTTAACCTATTTGACCTTGTCCTCGCCAATCTTATCTGTCACAGATGCATCTGCTTGTGACTCGTGTCCCTGTGGAGACCATGTCGCATCTTCATGAGAAAACTCAGTACTGTATGTTGTGGAACTGCCACTAACTGCAGCTGTTTCAGTTGCAGCACACTGGGCAACACTCTTGTGTTTGAGTTTGTAAACTTTGGAGATTTGAGAACATTAATTGAGCAGTGACACTGCTGTTTTGCTTTGTAGGGGTTTACACTATCAGGTGCAGTGTCTTTTTTTTGTGATCTTTATTTGATTACATATCTGGCCGTTATGATGGATGCAAAAGATACCAAAAATTCACTTTGGTTTGGGATTTCTTGAAATTGTGCAATGTGATTATCCTAATGCACATTGCAACTGGAGCATTGTGGACCATCTGTATCACCAGAGTTGTATTGCACCTCAGTCAACAATTTTATGACCCAGTATTTCCTTCACTTTCTCACACTCGAGCCAAATATTTCAGGTGACCTTTCATCTTCCTGGGAGATTTCAACATGTGTAGATGAGTGTGTCAGAGCAACATTAGATGTGCATCTAAATGAGATGCCAATATGGCGAAGCTACAAAGCAGAACTGCAGCATGCTAAAGCAATGAAAAATTCAGCAGTAGATAGATCAGGACAAGACTGCAGACCCTAACATCTGATCATCGAGGTGGGGAGCAGTTAATCAATTGATGGAAACTGGGAGCTGCATGAGTGCCCCATAGAAAATAAAAGTCTAAACTGTTCGAGTGTTGTATTCCAAAGGTCCTGAGTAAATTATCCTTTGCTATCGAAGATCCATATCATCAGAGATGCCAACCAATTCAGTTCATTCCACATGTAAAAACTCTTGCTAACATATGGTTATAATGTTAAGATCTGGGTTCCAAAAGTAGCTCTTTCTCGTAAATAGTTGGAATATAATTGAAATGTTAGCTTCTATGTCACAATATGCACATTTACCAGGATATGTCCTGTATATACAAGTAGGTAAATAAAAATAATTCCTATCAGCTTACGGCCTATAAAGTGATAGGTGTTCGTGACATTTTTTCAGCTACAACTTATTTAACCATAACTCGTATGGGTTGGTAAATAAGTAGTTGGTTTTCTTGTGCGGCCACATACAGGAGTTCTGGTAGAGGCTGTATCCGGTATTTCACTTAAGTTCGTTTACATGCCCAGGGTAGACATAAAATGCTGGAGCAACTCAGCGGGACAGGCAGCATTCCTGGATAGAAGGAATGGGTGACGTTTAGGGTTGAGACTCTTCTTCTGACCGAGGGGTCTGAATGGCAATGAGAATGGTAGACATGAAATGCTGGAGTAACTCAGCGGGACAGTCAGCATCTCTGGAGAGAAGGAATGGGTGACGTTTTGGGTCGAGATACTTCTTCAGAATGGTAGTTGGTTGTGTATCAATGGTTCCATTCAGCCTGCTGCCAATACTGTCAGGGCTACTAACTCTCAAAAATGACAGTCAAGGCATAACCTTTCTTGAAAACTAGGAGTACTGAGTAAACATTGCGTAAGCAACCAAGTTGAGAAAGTGGTGTGGATACAGTTGTAATTGGGTGATAATTGAAACAGCACTCGATTTATATTTGTCATCATGGAAGCATGTTTTCTTGTCTCAAGTGCTCCAAAAACAATCCAGCAATGTAGCAAAGTCCTGTGATTTTTAAACCAATTCGGTTGGGCTTATTTTTGAGTTTGAACACTTTAATCCCCATTGTGCTAGGTGGAATTGACGAGCGACTTAATGTCTGGGTATGCACTAAAACTTAGCTGATTTTAAGGAAGATGAGTGATTAAGCATGATGTGACTTGGGATTTGGCCAAGACTTGACTTGAGGGTTGCTAGTAAAACTGAAGTCTGTGGGAATTGATTGAAAAATTCATCAGTGACTGGACTCGTACTGAACACAAAGATGACAGTTGCTCCCAAGATAGTATTACATACAGTGCCCTCCATAATGTTTGGGACAAAGACCGTCATTTATTTATTCGCCTCTGTACTCCATAATTTGAAATTTGTAATAGACAAAATCACACGTGGTTAAAGTGCACATTGTCAGATTTTAATAAAGGCCATTTCATCATGTAGAAATCACAGCAGTGTTTATACATAGTTCCCCCATTTCAGGGCACCATGATGTTTGGGACACAGCAATGTCATGTAAATGAAAGTCATGTTTAATATTTTGTTGCATATCCTTTGCATGCAATGACTGTATGAAGTCTGCGATTCACTGGGCATCACCAGTGCTGGGTGTTGTCTCTGGTGATGCTCTGCCAGGCATGTATTACAGCCATCTTTAGATTATGCTTGTTTTGGGGACTAGTCCCCTTCAATTTTCTCTTCTGCATATAACAGTCATGCTCAATTGGATTCAGATCGGGTAATTGACTTGGCCACTCAAGAATTGACAATTTTTTAGCTTTGAAGAACTCCTTTGTTCCTTTAGCAGTATGTTTGGGATCATTGAGTTGCTGTAGAATGAACTGCCGGCCAATGAGTTTAAAGGCATTTGTTTGAACTTGAGCAGATAGGATGTCTATGCACTTTAGAATTTATTATGCTACCACCATCAGCAGTTGTATCATCAATGAAGATAAGTGAGCCAGTACATTCAGTAGCCATACATGCCCAGGCCATAACACCCCCAACACTGTGTTTCACAGATGAAGTGGTATGCTTTGGATCTTGGGCAGTTCCTTCTCTCCTCCATACTTTGGTCTTGTCATCACTCTGATATAAGTTAATCTTCGTCACATCTGTCCACAAGATCTTTTTCCAGAACTGTGGTCGCTCTTGCAAGTACTTCTTGGCAAACTGTATCCTGGCCATCCTATTTTTACGGCTAACCAGTGGTTTGCATCTTGCAGTATAGCCTCTGTATTTCTGTTCATGAAGTCTTCTGTGGACAGTGGTCATTGACAAATCCACACCTGACTCCTGAAGAGTGGTTCTGATCTATCGGACAGGTATTTGGGGATTTTTCTTTATTATAGAGATAATTCTTCTGTCATCAGCTATGGAGGTCTTCCTTGGCCTGCCAGTCCCTTTGCGATTAGTAAGCTCACCAGTGCTCTCTTTCTTCTTAATGATGTTCCAAACAGTTGATTTTGGTAAGCCTAAGGTTTGGTTGATATCTCCAACAGTTTTATTCTTGTTTCCCAGTCTCATAATGACTTCTTTGACTTTCATTGGCACAACTTTGGTCCTCATGTTGATAAACAGAAATAAAAATTTCCAAAGGTGATGGAAAGACTGGAGGAAATATTAGGTACCGAGAGCTCTCTTATACCTGCATTAAGGAGGCAATTACAAAGACCTGTGAAGCCATGTGTCCCAAACATTATGGTTTCCTGAAATGGATGGACTATAGACAAACACTGCTGTAATTTCTACATGGTGAAACCAAAATGGATAAAAATGGCCTTTAATAAAATCTGACAATGTGCACTTTAACCACATGTGATTTTTTTCCAGTTACAAACCTCAAATTGTGGATTACAGAGGCAAATAATTATATGATGGGTCTTTGTCCCAAACAGTGGAGGGCACTGTAGATACATAGTCAATAGGTACAGGTGTAGGCCATTCAGCCCACCATTTAATGTGATCATCCACAATCGGTACCCTGTTCCTGCCTTCGCCCCTTATCCCCTGATTCCGCTAGCCCTGAGAGCTCTATCTAACTCTCTTTTGAATGCATCCAGTGAATCAGCTCCCACACCCTCCTGAGGCACAGAATT
The DNA here is from genome assembly GCA_963514005.1 of Raja brachyura. The sequence continues at coordinate 8,876,094 of OY740803.1, read as the reverse complement.
CCTCAAATTCACAACTCTCTGGGTGAAAAAGTTTTTACTCATCTCAGTTATTATTATTAATGTTTAGTGTTTTCTGAGTCATTCATAACTGTCACTGTATGTCATGTTGCTACTTGTGGGCGGAGCACCAAGGCAAATTCCTTGTATGTGAATACTTGGCCAATAAACCTACTTACTTAAATGGCCTACCCCTTATTCTTAAACTGTGGCCCCTGGTTTAGGACTCCCCCAACATCGGGAACATGTTTCCTGCATCTAATGTGTCCAATCCCTTTATGTATCTATAAGATCCCCTCTCATTCTTTTAAATTCCAGTGAATACAAGCCCAGTCGCTCCATTCTTTCGTCATATGACAGTCCTGCCATCCCGGGAATTAACCTTGTGAGCCTGCATAGCAAGAATGTCCTTCCTCAAATTAGGAGACCAAAACTGCACACAATACTCCAGGTGTGGTCTCACCTGGGCCCTGTACAACTACAGAAGGACCCCTTTGCTCCTATACTCAATTTCTCTCATTATGAAGGCCAACATGCCATTAGCTTTCTTCGCTGCCTGCTGCACCTGCATGCTTACTTTCAGAGACTGATGTACAAGGACACCCAGGTCTCAATATACTTCCCCTATTCCTAACCTGACACCATTCGGATAATAATCTGCCTTCCTGTTCTTGCCACCAAGTGGATAACCTCACATTTATGCACATTATACTGCATCTGCCATGCGTCTGCCCATTCATCCAACCTGTCCAAGGCACCCTGCATCCTCGCAGCATCCTCTTCACAGTTCACACTGCCACCCAGCTTTGTGTCATCTGCAAATTTGCTAATGTTGCTTTTAATTCTTTCATCTAAATCATTAATCATTAACTATTGTAAATAGTTGTGGTCCAAGCACCGAGCCTTGCGGCACCCCACTAGTCACTGCCTGCCATTCTGAAAGGGACTGTTAATCCCTACTCTTTGTTTCCTGTCTGCCAACCGATTTTCTCTCCATGTTAATGCCCTACCCCCAATACCATGTGCTCTAATTTTGCCCACTAATCTGTGTGGGACCTTATCAAAGGATTTCTGAAAGTCCAGGTGCACTACATCCACTGACCCTCGCCTCTCTATTTTACTTGTTACATCCTCAAAAAATTCCAGAAGATTAGTCAAGTATGATTTTGTTGCGTCTGATTGGGTAACTATGGTAGGGTGAAGACTATTCCATGCTTTAATTGTGCGGGGTAACTCCATGGAGCAGCCAGCATCTCTGGGTAGAAGAAATTGGGTGACTTTTCGGGTAGAGACCCTTCTTTAATTTTCCTCCGGTTTTATTGTTTTTAGTTTAATTTAAAGATACAGTGTGGAAACGGGTCCTTCGGCCCACCGAGTCCACGCCGACCACCGTACACAATTTCCATCCCACACATCAACGACGCAAGTCAATAGTCACGAGTGTTTTATTCTCTCACGTTCCAGTTAGAGCAATTAAATCCTTACTTGCAGCCAAAGATTATAGGCTCCTCTATATTCTTTGCTTGCAGCTGCACAACAGAATATGTAAACATAGTACGCTGTAAACAATGTTATAAATGAGAAAACAAAACAGTATATATTTATAAAGTTCTATCGTGTGTGTGTAGGAAGGAACTTCAGATGCTGGTTTAAACTGAAGATAGACATAAAAAGCTGGAGTAACTCAACAGGTCAGACAGAATCTCTGGACAAAAGGAAAATATTATGTTTTGGGTTGGGTCTATAATAGGTTCCTGCACACCTTTGGAATGTGGAAGGAAACGAGCACCCGGAGAAAACCCATGCGATCAAAGGGAAAAGGAGCAAACTCCATACAGACAGCACCCATATTCAGGATCAATTCTGGGTCTCTGGCAGTTTTAGGCAGCGACTTTATGGCTAATGTACTGCCCCACAATCTTGAACTGAATTAAAACATACAGTAGCTGTAAAGGGGGACATAGTGTCACTTAGAGATTTAAGACTGAAAATTTATAGGTTTTTTTTTAGTAACCAAAGGTATCAACGTATAATTGTTTGTGTGTTGAAAAACAAAATATAGTGGCACAACTGGCTCACATGCCAGAGATCTGTGTTCGATCCTGCCTTGGGCACTTTCTGTGTTGAATTTGCACATTCTCTGCAAGCGTGTGGGTTTCCTCCCACATCCCAAAGACGCATTGGCTTTGCAGGTTAACTTGTCTCTGTAAAATTGCCCCTAATGTGTAGTGTGTGGGTGAAGAAAGTGTGATAACAGGACTTGTGTGATTGGGTAGACAAAAATGTTGGAGAAACTCAGCAGGTGAGGCAGCATCTATGGAGCGAAGGAAATAGGCGACGTTTCGGGTCAAGACCCTTCTTCAGACTAGAGTGGGGGGGGGGGTTGGCGGCAAGAAGAAAGGAAGAGGCGGAGATAGTGGGCTGAGGGAGAGCTGGGAATGGGACGAGAAATCAGGGACCACCTGAAATTGGAGAAGTCAATGTTCATACCACTGGGGTGTAAACTGCCCAAGCGAAATGTGCTGCTGCTCCAATTTATGGTGGGCCTCACTCTGGCCATGGAGGAGGCCCAAGACAGAGAGGTCTGATTCGGAATGGGCGGGGGAGTTGAAGTGCTGAGCCACCAGGAGATCAGGTTGGTTATTGCAAACTGCTGCTTTATTTGCAACCCAGTATCTGCAGTTCCTTGTGTCAAGAATAAGATGGGCTACTTTTCAATTGGACATGTATGTTTTCATGTATGTAGCTGTAGAACACCATCTAAAATAAAACAACCCAATTAATTAGCATCCTATTCACCTGAAATATTCAAAAAGTTTTTTCTCACCTCAGTCTTGAATGACCTCCCCTTTATTCTAAGACTGTGGCCCCTGGTTCTGGACTCGCCCAACATTGGGAACATTTTTCCTGCATCTAGCTTGTCCAGCCCTTTTATGATTTTATATGTTTCTATAAGATCCCCCCTCATCCTTCTAAACTCCAGTGAATACAAGCCCAGTCTTTTCAATCTTTCCTCATATGACAGCCCCGCCATCCCAGGGATCAATCTCGTGAACGTATGCTGCACTGCCTCAATCACAAGGATGTCCTTCCTCAAATTACGAGACCAAAACTGTACACAATACTCCAGATGTGGTCTCACCAGAGCCCTATACAACTGCAGAAGAACCTCTTTGCTCCTATACTGAAATCCTTTTGTTATGAAGGCCAACATTCCATTAGCTTTCTTCACTGCCTGCTGTACTTGCACGCCAACTTTCAGTGACTGGTGTACAAGGACGCCTTGTACAAGATCTCGCTGTACCTCCCCCTTACCTAACCTTACCCCATTGAGATAATAATCTGCCCCCTTGTTTTTGCCACCAAAGTGGATAACCTCACATTTATCTATATTATACTGCATCTGCCACGCATCTGCACACTCACTCAACCTGTCCAGGTCACCCTGCAACCTACTAACATCCTCATCACAGTTCACACTGCTACCCAGCTTTGTGTCATCCGCAAACTTGCTAGTGTTGCTCCTAATTCCCTCTTCCAAATCATTAATATATATGATAAACAGTTGCGGCCCCAACACCGAGCCTTGCGGCACTCCACTCGCCACTGCCTGCCATTCTGAAAAGGACCCATTCATTCCTACTCTTTGCTTCCGGTCTGTCAACCAATTTGCTATCCATGTCAACACCATACCCCCAATACCATGTGCTCTAACTTTAGTCACCAGTCTCCCATGCGGGACCTTATCAAAGGCTTTCTGAAAGTCTAGATACACCACATCCACTGGCACCCCTTCATCCATTTTACTTGTCACATCCTCAAAAAATTCAAGAAGATTAGTCAAGCATGATTTCCCTTTCATAAATCCATGTTGACTTGGACTAATCCTTTTACTGCTATCCAAATGCCCCATTATTACCTCTTTAATAATTGACACCAGCATCTTTCCCACCACTGAAGTCAGGCTAACTGGTCTGTAATTCCCCGTTTTCTCTCTCCTTTTTTTGAAAAGTGGGATAACATTAGCTATCCTCCAATCCACAGGAACTGATCCTGAATCTATTGAACATTGGAAAATGATCACCAATGCGTCCACTATTTCTAGAGCCAGCTCCCTGAGGACCCTGGGATGCAGACCATCCGGCCCAGGGGATTTATCATCCTTCGGTCCCATAGAATAGAATGCTATTTACTGGAAATTGCATTTTCTACAGTTTTTGTTTTACATTACAAAAATAACCTAAGACCCACACTTAACACAGTTTGCACAAACATCCATCACAGTGAGTCTCCAACGCCTCCTCACTGTGATGGAAGGCAAAGTCTTATCTCTTCCCTTTGTTCTTCATCCGTGGTCCAGCAGTCCAACTGCAGCGTCTAGGCGAACTCGGGCTTGGATGTTAAAGCCCCCGGCGGACGATGGTAAGTCCTGTGGCCATTAAGCCACGCCGGGCGATGTTTGGCCCCGGCTCCGTGTCCTGTAACCCCGCGGTTCAAGCAGTCCAACCCGCGGTCCAGCAGTCCAACTGCAGCGTCTAGGCGAACTGGGGCTGCGATGATAGAGCCCCCGGCAGACGATGGTAAGTTCCGTGGCCGCTAACTCGCGCCGGGCAATGTTAGGCCCCGCTCCGTGTTCTTTAAACCCCGCGATTCCAGCGGGAGAAGTTGCCGTTGCGGGAGCTCCGAAAAGCCGTCTCCCACCAGGTTCCTGTCCACCGGGTTTGCAGCTGGAGCTTCCGAAGCTCCAAAGTCGGGTCGCAGCCGAGTGCCACCACAGCTCTCCCCGCTCCAAAGACGGCCAGGTCCGCAGGCTCCGCGACTGGAGCCCTCGGGTTGGTCCCGGTCGGAGGCCGCCGCCGGCTCCACAATGTTGGGCCCAACAACACCGGAGACCCGTCAGGGAAAAAGTAGGATCCCCGTACAGGGAAGAGACTAACGGTATCCCCCCACTCCACCCCCCACATATACACAGCTAAAAAATATTAAGGTTACCCAATACTATTTCCCGCCTAATGAAAATTTCTTTCAGTTCCTCTACCCCCTTAGATCCCCTGTCCTCTAGTACATCTGGGAGATTGTTTGTGTCTTCCTTAGTGAAGACAGATCCGAAGTACCTATTCAACTCTTCTGCCATTTCCTTGTTGCCCATAATAATTTCACCCGTGTCTGCCTTCAAGGGACCCACATTTGACTTTGCTACTCTTTTTCCCTTAACATATCTAAAGAAGCTTTTACTGTCCTTCATATTCCTGGCCAGCTTCCCCTCGTACTTCATCTTTTCAGCCGGTATTGCCCGTTTTGTTTCCTTCTGTTGTCCTATGAAAGCTTCCCAATCCTCTGGGTTCTGGCTACTCTTTGCTGTGTTATACATCTTTTCTTTTAGTTTTATTCTATCCCTAACTTCTCTTGTCAGCCACGGTTGCCTGCTACTCCCCTTCGAATCTTTCTTCCTTTTTGGAATGAAATGATCCTGCGGCTTCTGGATTATGCCCAGAAATTCCTACCATTGCTGTTCCACCATCATTCCTGCTAGGATCCCTTTCCAGTCTACCTTGGCCAGCTCCCCTCTCATGCCTTCATAGTCCCCTTTGCTCAACTGCATCACTGACACTTTCGATTTAATGTTCTCCTTCTCAAATTGCAGATTAAAACTAATATTATGATCACTACCTCCAAGCGGTCCCTTTACCTTGAGTTCTCTTATCTTACCTCGAGTTCTCTTATCGTGTACACACCTGTGCCAAAATTGTAGGAGTTGGCAAAGATGGCTTGCCATCAGCTTTTCAAGGACATCCATTGATAGATTATAAATCCTGGCCTTATTAGGGAACGCCAAGGTCGAAAAACATTTGTGAGATGTAACATCCAACGAGTTAATAATATGGATTCTTTCATTTGTTTTACAAATAATGCAAAGGGTGTCAGAGGTAAACCGATGGATGAATTAAGTATCTTTTCAACTACAAACTTTACTGTGACCAGGTTGTAACGTGAAATGTTACTACATCCTCATGATTTTGTTTGCACCCAGTGTCAGTCTGTAATCAAAACTAGCTATATCTTTGTCATATCTTCTGTACTAAGTTGTCGAATACACATCGATCATTGAAGGAAATGTAAAGGTCTATTAGAATATTTAGCATAACCTGTCTATTTTCTATATTGTCCTCATTGTGATTTAAGTAATCACAATTAAGTAAACCAACTTCAGTATCCTCTATTGTGTGAACATCCCCATGAGGCATGAATTAAGTCAAGTCAAGTCACTTTTATTTATATAGCACATTTATATTAAACTGAATCAGTTGTTAAACAACCAATATCATTAGAGTGCCTGACACCAGACTCTCAAAGCAAACACAGGGTGGACAGATGAAAGAAACTGAAGATAATGCTTCAATCCAACTTGTAAAAATGCAGCATCCTCATGAGTCCTGGAAATCCTTGGCATATGTCTTCTGAAATGAACAGCATTTAAAAGAGTATTGAGAACCTAGCCCATGCCTCTAGAGTGCGCAGAAGCCCTCAGTATGGCACCACCTCTTGAACTACCTACCCACACTTTTGAGCAGCTCCTACCCAACTATGGAAGAATTTGTGGTTCTTGCATTAATCTCATCTCTGAATATGTTCAAAAACGGAGTGGAATCCAGCCCTGGAAAGCAACAAAGTGCCGAAGAACAATGACTCGAATTATACCCTCCTCTCCTTCGTCTCCACAAATCCTGCTTCATTGTGATGATTATTTTCCAATTGTTGAATGGAGATTCATTGTGAACAAGCATTCTTGGATGTGACTCATTTGAGCCATTTGAGATTCCAACAAGAGTGTCTCCATTTTTATTTAGAGCACATCTGCAGACGTGCTTCTCTGAATGAACTTGTGTTGATGGGAAGAATAATACTAAATAGGAATATGGAGGAGTGGAAAAGAGGTGAGTTTTGCAGTTTGGAGATGATGCATGTATTTGTGCGGAGCAGACAGGAAAACCTGGTTAGAACAAAGAGTAAATCGGTCCACATTATGGAATAAGGTAGCAGGGAATGCAATCCTCTATTGAACGACCACTTTCTAAATCCTCTATGGAAGGATGGCTGTTAAAAGGTTCTATAAAAATTGTGGTATCATACTTGCAGACAGTAATGCTACTACTAATCAACACTACTTTATTTCTTTCAAGTCCAAACTTGGGTTTGTCCCTGGTTCGGTATTTTCCTTTAAACACTTTTTAAAAATCGAGCACTGGTAATATATTTCTCCAAGTCTGCATAATGAAATAAACACTTACAGGTGCTGCTGTATTTTTGTTATTTTGCTGCCTTTGTTCTTGGTGATGATGCCTATGACTTTGAGAGCTGCAGTTTGGCAAGTAAATATTGCAACTTATGATGCATATGCAACCATTGTGCACAAGTGTTTTAGGAAGTGATTATTTTGATTTGTAATCATGCTACCAATGGTGAGCTGTCTGAAGAAATCTCAACCCAAAACGTCACCTATTCTTTCTCTCCAGAGATGCTGCCTGTCCATCTGAATTACTCCAGCTTTTTGTGTGTATCTTTTTACATAAACTGGATGGTGGTTTTGATATATTCCATCATACTCCTAAATTATCCAGTAGGTTTCCCTGATTCTGGCTTGTTCAGTGGACTCGTGGCTAGTCTGGTTCACCGTCTGGCCAGATGTGTTCACTTGGATGTTGTGGTGGCTGACACTGGTAATGACTTTTAATGTGTGTAAATGTTTGGCACTTGGATGTGCATTTTATTTTATATCAATCAGCCCATGCAGGATTGTTGTATTTGCTGAGGCATCACAAGTGGTTGAAAGTTGAGACATAAGGTTTTCGCACGACGGACCTGATGGAAGGAAGGCGTTGCAGGAAGCTGTCCAAGAATTGCCCTGAATATCTCCAAAGGATCCTGCGATCAGATTCACCATCAATCACACACATTGTTTCTTGCTTCCCTCAACGTGAATGGTGCATAATTAATTTAAACATCAATTACGTCAAACAATCATGGCTTCATTGAGTCATAGAGCTCTATGACCTGGAAACAAGTCCTTCGGCCCAGCTTGTCCATGTTTACCTGACAAAATCTTTGTTCTTGAAACTGCACAAAGGTGGTGTCCAGTTTATGACCTCCCATTCTTCTCATGATCTTGAAATTGGTGGTTCCTGACTTAACTTTCACTTTTCCTGCTGTCAAGTTTCAGTATCTGTCTCTGCACCAAATTTGTATTTCCAATGGTCATAAATTTGCAGGAGAACAAATTTCCTCCTCAAATCCGGTTTTGCAGCACACCTCCAGACTGTTGTTCTAGTATTTATTCTTACATTTTGTAAAAGAATATTTAAAAGCTATCTTGTACCAAATTTTATTTGCATAATCCCCTCATTTATGATTACCTGTGTTGTCTCCTTGACTTTTACTTACATTAACTATCTTTGCATTGAAATCGTTTTATGTCTTTATTTCAACCTAACTGTTACCTGCAACTGCTTATTTACCTCTGGTACCTCTTGTTGCAGATTGTGCTGGTCTGAGAGTTCACCAGCCCTTAATTATTTCAGTCACACCTCTGGTTTCTTCCTCAGCCATTGTTTTTGTCTCCAGTATGCCCTAAGAAACTATCCTTGATTTTCTGTTTCTCATGCTTGATATCATCTGATGAAGTTAACTATGGTTTGGGATTCAATTTCCACATGTAAGTTGATATTAATTATATGTCAGTGTGTCATATCTTCTCAAATACCTCTGCCACAATGATATTTCTCAATAAAATACACCTGGACCATTTCCGACACTTCCCTACCATTTCTTGACCTCACTATCTCCATCGCGGGTGATAGACTTCTGACCGACATCCACTATAAACCCACTGACTCCCATTGCTATCTAGACTACTCTTCTTCCCACCCTGCTTCCTGTAAGGACTCCATCCTCTACTCCCAATTCCTCCGTCTACACAGCATCTGCTCCCAGGATGAGGTGTTCCACACCAGGGCTTCGGAAATGTCCTAATTCTTCAGGGAGCAGGGGTTCCCCTCCCCTGCTATAGATGAGGCTCCCATCAGGGTCTCTTCCATACCCCGTAACACTGCTCTCTCTCCCCATACCCCATAACACTGCTCTCTCTCCCCATCCCCCCCCACCCCACTCGTAACAAGGGCAGAGTCCCCCTAGTCCTCACCTTTTCATCCCACTAGCCATCACATACAACAAATAGTCCTCCGTCATTTTCGCCACCTCCAACATGACCCCACCACTCGCCGCATCTTCCCATCTCCCCCCCCCCCCCCCCCCCCCCGTCTGCTTTCCGCAAAGACTGCTCCCTCCATAACTCCCTTGTCAATTCTTCCCTTCCCTCCCGCACCACCCCCTCCCCGGCACTTTCCCTTGAATCCGCAAGGGATGCTACACTTGTCGCTTTACCTCCCCCCTCAACTCCATTCAAGGACCCAAGCAGTCGTTCCAGATGCGACAGAGGTTCACCTTCATATCCTCCAACCTCATCTATTGCATCCGCTGCTCTAGATGTCAGCTGATCTACATCGGTGAGACCAAGCGTAGGCTTGGCGATCGTTTTGCCGAACACCTCCGCTCGGTCCGCATTAACCAACCTGACTTACCGGTGGCACGGTAATTCAACTCCCCCTCCCATTCCCAATCTGACCTCTGTCATAGAAACATAGAAAATAGGTGCAGGAGGAGGCCATTCGGCCCTTCGAGCCAGCACCGCCATTCATTGTGATCATGGCTGATCGTCTGCTATCAATAACCCGTGCCTGCCTTCTCCCCATATCCCTTGACTCCACTATCCATCCAGTGATTTGGCCTCCACTGCCCTCTGTGGCAGGGAATTCCATATATTCACAACTCTCTGGGTAAAAAAGTTTTTTTCTCAGCTCAATCTTAAATGACCTCCCCTTTATTCTAAGACTGTGGCCCCTGGTTCTGGACTCGCCCAATATTGGGAATATTTTTCCTGCATCTAGCTTGTCCAGTCCTTTTATAATTTTATATGTTTCCATAAGATTCCCCCTCATCCTTCTAAACTCCAGTGAATACAAGCCTGGTCTTTTCAATCTTTCCTCATATGACAGTCCCGCCATTCCAGGGTTTAGTCTCGTGAACCTACGCTGCACTGCCTCAATCACAAGGATGTCCTTCCTCAAATTAGTAGACCAAAACTGTACACAATACTCCAGATGTGGTCTCACCAGAGCCCTATACAACTGCAGAACATCTTTACTCCTGTACTGAAATCCTCTTGTTATGAAGGCCAACATTCCATTAGCTTTCTTCACTGCCTGCTGTACCTGCACGCCAACTTTCAGTGACCGGTGTACAAGGACACCTAGGTCTCGCTGTACCTCCACCTTACCTAACCCAACCCCACTGAGATGATAATCTGCCCCCTTGTTTTTGCCACCAAAGTGCATAACCTTGCATTTATCTATATTATACTGCATCTGCCACGCACCAGCCCACTTACTCAACCTGTCCAGGTCCCCCTGCAACCTCCTAACATCCTCTTCACAGTTCACACTGCCACCCAGCTTTATGTCATCCGCAAACTTGCTAGTGTTGCTCCTAATTCCCTCTTCCAAATCATTAATATATTATATGTCCTGGGCCGCGTCCATGGCCAGAGTGAGCACCACCGGAAATAGGAGGAGCAGCACCTCATATTCCGCTTTGGCAGTCTGCACCCTAGCGGCATAAACATTGAATTGTCCAATTTCCAGTAGCACCTGCTGTCTCCTCCCCTTCTCGGCTCTCCCTCAGCCCTCGGGCTCCTCCTATTCCTTTTATCCTTTCTTCTCCCCGTTCCTCTCCACCCCCCCCCCCCCATCAGTCTGAAGAAGGGTTTCGGCCCGAAACGTTGCCTATTTCCTTCGCTCTATAGATGCTGCTGCACCCGCTGAATTTCTCCAGCACTTTTGTACACCTATGATATTTCAAATGTCAGTTTCCTATCTGCTTTCATGTGAACTATTAGAAGATTGTCATTTTCTTCAGTATCTACTTATAGCTCCATACTCTCACCACTAATTTCTGACTGCATCTCATTGTCATGGTTGTTCATAAAATCTCATTGTCAGGCTGTTCATAAAATCTCAGTTAAATCCGAGTTAGTTACGATCCAGTTTTTCCTCCACCTTCTATTATGTTGCTGGCTTCCATCCAGGCCATGGTACACCTGATTTCACTAGAAGCACCGATTCTTGCGTTTGTTGTCTTGATTCGGCTGCTTTGCTCTCCTGGCTGACCTACATTCTGTTCTTGTTTCTGCATATCCAAAATTACTTCCTGTTTTGTATCTTACTCTAATCCCACTGTTGTCCTTGCTAACTTATGTTGTCGCTCAGCAGTCCAAAATTTAAGTTTAAAATTCTTGTTTGTCTAAATTCTTTCATGGTTCCACACTTTTTTAATTCTATAAACTTCTGCATTCCAACAGGACATGTTTTTTGATTCTAGGTTTCGATATCCACCACTCTTCTACTTGTTGTGACCATGTCTGCAAACAACAAAGCTCTGAAATATCCTTAAATCTTTTTGTTTCCTTGTAATTCTTGAAGACAGTAAAATTAACTTTGAGCAAGTTTTTGTTCATCAAATGTCTCTTTGTTAGTTTACTAATTACTGGGCTCCTTAAATTTACTCTATAGATGCTGGATTTTCAGGTTTGAAGGCAGTCCTAATTATTCAAATTGCACAGCATTAGTATCATTCTAGCTGGAATAATTAGAAATACATTTTTAACTTCACTTGATGACTTTTCTATGTTTCCTCATTCCCCATTTTCATGGTTTGTCTTAAAAATAAACCTCATTAAATTAATTGCAATGAAAACAACTATTTGTGTGTTATTACAGAATCACAACTATTCTGTAAATACAATGACACAATAAGGTAATATGTGCCATTTGGATGTTTATAAAAGTTAATTACTGTGTCACACAGACCTTTTAATCTGCCGTGTTTACTGATCTTAAATGATGCAGTTTTATTGCTTGATTTCACTACTGCATGCAGAGTAAGAGGAATGATGGCCTTTCCAAGTAATGCCATGCTGCTGGAAGACAATTGTGTAACGAGGTTCATGGGCTAGAAATTAAATTTCACTTTCCATATAGTGCATAATTCCAAATGCGAGAAAAGTAGTTACAAATGTTATCATGTTATCTAGATTAGACAGAATCTGATGAAACTTTAGTAAATGATGCATCTACAAAAAGCTATAGTTATAATGGGTGAATGCAAACTTGTTCAAGGCCATGTGATAGGAGCAGAGTTAGGTTATTCGCGCCGTCCAATGATTACTCGTACTCTAGTACTGTCAGCATGGATTTACGAAAGGTAAATCATGTCTGACGAATCTTATGGAATTTTTCGAGGATGTAACTACTAGCGTGGATAGGGGAGAACCAGTGGATGTGGTGTATCTGGACTTCCAGAAGGCTTTCGACAAGGTCCCACATAAGAGATTAGTATATAAACTTAAAGCATACGGCATTGGGGGTTCAGTATTGATGTGGATAGAGAACTGGCTGGCAAACAGGAAGCAAAGAGTAGGAGTAAACGGGTCGTTTTCACAATGGCAGGCAGTGACTAGTGGGGTACTGCAAGGCTCAGTGCTGGGACCCCAGCTATACAATATACATAAATGATCTGGATGAGGGAATTGAAGGCAATATCTCCAAGTTTGCGGATGACACTAAGCTGGGGGGCAGTGTTAGCTGTGAGGAGGATGCTAGGAGACTGCAAGGTGACTTGGATAGGCTGGGTGAGTGGGCAAATGTTTGGCAGATGCAGTATAATGTGGATACATGCGAAGTTATCCACTTTGGTGGCAAGAATAGGAAAACAGACTATTATCTAAATGGAGGCCAATTAGGAAAAGGGGAGATGCAGCGAGACCTGGGTGTCATGGTACACCAGTCATTGAAAGTAGGCATGCAGGTACAGCAGGCAGTGAAGAAAGCGAATGGTATGTTAGCTTTCATAGCAAAAGGATTTGAGTATAGGAGCAGGGAGGTTCTACTTCAGTTGTATAGGGTCTTGGTGAGGCCACACCTGGAGTATTGCGTACAGTTCTGGTCTTCAAATCTGAGGAAGGACATTATTGCCATAGAGGGAGTGCAGAGAAGGTTCACCAGACTGATTCCTGGGATGTCAGGACTATCTTATGAACAAAGACTGCATAGACTCGGTTTATACTCTCTAGAATTTAGGAGATTGAGAGGGGATCTTATAGAAACGTACAAAATTCTTAAGGGGTTGGACAGGCTAGATGCAGGAAGATTGTTCCCGATGTTGGGGAGGTCCAGGACAAGGGGTCACAGCTTAAGGATAAGGGGGAAATCCTTTAGGACCGAGATGAGAAGGAATTTTTTCACACAGAGAGTGGTGGGTCTCTGGAACTCTCTGCCACAGAGGGTAGTTGAGGCCAGTTCATTGGCTATATTTAAGAGAGAGTTAGATGTGGCCCTTGTGGCTAAGGGGATCAGAGGGTATGGAGAGAAGGCAGGTACGGGATACTGAGTTGGATGATCAGCCATGATCATATTGAATGGCGGTGCAGGCTCGAAGGGCCAAGTGGCCTACTCCTGCACCTAATTTCTATGTTTCTATGTCATATACATTATGGATAATTTCAGAAGCCAATCAACTTACAAACATGCACAATTTTGGAATGTGGGAGGAAACCAGAGCACCCAGAGAAAACCCACACTGCCACATAGATAACATACAAATTTGTTACAGACAGCAACCGTAACCAGGATCGAACCTGGACCTCTCCTATAACGTCTCTGCTGCCTTGGGTGATGCAGGACAGGACACAAGCTTTGGGACACTGTGTGAAGCTGTTGCCGTCTATCCCAGCCTGGTAAAAACCTATATGGAGTGGATGTGGAGATGATGTTTCCACTTGTGGGAGAGTCTAGGACCAGTGGCCACTGCCTCGGAATTAAAAGACATTCCTTTAGGAAGGAGATTAGCAGGAATTTCTTACGTCAGAAGATGGTGAACTGAGGAATTCATTGCGACAGACAGCTGTGGAGGTCAAATCAATGGACATTTTTCAGGAGGAGATTGATAGTTTCATGATTGATACGGGTGTCAGAGGTAATGGGAGAAGGCAGAAGAATGGGTTTGAGAGGGAAAGATAGATAGAGTCATCGAGTGATCAGTGTGGAAACGGGCCCTTTAGCTCAGCATGTCCCATCTGCACAAGTCCCACCTGCCCACGTTTGATCCATATCCCCCCGAACGTGTCCCATCCATATACCTGTCTAACTGTTTCTTAAATGTTGCGATAGTCCCCGCCTCAACTACCTCCTCTGGCAGCTTGTTCCATATATCTACCACTTTGTGAAAAACATACCCCTCAGATTCCTATTAAATCGTTTGCCCTTCACCTTAAACTTATGTCCTCTGTTCCTCACCTACTCTGGGCCAAAGACACAACCATATCTATTCAAATCATGATTTTATACACCTCTATTAAATCATCCCTCATCCTCCTGTGCTCCATGAAATAGAGTCCCAGCCTACTCAACCTATCCCTATAGTTCTGGCCCTCTAGTCCTGGCAACATCCTTGTAAATCTTCACTGTACCCTTTCCAGTTTGATGACATCTTTCCTATACCATGGTGCCCAGAACGGAATACAATACTCTGAATGAGGCCTCACCACCTTCTTATGCAACTGCAACATGACCTCCCAACCTCTATACTCAGCCTGACCCGCTGAGTTACTCCAGCACTCTGTGAAACATCACAGAACAGGGCAAGATTAGCAAGTTTGCTGATGATACAGAAGTGAGTGGTTTTGCATATAGTGAAGATGGTTGTGAAAGATTGCAGCAGGATCTGGATCAATTAGTCAGGTGGGCAGAGGAATGGTTGGTGGTTGCTTGAAGGTCGTGTCGCAGGTATATCAGGTGGTCAAAATGTATTTTGGCACTTTGGCCTTCATCGGTCAGAGTATTGAGTATAGAAGTTGGGAGGTCATATTGCAGTTGTATAAGACGTTGGTGAGACCGCATTTAGAATATTGTGTTCAGTTCTGGGCCCCATGGTATAGGAAAGATGTCAAACCGAAAAGAGTACAGAGATCCCCATCCTGGATCAGTCTAATCGGATTTTGTCGTCCGCAAACTTGAGGAGCTTGACAGAGGTGTATGTGGGGGTGCAGTCATTGGTGTGAGGAGAGGGGAGAGTACGCATCTTGCGGTGCTCCTATGCTGAGCATTTGCGGGTCCGAGATATGCTTTCCCGTCTCACAGGTTGCTTCCTGTCTGTCAGAAAGCTGATGATCCACCGACAGAGGGGTTCAGGCACAGTCAACTCAGAAAGTTTGGAGCGTAGTAGCTCTGGCACAATGGTGTTGAATGCAGAGCTAAAATCAACAAACAAAATCCTCGCATAGTTCCCCTGGCGGTCTGGTTGCTGGAGCATGAAGTGCGGGCCCAGATTGACTGCGTCATCCACAGATCTATTGGCCCAATATGCAAAATGCAGAGGGTCCAGCAAAGAGATTGTGATATTTTTTCAGGTTGGCCAGCACAAGCCTTTCAACCAATTATCCTATAGCGGAGCAAGATGTAGCAATGTTACAAAATTTTGAGATTTTAAAAATCAAGTCTGCAATTTATCCCATCAGATAAAGCATAAAAATAAATTTAATTTGACACCTAATTCACTTTCATATCTTCAGTATTAAGAAAGTTACGGCCATTTTCATACTCGGAAATTAGCATCTTGTTCCCCATTGCCTTTCAATTGACTTAACTCAAAAGCTGTGATCTGGAACAGTTAAAAGCCCATAGCTTTCTTAAAAATTAAGAGAACTCAATGAAATTTTCAGTTATTATAGATTGAAGCATTCTGAAACAAATATGAAACAATCTTACTTGGATGACCTGAAATTAAAGCATATAATTAGTTAGTTATCTAATTGTAGCTAATTACAAAATTCAATGAGTAGCTCTAAACATCTATCCATTTCTTAAGAAAATATAAACTTTTTAAAAATTGCCTGTGTCCAAATAACATTCACACAATAATCCACAATATAACATAATTTTTAAATCTAATTTTCATGAATTTCTGGGCCAAATGGAAGGAATTTAGTGTTTTATGCCTGTAAATTATGGCCATCAACTAGCGAGAGGGTTTTAGTGGAATGCGGTGGATTAGAACGTTGCAGTTAGCGGTGAAGTCGGGAGGAAAAATACATACATTTTTTTGGACCCCATTTCGCAACATGAAAATATTATTAAAGCCTCCCGAAAAACCAACTTTTAATATAAAAATAAACTATTTACCTTTTTTCTCCCCTACGCAAAATCCTTCCGGTTGTCGGTGCTCACGCCTTTTGAAGGTGATTTTTAAATTACTCTAGTTAATAAATAATTTAGAGTAATTTAAAAATACCTTCATTCATGAAATGTCGGAGCGATTTTTCTTCCGCAACGAAATCGCCCGACATTCATCGATTTTTCCTGCCTATGGAAAAACGGCACTTTAAGCCCGCCCCCCTCTGAAAGGCGCCAAAGTCGCACACACGGGGAGCGGCAGAACTGCAGCGCTGCTCAAGGTAAGTTTTGTAACATACCTACAAGATGGTCTACTCTCACGAAAGATGCGTAGTGCGGTCATGGGCAGATTCATGGGTAATTATAGGACCTATTTCAGCAGGACCCTCTGCCATCTTGCTTCAGTCCAAATTATGATCTTTGCTTCCGCCTCAGTCTTTGGGGTTGAGGCGGCGGCCCGACTCGGGGCTGAGGCTGTCCCGGCGGACCGGCCCGACTCGGGGATGAGGCTGTGTCCCGGCGGAGCGGCCCGACTCAGGGCTGAGGCTGTGTCCCGGCGGCAACGGCGGCCCAACTTCGGAGATTCGGCCGCGAGCCAGTAGACGACATCGCCGGGAGCTCGCAGGTCACAGGTTGGTGACCTGTTTTTCCGGAGCTCCCGCGGCAACAGCTTCGTCCGCTAGACTAGAGGGCGGCAGCTTCGACCGCACCGGGCCGCGGAGTTTGACCCGGCCCGCGGCAATATTGGTGCCAGATGCTGCTGATAAGTCATTATCAGATATTCAGTGTTAAAAAGAGAAATAAATCACAATAAAAGCGAAAAGATGTTCCTTCCACAACGCCCGGATCAGCACGGCCGAGACACCAAAGTGAAGTTGCGGGGAGGTTTACAATGTTTTTTTATTTAATGTTGTCCCTTGTCTAGTCTGAAATAAAGTTAATCATTGGATATAAAAAATCGGAAGAAATGTTAATGTGGCTGTTATATTATTATATACATCTATATCACATTCATGTATGTGTGTTCTTTCCAGCACAATCTAATCAGTTGTATGCTCTCTGAATAAAACCATCCTTAAGTTATACATCATTTGTAAATCTTGCGTAAACACATTTAATTTTGTGAAATACTTAATTTAGATAACCCCACCATTACAGACAGATCCCATTCCACTCTCAGGCTTTTGGGAAGACCAGGCCCATTTTATTGTTG
This sequence comes from Raja brachyura, assembly GCA_963514005.1. Next base: position 8,858,547 of record OY740803.1, on the reverse strand, counting down.
AGAAACAAGTCCATAGTCACAAAAGCATTAAGTAACATTCCAGGGCTAGAGCTACTGGAATCTTCATATTGCTATTATTTTCCCAAATACTGCAGTTGTGAACAGTGTGATTAGATGAATGAATTACAGAGTGCAAGTGTCATCTCAACAAAATCAACTCAAACACAGCATATGAGCCATTTAAAAAGAAATGATTTAAAAAAACATTAAAAAAGAAAATTACCAGAATGAAAATTTATAAACATTTTATTCTTTAACAAGAATTAACAGAATTATGAATCTAACCCTATATCACACACACACAAACTGTTCCCCCGTAACGTTGATTACACTTGCGAGTCGGGTAGGTTTGGTTCCAGTTACTATAAAATCAACTCAAACACAGCTTATGAGCCATTAAAAAGAAATGATGTAAAAAAGAAAATTACCAGTCAAATTTTATTCTTTAACGAGAATTAACAGAATTGGAGGAGAAAATATAATAGCTCTAAAACCTACCTTAATTTTGCAATCTCACTAAAGTTAATCCTCCTTTTCCTCTTCCCCTCCCCTCTCTCTCTCTCTCTCTGTCTCTGTCTCTGTCTCTGTCTCTGTCTCTGTCTCTGTCTCTGTCTCTGTCTCTGTCTCTGTCTCTGTCTCTGTCTCTGTCTCTGTCTCTGTCTCTGTCTCTGTCTCTGTCTCTGTCTCTGTCTCTGTCTCTGTCTCTGTCTCTGTCTCTGTCTCTGTCTCTGTCTCTGTCTCTGTCTCTGTCTCTGTCTCTGTCTCTGTCTCTGTCTCTGTCTCTGTCTCTGTCTCTGTCTCTGTCTCTGTCTCTGTCTCTGTCTCTGTCTCTGTCTCTGTCTCTGTCTCTGTCTCTGTCTCTGTCTCTGTCTCTCTCTCTGTCTCTGTCTCTCTCTCTGTCTCTGTCTCTGTCTCTCTCTCTGTCTCTGTCTCTCTCTCTGTCTCTGTCTCTCTGTCTCTGTCTCTGTCTCTCTCTCTGTCTCTGTCTCTCTCTCTGTCTCTGTCTCTCTCTCTGTCTCTGTCTCTCTCTCTGTCTCTCTCTCTGTCTCTCTCTCTGTCTCTCTCTCTGTCTCTCTCTCTGTCTCTCTCTCTGTCTCTCTCTCTGTCTCTCTCTCTGTCTCTCTCTCTGTCTCTCTCTCTGTCTCTCTCTCTGTCTCTCTCTCTGTCTCTCTCTCTGTCTCTCTCTGTGTGTCTCTGTCTCTCTCTGTGTGTCTCTCTGTGTCGAAGATGAAGGTGGTGCGGGCCCAGCAGGGGCTCAGCGGGCGGGGGGTGATGTAGGTGACGTGGGGGTGGCGTGGGGGGCAGATGGCTTGGGCCCCGGCGGTGAGGGGAGTGGGCCCCGCCACAGCAGTGTCTGGTGTTGGGCTCACAGCCGCTGGGTTCAGATTCAGCCACTCCCGCCCGGCGATGGTAGAACGGTCTCCTGGTCGCCAGGCTGGCCGTCGGTGAGGCTCCGACACCGCGGATGGAGATGCTGGCAGGCAGACACCGCACCCCAGATTAGACCCCTCATGGGTAGTTTGAACCGAGGATTAAAAAACAGACTCCCCCTCCTCCAATGCAATATTCCACTACTTACCTGGAGTTGAGGACACGAGGCACCGAGCCCAATGTGTGCAGTGCAAACGGCAGTCTGATCCCGCCCGGAGCCACTGCGCACGTGCGGAGAGACAGCGTCATTTTGCGCAACTTCCCCAACTGCGCAGGCGCAGATGGTCGCATTTTTTTTTCTCCCAAATCATCCAGCGGCCGGAAGCAGAATTTTGGGCGCTTTTCCGACAAAGTGGAAATGCTGATTTTTTTTTTTTCCTCTCGGGATTTTTTCTTACACTGGGGTAAAGGGGGGATGAGGTCGCACCCAACGCACCCCCCCTTCGGACGGCCATGACTATGCTCCCCTCAAACGCGCGGAGGGATTCGCTTGATCCTGACTCCGAAATCTGATACATGCTGCCTCCTTATTCCTGACCAGACCGTCAACATTTCTTGTCATTCAATGTTTCTTAAACCTGCCAGCCTTGCCCTTCACCCTAACAGATGAATGCTAACTCTGTACTCTTGCTACCTCACTTTAGAAAGCCTCCTACTTGTTAGCTACCGCTTTGCATACAAACATTCTCCCAATGACCTCTGCAAGTTTATGCTAATGCCTCAAATCGACTTTGCCCCAAATTTAGAACTGTGTGTGCCAGTCCTCGCCACCATAACTACTTGTGCTAATGTGCTAATCTTGTGCTAATTATTTGAGCTGATCCAACTCCACTTTCCTTTTTGAAGTCAAATCTAAAGAACATAATGTTAGGGCAGTGAACAACATGCTTAATCAGTTATTAGTGCCTTCCCTTATGATTGATCCTTAGGCACAGTTAGTTGCTTTATCTTGTGATTCCACTGACAGATGACTTTTTATTTATTTTATTCTCAGTATTATAGTCAGAGGTTTAAAAATAAAAAATTATGTTAAATAAATTTTTGGAGCTAGTTAGGAATTTTATTTTACCAACAGGCTTATTGGATCAGGTTGGATTATTCTCTAATTTAAATTTGTAGTGTAAGATTCTTTCTACAGAAGGCTTGTTCGTGGTAAGGATGTTCACAAATTCTCCTTTGAGTTGACCTTTTGCAATATGATTTTTACAACTCTAAAATACGGTAACATTTTATTTTTATATAATTTTAATGTTTTTTCTTTATATTTAAACGTGATAGATTCAATGTACAAAGTGAGATGAATCTTGCAGAAATATGTAATTAGATCTTGGGCTCATTTTAGAATGTGTGCTTGCATGTGTGTGTGCGCGCAGACGTGCACCCCCCCTCCCGGCCGCCCCCCCCCCCCCCCACGGCCGGCCCCCTCCCGACCCCACCACTCGCCACATCTTCCCATCTCCCCCCCGTCTGCCTTCTGCAATGACCGCTCCCTCCGCAACTCCCGTGTCAATTCTTCCCTTTCCTCCTGCTCCACCCCTTCCCCGGGCACTTCCCTTGCAACCGCAAGAGATGCTACACTTGTCCCTTCACCTCCCCCCTCCACTCCTTTCAGGGACCCAAGCAGTCCTTCCAGGTCCGACAGAGGTTCACCTGCACCTCCTCCAATCTCATCTACTGCATCCGTTGCTCCAGATGCCAGCTGATCTATATTGGTGAGACCAAACGGAGGCTTGGCGATCGTTTCGCCGAACACCTCTGCTCGGTCCGCAATAACCAACCCGACCTCCCGGTGGCTCAGCACTTCAACTCCCCCTCCCATTCCGTATCCGACTTCTCGGTCCTGGGCCTCCTCCACGGCCAGAGTGAGCAACACCTCATATTCTGCTTGGGGAGTCTGCCTCCTCTGGGCTTAAACTTTGAATTTTCTCAATTCTGTTAACCCTTGTTGCCTCCTCCCCTTCCCACCTCTCCCTCAGCCCTCGGGCCCTGGCATTCCCTCTCTCTCTATCTCTCCCCCATCCAAGTCGCACTAGCTTCTCATTTTCACACTACAAACAGCTTACAATGGCCTGTTTCCTTTATCATCGATACTTTTTTGCATATCTTTCATTCATTGTTCTTTATCTCTCCACATCACCGTCTATATCTCTCGTTTCCCTGATCCCTAACCAGTCTGAAGAAGGGTCTCGACCCGAAACGTCACCTATCTCCTTCGCTCCTTAGATGCTGCTGCACCCGCTGAGTTTCTCCAGCCTTTTGTGTACCCTTGTATTCACTGGAGTTTAGAAGGATGAGGGGGATTCTTATAGAAACATATAAAATTATAAAAGGACTGGACAAGCTAGATGCAGGAAAAATGTTCCCAATGTTGGGCGAGTCCAGAACCAGGGGCCACATTCTTAGAATAAAGGGGAGGTAATTTAAGACTGAGGTGAGAAAAACCTTTTTTACCCAGAGAGTTATGAATTTATGGAATTCCCTGCCACAGAGGGCAGTGGAGGCCAAATCACTGGATGGATTTAAAGAGAGTTAAATAGAGCTCTAGGGGCTAGTGGAGTCGAGGGATATGGGGAGAAGGAAGGCACGGGTTATTGATCGGGGATGATCAGCCATGATCACAATGAATGGCGGTGCTGACTCGAAGGGCCGAATGGCCTCTTACTGCTATTTTCTATGTTTCTATGATGCCATAAAGAGTATGTAGCATTATAGGTTAGCTTATAGAGACCAGAGAGACTGGGTTGTGAAAAGTTTGGAAAGCCAGTAACTATTGCTGAAATCTGAAACAAGAAACGATTGCTGGAAATTCTCCCTAGCTCAGAAAACAGTAAAGCCTTTGCTTTTCCTTCTGTTACGAGACAGGGTTATTGATCCAAAGTGTTAAATAATTTCTTGCCATTGCTGCTTGATAGACTGAGTTCTGCCAGCATTTCTAATTTTGTTTTGCAACTAAGAGAAGATTTAAAAACAAATCATATACCAGGCCATAAAGGAAAAATAAACGCAGATGACTAATGCGGTAAAATTGTCGCATGCATGCTCCCAGTGACAGGGATGGTGGAAAAAACTCTTGTGTTGATTCTGATGATGCACTGTATGTGAGTGTGTCACAATGTGCGCAGATTGTCTTTAGGCTGATTGAATTTAACCTGTGCCTTTCATTGAGAAAGTTAGGTTTGGCCATTCTGCTAGAGGATTCTCTGACAAGCTGCATTCTGTCCAAGGTGAATAAGCTACTGACGTTGATTCCCTTTGAATTCAAATCTATTTGTTTTGGACAGTGAAAACTGTATTTGCTGTTCTGGGAGAATCAGTGGTTCCTAATGTATTAACAATTTAGACAATCTGCCATTTGGCTGAAAGTGACCAGTAGGTAACAGGATACAGCCATTGAACATCCTTGGAATTTCCGTATTACAGCAAGTTTGCAGAGAGGACAGGGTCATCATCTGACTCGATACATAGTCTCGATTGACATGTATTTATGTTGGTTTACCATCAAGACTATTTTCAGACAAAGATTTTAAAAAAGTAGATTGATGATCTTTGCCAGTTTTGAGAACACAAGGCAAGGCAAATTTATTTATATAGCAGCATTCGTACACGCTGCAATTCATAGTGCTTTACAAAAGAAACAAAAGAATAACATAGTTTAAAAACATTGCAGAACCACAATACAACACAGGACAACAAAATAGCCAATAATCAAAAATTACATAACCAGCAATAAGACAATTGCATGAATAGTAAAACAAAATCACTAAAACATTAAAACGTTTTTAAAAGCACATGAAAGGGTTAAGATTAGAAGGTTAAGATTACCTGCATGTTGGGTTATGTAAAGGCTACAGTAAACAACAGTGTTTTTAGGCCTGATTTAAGTGAGGTTACAGTCTGTGCACACCTCAGGTGTTCAGGGAGCTTGTTCCACAGGTGTGGAGCATAAAAACTGAATGCTGCTTCAGCCTTTTTAGTTCTGACCCTGGGAACACAGAGTAAACCTGTCCCTGAAGACCTGAGGAGTCTAGGTGCCTCATATACAACAAGTAGGTCAGAGATGTATTTTGGACCCAGACCATTCAGTGCCTTGTAGGCCAATAACATAATTTTAAAATCTATCCTTTTATACACAGGGAGCCAGTGCAAAGATTTAAGGTGTAATGTGGTCCATTTTCTTGGTGTTGGTCAAGACTCTGGCAGCGGCACTCTGGATAAGCTGCAGTTGTTTAATTGATTTTTTTCTGAGACCTGTAAAGATACCATTACAATAATCTAACCTACTGAAGATATATGCATGAACAAGTTTTTCAGTGTCTTCTTTGGTCAGAAATCCCTTGATTCTTGCAATGTTTTTTAGATAGTAGTAGGCAGATTTGGTAATGGTCTTTTATATGGCTGTTAAAATTCAAATCCGAGCCCATAACTACACCAAGGTTTCTGGCTTTGTCTGTGGTTTTCAGTGCGATTGAGTCAAGTTGAGCACTTATCTCTAGCCTTGTATTTTTGGGACCAAAGACAATAATTTCTGTCTTATTTGCATTGAGCTGGAGGAAGTTCTGGTTCATCGACTCATTGATTTGTTTGACACTGACTCAGTGAGTGTAGGGGACTATGGTCTTGTGGTGACACTGCGATATAACGTTGTGTGTCATCGGCATAAGTATGGTAGGATATGTTAAAACACTCCATGATCTGAGCTAGGGGGAGCATGTAAATATTGAACAAGATGGGTCCAAGAATGGAGCCCTGGGGAACCCCGCATGTGAGTTTTGTATATTCTGATTCATAATTACCAAGGGAAAGAAAATAATCCCGATCTTTTAAGTAGGATTTGAACCAGTCCAGCACAGAACCAGAGAGTCCTCCCCACTTCTCCAGTCTGTCAAGCAGTATGTTATGGTCCACCATATCAAAAGCAGCACTGAGATCTAGAAGTACCAAAACTGAAGCTTTTGATGCATCACTGTTTAGATGTATGTCGTTTAGGACCTTAGTAAGTGCAGTCTCAGTGCTGTGATGTGGCCGAAATCCCGACTGGAAAACATTAAAAATATTGTTTTGGATCAAAAAGCTGTAAATTTGTTTATAAACTACCCTTTCAATGATCTTTGCCAGAAATGCTAAATTAGATATGGGCCTGTAGCTGCTCATAGCGGAGGCATCCAGATTTGGCTTCGTCAATAGGGGCTTGATCACTGCAGTTTTTAAGGCTTTGGGAAAATGTCCCAATCGAAGGGAAGAGTTTACTATGTTCAGCACTTCTGGTGCGACACTGTTAAAAATATTTTTAAAGAAGCGTGTGGGCAGCAGATCAAGACAACAGGTAGTGGACTTTAGCTGTTGAACAGTTTCAGTCAGGGATGCACAATCTAAAAGTTCAAAATGTTGTAGATTCATTAGTGAATCTGGAGGCATAAGTGACAAAGCCATGTTCCCTGGGGTGGTGCTACACATTGTTTGTCTTATCTTCAGAACTTTATCAGTGAAGAAATCTGCAAAGTCATTACACGGCTTGCTGGACGGAGCTCAGGAGGGAGTGATGACGAGGGGTTTGTCAGTCTATCGACAACGGCAAATAATGTGCGGGAATTATTATTTTTGTTGATAACCTCTGAGAAAAAGGACTGCCTTGCCCCTTTCAATTCCTGATTTATAGATACGGAGACTGTCTTTGTAGATGTCGTAGTCGACCTGTAGTTTGGTTTTTTGCCACCTACGTTCGGCCTGTCTACACTTTGTTCTTTGGGATCTCACTGCTGTGGCATTTCTCCATGGTGACTTTTTCCTTCCAGATAAAACCTTGGTCTTTAGTGGTGCAATAGCATCAATAAGAGTCATAACATTGGAGCTGAAACCATCCACAAGGTCATCGACAGAGGCCGAGGGCAGAGTTGGTGATGGTGTTAAGGCCTGAGTGAACAATGCGCCGGTGTTTTCATTGATACAACGCCTTTTGATCACCTCTGGTTCTTTTCTGATACTGCTAGCAGAGGTGGTCGTTTAAAAAAAATACACAGTGATCAGAAAGAGCAACATCAGTCATCATAACATCAGAAATGTCGAGACCCTTTGAAATAATCAGATCCAATATATGCCCCCCCCATTGTGAGTTGGCTCTGTTATGTGCTGGTTAAGTCCAAAATTGTCCAGAATGTTCAGGAGCTCTTTTGCACCTCCATCCTCAGCATTATGTGAATATTGAAATCACCCGCTAAGACAACACAATCGAAATCAATGCATATAATAGACAGTAATTTGGCAATCTCATCAAAAAACTGTGCATCATATTTTGGTGGCCTGTAAATAGTTAAAAGTATTGTTCGCTGGGGAGAACTCAGCTGAGCAGCGACATATTCAAAGGAGTTGAAATTTCCACAAGACATTTTCTTGCATTGTAAAGTCTCCTTATATAAAATGGCAACTCCGCCTCCTTTTCTGTGCATTCTGATTTCATTCATAAAAATAAAACCAGGAGGTGCTGATTCAATCAAAACTGTCACTATTATTTACACTTAACCATGTTTCTGTTAAAAAGATAAAGTCAAGATTGTGCTTAATAATAAAATCATTGATTAAAAATGACTTGCCTGCTAGTGATCTAATGTTCAATAGTGCCATACTTAACAGCATGTGTTAACAGCATGATTTGCATGATTTGCAACAGTTGGTAGAGGTGTGTAGTCCACTGGCCGCAGATTGTCCACACAGACTCCAGCGCCCCGTTCCTCCTCTCTCGGGTACAGTGCAGCTGGAACGCCGGGCAAACGATCAAAGACGGTCAGCTGACGCGACAGGTCTGGGAAAAGTGGATGTGAGGTGCCCGGGAGAGCCAGCCGGAGGAATGATAGCCCTGCGCCGGGAGTAGCCGGCAGCCAGAGTGGAGGTGAAGGGTCTGGATAAACCAACCGGAGGCACGACGGCCTCGCACCGGAACCAGGAAACGCCAACAGCCATGATGCAGGAGATGTACATGCCGAAATCGAGCAGGAGTGAGAGCGGGCGAGCCTTCTCATCCTCACCGAGACACCTGCCCGTTTTCTCCGTCTGTCTCGCCTGCGCCTACGGGGGCAGCTGCAGCACACATCCACGGCTCCCTCAAGAAAGGTTTGATGCATTGTCCTCGCCTCGAGGCTTCGAGAGCATGCCACCGAGGCCACCAAGACACCAATGTCCAGCAGCGTTTGGCGGTCGTAAAAAACAAATGACTGTACACTGTGCATACACAGTGGCATGCACAGTGACATGAACAGGAACAGGAAAAACATAGGTGGCAGTGAGCAAAGACGGCGGGCAGCCGGGAACAGGTGAGGCGCGGCCATCTTGGATAGGATATCAGAGAACCCTCAAGTAGATTTCAATTGACTATCTGATTTCATGTATGCATTCAACTCTTGAAATTGAGCCCCTCCCCCCAAGCTCTTGGTCACTCTGGTATCAATGGAAACTCCAAATGCAAGCGACAGAAATGTTATATTAGACATTGCATGGCATATAGTACAAGCATATTTTCTGCATTGGGTCTAATTTCCTAGGCATGGGCAACTCTTGGGTAACTCTACTCGCCCTACCTCCTTTTCCAGAATTCAGGAGAATGTTCCCTAAATGAATATCAACGTATTAGTTATTTACATGTCCAGCATAATTCACTTCAAAGTGAAAATACTTTTTAACTGTTAAATTACGTTACGCAAAACTAATTCTGCACAAATAACTCTCAGAATAATTTAAATCAGGTGGTTTTATGTATACTATTGGATAGCATCATATAATTTTGGTGCATGCAAAGATGGTGATCTGTAGAGCCAGGATGTTTAGGCACTAAAAAACACTGAAATAGGCAGGCAAAAAGGCATAATAAAATAACGAAAAAGGCATTTATTGATTTTTTTTTTTAAAGGCATACAAAGGCATTTATTTCCACCAACAAAATATGGTTAAAAATGATGATATAAAGGTATACTACATTAAATTACCAAAGTTACCTGGTTGCACATAATTACTAGCATTTTTTTTAATTATCTGGTTATAACTATGCCGTCTGTCAGACAGAATATGCTTCAATTGTGAAAAACCTCTTTCTACCTCAGCTGAGGTCACTGGTGCACACCCAAAACAAGCTACAGACTCTATATTCATGTCTATCTTGTGCATTACAACTACATAGAAACTTAGAACATAGAAAATAGGTGCAGGAGGAGGCCATTCGGCCCTTCGAGCCTGCACTGATCATCCAACTCGGTATCCTATACCTGCCTTCTCTCCATACCCCCTGATCCCTTTAGCCACAAAGGCAACATCTAACTCCCTCTTAAATATAGCCAATGAACTGACCTCACCTACCTTCTGTGAGTACCTACCTTCAGAGAATTCCACAGATTCACCACTCTCTGTGTGAACTTTTTTTCTCATCTCTGTCCTAAAAGACTTCCCCCTTATCCTTAAACTGTGACCCCCTTGTTCTAGACTTCCCCAACATCGGGAACAATCTTCCTGCATCTAGCCTGTCCAACCCCTTAATAATTTTGTATGTTTCTATAAGATCCCCCCTCAATCTTCCAAATTCTAGCGAGTACAAGCCAAGTCTATCCATTCTTTCTTCATATGAAAGTCCTGACATCCCAGGAATCAGTCTGGTGAACCTTCTCTGTACTCCCTCTATCGCAAGAATGCCTTTCCTCAGATTTGGAGACCAAAACTGCACGCAATACTCCAGGTGTGGCCTCACCAAGACCCTGTACAACTGCAGTAGAACCTCCCTACTCCTATACTAAAATCCTTTTGCTATGAATGCTAACATACCACTTGCTTTCTTCACTGCCTGCTGCACCTGCATGCCTACTTTCAATGACTGGTGTACCATGACACCCAGGTCTCGTTGCATCTCCCCTTTTCCTAATCGGCCACCATTCAGATAATAGTCTAGTCTACTTTCCTGTTCCTGCCACCAAAGTGGATAACCTCACATTTATCCACATTATATTGCATTTGCCCACTCACCCAGCCTATCCAAGTCACCTTGCAGTCTCCTAGCATCCTCCTCAGAGCTAACACTGCCCCCCAGCTTCGTGTCATCCGCAAACTTGGAGATGTTGCATTCAATTCCCTCGTCCAAATCATTAATATATATTGTAAATAGCTGGAGTCCCAGCACTAGTCACTGCCTGCCATTCTGCAAAGGACCCGTTTACTCCTACTCTTTGCTTCCTGTCTGCCAGCCAGTTCTCTATCCACATCAATACTGAACCCCCAATACCGTGTGCTTTAAGTTTGCATACTAATCTCTTATGTGGGACCTTGTAGAAAGCCTTCTGAAAGTCCAGATATAACACATCCACTGGTTCTCCCTTATCCACTGTACTAGTTACATCCTCGAAATATTCTATAAGATTCGTCAGACATGATTTACCTTTCATAAATCCATGCTGACTTTGTCCAATGATTTCACCACTTTCCAAATGTGCTATCACTAATGCATCCACTATTTCTGGGACTACTTCCTCAAGTACTCTGGGATGCAGCCTATCTGGCCCTGGGGATTTATCAGCCTTTAATCCGTTCAATTTACCTAACACCACTTCCCGACTAACCTGGATTTCCCTCAGTTCCTCCATCTCATTTGACCCCTGGTCCCCTGCTATTTCTGGCAGGTTATTTATGTCTTCCTTAGTGAAGACAGAACCAAAGTAGTTATTCAATTGGTCTGCGATGTCCTTGTTTCCCATGATCAATTCACCTGTTTCTACCTGCCTCATTACTCAATACCCAGTCTAGAATAGCCTGCTCTCCCGTTGGTTCCTCTACAAGTTGGTTTAGAAAACTATCCCGCATAATTCCAAGAAATCCTCTTCCTCAGCACCCCTGCCAATTTGATTCACCCAATCTATATGTAGATTGAAGTCACCCATTATAACTGTTTTACCTTTGTTGCACGCATTTCTAATTTCCTGTTTGATGCCATCCCCAATTCCACTACTACTGTTAGGTGGCCTGTACACAACTCCCACTAGCGTTTTCTGACCCTTAGTGTTTCGCAGCTCTACCCATATCGATTCCACATCCTCCAAGCTAATGTCCTTCCTTTCTATTGCGTTAATCTCCTCTCTAACCAGCAACGCTACCCCACCTCCTTTTCCTTTCTGTCTATTCCTCCTGAATATTGAATATCCCTGGATGTTCAGCTCCCAGCCTTGGTCATCCTGGAGCCATGTCTCCGTGATCCCAACTATATCATATTAATTAATAACTATCTGCACATTCAACTCATCCACCTTATTACGAATGCTCCTCGCATTGGGACACAAAGCCTTCAGGCTTGTTTTTACAACATTATACAATTATGTTGAAAAGTGACCCTTTTTGATTTTTGCCCTGGATTTGTCTGCCTGCCACTTTTACTTTTCACCTTGCTACCTATTGCTTCTACCCTCATTTTACACCCCTCTGTCTCTCTGCTCATGCTCCCATCCCCCTGCCACATTAGTTTAAATCACTCCGACAGCATTAACAAACACTCCCCATGAACATTGGTTCCATTCCAGCTCGGGTGTGGACCGTTCTGTTTGTGCTCGTCCCACCTTGCCCAGAACTGGTTCCAATGCCGTAGAAATTTGAATCCCTCCCCCTTGCACCATTTTTCAAGCCATGTATTCATCTGAAATATCCTCCTATTTCTACTCTGACTAGCACGTGGCACTGGTAGTAATCCAGAGATTATTACCTTTGACGTCCTACTTTTAAGTTTATCTCCTAGCTCCCTAAATTCACCTTGTAGGACCTCATCCTGTTTTTTACCTATATCTTTGGTGCCAATGTGCACCACGACAACTTGCTGCTCATCCTCCCCCTCCAGAATGTTCTGCAGCCGCTCAGTGACATCCCTGACCCTTGCACTAGGGAGACAACATACCATCCTGGAGTCTCGTTTGCGGCCGCAGAAACGCCTATCTATTCCCCTTACAATTGAATCCCCTATTACTATAGCCCTTCCACTCTTTTTCCTCCCCTCCTGTGCCGTAGAGCCACCCAGAGATGACCGCAGGGGACTCCTGCATTACCTGCCTACTGCTATGCTGGCTAACGGCCACCTGTTCCCTTTCTGTCCGTTTAACTTTTACCTGCGGTGTGTCCAACTCACTGTACATGCTATTCACGACATTCTCAGCATTGTGGATGCTCCCGTATGAATCCAACCGCTGCTCCAATCGTTCAATGCGGTCTGCCAGGAGCTGCAGCTGGACACACTTCCTGCACACGTAGTCACCAAGGACACCGACAATATCCCTGATCTCCCACATGTTGCAGGATGAGCAATGCACGGGGCCGATCTCAACTGACATGGCTTACCCCCAAATTAAATAAACTCACTCCCACTATAAAAATCTTAATCCTTTAAGCTGTAACTTTACTAAAAAGCACTGTACCCTTAATTCACTGAACCCTTAACTCACTGTACCCTTAACTAAAAAGTACGAACAGTAAGCAGAAATACAAACCTGGGGTTACCCCCAATCAGCTGCTTCCTCTAGTCCGCTTCCACCAATCAGCGGCTTCCTCTGGACCACTTATTTTGAAGTGTGATGGAACGTTGCAGAGTGGGCAACGCTGCACCAGCCGCTCCAACCGCTCCTGGGCCTCTGAAGAACAAAGCCCCGCGCTCCGTTTTTAAACTTACCGCCCGGACGTTGCACCAGCCGCTCCAACTGCTCCTGGGCCTCTCTTTGCAGACTACCTTTGAGAACTTTAGCTATGTTTTCTATTTCTTCACGATCTTTGTTAGCTAAAATCACTCTCACATTTTCCTTGCATGTCTTTACCTACATCGCCAGGAACTTTACGAATATCGTCAGTTACTTTGTTGAAAACCTGCAAGTTGTTCACTAATGTTTTGCTATGTTTCTCAAGGGAAGTGATAGCTTGTGGGAAGTTTGCAAAATTGGAAGCAATAAACACAAGATCGCGGTGGAGGGACTTTTTCTGCATGATTTCACTGACGATTCTGTCTGCAGCAGATTCTTCTTCAAAACAGTTGACTATTTATTTTATATTTCCAAAATTTGCAGCCAAGTAGAGTACAGCAGAGCGCCATGTACCTCACCTAGTCAAAACGGGCTGAGGAGGTAGCGGTATCTCGGGTGCCATTTCCTTGAACAACTGCACACGTGACACTGCTTTGAGGAAGATTTTCTTGACATATCAAACTAGGCAATCGACATTGGAAATAAGCTACGTATGCGCTTTGCAATTCTATTAAGTCCTTGAGCTAAGCATGTCAAATGCAGCATTTTGGGGAATAAATCTTTAAGTCACAAACAGAAGAACATTCTCGTGTTTTATATCTTCTGGCCAAAGTAAAGCAAGTCAAGATGTAAATAACTGAGCAATAGTTGAGCTGTTTGACTTCTCCAATACTTCCGATGTCAACAAATACTCCTTTGATGGTTGACCTGCCTCCAGTGAACCGATGGCCACATTGTCAACATAACTCCCCACAGCATCGGTTGTCTCATCTATTGAGATCCATATTTTTGTTGCATGCGTTTTCATCTCTAATTTTCTGTACAACTATGTTGAAGTTGCTGTCAACATAATTTTTCCGTAATGATGACTCGCTTGGTCTATGTTCCTCTGTGTATTTCTCTAAAAAAAAGCCTCTGAGGTATGTTTTCCCATTTCCAAAGTGGAATTCCAACATCAATGAATGCCTTGCACAGATCACTCAAACTCAGATTTGCGACTGGAGCCCGCAGTATATGTAGTGAGGAGACCAGCTTGGGTATTTCGCTGGGGTAGTTTGCACCCCAGCGGTATCAACAATTACTTCTCTAATTTTAGATAGCCCTTGTCTTCTCCCTCATCCCTATTCCCAGCTCTCCTAGTCCTAATGTCTCTGCCCCTTCCTTTCTTTTTTTCTGCCCCCCCCCCACATAAGTCTGAAGAAGGGTCTCGACCTGAAACATCACCTATTCCTTCTCTCCGGAGATGCTGCCTCACCTGCTGAGTTTCTCCAGCATTTTTTTGTCTACCTTTGATTTTTCCAGCATCTGCAGTTCTTTCTTAAATAGATGTTAGAGAAGACTGAACCAGCGGGCAGCGGCATGAAAGAATGAATAACCAACGGTGGCGCCCCCGGTTTTGACCCAGTGGTAAAAGTTTTCTTGTAAGTCACACTATTTTAACACGTTAACAATAACATTAATATTAACGTGTTAACATAGAAAACGGCATTGTAAACACGGTATAACTAGAGAAAATAGCACAACCTTTTGGCAAAACCGCAAAAAAAGTCTGATTTAGGCTCGATCATGAAAAAGTCATCCTGGTGAAATAATCAAAAAGGCGCAAAAAGGCATTCATGACAAAATCCTGGCTCTAGTGATCAGTGACATGACGCATTTTAATTATATCAACTTTTGTACCTGCATTTTATATGTTACAGATCAATGGTTAGGATAGAATGATCAAATATGCATTGTAATTTAAATATAATGCAAACTTAAATAAGAAAAAGTTCATGCAATTATTAAAAGTAAGTGTTTCTCAGAACTGTTAGGGAAACATTTGGGCAATTTAGTAAATTAGAAGTAATTGGGCCCTTTGTTTTGTATGTTTTTTGCCAGTAAAACCTTCAGGACTGATTTGCTTGAAAGGGAAATATCAAATACTATATTTTTTCTTCATAATACTGAATAAAATGTTTTTGGTTTTATCACAAATGTTTGTTGCTTATCAGCTGACCCAGTCACATGATCAGAACAGAACATCCCCATGACAGCAAATAGTCTAGAGTGGAGTCTAAATTGAATTGGAGAGCTGACTGCAATAATTTTAACTTTTCAACTATAGAAAAGAGTAGTGTAGCATGAGAGTATCATATTGCTGTAATATTCTGAGATTATACAATACCTCCAAATAAATTTTAAAAGCAAGCGATTTTGCAATTTTTAACACTTTCACTGAATACCCACATGATAGAGAACAAAATTTAATATAACCAACATAACTTCAAATTAAC
Organism: Raja brachyura; assembly: GCA_963514005.1. The sequence continues at coordinate 8,843,105 of OY740803.1, read as the reverse complement.
CTTAGTAGCTTCCAATACTGAGGTCTCAAAAAATGTTAATTGTTACCGAAGCATTTTTGTACAAACAATTCGGGCACTTTCCACTTTGAACTACATCATTGAGCTTCTGCTTAAAGAAAATCAAACATGCTATCATAAACTGCAAGAAACTAAAGGGAAATTACCAGAGGCTCTGTCATAGTGAAGGCAGTTTAGCTTGAGAGCTGCTGGCAGCACAATTCTTTTGATGAAAGGCAAGAATATTGAATGTTCCTGACATGGGGTAAATCCATCAGGCACATCCACTGTGTGAACCAAACTTAAAATCAATACCTAACTTGCATTCAACATTCTGTGTATTAAACCAGTGATATTGAGCGTTGTGTTAAAATAAAATTCATTAGAAAGTTACACTGGTCTGCAATGCACAATTAAGACAGTAATGAGACTACCTGCACTTGCCATTACTATTGTGTAAAACTGTAATAACTTCTAACACGTGCAGTTTAATGCCTAAGTTGTGATATGTTCTCATCCTTTTCAAGATGTGTTTGCAGATCTAATTAACAGATTCAGTGATGTGTGTACTTCAATCTTCTGTGCACTTTTAACAGGAAAAATGGTTGATCTTTGTGGATGATTCTAGCGATGTCAGCTGATCTACACCGGCGAGACCAAGTGTAGGCTTATAACCAATCTGCAATATAATGCAATAACCAATCTGATCTCCCAGTGACTCAGCACTTCAACTCCCCCTCCCATTCCGAATACGACCTTTCTGTCCTGGGCCGCCTCCATGGCCAGAGTGAACACCACCGGAAATTGGAGGAGCAGCTTGGGCAGTTTACACCCCAATGGCGTGAACATTGACTTCTACAATTTCCGGGAGCCCTTATTGTCGTCTCCCCTTCTCAGCTCTCCCTCAGCTCTCTGGCACTTCTTCCTTTCTTCTTACCACCCCCCACCCTACATCAGTCTGAAGAAGGGTTTCGGCCCGAAACGTTGCCTATTTCCTTCGCTCCATAGATGCTGCCACACCCGCTGAGTTTCTCCTTTGAAAGATGAAGGATATCATTTGGAATTCTGAAGAAATGCCAGATTGATAAATGAAGTATGCATTTGTTATGCATCAATGAAGTACGCATATAGCTAATCATTTGGTATTAAACTAACTTCCTTTAAATGCATTATTGCAATTGAAGAGTAATTTGTATAATTTCACTTGCGTTGCCTGTTATATGGGAAATCGATTTGTTGAGGTTTTATATTATGTGAAGCTTAGGAGAAAATTTAATATTTGGAGACTGACAATTTATTTTCTCAGTACTTTGCGGGAGCATTTCATGTTGACTTCAATGGGAATTTTCAATCTTGAGCTTCTTGAAAGATAAGGCCTCTTTCAATTAGATTTTGCAAAGGGCATTATTTTCCAAAACTACATGCAGGTTTTACATAATGTTCGTGGATCTGCATGTTTAAATTGGGTTGGTTTACTCTGTAAACTCGCTGCTTGAGCTAGAGTTAAACTGTGTAATCGTTACCCTTGCTTCCTCATCATCATCATAACTTACATTAATATTCATCGTTATCACAGAAAATGTCTTGTGGCACTTCAGAAACATGAGGAAATGCGATAAACTCCGAAGTGGCAATGTAGCTGAGTTAATAAAAGCTGAGATGCTTCTGATAACTAAAGATTAATTTTGTTTTATGACTCAGCAAGAATGGTTAGAGGTCATAAATTTAAGAAAGCATCTTTTAAAATAATTGAATGATGGCTAGTAACAAGCCAGAGATGAGGAAGAATTTTCCAGAAAATGGTTTCTGATTACATGAAGGCAGATGATTTTATAGTGCATTAGTTTGCATTCATGATGGTTGGTGGGGTGAACGCATTGAACAATAAAACAAACTAAATTTTGGGCTTCATAGTGACATTTTGGACAGGTTTATCGATTAATTAATCAAAATAATCTTAGCTGCCTTGCTGTTTGGTTTACTTATGAATAAAAATTACTATGTAATTAAGAAGCTTATAGCAGATCCTATAAAACTCATCATTACTTTGCAATCAAGGTTTGGGAAAATGAAAATTGCACTTTGAAGTTATAATGTTCTTGCTGTGGATTTGCATTTCCATCTACCATAAATGTGGCCCAAGGCCATGGAGATGTTCCATGGTTTGACAATATACATCTTTAAAAGCATGTTGCATCATCCCATCATGTGAGTCTCCTAATCCCTATGTTGTGCAGTGTTCCCTCAGTATCATTTATCGGTGGAGCATTTTGCTATAGATGCAATTAACTTGTTAATTTGTCCAGTGAAGGAAGTTTCCTTTATTTTTTCTGTATACAGCTGCAATTATGAAAAAGTAGGTACCCTGTTTGTCTCTCTTGGAAGGTAATAGTGACATGTTTTTATATTTTATTGTTTTAACAGAATTGAAACACAGGAATCTCAAACAGAAGCCCTTCCTCAGTCCAGACCAAGAACCTGAGGGGAGGCGGGTGGGAAAGTTGGTTTGTGGAGGAGAACTTCATTCCAAAAATGAGGACTACTGCACTTTTGGTAAATGACCTGCATTATTTTATTGATTATTGCTCTGCTTCAGTTAATGTAAGGTCACTGAATCTCTCAAGGTGATTGATTCATGATAGGATGTGATTAAATGGGAGAAAAAAAAACTTAACTCTGCATCTTAATTAATGGATAAGTACAAATATGAAAACTAGTGGATGGAGTAAATGGCAATAAACATGTAGTCATATTCCTCTCCATCATCTATAAATGATTTGATGCACAGTGGGGAACGAGTTATTTATATTTTAATGTTGCAAGTTTTTGATTTTTGGAAGGAACCAATGAGACTTTTTGATTTTTGGAAGGAACCAATGAGACAAGTATCAGAATTTTCAGGTTTAAATTTTGAAATGAAATATAGAAACATAGACAATAGGTGCAGGAGTAGGCCATTTGGCCCTTGGAACCAGCACTGCCATTCAATGTGATAGTGGCTGATCATCCACAATCGGAATCCTGTTCCTGCTTTCTCCCCATATCCCTTGATTCCACTAGCCCGAAGAGCTCTATCTAACTCTCCTTTGAATGCATCCAGTGAATCGACCTCCACTGCCTTCTGAGGCAGAGAATTTCACAAATTCACAACTCTGGGTGAAAACGTTTTTTATCATCTCAGTTTTAAATGGCCTACCTCTTAATTCTTAAACTGACTCCTGGTCCCCCAACATCGGGAGCATGTTTCCTGCATCTAACTTGTCCAATCGCTTAATGATTTTATATGTTTCTATAAGATCCCCTCTCATCCTTCTAAATTCCAGTGAATACAAACCCAGTCGTTCCATTCTTTCATGGTAGTGGGGATAAAAGAGGAAGGAATCCTTGATGCTTGGCGATCACTTAATTAATTGAATTAATTAATTAATCTCTTCTCGTGGTAGGGGTATTAAGTTTGAAATTACATAATGGGAACATGCATTAGTTCTGAATATAATAATTTTTGAGCTTGTAATAAGTGTGATTTTGCCTGAGATATTTAAATGTGCATTTATTATTGTTAACATACGCAACACAAACAATTAAATTGCTTATTGAATGTTGGTATTTGTTTTGCGAGCGGTGTCATGATTGAAAACGGAAGTGATGTTACAGTTATATAGACAAAAATACTCTGATTATATTCCACTTAAAGTAGTGCTTCAGTTTTGCCAACAGTATACTCTAGGATAATTAAGAGATTTGACATATTGTTTGAATGCTTCAGTGTTACAACTATGTTTAATTTCTTTGGGGATGAAGAAATCCAAATCCAAAAAGTAAATGAAGGTTAGGTAGGTTTGCAAATATTTATTCTGCAACAGGTTTTGTTCTTTCTTGTCAAACTACAGTCGTAGGAGACACCACCGCAGGAGTATCTAATTTGTTGCGGTAATGGCTAGTTCCTAAATGTCAAATGGCAGTTTCATGTTGGTGTGAAATGAAAAACCTTATGATGGAAATGTATCTTAAGCACTGTTCTGCTGAATCCATATATAGTTCATTGACTTTTTAAGGGTAATACTAACATTGAATTTAAATTTCCTAAGGATGCCTTTAGTTTCTTCTCACTGCATTAGCATTGGCAGTTATGCATTAACCTACTGTATCAACTGAAGCCATTTATTACTATTAACAAACTATTAGTACTCTAACTATACTTGACATGGTGGAAGTAAAGTCAGTTGAATTTTGTGTTTAAGGGCACATCAATGATACTTGGTGTGAAATTTAAATTGAGAACTTGTGATTGAAAGTCTTCCTATTGCTGTAGCAACTGTTTATGCGTGTAATTGCTGCATCACACTTGCAGTTGCTGACAATGATTTTGCTTTTTGCTACTGGTTGTGAAATATTTCTAGTTTGTTTACTCTGCACTTGACTTACCTGTCAGGTGACGGGCATAAGAATTTCATTGTTTTATTTCGGGAGATATGACAATAAACACTCTTGATGTTCTCTATTTTAAGAATATTCAAATGTTATCTATTTTAAGTGCTCTTTTTAAAAATGTGGTTGCTTTTGTAAAATGTTATGTGGTTTGTCCTATTGGAATACATGAAAGCATGAAATTGTCAGTGTCAGAGATACTGATTTTGGCAATATCAAAACTGGACATATTTTGATTTGTGTGGAGTGACATTCTACTTTATAACATGCAGTGACTATGTTGGTGTTTTTTAGATCAGAATTTCATGCAATTTTTAAATTTACCAAAAAAAAAACAGTTTAATATGTATTTCAACTTTTCCTGAAAATGAATTGAATATTCACTTGTTTGAAATTAAAGACTGGTCAGTTTAGCCTGTGTGATATGACATTATTCCAGACTACAGATTGTGCAACCTGTATTAATGTCTACTTGTATTTGGGCTGCTTCAAATAGGACAATTCTACTCATAGCAATTAAAAATAAATATATATATATATATATATATATATATATATATATATATATATATATATATATATATATATATATATATATATATATATACACACATATATATATATATATATATATATATATATATACACATATATATAATACAAGATGTTCGTTTGAAGAGTGTTCCATAATTATCTATATATATATATAAATATTATATATAAATAAAAAATGGCACGTGCCTACCCTGACTAAAATTATAACATAGTAATAACTAAATATAAATAGTAAAGGCATGGGAGAATTATGCCTATGTAAGAGACCGATCTCGTAGATAGGCATAATTCTCTGTGCCTTTCATCCGCAGCGCTTGTAACACGGGAAGATCTGTGCAGCCCACGTGCCGTCAGCGCTGCTGAAGCCGTCAATTTCAAGCGGGGCTGAAGGCAGCAGAAATTCTGCCTTTGTAGCAGTGTGCATGTGCATCGGTCTACTGCGCATGCGCAGCGCAAGTTTCTTGGCGGTGTTTTCAAATGTGGATTGTCAATATTTTAAGTGTATGTTAGGTGACAAAGAGAGACGAATCGAGTTTGTGTACCAATAATGTGGTAAGTACATTTTGTGTTTATGTTTTTAAATACTGTATTTCCCGGGGTGTGGGGGTGGGGGAGAGCTCCTTGCAAAGCGTTTGGGGAGTTTGGCCCGGAGTAAAGTTGCGGGGAGGGCACGAATATTTTGAAGGGGGGGGATTGGGATAACCCCACTTGCGACGCTCCTTGCACGGGGCCGCTGACATGAGCGAAGTCGGCGAACGGCAGGTGTCAGGTGTTCCGATGGAGAGCACTGCCAAAGGTGAGCGGGCCGGCAGAAGGCGCTGAAGTGGCTGCCAGTTCTGCTGTACGGTCCCGGTGGCTGCTCGTAGCTCCCCGAGCTGCTTCTGTCCCCAGCTACAGTGCGTGGCTTCGCGCCCGGAGAGCTGCAGTAGCGGTGAGTGAGTTACTGGCAGTATCCCCGACACCCTGCTTCTCAACACTTGTGCCCTCCCCACAACTTTACCCCTGGCACAGACTCTCCACACGCTGTGAAAGGAACGGTTCCCCTAATTGGTCTAGGACTAGGAAGCCTTGACAAATTGAAATGTCACTTTAAAAAAAAAATTATTTAACGGAGAGAACAATCTGCGCATGCACGGTTTATTTATTTATTTTTAAAGTGGACTGAGTGCCTACCCTGAGTAATTACTCACGGCACGTGCCTATATCTATATATATATATATATATCTATATCTGTATCTATCTATCTCTAATAGTATTGGCTGCTGAATCCAAAATGATCCTGGCTCTGCATGTTCAGATTTTTTAGTAATTGCTTCAATTGTAAATTAACTGAATAAAGTGTTTTAGTTATAAATGTGCACAAAAATATAGTGAATTCAATCAACTGTTCAAGGTAGATGGAATGAGGTAGGAGTTGGCTATCTTAATATGTTGACCTAAATTATGTAACTTGCACTATGTGGTGCAACCAATGTTTGAAGCATTCCGCATCATTTTCTTCTTTTCAATTAGATCCCTATGAAAATAAAACCTAGTGCTTAAAATACTTTGGTCACAGCCTTATTATCCCATCTATCTACTGTGTGCTTTATATATTTATTCTCTCAGATTATTTTGCTTTGCTGTCACATTTACGTTATTACTTTCAAGTTGCATGCTATCTTTCTTTGCAGTAAAATACTATACCTTGCTTTTAACATTAGAAATGTTGTCAATTCAAAAAAATTATCTGTCTTGTAATTTGTTTCAGTACCAACACACGTTCTTCCTTTGCCCACAATTATTTACCATTACTCTGTTGTGCATTCAATTTGAAACTCATTCTGTAACGTTGCATGCTATAATTCCATTCATTAATGGAATGAATCAATCGATGGCAACTTTTTGTTAGGGTTTACCGGAGCATAGGCATAATTGCTATTGCCACCTCAAAACATTTTTCATAGGTTGGTTTAGCCAGCGTCTCCCTTTTTCATATTGATGGCTAGCCGTTATTTTTGTTTTTCTGTTTTATTTTGCCTGCAATACCGATATCTTTCAACCTCATTTTAAATTGGTCATTGTTCCCTTGAAAAGCTCTTAGTGTCAACAAACTGCAGATCTATTATACTTGAATCTTTTCAAATAAAGGATTAAAGATGTATAATATCCATTCTGCTTAGTGCATTCATATGTATTTTTTCAACATGAAGAGTTGCTGAACTTTTATTCCCCAAGTTTGATTAGTTATTGGAATAGTTCTTTTTATTTCAAAAAGATCAAGATTTCTAATCGCATGTTTGGTTCTCGATCTATCTGTTTGATAGATTATTTTCCCTATCCCTACTTTAATTTGCTGCATCACCTCAGCATTTCCCTCATCCCTTCCCATCATCTTGCTCCCACAGCACCCAGCCTGCTGCATGAAACAAAATGTGCTATGTTGGGAGTTAATCTACTGCAAACAATCAATTAGCTCAATAATTTGTGAGAGGATATATTGAAATTAAATTTCTTCTAACAATGTAAATTTTTCTCGGGTTTATGCAATTTTATTAACACATACACGCAGGACTGAAGTAGGCCTCTCCACCCCTCAATCACATCATTCCAAGGATAAGGGGGAAGTCTTTTAGGACCGAGACGAGAAGATCTTTTTTCACACAGAGTGGTGAGTCTGTGGAATTCTCTGCCACAGAAAGTAGTGGAGGCCAGTTCATTGGCTATATTTAAGAGGGAGCTAGATGTGGCCCTTGTGGCTAAAGGGATCAGGGGGTATGGAGAGAAGGCAGGTACAGGATACTGAGTTGGATGATCAGCCATGATCATATTGAATGGCGGTGCAGGCTCGAAGGGCCGAATTGCCTACTCCTGCACTTATTTTCTATGATTCTGTAAACTCCAGCAGATGGAAGCTTTGGCCTTTGCCATGAGACAACCTGCCCATTCCAAGTATTAGTCTTATAAGCTTTCTCTGAACTGCTTCCAACACATAGATTCCTTTTGTTAGAAGTTTGTTAACACTGTATACAGTGTCACCAATGTCAATATAACTGAAGCGCAAGCTACTCTATTTGACTTTTGTAACTTCAATGGAACACCATTGGAATACATTATAGCACCTATTGTCTATTAAAGGATATTTCTAATGAAGTGAATTTGCATCCATAATCAGAATAGTAAAGAATTAAATTGTCTTCTAGGTTTGTTAGGTTTATTATGGACTTCAAACTAAGAGATCCTAATAGACAGTAGGTGCAGGAGTAGGCCATTTGGCCCTTTGAGCCAGCACCGCCATTCAATATGATCATGGCTGATAATCGCCAATCAGTACCCCGTTCCTGCCTTCTCCCCAAATCCCCTGACTGCTATTTTTAAGAGCCCTATCTAGCTCTCTTGAAAACATGTTTAATTAAAACTTAATTAAAAAATTAAAACTGCAATATTTTTAGACTCTTAAAAACATGCCCCCAGCTTCTTTATAAAGTGGGTGGCTACATTTGCATGCAAATGTCTATTCCAATTTTTGCATGGCTTTCAAGAGATTTTTTGGTGTATTTGGTACTTTAAGAACCTTAACGACTTTAAGGATTTCAGGCTGAGTGGTGACCACACAAGTGTTGATGTTGGATAAGAATTTGAGTGGTGGCCTGGAAAATATCCAATATTGTTCAGATGGAAGTTCTGTAAAATGACACTGCATGGCTTTTTAAGTTTCTTGTTTAGCGTGGCAATTCAATACGAATTGAATTTAAAATTGTCACTTCAGATTAATGTCGGTTTAGTGTAAATTGGTGTTGATAGTTGGTGTGGACACGGGCCAAATGGGTCTGATTCCATTGTAATCCAGCGAAGGATTGAATTTGTCATGTTAGATTGCTGTGTCATTTAACTGCTGCTTAATAGTATGGGAATTGAAAATATTTGGAACATTTTAGTTTTGTGACGGTGCAAGACATTCTTCATTGAAACACATCGTTTCCAAAGATATAAAGAATGTTTTATTCTGTTTATAACAGTCTATTTTAACATTCCGGATTTCATATCAATGCTGGGTACCTAAAATGAGTGTTTAATTTCCTTTACCCTTAAACCATGGGAAACATTTGAATTAATCTCTTGATTATTCCAGTGCTCTGTAATTTAGATTTCCGTTTCAAAATTTTTCAATTTCCTCTCTTCCATAGAGTTAAATTGTTACCTGCCACTCGCGACTTAAAATTTCTTATCCTCCTTGGCTGGTAATACAGTGCCCTCCATAATGTTTGGGTCAAAAAACCATCATTTATTTATTTGCCTCTGTACTCCACAATGTGAGATTTGTAATAGAAAAAAAATCACATGTGGTTAAAGTGCACGTTGTCAGATTTCAGGGCACCATAATGTTTGGGACACATGGCTTCACAGGTGTTTGGAATTGCTCGGCTGTGTTTAAATGCCTCCTTAATGCAGGTATACGAGAGCTCTCAGCACCTAGTCTTTCCTCCAGTCCATCCATCACCTTTGGAAACTTTTATTGCTGTTTATCAACATGAGGACCAAAGTTGAAAGTCAAAGAAGCCATTATGAGACTGAGAAATAAGAATAAAACTGTTAGAGACATCATTCAAGCATTAGGCTTACCAAAATCAACTGTTTGGAACTTCATTGTGAAGAAAGAGAGCTTACTAATCGCAAAGGGACTGGCAGGCCAAGGAAAACCTCCACAGCTGATGACAAAAGCATTCTCTCTTTAAAAAGAAAAATGCCCAAACACTTGTCCGACAAATCAGAAACGCTCTTCAGGAGTCGGGGATGGATTTATCAATGACCACTGTCCGCAGAAGACTTTATGAACAGAAATACAGAGGCTGCACTGCAAGATGCAAACCACTGGTTAGCCACAGATATAGAATGGCCAGGTTACAGTTTGCCAAGAGATACTTAAAAGAGGAACCACAGTTCTGGAAAAAGATCTTGTGGACAGACAAGACTAAGATTAACTTATGACTGATAGTGGCAAGAGCAAAGTATGGAGGAGAGAAGGAATTGCCCAAGATCCAAAGCATACCATGTCATCTGTGAAACACGATGGTGGGGGTGTTACTGACTGGGCATGTATGGCTTCTGAATGTACTGGCTCACTTAGAAACATAGAAAATAGGTGCAGGAGTAGGCCCTTCGAGCCTGCACCGCCATTCAATATGATCATGGCTGATCATCCAACTCAGTATCCTGTACCTGCCTTCTCTCCATACCCCTTGATCCCATTAGCCACAAGGGCCGCATCTAACTCCCTCTTAAATATAGCCAACAAACTGGCCTCAACTACCTTCTGTGGCAGAGAATTCCACAGATTCACCACTCTCTGTGTGAAAAATGATTTTCTCATCTCGGTCTTAAAAGACTTCCCTCTTATCCTTAAACAGTGACCCCTTGTCCTGGACTTCCCCAACATAGGGAACAATCTTCCTGCATCTAGCCTGTCCAACCCCTTAAGAATTTTGTAAGTCTCTATGAGATCCCCCCCCCTCAATCGTCTAAATTCCAGCGAGTACAAGTCGAGTCTATCCAGTCTTTCTTCACATGGAAGTCCTGCCATCCCAGGAATCAATCTGGTGAACCTTCTCTGTACTCTATGGCAAGAATGTCCTTCCTCAGATTAGGAGATCAAAATTGTACGCAATACTCCAGGTGTGGCCTCACCAAGACCCTGTACAACTGCAGTAGAACCTCCCTGCTCCTGTACTCAAATCCTTTTGCTATGAATGCCAACATACCATTCGCTTTCTTCACAGCCTGCTGCACCTGCATGCCTACTTTCAATGACTGGTGTACCATGACACCCAGGTCTCATTGCATCTCCCCTTTTCCTAATCGGTCACCATTCAAATAATAGTCTACTTTCCTGTTTTTGCCACCAAAGTGGATAACCTCACATTTATCCACATTATACTGCATCTGCCATGCATTTGTCCACTCACCCAGCCTATCCAAGTCACCTTGCAGCCTCCTAGCATCCTCGTCGCAGCTAACACTGCCCCCCAGCTTTGTGTCATCCGCAAACTTCGAGATGTTGCATTTAATTCCCTCATCCAAATCATTAATATATATTGTAAATAGCTGGAGTCCCAGCACTGAGCCTTGCGGCACCCCACTAGTCACTGGCAGAGCATCACCAGAGAAGACACCCAGCAACTGATGATGTCCATGAATCACAGACTTCAAGCAGTCATTGCATGCAAAGGATATGCAACAAAATACTAAGCATGACTACTTTCATTTACATGACATTTCTGTGTCCCAAACGTTATGGTGCCCTGAAATAATAAACCTTGTAAAGAAAGCATATCAGCACCTCTACTTCCTGAGAAGATTACGGAGAGGCGGTATATCAAGGAGGACTCTCTCTAACTTCTACAGGTGCACAGTAGAGAGCATGCTGACTGGTTGCATCGTGGCTTGGTTCGGCAACTCTCGAGCGGAAAAGACTGCAAAAAGTTGTAAGCACTGCCCAGTCCACCATTGGCTCTGACCTCACCACCATCGAGGAGATCTATTGCAGTCGCTGCCTCAAATAGGCTGCCAGCTTCATCAAGGACCCACACCATCCTGGCCACTCACTCATCTCCCTGCTGCTTTAAGGTGGAAGGTACAGGAGCCTGAAATCTGCAACTTCCAGGTTCAGGAATAGCTACTTCCCCACAGCCATCAGGCTATTTAACTCAAACAAAACTCTGATCATTAACAGCTCATAGCACTTTATCTGTTTATTTATGTGTGTGTATGTATATGTATGTATGTGTGTGTATATCTATATATTTTTAAAACTCTGTGTGTGTCGGTGGTGTGTGTGTTTGTGGGTGTATGTCACATTCCATTTTTTTTTCACATAAGATTTTGTCCTTTGATTCCATGGTCCGCCAAAACCTCAAAACTCCCTTATTTTTTCCATTTCGCTTGTACATTCACGGATTTACTCCTCATTACATTTAGACATTTTTATGTACACATTTTTAAATAAAATACTCCCCCTCCCTTTGGGTGTTTGTGGGTGTATGTCACATCCCATTTTTTTTTCAGATAAGATTTTTGGCCTTTGATTCACTTTTACATTCACAAATGCACTCATTACATTTTTAATAAAATCTTTCTCTCCCCCCCCCCCCCCCTCCCAATATTTCAAAATGTTAAAAAAAAATCAAACTACTCTCATAGAATGTTGGTGAACGTTTCATTATGTGATGTCACAATGCCCAATGCTCACAGATGTCCAATCGGAATGGATCTCATTTACATCTGCCTTTGCACCAGCCCCAGACCCCGCCCCCGGCAGCCTGTGTCGAAGCGCGTGATCATGTGTGTGGGAATAGAGAAAGAGGATTGGGGGTGATGGGGAGTGGGGAATAGATGGACTGCCCCTACCCCTCCCCCTCCCTCTCTACCTCCCCACTCTTTCCCATCTCTCCCCCCACTCCTCTCCCCCTCTCCCTACCCCTCCCCCCTCCCCCTCCCTCCACACTCTTCCCCCTCTCTCTCCTTCCTCCCTCCTCCCCCCCCTCCACCCTCTCTCCCCTTCCCCCCTCTCTCCCCCTCTCCATCTCCCTCTCCCTCTCTCCTTACCCCTCTCCCTCCCCTCCCCCCTCTTCACCCCCATCTCCCCCCCCACCCCTTCCCCTCTCTCTTGCACCACTCTCTGCTACCCCTCTCCCCCTCACTCCCACTCTTCCCCTCATCCTCCCCCTCCCCACCTCTCTCCCTCCCCTTTCTCACTCTCTCCCTGTCCTCTCTCTCCCCCTCCACTCTCTCCACCTCTCCCCTCCCCTCTCCCTTTCCTCCCCTCTTCTCCCCCACCCCTCTCCTCTCACATTCCCCTCTCCTCTCCCCTCCCCTTCCCCCACCCCTCTATCCCCCCCGATCCCGCCTCTACCACCCCATCCCCCTACCCCTGTTTACCCTCCCCACTCTCCTCCCCTCCCCATCCTCATCCCCCTCTCTCTCCCTTCTCCCCATCTCCCCCTCCCCACTCTCTCCCCATCTCCCTCTCCCCACCCTCCCCTCCTCACCCACCCATCCTCTCCTCCTCCCCCCCCCACCTCTGTCTCTTGCCCTTCTGTCTCTGCCCCTCTCTCTCTGTCTCTCCCCACTCTCTCTCTGCCCTCACTCTCTAATCCCCCCCCCCTCTAGACACGCCTGTGAGTTGGTGGCTATGCGTCAGTGGATAGGGCGGTTATGGGGTAAAAGGAGCAAATTAATAATATTAATATAATTTCAAGGGGGGTAGTTAGTGTTTGTGCGTGGGGTGGTAGTTATATATATATATATGTGTGTGTATATATGTATGTGTGTGTATGTGTATGTATATATGTGTGTGTGTATATTGGTGTATGGTCATTGGTATATCGTCACACTGATCAGTTCTGTTTTGTATTTATGCCTACTTTTTTTCTGTTGTGCTGAAGCAAAGCAAGAATTTCATTGTCCTATCTGGGACACATGAGAATAAACTGCATTGATTCTTGAAATGGGAGGACTATGTATAAACACTGCTGTAATTTTTACATAGTGAAGCCAAAATGTATAAAAATTGCCATTATTAATATCTGATAATGTGCACTTTAACCACATATGATTTTTTTCTGTTAATAGTCTCAAATTGTGTAGTACAGAGGCAGATAAATAAATGATGTGTCTTTGTCCCAGACATTATGGAGGGCACTGTACCTGTGTTTTAAACTTCTCATCTAGATTGCTCCATAGCTTTGTGCCCTCGGTTTCCTCTAATTTGTTAACCCTAATAATTCTTCCAAACTGGCCTGGGCATCCCACTTCCTTCATTCTACTGCTGGCATCATGTTATTCATCTGCAAGGACTGAAACTTAGGCCATTTAAGATGTGGATAAAGAGTCATCTCACTGCAATCTGTTTGACTACCTGATTTAATATCCTTTGTCTATATGAAATATATTGGCTTAAAGATGAGATGTAATATCAAGTCATTCTTATAGCCCTGTCCCACGATACGAGTTAATTCCAAGAGCTCTCCCGAGTTTGTCCTGATTCGAACTCGGAGATTTGCCGTAATGGTCACTCGTCGGTATTCGGGGCTCTCGTGGACATTTTTCAACATGTTGAAAAATCTTCACGGGTTTTCCCGTGCTAACCTTCCGTTAGCGAGTCTTCCCTAGTACCTGCTGTTAGCGTTACGAGCTGCTAAGTGACGTCCCTGAGCTCTGATGTACCCACTACGTTCATTCTCCGTGCTTACCACTAGTTTGTTTTTTGTTTTTTTTAACTCGGGAGAGCTCTTGGATTGAACTCGTACCGTGGGACATGGCTTTTAGCATTTATCTATGCAAGTTCTCTTTTGAATAAGATAGTTCCAAAATCACTTGCTTACTGGGATGAAGCTGCACACTAGAAGAGATAGTTTTGATTTAAATACAGATTCTAGAAGTAAAAGTTGAATTTCCTAATGCAGAGCTGCCAAGTAGTATGGATTTTCCGTATTTTGTACGGAAATGCGATAAGAATACGGATGTACGGTTTTGCGTTGTTAAATGCATATTTTTTTTAAAAAGTTTTTAACAACGCAAAATCGACCATTGATAATCGTAATGACGAGGTGCAGCGGGCAGGTGGGAGCGGCCGAGATTGGACCGACTTCTTGTTTCGTTGCCATGCCACTCGCAAATGGAGGGGTGGTGGCCCGGTGGGGTTGACTTGGGATCTTGCTGCTTGGAAAATGCAGGGATGTGGGGGGTCATGCTGTACCTGGGGAGAGGGAGTAGGTGGCGTTTCGGGTCAAGACCCTTCTTCAGACAATCTCAAGTACTCTCACCGATGAGAGTTCAGTTCAGTCTGAAGAAGGGTCTCGACCCGAAATGTCACCCATTCCTTCTCTCCAGAGTCGCTGCCTGTCCCGCTAAGTTACTCAAGCTTTAGGTCTATCTTAAATTTCAAGAGTTAAATAAAAAACAGTGCTGGAGAAACTCAGCGGGCTAGGTGGCATCTGTGGAGGGAATGGATTAGGAATTGTTTCGGGCCAGGGTTCTTCTTCAATAGGAAGGAACTGCAGATCAGGCATGATATTCTTCCGATTTTCTTTCCTATTTGTCAATTTTTTTGTGCCCGTTTATTTGGCGACCAATCAACCGCTGTCTCTAAGGGGGTTGTGTCCAATCACCGACCAGCTTCCCTTAAAGTTCCCGTCCAATCAACAAATCGGTCTCCTCCCGTCCAATCAGCCGCTGTCTCCAAGGGCATTGTGTCCAATCACATAATGCGCTGGTCACTCGGCGGCCAATCAAATGCAGTCTCCGAGGGGCGTTACGACCAATCACCGACCAGCTTCCCTTACTGAAACAGACGATGGCTGCAGCCAGAGAGAGATATGTAAAAATGCAGTTATGACATATAATACACAAACTGTACTACAAATACACGATAAACAAGTTATGCATTCTTGTACTCTTATATGGGTATGATCGCACATTAAAAAAACACAGTTAAATGGCACCGCGTAAAAATACTGATTTCCTCAGCAAAATACTGTTTTTTCACGTACTAGAATACGGAAATGCTCTAACAAAACTTGGCAGCTCTACTAATGTCCTGTCAAGTCTACGTTTGTGTCTCTTGTGTAAGTAATAAATCTTGCAATTTTTCATTTGACCTTGTTAAAATCCTTCATGAAGCTAATATTCAAGCATGGGATAATTAGTGATACTATGTCGATGATTCATTGTCACTTTGTTAGTTTGCATTTTATTAAATTATTGATTGTTAATGTATTAAATTTAAATACTGATATGCTCTTAGCAGGCAACCATTATAATTTGGGTTAACATTGAATGGTGCCAATATTCTTTGAAATGATTTTTTTGGTGCTTTTTTTGCCTGCATAATATTTTAAAGTAGGGAATAGAATAATTTATTATCGATAATGAATGAGGAAGAGCCCTTGCCTCGTTTGTCAAAATAATTAATTTTTGGAATCCACTATTATTTACAGTGCATTCAGAAATTATTCGGACCCCTTCACTTTTTCCACATTTTGTTACGTTACAGCCTTATTCTAAAATTGATTAAATTATTATTTTTTTAAAAATCATCAATCTACACACAATACCCCAGAATGAAGTTTTTGCACTGTTCATCTTTCCCTCGATCCTGACTAGTCTCCCAGTCCGCTGAAAAAAATCCCCACAGCATGATGTTACCACCACCATGCTTCACCGTTGATGAGCGGTGCCTGGTTTCCTCAAACATGGCGCTTGGCATTCAGGTTAAAGAGTTCTATCTTGGTTTCATCAGACCAGATAATCTTGTTTCTCATGGTCTGAGAGACCTTTATGTGCCTTTTGGCAAACTTCAAGTGGACTGTCATGTGCCTTTTACTGAGGAGTGCCTTCCTTCTGGCCACTCTACCATAAAGCCTGAATGGTGGAGTGCTGCAGATATAGTTGTCCTTCTGGAAGGTTCTCCCATTTCCACAGAGGAACTCTGGAGCTCTGTCAGAGTGACCATCGGGTTCTTGGTCACCTCCCTGACCAACGCCCTCCTCCTCCGATTGCTCAGTTTGGATGGGTTGCCAGCTCTATGAAGAGTCCTGATGGTTCCAAAGTTCTTCCATTTAAGAATGACGGTAGCCACTGTGCTCTTCGGGACCTGCAATGCTGCAGAAATTGTTTTATACCCTTCTCCAGATCTGTCTCTCGACGAAATCCTCTCAGAGGTCTATGGACAATTCCTTAGTCTTCATGGCTTTGTTTTTGCTCTGACATGCACTGTCAATTGTGGTGCCTTATATAGACAGGTGTGTGCCTTTCCAAATCATGTCCAATCAATTTAATTTACCACAAGGATAATCAATGGAAACAGGATTAACCTAAGCTCAATTTTGAGTGTCATACCAAAGGGTCTGAATACTTATGTAAATGTGATATTTCAGTTATTTATTTTTAATTACTTTGCAAAGATGTCTAAACACCTGTTTTTGCTTTTTCATTCTGGGGTATTGTGTGTAGATTGATGATAAAAAAAAAAAGAATTTAATCCATTTTAAAATAAGGCTGTAATGTAATCAAATGTGGAAAAGATGAAGGGGTCTGAATATTTTCTGAATGCACTGTTGTCCTCGATCTTGTAATATTCATAGTTTTTTTTAAAAAAGGTAATATTGCCTAGATATTGTATTTCTGTTTAGTCATTAAATTGTTGTAAGATGCAGGAATCATTTATAAATGAAAATAGCCTGCTGTGATTTGGCAACTCTGATCCAAATAATACCAGTGGTTGTGTTTTTGTTCTAATGATTAGAATTTATGGTAAGAGGCTCAGTAATCTCTCTTTAACAGGTACAGTGGTAGCTGTGGAAATTTGCTGTGTTGCAATTATTTCTAAAAAAGTTTTTGTTTTCTCTGCTTTAGGGGTTCAGCTAAGCGTCTGTGGAAAAGAGCAAAGTAAGCTCCTATTTCATGATACTGTATTCTGAAACTTATTTCTGACTCTGATAACTGGGTAGTGGGTATCTGTCTGCTGCCATTCCAACTAACAGTATGCGAGATTTTGGTCTAGCAAGTGCTTTCTTTTTACCGTGGCTTGCTTGGCCCTCTTAAATAGTGTGGTGACGTGCGCCGATGACCATATCTTCAGTGCAAAGTGCAAGCATAGTCTATTTCTTCTTGAAATTAGTTTTATGTGAAATTGTGTACCAGTAATAAATTGCAACTTTGTATTTTTACTTTCTTGGCAGATGGAGATTAATTCTAAAATGTATAAATTCCAGCGTTTAAAAATTGAAACAAAGGATCATTTGTTCTAGGCAGTAGAACCTTAGAATTATTCCTTGTAAAGTCTGTTTTAACACTTTTTTTCAAAAATACTAAAGGTCTAATCAACTAAGTGTCCTAGAGAATTACATTTGTTTCATTCAGGGTTGCTGGATTGGAATATTAATTAGGTGTAGCATTGTTTTGTTTATTTATTTGAGATTTGCTTAACTGAACCAGTACTAGAGCTCTTAAAGTTCATGCCTGTGACCTGGAATCCAATGCAACTGAAATAATACTTGCACTGTCATTTGAAAAAAATCGTTCCTTCAGTGGTGGTAACAAGTCCAAGCTAGTCCTTCACCCCTTGCTCCCAAGTTATAGTAGAAATCGGCCATTCGGCCCATCGAGTCTATTTCAGCATTCAATCATGGCTGATCTCTGCCTCCTAATCCAATGTTCCTGTCTTCTCCCCATAACCTTTGACAAGCTGTTCTAATCTAGAATTTGTCTATCTCTGCCTTAAAAAGATCTACTGACGGCCTCCACAGATTAACTACCCTCTGACTAATGAAGTTCCTCCTCACCACCTTTCTGATTCTGAGGCTATGATCTCAGGTCCTAGACTCTCCCACCAGTGGAAACATCCTTTCCACATCCACTCTTCCTTTCATTATTCTGTAAGTGTCAATGTCCCCCCCCCCCCCCCCCCCCCCCCCCCCCCCAACCTTCCAAACTCCAGCAGGTAGAGACCATGTGCTGTCAAATGCTCATCTTATGCTAACCCACTTATTCCTGGAATCATTCTTGTAAACCTTCTCTGGGCCCTTTCCAGAGCCCGCACATCCTCCCTCAGATAAGGGGCCCAAATTTGCTCTCAGTACTCCAAATGTGGCTTGACCAGCACCTTATAGAGCCTCAGCATTACATGTCTACTCTTGACTCTCCTATAGAATATCAATCTATTTCAGCCTAGAGTTTTAGTGATTCAGCCTCTACAGCTCTGGAGTAGGAAGGTGTAGTAGATACAGTCAACAGAGAAGAAAAAATCCTTCTCCTTGGTGTTCATAGGTTACCCCTTATTCCAAAACTATAGCTTCTACTTCTAGATTCCCTCAGAGGAAAAATACTCTTAGTATTTACCCTGACAATGCCCCCAGACTGTTCCAGAGATCACCTTGCATTCTTTACATATGACAATAAAACACTCTTGATCTCTGTTTGTATCGGCACAAATCTTTGGACTTTTTAGGAAACCCCTTCGTGTTACCTATCAATCTTGTGAACCTTCTGTTAATAGGGATTCAAATGTGTCATCTCACCAATATCCAACTTAGTTTCAAGGTTTCCCTACTTTTATATTCACGTCCCTTTTGCAGTAAAGGCAAACATTTCAGTTTGCTAACTAAGTGCTGTACCTATATGTTATCATTTTTCGAAGTGACATCCAGATCTGTCTGTAAAGCTATGATATGCAGTATTTCTCCATTTAAGTCTTATTCTACCTTTTGATCCTTCTAACTGTAGTGGATACACCCCCATATTATGTGCCATTTGTCAAATGATTGCTCAGTCGCAAAATCTTGTCTTGTATTGGCAGCTTACTTTGACAATCTATGTCAACATCTGGAGCAAATTTTGAACTGCAGTCTACTCAGTCACTTCACCAGTGGTTAATACAGATTGTGAATAGTTTGGGACCTGGTTCTGTTCTTGATGCCTATCCCCCATCAGCCCACACAGGTCAACATTTGTCAAGCTTTGTAAATCACCCAGTTATCCCAATTCTGTTTTCTGTTGGTTAATTGTCTTATTTGTGCATTGCTGTGAATGTTTGCCTCCTGTAGTAGCCTTAAAGTGTTTTTAGAGATTGCAAATATATGAAGTCGGTACAGTGGTTAAGATAATTCTGACAGGGTCTCTACCCGGAACGTCACCCATTCCTTCTCTCCAGAGATGCTGCCTGTCCCGCTGAGTTACTCCAGCTTTTTGTGTGTATCTTCGGTTTAAACCACCATCTGCAGTTCCTTCTTACACAAGATAATATTGTAATCCAGAGTCCTTCCAAAGAAAATCACAGACCCAAGTTTAGATCTCACATTAATACTTATGGAATTTAAGTTAATTTAATATTTTGGAATTTGTGAAGATCCAACTAGTTGCAGTAATGACTAGAGTCATTGCATGATCATTTTAAAAAATCCATCTGGTTCACCAATGTGCTTCAGACGAGGAAATCTGCCATCTGGTCTAGCGTAAATGTGAACTCTTAAATGGCTTCTGAAAAGGCCCAGCTAGGCACTCACTTTTAGCGATGGATAGTAAATGTTAGCATAGTGAGCTCTGCCCAGATTCTGAAAAGGTATGGAATGAATAAAAAGAAAATCACTAAATTCATTTTACCAACCTTGCTTATTACATCCTCAAAAGGCTTTTAAGAAATTTGTCAGATATCACATGTTGACTCTGCTTGAATGCATTTGATTTACTCTATGTCCAGCTAATTTCTCAATTCCAACAGTTTTCTCTATACAGCTAATTAATCTATATTCATACAGCATGGAGACGAGCCCATCAGCCCAACTCAGCCATGCTAACCAAGATCTCTGTCCAAGCTAGCCTATTTGCATGTGACCCATATCCTTCCAAATCGTTTCTGTCCAAATGTATTTTAAACATAGTAATTGTACCCACCTCTACAGCCTCCTCTGGCATTGGCTAATAGTTTATTCTTTATAAAGAGACATTATATTTACATTTTCATAGAAGTGTGCTCTACATCATTGCAGCCCACTATTTTTAAAGCCCTACGATGCAGGCTGTCGGGTCCAGGAAATTTAACATTTTGCAACTTTAGCTTGTTTACTACTTTCTCTAGTGATTGTAATTGTCTTGTATTCTTTATTTAGCTGTTGTATTTTCTTGTATTGTGACGTTTTTATTGGTTTTCTTTAATAAAAACTGATTTGAAATATTTGCTTAAAATCTGTTATGTCTGACTTTCTCTTTATTTATTCCTCAGTTTCATCATCGTTAGTACTTTCACTACTCATCTTGAATTAAATTGAATTGAATACATTTTATTAGCCAAGTATGTATACATACAAGGAATTTGCCTTGGTGCTTTGCTCGCAAGTAACAACACGATGTACAGTAAACAATTAAGAATATAACATTATAATATAAACATGTGAAGCATGAAATAAAATACCAGAGCAAAAGGAGGCCACAGGCTTTAGGTTGTTGAGCTACCTCTCGTGGAAAAAAGCTGTCTTTATGTCTGGCTGTGGCGGCTTTCACAGTCCGGAGTTGCCTTCCAGATGGAAGTGCTTCAAAGAGTTTGTGGCCAGGGTGAGAGGGGTCAGAGATGATCTTATCTGCTCGCTTCCTGGCCCTTGCAGTGCACAGTTCATCAACGGAGGGAGGTTGCAGCAATAACCTTGGCTGATCGAACGTTGCGCTGCAGCCTCAGGATGTCATGCTTGGTGGCTGAGCCAAACCATGATGAAGAAGGTGAGGACACACTCTACGATGGCAGTATAAAACTGGACCATCATTGCCTGTGGCAGATTGTATTTTCGCAGCTGCAGCAGGAAGTACATCCCCTGTTGGGCCTTTTTGGCTGTGGAGTCGATGGTGGCCTCCCATTTAAGGTCCCTGGAGATGAGGGTTCCCAGGAACTTAAAAGACTCCACAGACTGTGGTGTTGTTGATGGTGAGAGGGGAGGGGGAGCTCTCCTAACGTCTACATCAATTCCATTGTCTTAAGAGCATTGAGCTCCAGGTTGTTGCAATGGCACCAGGATGCCAGCTGTGTCACTTCCTGTCTGTAGGCAGATTCCTCCCCATCCTGGATCAGTCCAATCAGGGTTGTGTCGTCCGCAAACTTGAGAAGCTTGACAGAGGAGTCTGTGGAGGTGCTGTTGTTGGTGTAGAGGGAGTATAGGAGAGGAGAGATTATGCAGCCTTGCGGTGCTCCTATGCTGAGGGTCAGCGGGTCTGAGATGTGCTTTCCCAGCCTCACATGCTGCTTCCTGTCTTGTCAGGAAGTTGGCGATCCACTGACAGAGGGGTTCAGGCACAGTCAACTGGAAGAGTTTGGAATGTAGTAGCTGTGGCACAATGGTGTTGAATGCAGAGCTAAAATCCACAAACAAAATCCTTGCATAGATCCCCTGGCGGTCTAGGTGCTGGAGGATAAAGTGCAGGCCCAGGTTGACTGCGTCATCCACTGATCTATTGGCCCGGTATGCAAACTGCAGAGAGTCCAGCAGGGGGTTTGTGATTTAATTCAGGTGACCCAGCATGTCTTTCAAGGGTCTTCATAATTACAGAGGTCAGTGTGATAGGCCTGTAGTCATTAAGACCAGCAATCCTTGGCTTTTTGGGTACAGGAACAATAGTGGAGACTTTGAAGCAGGCAGGGACAGTGCAGGTTTGCATGGACTTGTTGAAAATATCTCTGTAGACTGGTGCCAGTTGTTTGGCGCAGAGCTTGAGGGTAGAGGGGGAAACATTGTCCGGTCCTGGAGATTTCCTCCTTTTCTGTCCCCTAAATAGCTTCTCCTCCACCTCAATTGTGGAATTATTGAAGCTCTTGCTATCTTTAATTTGCCTGCAGGCTTACGCTCATAATCTATTTTCTCCTGTTTCAGTCTCCTTGATCTTAAAAAAAACAAACACTTAAAAACAAGTTCCGTCCCCATCTCTCAAATACCCATTGCATTTTATTGGCAGTAAGATTCTTTACAAACGCCTATTAAGGGCTGCTCTGCATTTCTTGTTTCTTCCAAAAAGGTACATTAAAAATTGAAATATGTTACTGGTTTATTGCTAAATGTAACTCTTCCTGATGTGCATTGACGACAGCTAAATGAGTGGAAACTTTTCCGACCTAGTGTGCACACATATTCTGACATTGGGAAGCAGCAGCAAAAGTTTTGCAATATTGCACTTTTTAAATTATCTAATAGTGTGGAAGAAAGATTAAGATGTAATATTTGTTATATCCTTCAATCATATTTCTAATATTAGACTTGAAAAAATATATCCTTAAAATGTAACTCTTTGTTGCTCTGAAATGTAATTTTTATGAGAGTATTCTTTGGCATGTGCCCAACTGACTATAGAGATAGTGGACCCATTGATTGAAGATTCTCAAAACTCCCCACCTCTAGGAGAATACCAGTGGGTTGGAAAATGGAAATGTGACTCCTTTCTCAGGAAATGAAGATAAACAACAGTCCACTTTTGAAATGTTAGTTGACAAAAGTTAGTTGAAATCTATTGTTGACAAGATGCTACAATCGTTAATTAAAAAAAAAGCTAATTATTTGAAGATCGTAATGTCAAAACAAGTCACCATTTGTTTCATGAAAAGCAAATGTGTTTGACAAATTTGCTTGAGTTCTTTGAGAATATAACAAGAAACGTTGGTCGTGAGGATCCTGTAGATATGTAGATCCTGTGTATTTGGCGTTCAGAAGGCATGTGGTAATGTCACATTGCTGTGTTGCTGCTGTGCAAGAGCTTATAGTATTGGAGCTGTGTTGATATTAGACAGAGTGTGTCGGTGTAGATTGAAATCTTGTTATGTAGGAAACAGTTGGAATTTTTTTTTAAATCAGGTGTAACGGATGTAATTTAGTACCCCAAGGATCAGTTCCTGGCCCAAAATTATTCACTATGTTAATAACCTGGAAGAATGTGATGTTCCCAGGATTGCTAATGACACAAAAGTAATTATGAAGGTATGTTGCGATGAGGATATTTGGATTCTACAGCAGAACATGCGTTGAGTGAGTGAATGAAATCTTGCTAAATGAAATTTAATGTAGGATAGGAATTTTGGTAAGGAATCAAAAGGTGGATTATAATCTAAATGTGGACCTTGCAATTGAGTGAAGTTCAGAAGGATGGAAGTGTAGTTGTGCATCTGAAAAACATGTAGCAAATAGTTGAGAAGGCAAATTGAATACTTTCAATTCAAAAGGGGTTGGAATTTAGAAATAATTAAGTTTTGTACTGGATTTTGGTGAGGCTACACATGGATTTGAATATTTAACAAGTACTGTTAAAATTTTGGTTCCCTTCCCCAAGCATTAATATGGAAGTACTGAATGTAGTATGGAGGAGATTTGTCAGACTTTTTTCATGCAATGCGAGGGTTATCATTGTTTGGAGATAAGCACAAACCTGACAACCCCAGACAACCATCAGAGCCCCAGGTATTCCTGGTATTTCATTACTTCCCAGCATAAGATGTTATATCCACTCCAATGTATGGCAAACAGGATTCATCTGACTCCAAAAGTGAAGTCTCTTGAAGATTGTGCTATGCTTACCAATGAACCTTGTAATATACCGCTTATGTCGCAAATATGTGGGTAGTGTGTAATCTGGACTCACCTTAGTTGAATGTCGTCCTTTGGTGTTCTTCACTAATCCATTTTAATTGCAAATAGCATGTTATATTTAAGCTGCAAAGTAAAGAAATATGGTAGTTGTCAGTTGCCCAGTATTCATATATTTATTTGATTTTGCCTGATTTTTTTATGATCATAAGGAATGTATAGAAAACCAAGCCTAAAAAGCATGATTTAAGAAATATAATCTGGTGTCATCCTAGTCAACTCTTACATCAAAATCTGCAAATTGTTGTTACTTTTATCCTAATCATCCAAATGGGGGTGGGGGGGGGGGGTAGAATGGAGTTTAGGTATGTGGAAATAAGTTCGGTGGGACAAGAACAAGCACAAGTAGAAACAATGGGTCTGCCAGGATAGTCAAGTTTGTGGATTTTGGGGAGAAGTTAAAATTGGGCTGTGCGGGAACGATGAGGTTGGAGGCTTGGGAGGACAGGGACACGAGCCGGACACGATGAAGCCAGTGATGGTGCTTGAGATAATGGCCTGGTGCTCGTCTGTGGGGTCATGGTCCAAGGATAAGTAGGAGGAGTCGTCTGAGAGCTGGCGCCTGGCCTCAGACCGGTATAGGTCAGCACGCCTGGCTACTACGGCACCTCCCTTGTCGGCAGGTTTGATCGCCCAGTCGGGGTTGTTGCAGAGTGAGTGAAGGGCTGTACGTTCGGGGGGGGAGAAGTTAAAGTGAGAAAGGCGAGTGAAAATGTTGAGGCGGTTGATGCCCCACCAGCAGTTTAAAATGAAAAGGTCTAAAGCAGGTAGATGGCCATGAGGGGGAGTCCAAGAGGAGGGGGTCCGTTGAAGATGAGAGAACCGGTCATCACTAGGGGGTGAGGACTCCTTCCCATGGAAAACGCTTGGATGCGGAGGCGACGGCAGAAGAGCTCCACATCGTGGCGGATACAGAACTCATTAAGGTGAGGGCGGTGGGGATCAAAGGTGAGGCCTCTGCTGAGGACAGACCGTTCGGTATCAGAGAGGGGGAGGTCAGGGGTGGATGGTGAACACACGGCAAGGATGGGGTTTGGGGCCGGAGGAATGCAGATGAGTGGACGGAGGCCGAGGCGATATCTGGTAGGGGGTCGTGGGTGGTCAGGAAGGAGGGGGGTTCGAGGACTATAGTGTGGGTGAGGAGGAGCTGGAGTCACATGGTACAAGGGGGAAGGGGAAGACCCAGTGGAACACCCATGTTCAAATGATGGATATCAAATAGTGATTTAACTGATCTATTCTACTTCTTACTAAATGGGGAATTGCACCACTGTTATGCTAAAACCAATTTTTAGCTGCATATTTTGACGGTTTGATCTTCCACACTCAAGAATCAAAATGCACCACAAAATATTTTTAAAAGTCATATTGTTTGCATTCTAGTTTAAGCTTACAACACTGTTCTGCTTATAATGGATTGAAAGAATAGTCAACTGAATATTAGGTTGTTAAAAATACTTTTTAAATCATTTCTCGACGAGATCAGGAGTTAATGAATCTGGTCTTTCATCAGAACTGGTAATGTTAGTAATCATGTTTAAACTTGAAAGGACAGGGAGGAGATCTACTTCTGGTATTTTATGTTCTTATTTTAGATTTCTAACACCTGCAAATATTTTTCTATTTGATTGATGAGAAGAATCTGTTTGAACCAAAGTGCTGTTTTTCTTTCAGGACACGCTTACACATATTTCTGTTGGAATGCCAACGTCATTCAATAGTGAAAGCCAAGAAAATAGGAATTCATTGCAAATTATGGTATATTCCTCTCTATGTGAATTTGAAGTTAATTATGTTGTACATCAGTACAATGGCGCATAGTAACAATAGGTGTTCTGTGTTGGATTTTGTAGTGGGTACCAGTGCACTGGTTTAAACATGATACTCCTTGTGAATATTTTTTCTAACAGGTTAAGTGTATTGTGACTTGGTGTGGTAAAGTGGAGATTGTCATTCACCAGTAGTTGGCTCCTTATTATTTTGATGTTGATCTTGTGCAGGATCCTCTCCGAGGTAATAAATATAATTATTTTTAGTCAGTCAACAAAAACTGGTTACAGAATGTAGGTAGGTTATGTTTAAGTGCTGTTACTTGTTGGCAATCGTTTAGCCTAATATTTTCTTGCGTTCTCGAATGAATAAATGTCACTGTTCTGGTTGCTACGGTGGAAAAACGCATTGGGATTGAACTTTGCAAGGTTTTGCGTGGCATATGAATTGACCAACATTAAATAATGTGCAACATTGGCCTGTCTTTGCTGGGAAAGACCTATTGCTTGCGCTCTGGTCAGATTCTCTCTGCATCTTATTATTTGGGATGTGGGAGGGGAAACAGCCACAGGGAAAAAGCGCAAACTCCACACTGACAGCACCAAAGATCAGGCTCGAACCTGGTTCTCTGGTGCTGTGAGGCAGCAGCTCTACCAGCTGCGCCATGGTTTTGCCCAATATTTGTTTGATTTGGTTAAATATTTTTCTTTAGCTTTAACTTTGAATTCTTGATTTTTAGTTTGGGGAATGAACATTACCAGGAGGATATATTCTTCCTATTTGGCTGCTGGTAATATGAAGTATATTGCAATTTGACTAAGTTAGATCACTCTACCGTAAGGTCCTAATTTTGTGTGTATTCCCATAGAATAGAGCGTACCTAATGAGACTCCCTAATGGACGGAGTGCAGTGGTGACTTTCTCTTATCCCCGGTGTTAACGGTTACGTTGTAGAAGTCTAAAGGGCCTGTCCCACATGCCATTTTTTTTCAACGACTTGCCGGCACCCCTCAGTCGCAGCAGGTTGCCAAAAATTTTCAACATGTTGAAAATCCAGCGGCGACCAGAATAAGGTACGACTAGTCTCCACCAAATGGGTCACCCCCGCGATTTGTGACTGCTTAAGTTTCTGGTTGGTAGAGGAATGCAAGTGGGCTATGGTAAGGCCATTGAAGGACAAGGGAAGGTAGCTGGGCTCTCTTTAGCGTTTGTCAATGTTTAGTATTTCTCTGGTAGCAATGCTACTTGCCATTTATCAGCAAATACTGCATGGGTCTTGTTAGTATTTGCAACAGAACCAAGCATTGCAGTAATCAGCAAACGTCCCTAGTTCAGATGGTCTGGAGTCAAGGCAGCTGAAGATATTTGTGCCTGGATCACAGCTCTGAAATCCCCTTGCAGCAATGGCCAGAAATAATTTGCTTCCACCCACCCCAATCATTTTCTTTTCTGATTTATGATTCCAACCAGTGGAGAGTTTTGTCTGGGGCTCCTTGTTGCAACATTTAGTAAAGTGCCTTCTTAACAGCAACGGCAGTCATTTTCATTTCATTTAAAAAATTGAGCTCTTGCTCTTGTTTGGGTGACGGCTGTGTAATGAGGTCTGGAGTGGAGTATCAAATTTATTGATCAATTAATACCACTTTATTGCATAATTTTATACTATCACTTTGTTGAAATTAGCTTCACTTCTGCATTTCGAAGACTAGAAATCCTTGGGCAGTTTCTAATTGGTTAGATACCACTGCCTTAGCTGATCTGAAATTGTTTTGGCTCTAGGTGTAGCTGCTTCTTCTTGCATATGGTGTGCACAGCCTAATGGTGTAGGACAACTTGTTCTATTTTATTTGATTTTGCACGCCATGTTGATTGCATTCATTGAAACAGGGCAGACCACGTGAAGGTTGCAATCTCCCACCCCTAGGTGCAGTTCACCTGCAAACACAAGTCACGGTGGCGCAGCGATAGAGTTGCTGCCTTGCAGCGAATGCAGCGCCGGAGACCTGGGTTCGATCCCGACTATGGGTGTTGTCTGTACGGACTTTGTACGTTCTCCCCATGACCTGAGTGGGTTTTCTCCAAGATCTTCAGTTTCCTCCCACACTCCAAAGACGTACAGGTTTGGAGGTTAATTGGCTTGGTAAATGTAAAAAATTGTCACTCGTGGGTGTAGGATAGTGTTAATGTGCGGGGGATCGCTGGTCGGTGCGGACCCAATTGGCCGAAGGGGCTGTTTATGAGCTGTATCTCTAAACTAAACACCATAACCAGGTTGATGCCACAGTCGTATTCTTTAATCTATTCAGTATGCTGAACAATTTCTTTATCATATGGTATGAATCCAATCATTGAAGACTGGGTTCTCTCAGTTGCCCCTCCTAACTCTCAGTCTGAAGAAGGGTATCAACCCGAAACGTCACCTATTCCCTTTCTCCAGAGATGCTGTCTGACCCACTGAGATACTCCAGCTTTTTGTATCTCTTTTCCTGAGTAGATCATTTTAGGCTGATGATGGTGAAATTGGCTAAACTCTCTTTTTCCTTCAAATGCTTTTATTGAAATCATATTTAGGTAAAAATAGCTAAGAAGTAGGATGTTTAAGAAAGAACTGCAGATGCTGGAAAAATTGAAGTTAGACAAAAATGATGGAGAAACTTAGCGCGTGAAGCAGCATATATGGAGCTGAGGAATAGGTGACATTTTGGGTCGAGACCTTCTTCAGACTGATGTGGGGGCGGGTAAAGAAGAAAGGAAGAGGCGGAAACAGTGGGCTGTGGGAGAGCTGGGGAGGGGAAGATGGGAGAAAGAAAGAACCACCTCAAATTAGAGAAGTCAGTGTTCATACCGCTGTGGTGTAAACTACCCAAGCGAAATATGAGGTCCTGCTCCTCCAATTTGTGATGGGACTCACTCTGGCCATGGAGGAGGCCCAGGACAGAAAGGTCAGATTCGGAATGGGAGGGGGAGTTGAAAAGCTGAGCCACCGGGAGATCAGGTTGATTAATGCAAACTGTGCGGAGGTATTGGGCGAAGCGATCACCAAGTCTGCGCCTGGTCTCACCGATGTAGAGCAGTTGACACCTAGAGCAGCGGATGCAATCCATGAGGTTGGAGGTGGTGCAGGTGAACCTCTGCCTCACCTGGAAAGTCAGCTTGGGTCCTTGGATGGAGTCAATGGGGTAGCTAAAGCGGCAAGTGTAGCATTTCCTGCGGTTGCAAGAGAAAGTATCATGGGAGGGGGTGGTTTGGGTGGGAAGGGACGAATTGACTAGGGAGTTACGGAGGGAGCAGTTTCTGCGGTAAGCCGAAAGGGGAGGAGGTGAGAAAATGTGGCCAGTGATAGGATCCCGTTGGAGGTGGCAAAAATGTCGGGAGATTATCTGTTGTATATGACGGCCGGTAGTGTGGAAAATGAGGACAAGGGGGACTCTGCCCTTGTTATGAGTGGGGGAATGGGGAGGGAGAACGGAACTACAGGATATAGAAGATGCTCTGGTAAGAGCCTCATCTATAGTCGAAGAGGGGAACCCCCGTTCCCCAAAGAATGAGGACATCTCTGATGCCCTGGTTTGGACACCTCATCCTGGGTGCAGATGCAGTGTAGATGGAGGAATTGGGAGTAGGGGATAAAGTCCTTACATAAAGCAGTGTGGGAAGAAGTGTAGTCCAGATAGTCACGGGAGTCAGTGGGTTTGTAGTAGATGTCGGTCAGTGGTCTGTTACCTGCGATGGAGATAGTGAGGTCTAGAAACGGTAGGGAGATGTCTGAAATGTTCGGTGCATCGCGGTCAGTGAATGTGGGACGCTCCCGCGGGTGGAGACGGGAGAGAGGGGAGGGGGAGAGAGAAGGGGAGAGAGGGAAAGAGAAGGGGGCGTGGGACTCATTTTCCCACACAAGCCATAGGTGACTGGGCAATCTGAACCCTAACACCAACGTGAGAGCGGCTGAAGGTGTGCAGCCCCCACTCTCCCACTGTCACCCTGCGCGGGCTGCGGGTCGGGTGGAGCGCAGGTTTGGAATAGTGTTCATGCTTTCATAGTGATGTGATGGACGCGGGGGTCTGGACCAATCGCTGACAAGTCCCGCCCCCCCCCCCCCCCCGGCAACATCATGTCCGTTATTGGACTTTTCTGTTGAGCGGCAGTCGGTCCTTTGGCCTGTAGGTGACGCCGCCTTTCGGGTAGGTGGCGTTTCGACAGAGTGGCCGTTCGGTAAGTTTGCTTTTAGGCAACGCAGCTTTTCGGTTCGTTGGCTTTTAGGCGTCGTGCCCTTTTGGTTAGTTTGCATTTAGGCGTCCCATCCTTTCAGTTAGTAGGCGTTTGGTCTTCGTAATCTGTTGGTTTATTGGCGTTTCGGCCTCGTTTCCATTCGGTTCTTTGGCTTTGACTTCTTTGCTTTGGCCTCTCGTCAGTCGGCGCCGCGTCCACACAGGGTGACAGAGGTTCACACATGCCACCTCTATCCTCAATTACGGCATCGATGTGGACTCCTGTACATTGGCGAGACTATCGACTTTGGCACGTGCTCAACCCAGCCAAGGCCTACCAGATTTCCCGGTTGCCAACTATTTTAACCTCATTCTGATACTGACTTTTCTGTCCTGCGCCTCCTCTCATTGCCAGAGTGAGGCCATACACAAACTGGACGAATAACATCTCTCTCCGAATTGTGTATTGTTGCTGTATGTGTAGTTTTTGTTCCATGCTTGTTTTAATTGTAAGGTGTCCTTGAGAGTCCTGAAAGACGCCCATAAATAAAACTCATTATTATTATAATTAGTATTATCTGCACAACCTAACAGTGTGAACAGCAAACTTTACAATTTTAAATAACTATCCGATAACAACCTCCTTCCCCCTCCCCTATCTCCCTTAAGATCCCCCTCTTCTCTACCCCCCCCCCCCAAAACATGACTGACATCACTCGGTTTCGCCATCCTACCCCTCCCATACTCCCAACCACTCCACTTGTGCCGTGAATACATTATTCACAACCTTACATCCCCGAGCGTAACAATTCATAACTCCTCTCAGGCTCACACCTGCCTTCTCATCCCTGGCATTTGACCAACAATCTGCCAATCAAATAACCCCCTTGCCTGTGTTCATCTATTACTGGCCACTTTATCCCAGCTTTCTTTACCATGTCCCTTGTCTCTCCCCCGACAATCAGTCTGAAGAAGGGTTCCGACCTGAAAAGTCGCATATCCATGTTCTCCAAGTATGCTGCTTGACCCGCTGAATTGCTTCAGCATTTTGTCTAACTCAATGGCATCATTGACTAAATGCCTCTGTTTATAAAGGTGGGATAACATGGCACAAATACTTCAATGTGTCCTTTATTATCTTTTATTAAGATAGAGGATGTAGCCAAAATCTCTTAATAGATATAATGGGCTTGCAGAAATTTTGAATCGTTGGCAGGCAGGCTATGTTGAAAGCAAATAAGTCACATAGTTTGGGTAGGATGCATTGTGGATTGTTGGGAGAAGTAACATTTGAAGCAGAGCTTATAATAATCTTCCTGTTCTCACTAATGGCCCTGTCCCACTTAGGAAACCTGAACGGAAACCTCTGGAGACTTTGCGCCCCACCCAAGGTTTCGGTGCGGTTCCCAGAGGTTTTTGCCAGTCTCCCTAATGATTGAAAGTGGTTTCCGTTTTAAAAATCGGTAATTTTTTAGTCGAAGCCGGTTGCGATGCTAGTTGATGGTGGTTGCCGGAGGACAAAAATCTCTGGGAACCGCACGGAAACCTTGGGTGGGGCGCAAAGTCTCCAGAGATTTCCGTTCAGGTTTCCCAAGTGGGACAGGGGTATAAGTATACGTGTGGTACTAGAGAACCAGAAGATAGCAAACCTTGCACCCTTGTTTCAACAGCTAGTTGGAACATGAAACGGTTAATCAATTCATTTTGACTTCATAAAGGAACAACTTCAACAAAACAGATTCAGTATTTTAATGAGATAAAATGGAAAGTTGATTAGAATGTAGTAAATGGCAACTGGCAGTTCTGCCATAACGCGTTTCCATAAAACAAATTGGATGTAATGTGGATGATGAATTAGAGAACGTGATTAATTTAGTTTAGCGGTGCCGCGTGGAACACAGCCTTTTCACACTACTTTTATTTTACACATAATACCTTTAGTATTTTTAACGTGCGGTAACAAAATAAACCTCCACCTATTGAAATACCTATTTTTGAAAATCCTGCTGTAAAAATAATTGTTATTGCAAGTCTGAAACTCCAAGCCCCACAACCTCTTTCCTCCGCACAATTTTCTTTATAACTCAAGATTTCTAAAGAACTATTACGTTATAATGGAACTACCTGTATTTGGATTTTCAAAGGACATTTGAAGAAGTCCTACATAAAAAGTTGGTCGTCAAGTCAAGGTTCTCCGGCTGCATGTTTAAGGAATTTGCTTCATGCCAAGCAGTGGTGTATTTGTATTTTGTTTTATTAACTTGAGGCAGTTAGGTGATCGTGTTTCATAAGGGTTTATACCAGGAACACTATAGTTTATATGAACAACTTGGATATGTGAACACCGGAGAAAACGTCAGAATGCACAGGTGACACTTAACTTGGTAGTGGGATTAACAGGGCACGTATTGGCTGGCACTATAGGCAAATCACAGGCAGAAAAGAGAGGGGTCATGCAGTTTGCCAAGTATAATCAGGAAATAAGGTACAGACTTTATGGCATAAGTTCTAAGCGCTGCACAAGAACAAAGGGACATGGATGTAAATAACTCTTGAGAGCATTCTTTACTATATCTGGGATCTTGGATTTATTTACCAATTGTATTGAATACAAAGATTATGTTGAATGTTTCTGTGTCATATCTCTCAATGACACTGTAACTTATGTCAGATCACGTGAGATATTGCACTACTGTCCAACCAGGAAGGATATGATCCTGGAGAGGGCCTAGAAAAGACTAACTATAATGGTTCAAAGATCCATGGCTTTTAGCTATGTTTGGATTGAAGTCGTTGATTTTATTCTTAGAAAAATGGGTGTACAACATTGCATTAGTTCAGGATACATTAAAATAATTTGGGAACAATTATAAGAATTTAATGGATAAAAGTTACAATCAGGAAAATAAGGAAAATTATTTTAACTAGTGATTATAATCTGGAGTTACTGTTTGTTTTTGTGGTGGAAACAGCCAGTTAGGGTTTTCAGCAGTAGTGGAGAAAGAATTTAAAAAATACTGGTTTGCTCTCTAAGAGGATGGTCTTGATGAACTGAATGGGATTCTATGCCAGAACACCTCTTTTTTAAAAGCAAAATACTACCCCAATACAGCTATTTGTACTTAAGAGTTTAAGAAGGAACTGCAGATGCTGGAAAATCGAAGGTAGACAAAAGTGCTGGAGTTTCTCTAGCACTTATGTCTACCAGCTATTTGTACTGTTGGAGACATAAGAAACTGCTGGAATCTTGAGCAAATGCATTTACAGTTGATGTGGATCTTATGGACTGCAAGAAAATGGATTGTTCTGAAATAGTCCCTGTACTTCATAATGTGGCTGTTTCAGCGGGTAAACCACTTCTGGAGGCATGATATACAGAGTGACTGTATATGCATTTTTCTCAGTGGTTGATATACTAGGTGGAATTATTGTGAATGCATTTTCTTCCACTAACTACCAGAATACTTTCAGTAAAATATGTATTTCCTAAACTTTCATTTCCCTTTAATATTATTGCATTGGAAAATCTCTGAAGAAATAGCTTGCGTATGTACGATTTTTTTATGTGACTTGCCAACATGAAACACTGTTTGCTATAAGCATTCAGATTGTATTGGCATTCTCTAGTTATCAGTCTAACCTAGCCACAGGCCAGTTAAAACAGTTGCTTTGCAGTTTCAGCTCACCATTCAGACATTGAATATAAAACTATTCTGGTAGTTAAGTAGAGATGACTCTTGCAATCTGGTTCATAGCTCATAATGTAATTGTAGTCATTATATCCAGTGTTTTAGTTAATTGCCGCTGAGGTCGAGGCGAAAACGTTAAATGTTTACTCCTTGGTGCTGTACTACATATCTTTTGCTTTTGAAATGGCAAAATAACATTGTCCATAAAGTAGGAAAGAACTGCAGATGCTGGTTTAAATCGAAGGTAGATGCAAAATGCTGGAGTAACTCAGTATCTCAGGCAGCATCTGAGTCCCGCTGAGTTACTCCAGCATTCTGTATCTAATGGTCAATTTAGTTTAGTATGTTGGGAAAATATAATTAATTTCTGCAATACCCAAGCTAAATAAAATATTGCCCAAAATAAACCATTACCAAGTATCCCCATCGAACAATGATCTAAAACTCAATTGGAGGGAGAGCTTAATGGCAAGTAGGCTTCAGGTGATTAGTCCTGAGACCTCAACATTCCTGAAAATTGTGATAACTGTTGATGGTAAATAAATGTGTATTGTGTGTTTTGTATATTAGTCAAAATGTTTCTTAAGTAGTTTTTTTATTTTTTTTAACAAAATGATTTCCCATTGTCCAGGTCAGGAATTCATATTGAAATTAACGAGAGCTTGAATCCTGACACAAGACCAGAGGTAAATTTTCTGGTCTAATTTGGTGGAAATCAGCAAGAAAGTGATGTATTTCAGTCAACTGACTTATGAAGAATCTAACTGAACAGTTGAATGCTTCTAATTCCCTTTAAAATTCCTGTCCATAGCTAGGGGGATTTGCTTCAGTAACATGGGTACAAGAGCAAGTCAGAGGATTCATATCCTGTGGCAAGTAACCAGTTTCCAGACATCCCAAAGCCTATCCACCATCACCAAGGTACAAGTCTTGAATGTGATGAACCACTTCTCTCTAAGAACAAGCCCAACGTCTTTCAAATTTTGCACTATCCTGGGCGAATCAGAACATTTGATTGGCTAGACACAAAAAGCTGGAGTACCTCAGTAGGACAGACAACATCTGGAGAGAAGGAATGGGTGACGTTTCGGGTTGAGGCCCTTCTTCAGACTGGTCTATTCAGACTGTTCAGATTGGCTATCTCTTCAACCAAGCTAACTACATATTTGTTCCATAGGTGCCTTTGCTAGTGTGGCCTTGACTTCCAACCCCAACTGCAATGGGTACACGGTCTGAACGGAGCCACCTACATTTGAGTGGCTTCGGATTGAATTCTCAATTTAGATTTATTTGACCAAAGTCTTTTGGGATTGTAGGAACATAATGCTAAAGTTTATCAGAGCTTGTGGGTTTACGAGAAGTAAATTCAGCTGGAGCTCTTATTCCTAATCACTTTTTAGTGAAATCTGTTGTGTGGGAGGTGTAGTATTGGATACCAAGAAAATTTTACTCAACTGCCTCCAAGCTCATTTCTGCTTGCAGAAATATAATTAGCAATTAATACATTGATCATACGATTATATTTTGTAACCAGAAAATTCCACAAAATCCATTGATATCGTGGAAATTTGTTAATCCCTTAATGTAAAAAAAACCAACATGAACGAATTCCATTATAAAAGGGCATTTTTCATTTTCTTGCAGCTAATAAATTGAAAGAAAACATTAGAATGTATTAATAATTGTAGAATTAACAAAGAATGTACCGTCCTTCCTATCTAATTGTATCCTTGAGCAAATACAAAATATAATAGTATAAATACATTTCCAACAGTTATGTAATGAAAAACTGGATGTCAGTTAAATGTTTTTGTTTTGCTAATTTGAAATATTTAATGCGAAATCATATCCTGAGAATATTCATCAGACAAAAGGGTATATAGAATTTAATGCAATAATCAGCAGAGCAATTGTGTTTTCATTTTCTGCTACATGTATATTGTTTCAAAGCTGGAAGAAAATCCATGAAAACATTCTGCTCTTTCAAAAACTATCTCTTTGTGACATCTCCAAGTTTTAATTCCCAGGTTTTAAACAAAAGTATAGCATCTAGGGTGTAGTGATGGTATGACTTAATATTTTTGTTCCATTTTGTCATTTTTGTTTAAAAACAGTTAAACGCAAAGCGTTGAAGTTGAATTTTGCCAACCCTGCCTTCAAGACAACAGCAAGGCTCACATTAAATCCAACAGGAGGAGTTCACTTTCAGAACCCACACATGTGAGTAGAGTTGAAATAAAATCTGTTGAAATTGCCTGTTCTCCAACAAATCATGAGGACGCAAGAACTTGGGCCACATTTGAGGAAAGAAGAAATGCGAACTTAAGAGCTTGTATGAGAACATTGAAATGCTTTTGTCTTAAGTATTAATTATATTTGTCTCTGAAGGTGGAGCCTGGTTTGCTGAGTATTTTCAGCATTTTTCATTTTACATATCTTTTGGTGCATATCTGAAACTTTGTTCGTAAATTTGAAGCTCTTTTATTCTTCTTTTGCGTAACTCTCGGTGTTTTTTGGTAAAGGTCTCAGTTTGTGGCTTTGATCAGGAGTAGTAGTGCAACCTGAGACCCAGTGCTCCTATTGGTTAGATACCTTTTCACTCTGCAATGCTTGATACTCAGGTGAGGGTCAGCAATGTATGCCCTGGACATACCATGAGTGAGGTTGAGAGCATTAGATTACTTTATTTGCCAGGGAAGACCTATTAATATTTTGTGGAGATAAATGGAAGAGCTGAGTGTGAATATAATTGATATTAACTTGAAATGGTTTATGCATTTGCATTGTCTGGAAAATTCACTTATTTTAATTTTTTGGCTGAATCACAGAAGAAAATTATTTTCACTTGCATTGCAGAATGCATTAAATGAGTGAAAAATATTTTAAAGTTACTTTAACATTTGTCTGTTTAATTACAAATGGACAACTGTGTTTGTGGGTTGATTCTAGACAATATTGATTCCCATTTAAAAATACACCAGTTCAGCTTATAACAGTAGATTTCAAATACTGTTTTTGTGCTACAAAACATAGATCATGTCCCATGAGAAATGCTCCTGAATCCATGAAAGTTATGAGATCTAATAGAAAGTCTGTGCCATTAATTCTTTCTCACTGCGACTGCCTGATCAGCTGAGCATAGTCGGACCTTTCTTATAATTTTAAATTCCAGGCATTCAAAGTGTAGTGCTTTTGAAATGTTGTTCATTATTTGTCATGATTAGTGTATGTATAACCCTTTTCAAAAGATTTGAACAAAATGATGATTGTGAAAGTAAGTTTTTTTGCTAGCTGTATTGTTTTTTTTCTGTCATCCACCTAAGGCCTCATTGGAAGCCATGAAATCATAAACTGAAATAAAACATGCTGGAAATAGTCAGGCAGCATCACTGGACAGAGGAACACATTTGATGTTTGAGGCCACTGAGCCAAGGCGTAGTTTTCAAAAATATTTTTGTTACATCTGTATGACATTTATGGAAGTTGGGTACTTGGTACTCATTGTTTTACCAAAAAAAACCTTTCAAATATGGTATGATGAGGGAAGTGATTACTCATTCAACCCTAACGCCATTCACACATTGAATAACATATTTCTTTAAGACTAATGATTCAATTCATTCGCTTTTCTTATTGATAACTGACGTGCCAGTATAGTTAATTTATGTTGCAAAATTAGTTTATAGAATTTTTACTTGTTGCAGAAAGTCTATTTGTTCTATGCTGATCTTGTTTGAAAGCTTAATATATTGAAGTAAATTTATTTTGGGATTCAAGTTGCAGCACAGTTAAATTCATGTTAGATTTAGCATCTTTAAACATTTTCTGAGCAGCTTTGATTGGTTTCATTGTTAGTAGATAATATGACATCAAGTAATAATAGCAATGAAGTGGGTATACACGGCAAATGTAATGCAGAGAAAATGTGCAGTCAAATATTCTGTAGGAAAGTTGATTCAGTTAAAGAATGCATTAGAGGACAAGTTACAAACCGCCTTTGAAACGTGTCATTGTGAAACTGATATGTAACTATCCCAGTTTAAGATTTCTGCCTTGGGATATAAATTTGTCATACTTAGAATAATTGGGACTGTATTCTGGAATCATCTACGTGGTTGTAAAATAGAAGGGATTTATTCAGGAAAGCTGTTCAGATTTGTTCCTGGGTGTCTTTTGCATTGCTTATTTTAAAGAAAGGAAAACAAACCAATGTGCACTTTGTTTTCAAGTTCAAAAAATTGATTAATTAGTCACAATCTTCTTATTTCGTGTCCTTATGCTATATAGTGGCTCGCCACTGCTGCACACATCGTTACGCTATTGGGGTGTTAAGTGCAAGGTCTGCAGTAGTACATGGATTATCCAGCAATGGGCATTGCAGTAGGTGTTGCAATGTCTGGGTCTGTGCCACAGTCACAGGTTGTTGTACCCTCAATGTAGCCCATTTGTGCATTGTCACCCTTGACCGTACATAATGAACTAGCTGAAACCACCGGCTGCTTTTGATAAAATTGTACCCGATAAAAATGTAGTCAATGTAATATCTGATCTGTTATTGATTTCTAACTGAGCAATATGTAGGGTACTATATTCAACCACATCAAAGAAGAGAGGACGAGAATAGATATGTGTTTGGGTACTGATCAATCACGGCCAACATTGGCTAGGGTGGAAAAAGATTGGAGCCTGATGTCCTTGGTATCTGAATAATCATCTAACACTCCAAACATTCTTGCCTGCTAGAGACTGGGTGGCTAATAGCAATGAAATGGGTAGATACCCATGGAAGACAAATGTAATGCAGAGAGAATTTGCAGAAAAATATTCTTTAGGAAGGATGAGGACAGGTTACAAATCACATTTGAGACTTGTCATTGTGAAAAGTGACATGTTACTAGCCTAGTTATGGTTTCTAACCTTGGAGATCAATTTGTCATACTTAAATTAACCATATAACCATATAACAATTACAGCACGGAAACAGGCCTTCTCGGCCCTTCCAGTCCGTCCGACCATTTATTTTCCCCTAGTCCCATCTACCTGCACTCAGACCATACCCCTCCATTTCTTTCCCGTCCATATACCTATCCACTTTACTTTTAAATGTTAAAATCGATCCTGCCTCCACCACTTCTGCTGGAAGATCATTCCACACAGCCACCACTCTCTGAGTAAAGAAGTTCCCCCTTATGTTACCCCTAAACTTCTGTCCCTTAATTCTCATGTCATGCCCTCTTGTTTGAATCTTCCCTACCCTCAATGGGAAAAGCTTATCCACGTCAACTCTGTCTATCCCTTTCATCATTTTAAAGACCTCAATCAAGACCCCCTTAACCTTCTGCGCTTCAAAGAATAAAGACCTAACTTGTTCAACCTTTCTCTGTAACTTAGTTGCTGGAACCCAGGGAACATTCTAGTAAATCTCCTCTGTACTCTCTCTATTTTGATGACATCCTTCCTATAATTAGCCGACCAAAATTGTACACCATACTCCAGAATTGGTCTTACCAATGCCTTGTACAATTTTAACATTACTTCCCTACTCCTATAATCAATGCTCTGATTTATAAAGGCCAGCACACCAAAAGCTTTCTTTACCACCCTATCTACATGCGATTCCTCCTTCAGGGAACTATGCACAGTTATTCCTAGATCCCTCTGTTTCACAGCATTCCTCAATTCCCTACCATTTACCATGTACGTCCTAAATTGAATCAGCAACTTGCAATAATTGGGATAGCATACATGAATCGCCTACAGAAGGCATTGAAGGGAAGCCTGACGTACATGTCTGTAATTATTCCATGTATAATCGAGAAAAGCCATTTATTTATAGGCACTTTATAAATGTGAGGAAAAATCAATAACTAGCTTGGAAGTGCAGCAGTCCACTTTGGTTTGTGCATCATGTTGGGTATTGACTTCTGATGGACCACATATTGCAATTATTAACAGGTTCAAGTCTGCATGAAATAACGGACAAGAAAAAGCTTTGAACAAATTATCCTTTGAGTTTAGAATCAAATGGGCACATAAATTGCTTTAGGTGTTTCCGACTTGTTAAGGTGTAAGACTCTAGAATAGTCACTTTTCCTTTTAAGTTGATTGTATTACTTGTAAATAACCAATTTTTAATAAAAGATTTTTAAATTGTACACCCTCTCCCCTTAAAGAAATAACAAACTTTCAGCAATAATCAACAGAGCACTAAAAATGGATTGGTTTTACTCTAGTCAGCTATTATACTGGAGCCCCACAATTTTATAAACAGGCATGCCCTGTGTATAGTAATGATGCTCTTTTAAACATGTTATCAAAATTTAGATTTCTATTATCTAGGATGCTACTTTTGTTCAACTGCCTGCTATTAGCACAACAGATACTAAATTTAAAAGAATCAATCATATGTCAATAACTATGCAACATACAATTGTTTTGAATATAATTAAAACACCCATTGTATTCTGCCTCAGTGGTGATAATTATCAAAAATAATTTTGTTGTACTTTTACACTTTATTTTGTGGTTAGATTCACTTTGGAAAAGCTATACTGTAATTTAAGCCGCCTGGCTCCAAATGGTTGCTTTGCAACAAGATGGAACCCAGAGTATTGAAATGTATTTGTGCACAATAGTTTCAACATTTTCACGCTATTTTACCACACAGGGCTGGATTAGGAACTTTTTAGACCAACCTCGCACAACCTACACCGCCACATCATTAAAGCTCATTTGCAGTTTAAAATGCATGCTCTGAAGCACCTTGTACTCTATCTTAATAACAAAGCAGGTTACATCACTATATAAATTGCCTAATATTTGCAAAGGGTCGGTCCAATGGATCCACATTTCTTAGGACACAAACCCAACAGTTTGTATGAAAAAATAAATGTACAAAATATCCAACAGTTGACATCTTAGCATGGGTGTATAATGGAATTTATCTTAAGCATGATTTTTTTCATCATTATACTAATATTCAGAGACTCTGTACTGGGAGTTTTTTGTGTTTATCTATGTAACAACATAAATATAGTTGAACAGTTGTAAGCAGTGATTCAAACAATGTTACGTTTGTGATGGGGAGGCCAGAGTGTTGTCGTGTGTAAACTTGCATATAAGCTTGATGTTGTAATTAGTTTGACTTCTGATCAAAAATTGAAGTAACAGTGTATTTTCATGTGATTAAATGTTCCAAGGCACTCAATGGTGTTCTCAGATAAAACCAAAGCTAGCCCCATGACTTAATTTAGAAAAAAAACAAAGTGCTGGAGTAACTCAGTGAGTCAGGCAGGTCTCTGGAGAACATGGACATCCCTATCTGAAACATCACTTGTCCACGTTCTCCAGAGATGCTGCCTGACCTGCTGAGTTGCTTCAGCACTTTGACTTTTTTTTTAAACCAGCATCTGTAGTTGAATTGAAAAGGCTTGGGGTGAGATTTCCAAAGTTCAGACGGTGAGAGGGGTGCATTATGAGTTCAGAAGGTGAATTATGGATTAGATGCCTTGTTTTTTAAAACTAAAGTCTAATTAGGAATTTGTATTGAACATGGCGGCGCGGGGGTAGAGTTGCTGTACAGAGTTTGTACGTTCTCTCTGTGGCTGCATGGGTTTTCTCAGAGATCTTCGGTTTCCTCCCACACTCCAAAGACGTAGTGTGGGAGGAAACGGGCTCAATATAAATGTAAATTGTCTCCAGTGTGTGTAGGACAGTGTTAATGTGCGGGGATCGCAGGTTGGTGTGGATTCAGTGGGGCGAAGGACTTGTTTCCATGCTGTATCTCTAAACTAAGCTAAATTTGAAGCATTCGTCTATGTTCATTCAGGGAGTACAGATACAAAACTAATCACAATAGCAATGGCCTTTATTCTCAGACGACTTGACTAAGGAGTTCAGTTATATCTGTTACCCCAGTGACATACTATCAGGAGAACTATGAGCTGGTTTTAGCATCACAGTTTGGAGACTCATCATGGATGGATTGCACTGCAGATTTACTGGAAAGGTTCCTTGGTTCAAAGGGTTGATATGAGGATAGATTATGCAAACTCTGCTTTCATTCTTTATGTTAGGTTAGAAGTACTTTAATCAAAATATTGACAATGTTGAAAGGAGCTAATAAGATAATGGAAGGTATATGGAGTTGTTGTGAATTAGCCAGGAATGGTGGACAAAGCTCAAAGTATCTGGCATATTCAATAGCCGGTGTTGATCTGAGGATTGTCACTGGCGTATTTATACAACAAGCAGAAAAAGTACATTCTCTTCAATGGTCTCGCAGTGTTTTTATTGCAGCCATCATTAAACAATTCTGTCCATTGTTTGAAATTTCAATTTATTAATTTTTAGTTTAAATGTTTCCATTTGTTTTTGGCATATTTCACTTCTAAGGTGGGGCTTAATGGAGTTTGATATCTATTCATCTAAAGATGCTGTTAAGGTGCTTTGCTTTATCTTGTGGAAATGTATAGTTTACAGAATCTTTCTCATAGTCATATGAAGTGTAAAAACAAAAAATATGGAGTTACAAAGCTCAGTGTTTTTAATACAGCCACCATC
Source organism: Raja brachyura (assembly GCA_963514005.1). The sequence continues at coordinate 8,800,750 of OY740803.1, read as the reverse complement.
TTTAACATTTGACAAGCATCCCATTTGTTTTCTAAAAAAACAAAAACTCGCAGAGCTAACATGCCACTCTTTTTCCATTAGTCCACAAGATTTTACACTGATATTTTCTGCAGGTCCAGGCCCACCCAAAAACAGGCTCCAGACCTTGGATCTTTGGAACTTTCAGCTCCTGTGGATGAAGACTTCATATCATTGGAAATGAAACGAACAAGGTTTGTTAGGATTTGCATTATGTGTAACATCGAACTGTAATTCTTGGACAAATTATTAATCATCTGATTAATGTGTATTACGTTTTGTATTTGTGAAATGTAACAGCATCTATAACCATTGAACATATTGAGGAAAGGAGACAGCTGTGTTTTAAGATGCATTAGGAAAAGGAGATGCCATTTCACACCTCAAGCCTAATCTAATTAAAGCCTCAATACTGAATTTCCATCTACCTGCAGTAATTTTTCTAAACCCTAATACCTTGCTGATAATATTCAGACTGCTTACACTCACCCTCTGAAGAAGTTCCAAATACTCCTCAAACTTTCTTTTCTGTCTTAAATGTGTGGCACCTTATTTATGAACAGTGACTCCCAGTTTACATACTCCTAAAAGAGAAAACGTTCTTTCCACATCTGTCCTGCCGAGAGCCAAAGATCAAAATATCTTTTTTTACATTGCATGTTTCAACGTAGTATTTTCCCTTGCCATCCAGTATTTCTAAACTTAAATAAATCGAGGCATATGCTGACAACTTTTTCATCAGGAAGACATATGCATTCCTAGTTTTAACTTGTAAACCTTCACTGAACTACATTAACTTACTTGTATAAAAAAACTAAAAGGTAGACAAAAATGCTGGATAAACTCTGCAGGAGGCAGCATCTATGGAGAGAAGGAATAGGCGACGTTTCGGGTTCGGTCCCTTCAGAATGATGTCGGGGGGGGGGGGGGGGGGCAGGAAAAAGTAAGGAATAGGCGGAGGCAGTAGGCTTGGAGGAGAGGGAAAGGAGGGAGTACTAGGTACTTTTCAGAATATTCAAAAACGAATACTCTTCAGAATATTCCAGATGTCTTATATGAAAGAAGCATAATTTTTTCTTCAAATCCATTCCCCTTGCATCGTTAGCTTTCCTAATTCCTTGCTGACCTACCTTTCAGCGTACCTTTCAGTTACCCAGTTGTGGAAATGGGGGAATATATGCAGTTAATTTTTTTGCAATAGTACATTTTATTTACGAAATTAGGATATATTTTTAATGTTGTTACGAGGTACTGATTTGCCTGTACATGATTAAGTTCCATGGCTTCACATTCTGTAACAGATGTCTTTTAATACAATGCAGCTTACTTTCACAAAAAACATTCATACATTGCCAAAATGGACATGGTAAGATTGTGAATTGTCCTTTACAATATCTTAGATTCAGGATTTAAATTTGATATTCTTTGTGCATTCACCTATCAATATTCAATATGGGGAGAAGAGGTTTACGCTGGTGATAAGAGGGAGAGTATTTAAAGTCTCATTGCCATTGAAAATAACATCAGTCTTACTATTATTAAGCTTGATATAAATAATTGTTGAGTTATATAAGCAAAGATGTGTTGGTTGATGATATCTCAACTATCAATTGCCTCTTAGTCTAGATCAGTAACATAAAAAACTCAAAGGAAGTTGATGAGCACGTGTGAGGGGGGATGAAAGTTTGAATTGATTCGGGGAAATGTGGAGAAGTAAATGGGACTAATGTGATTGAAGTCGTGGAGAGGAGAAACCAGGAACTGTAAATGTTGATTTTCAAAAAATACACAAAATGCTGGAGAAACTCAGCGGGTGAGGCAGCATCTATGGAGAGAAGGAATAGGCGACGTTTCGGGTCAGGACCCTTCTTCAGACGGAAGAAGGGTCTCGACCAGCAGCGTCACCTATTCCTTTGCTCCATCGATGCTGCCTCACCCGCTGAGCCTCTCCAGCATTTTTGTCCACCTTCAATTTTTCCAGCATCTGCAGTTCTTTCTTAAACACAAAATGCTGGAGTAACTCTGGGTCAGAATAAAGGTGGTTTTTTGGGTTGGGACCCTTCAGACTGATTATGAAGGGAAGGAGGGCAAAGGGAGGAGGGCCAGGTCAAAGCCTGCCAAATAATTGGTGGATACAATGGGGGGGGCGGGGGGGGCCTTGATAAATGGTAGGACAAAGGACAGAGGAAAAGACAGAAGGATTGAAAGGTTATAAATTCTAAAACTAGAGGAAGGAATGTAGGGGAGTCGCGAAATAGGTGAGAGTCCTGCTGATGCACAGGGGAGAGAACGGTGGGGGCAGGTTTTTGTAGTTACCTGAAATTTGACTATTCAATGTTCCGACTGTTGGGTTATAAACTGAGCTGCCGTTCCTCCAGTTTGCATGTGACCTCATTCTGGCAATAAAGGCCCAGGACAGAAAGGTTGGAATGTGAAGAGGAGCTAAAATGGTTTCCACCCAGGAGATCTTGGCGGACCGAGCACAAGTGTTTGGTGAAGCGGTTGCAGAGTCTATGCCCATGTACAGGAGGTCACATCGGGAACACCAGATGCAGTAGATGAGGTTAGAGGAGGTGCACGTGAACCTCTGGCTCACGTGGAAGGAGTATTGGGTTACCTGGATGGAGGTGAGGGGGGAGCTTTAGAGACAAGTGTTACATCTACAGTGGCAAGGGGCAATATCTGGGTAGGGGGAGGCATGGATGAGAAGGGATGAGTGAAACTGGGAGTTGCAAAGGGGAGTAATCGGTAGAGTGAAATGGATTGAGTCTGTTTAAGGAAGAATTAGAGGGCCTTGAGAACTACTTGGTGGCGAATGGAGGTATAAAGGGACTACACCTCCATTGCATAGATGAGGCAATTACAGCCTAGAAATTAAAAGTTTATTGAAGAGGTAAAGGGTGAGTGAGTTGTCTCACATGTAGATCAGAAGGGACTGAACAAGGGGGATTGGATGGAATCCAGCTAAACATAGAAAATAGGTGCAGGAGGAGGCCATTCGGTACTTCGAGCCAGCACCACCATTCATTGTGATCATGGCTGATCATCCACAATCAGCAACCTATGCCTGCCTTCTCCCCATATCCCTTGATTCTGCTAGCCCCCAGAGCTCTATCTAACTCTCTTTTAAATTTGTCCAGTGATTTAGCTTCCACTGCCCTCTGTGGCAGAGAATTCCACAAATTCATAACTCTCTGGCTGAAAAGTTTTCTCTCATCTCAGTTTTAAATGGCCTCCCCTTTATTCTTAGACTGTGGCCCCTGGTTCTGGAGTCCCCAAACATTGGGCACGTTTTTCCTGCATCTAGTTTGTCCAGTCAATAGACAATAGGTGCAGGAGTAGGCCATTCGGCCCTTCGAGCCAGCACCGCCATTCCATGTGATCATGGCTGATCATCCCCAATCAGTACCCCGTTCCTGCCTTCTCCCCATATCCCCTGACTTTGCTATTTTTAAGAGCCCTATCTAGCTCTCTCTTGAAAGCATCCAGAGAACCTGCCTCCACCACCCTCTGAGGCAGAGAATTCCACAGACTCACCAATCTCTGTGAGAAAAAGTGTTTCCTCATCTCCGTTCTAAATCTCTACTCCTTATTCTTAAACTGTGGCCCCTGGTACTGGACCCCCCCCAACATCGGGAACATGTTTCCTGCCTCTAGCGTGTCCAAGCCCTTAACAATCTTATATGTTTCAATGAGATCCCCTCTCGTCCTTCTAAACTCCAGAGTGTACAAGCCCAGCTGCTCCATTGTCTCAGCATATGACAGTCCCACCATCCTGGGAATTAACCTTGTAAACCTACGCTGCACTCCCTCAATAGCAAGAATGTTCTTCCTCAAATTAGGGGACCAAAATTGCACACAATACTCCAGATGTGGTCTCACTAGGGCTCTGTACAACTGCAAAAAGACCTCTTTGCTCCTATATTCAATTCCTCTTGTTATGAAGGCCAACATGCCATTCGCCTTCTTCACTGCCTGTTGTACCTGCATGCTTACTTTCATAGACTGTTGTGCAAGGACCCCCAGATCCCGTTGTACTTCCCCTTTTCCCAACTTGACGCCATTTAGATAGTAATCTGCCTTCCTGTTTTTGCTACCAAAGTGGATAACCTTGCATGTATCCGCATCTACCCACTCCCCCAACCTGTCCAAGTCACCCTGTATTCTCATAGCATCCTCCTCACAGTTCACACTGCCACTCAGCTTTGTGTCGTCTGCAAATTTGCTAATGTTACTTTGAATCCCTTCAACCAAATCATTGATATATATTGTAAATAGCTGCGGTCCCAGCACCGAGCCTTGCGGGACCCCTCTAGTCACTGCCTGCCATACTAAAAGGGACCCGTTAATTCCTACTCTTTGTTTCCTGTCTGCCAACCACTGTCAGCCTGTCTACCCCCATCTACTATCCATGTCAGCACTCTACCCCCAATACCATGTGCCCTAATTTTGGCCACTAATCTCCTATGTGGGACCTTATCAAATGCTTTCTGAAAGTCTAGGTACACTACATCCACTGGCTCTCCCTTGTACATTTTCCTAGTTAAATCTTCAAAAATTGCCAGAAGATTAGTCAACCATGATTTCCCCTTCGTAAATCCATGCTGACTCGGACCGATCCTGTTATTGCTAACCAAATGTTCGGCTATCTCATCTTTTATAATTGACTCCAGCATCTCTGAGGATATGACATGGACATCACACGCTGCAGCACTCGTGAGTAAGGCAAGGCAGCGTGTTTACCACCTCAGGCAATTGAGGAAATTCAGAGTGTCTCCGAGGATCCTCCAGTGCTTCTACTCAGCAGCTGTGGAAAGCATCTTGCCAGAAATATTACAATCTGGTTTGGGAATTGCTCTACCCAGGACAGGAAGGCTCTGCACAGAGTAGAGCATTCGGCCGAATGCATTATGGGAACTTCTCTCGCCCCTCTGCAGGAACTATACATCAGGAGGTGCAACTCCAGAGCTAATAAGATAATGGGAGGCCCCTTCCACCCTTGCAACGGACTGTTCCAGCTGCTACTGTCAGGCAAACGCCTCTGTTGTCATGCTGTGAGAATGGAGAGGAAGAGAAGGAGTTTCTTCCCAGAGGCCATTCGGACTGCAAACTCCTATCTCACCAGGGACTAACTCTACTAACTTTACTGTACCACAATACCGCCCACAATATTTAATATGGAAAAGAACATGTGATTCTGCTCCATTCTGTTTGTAGTTTGTTGGTTGTTTGTTTGTTTTTTGCACAAAGTCCGCAGGCACTGCCACTTTTCATTTCACTGCACATCCCGTATGTGTATGTGACGAATAAACTTGACTTGACTTGATCTTCCCCACCGCCGATGTCAGGCTAACTGGTCTATAATTCCCTGTTTTCTCTCTCCCGCCTTTCTTAAAAAGTGGGATAACATTAGCTACCCTCCAATCCACAGGAACTGATCCGGAGTCTATAGAACGTTGGAAAATTATCACCAGTGCATCTAGATTTCTAGAGCCACTCCCTTAAGTACCTGGGATGCAGACCATCCGGCCCTAAGGATTTATCAGCCTTCAGTCCCATAAGTCTATCCAACACACTAATGTGGATTTCCTTCAGTTCCTCTGTCATCCCAGATCCTCTGGCCACTACTATATCAGTTGGGGCAGGGACTATCGCAAAAGTTTAAGAAGCAATTAGACAGGTACATGGATAGGTGGCTATGGGCCAAGCACAGGCAAGTGGGACTAATGTTGATGGGACATGCTGGTCAGTGTAGGTAAGTTGGGCCAAAGGGCCTGTTTCCATACTCTATGGCTCTATAGATTGATACCCAAGGATGGAAATTGCCTTACACACAACTAGGGTACCTGGGGAGTTTGGCGGATTCACGTCAAACAAAATTACTTGCTATGATCATTAAATATTAAGTGGTTCATATGTCATAATGCTATACATTAGAACATAGTTGTGTTTATTCAGATGAAAATAACAAACATGGATGTAACTGTAAAATAACGGCACTTTGCAATTCATGTACCACAACTCATGCCATAAACCAACCGAGCAAACCTCTGAATTGCCTTGGAGATTGCATATCTTTACAGTGTAAAGGAGATCATCATGGATTTTTTTCAACTATACCTTTGATTTAGAATCTCCTGTGAAATGCCAGCCGATATTAATCACCCAAGTTCTGTAGTGTGATTTCAACGTATTAACTTTTGTCTTATTGAGATGAGTGCTGCAACTGAGCCAATCATATAACCATATAACAATTACCGCATGGAAACAGGCCATCTCGGCCCATCTAGTCCGTGCCGAACACTTATTCTCACCTAGTCCCATCTACCTGAACTCAGACCATAACCCTCCATTCCTTTCCCGTCCATATACCTATCCAATTTATTTTTAAATGATAAAATCGAATCTGCCTCCACCACTTCCACTGGAAACTCATTCCACACAGCTACCACACTCTGATTAAAGAAGTTCCCCCTCATGTTACCCCTAAACTTCTGTCCCTTAATTCTCAAATTATGTCCTCTTGTTTGAAACTTCCCTACTCTCAATGGAAACAGCTTATTCACGTCAAATCTGTCTATCCCTCTCATCATTTTAAAGACCTCTATCAAGTCCCCCCCCCCTTAACCTTCTGCGCTCCAAAGAATAAAGACCTACCTTGTTCAACCTTTCTCTGTAACTTAGTTGCTGAAACCCAGGCAACATTCTAGTAAATCTCCTCTGTACTCTCTCTATTTTGTTGACATCTTTCCTATAATTTGGCGACCAAAACTGTACACCATACTCCAGAATTGGCCTCACCAATGCCTTGTACAATATTAACATTACATCCCAACTTCTATGCTCAATGCTCTGATTTATAAATGCCAGCATACCAAAAGCTTTATTTGCCACCCTATCTACACGAGATTCCACCTTCAGGGAACTATGCACAGTTATTCCTAGATCCCTTTGTTCAACTGCATTTCTCAATTCACTACCATTTACCATGTAGGTCCTATTTTGATTTGTCCTGCCAAGATGTGGCACCTCACACTTATCAGCATTAAACTCCATCTGCCAACTTTCAGCCCACTCTTCCAAATGGCCTAAATCTCTCTGTAGACCTTGAAAATCTACTTAATTACCCACAACACCACCTATCTTAGTATCATCTGCATACTTACTAATCCAATTTACCACACCATCATCCAGATCATTGATGTATATGACAAACAACAGTGGACCCAACACAGATTCCTGAGGCACCCCACTAGTCACCAGCCTCCAACCTGACAAACAGTTATCCACCATTACTCTCTGGCATCTCCCATTCAGCCACTGTTGAATCCATTTTGCTACTCCACCATTAATACCCAACAATTGAACCTTCTTAACCAACCTTCCATGTGGAACCTTGTCAACTGCCTTACTGAAGTCCATATAGACAAAATCCACCGCTTTACCCTCATCAATTTCCCTAGTACCTCTTCAAAAAATTCAAGAAGATTAGTCAAATATGAGCTTCCAGGCACAAATCCATGTTGACTGTTCCAGTAGTAATATATTTCTCGATAAACAAAGTGTGTAACAATGCCTTACATTTAACATGGTGTTTGTATTAAATTAGGCCAGAATTGTGATGTTTAGCTGGTATTGTTTAAAAATATAATGTCTATGTGAACAGCGGCATAATGTGACCCAAATGCTTTTATGTTTTATTATTTAATTACTTGATTTTTTTTTTAAACATCTGGATATAATTGTTTTTTTATTATGCAAAGAACGCTTTTATTTCTCAACAATTATTCATTGTTAATTTTATGTTCTCTAAAAGATTTGTTTACAAAAATGCCCATTTGTAAGAGAGAATTGTAGTTAATTTTGAGCAAACTGAATTTTCTGTCACAGTGGATTACACTTTGTGATGATGCTTGGCCTCTAATATTCTCTGATGCACCCAAGCCTCTATATTATTACTTTGAATTGGAATTAAAAAAATTAAAATGCCATTTTGGCTCAATGGATGTACACTTGCCTCTTCAGTCAACTGAGTGTTCAAATTTCTCTCCCCAATTCAGAGAATATGACATCTGACCTAGACTTATTGCACCATAATCTTTTCACCATTCTTCTGTTTTGCATTCATCATATTTATTGTCATTATCATGTATACTGTATACCCTGAGCTTCATGCAAACAATTAATTTCATTGTACCCTGTATATATAATAGTAAACTAATCTGAATCTGACTGAGGAAAAGCTGTGTTGTTGGAAGTGTTGTCTTTTAAGAATTCCAAGAGGAGTCTCTGCCCATATATTAAATGCTTTAAAATGAAATCAGTGCTTGGTTTTTCGTGCTGCAGTCTGTGCTGACATTCTCCATGCTTTTACTTTCTTCAGACTCGAGGGTCTTTAGAGAAAAAATGTAAAGAAACAAATTTGCTTGAGCTTTTAACCTCATGTTTAGCCTGTCTTATCCATAATAGGATATGTAATTAAACCATCAATATCTTTGTCACCCAGGTTCAGTAAGGTCTAGAAGCTATTTGACTCACTAAGCTTTTCCACCCCTGACACACAAGCCTTGAAATTTATAGGAGGTCCAATGGTTGACTTTTAGATGGCTTGGATTCAGTTTTCAGATTATTTCAATTTATTTGCAAGCAATGGAATTTCACAGAACCAGCTCTTCACAATATTCCATGAAAATAGATTACTGTGAAATTAGTATTGTTTCCAAAAAATAATTGATGTGTTGATGGGAGGTCATCTTTTGGGGGTTGGATGAGGCAGGATTGTAAGATTATTTAGGTTATATGATTCCTTAGAGGTACCAAGTCAACAGATATTTTGGTGATTCCAGTGTGGCGGTCTGATTGGAAAAACTCAAAAGGGAGATTTGGAATGTGGGAAGAGCATACTCAAAGTTCAGCAATGGCAGTCGAATGATTGGCCGGGTGGGATACAGTGAAATTAGGAATTGTGTTAAAAAGCTAGGAAGTCGGTTATTAGGGAGTTAAAAGCAACATTGAAAAGTAAAAATTGAAAAGTTCACAGGGTGCTATCGAATGGACAAAACTCACAGGCAGCAAGAACAATATGCAAAATGATTTAAAGATGCTTTTGTTAAATTTAAATAAAAGCAAACCAGGCGTTATGGCTGCTTTTGCTAAGATATAATGTGAGGTAGCGATGGACCTGTATTAAACATTTTTTGACTGTCTTTGGTGTACAGTATATAATCAAGAAACAATATTGAAACCTGGCACGACTACACCTTTGAAAAGATTACCTCTGATTGCATTCGATGATGATACTTAAGAAAATAGCCTCACTGAAACAAGAACACTGGAATAACAGCAGCTTGTTTTTATAAACTCCAAAGTGTTAGTTTCTATTGAAAGAGAGAAAAAGGATGCAATTACGTATTTGTTATTTGTAGTGCACAGGCTTCTATCTGTTATCATAGTTTTGATTTACAGGAAGTAGAAACGTAAGAAATATTTTTGAGAATAGTGAGTATAGAGGAAGTTTGCTAAGTAGCGGCGTGGGTTGTATCTGATCGTGGATACATTTCTAGAGGTTTGATGGTTATTCTTGAAATTGTTTTTCAGAGAGAGGCTGCGGACTCATAGCATTGAATCCTCAGGGAAATTGAAGATATCTCCAGAACAATTGTATGACTTCACTGCAGATGATCTCAAGGACCTTGGGGAAATAGGACGTGGAGCCTACGGTTCTGTGAACAAAATGATCCATAACCCAAGCGGACAGGTTATGGCTGTGAAAGTAAGTGTTTCAATCTACATTCTGTGATAAGAAACTTGACGTGCTTAAAGATCAATAGGAAATGTATTAATTTGAGCTTTACAAATTAAGTGGAAAACAACACTTAAATATTTCTTGCTGGATTTTTTTCTTCACTTTATCCAAATTTTGTGCAGTCAGCATTAACGTCCTAAATGTGAGCTGCGTCCAATTAATGTAAAGTAAAACCATTTCATTCCAGTAGTTTATTTTCAATTTCAGATTAACATACAGCATTTTCCATCCCTGCCTCACACAATCTTCCACAATAATTACATTTGGAACTCCTGTATTTGGCAAATTGTACGAGTCATTGTGGGTGGAATCTTTCATTGGATCAAATCTTTTAGGAACAAAAAAATTCTATAAACAAATTAAACTCACTGGATTCTAGCCAAGGTGAATATATTCACCCCATTGGCATCGGAAGGAGAACAGCTTTTCACATCTTGCAACATATAAATGTAGCATTATAATGTACAAATTTGTTTTTGCCGTTGAGTTTGGATGTAACTGCCAAAATTATTTCATTTTGGCTCTTTGTTAAGTTATGTACATTCTTAAGGTGGCGATTGCAATGTTAGCAAGAGCTTAGTGCCTTTTGGGCAGATCCTCTCAAATTAGTGTCTATTTATTGAGACCTTAATTCCTGATGAATGAGTACCGTAGACTCCAATGTACATGAATTTGCATGTAAATGGGCTAATGTGTATTTCATAGTTAAAAGCTCCAATTGAGTTTCATTACCAAATCTTGAAGTACAGGTCACTTTTGATATTTTAATTTTCCCCTTTTATGAAAACCTATTCAATTTATGCAACAAACTCTATACACTCTGTTCCGCATCTCAAATATCAATGCATCATTTTGCCTGTTTGCATCATCAATTTCCTTTATTTTTGATCCTGATCTGTGCTGTAGGCGGAATGTAAAACTGTCAGAACTCACTAAAACTAATTGCCAAGATGATGTGTTGCATCAAATTACATAATAGCTACAGCACAGGGAGCATACCATTCAGCCCAACAATCCATGCTAGTGTTAAACTGCCTTCCACTCTGCCCTCCATAATGTTTGGGACAAAGACCTATCATTTATTTATTTGCCTCTCTACTCCACAATTTGAGATTTCTAATAGAAAACAAATGCGGCTAAAGTGCACATTGTCAGATTTCAATAAAGGCCATGTTTATACATTTGGTTTCACCATGTAGAAATTACAGCAGTGTTTATACATAGCCCCCCCCCCCCCCCCCCCCCCCATTTCAGGGCACCATGATGTTTGGGACACATCAAAGTCATGTTTAGTATTTTGTTGCATATCCTTTGCATGCAATGAATGCTTGAAGTCTGCGATTCATAGACATCACCAGTTGCTGAGTGTCTTCTCTGGTGATGCTCTGCCAGGCCTGTATAGCAGCCACCTCCAGCTTATGCTTGTTTTGGGGTCTCGTCCCCTTCACTTTTCTCTTCAGCATATAAAAGGCGTGCTCAATTGGGTTCAGATCGGGTGATTGACTTGGCCACTCAAGAATTTACCACTTTTTAGCTTTGAAAAACTCCTTTGTTGCTTTAGCAGTATGTTTGGGATGATTGTCTTGCTGTAGAATGAACCGCCGGCCAATGAGTTTTGAGGCATTTGTTTGAACATCAGCAGATAGGATGTGTTGGAACAAGGACATGGCAGACCAATTGAATAACTACTTTGGTTCTGTCTTCACTAAGGAAGACATAAATAATCTGCCGGAAATAGCAGTGGAACGGGGGTCAAATAAGATGGAGGAACTGAGTGAAATCCAGGTTAGCCGGGAGGTGGTGTTGGGTAAATTGAACGGATTGAAGGCCGATAAATCCACAGGGCCAGATAGTCTGCATCCCAGAGTACTCAAGGAGGTAGCCACAGAAATAGTGGATGCATTAGTGATAATTTTTCAAAATTCCTTAGATTCTGGAGTAGTTCCTGAGGATTGGAGGGTAGCTGATGTAATCCCACTTTTTAAAAAAGGAGGGAGAGAGAAAGCGGGGAATTACAGACCAGTTAGTCTAACATCGGTAGTGGGGAAACTGCTAGAGTCAGTTATTAAAGATGGGATAGCAGCGCATTTGGAAAGTGGTGAAATCATTGGACAAAGTCAGCATGGATTTACGAAAGGTAAATCATGTCTGACAAATCTGATAGAATTTTTTGAGGATGTAACTAGTAGAGTGGATAAGGGAGAACCAGTGGATGTGTTATATCTAGACTTTCAGAAGGCTTTCGACAAGGTCCCGCATAAGAGATTAGCATACAAACTTAAAGCACACGGTATTGGGGGTTCAGTATTGATGTGGATAGAGAACTGGCTAGCAGACAGGAGGCAAAGGGTAGGAGTAAACGGGTCCTTTTCAGAATGGCAGGCAGTGACTAGTGGGGTGCCGCAAGGCTCAGTGCTGGGACCCCAGCTATTTACAATATATATTAATGATTTGGACGAGGGAATTCAATGCAACATCTCCAAATTTGCAGATGATACCAAGCTGGGGGGTATAGTTAGGTGTGAGGAGGATGCTTGGAGGCTGCAGGGTGATTTGGATAGGCTGAGTGAATGGGCAGATGCATGGCAGATGCAGTATAATGTGGATAAATGTGAGGTTATCCACTTTGGTGGCAAAAACATGAGGGTAGACTATTATCTGAATGGTGGCAGATTAGGAAAGGGGGAGATGCAACGAGACCTGGGGGTCATGGTACACCAGTCATTGAAAGTAGGCATGCAGGTGCAGCAGGCAGTGAAGAAAGCAAATGGTATGTTAGCATTCATAGCGAAAGGATTTGAGTATAGGAGCAGGGAAGTGCTACTGCAGTTGTACAGGGTTTTGGTGAGACCACACCTGGAGTATTGCGTACAGTTTTGGTCTCCAAATCTGAGGAAAGACATCCTTGCCATAGAGGGGGTACAGAGAAGATTCACCAGACTGATTCCTGGGATGTCAGGACTTTCATATGAGGAAAGATTGGATAGACTCGGCTTGTACTCGCTGGAATTTAGAAGATTGAGGGGGGATCTTATAGAAACTTACAAAATTCTTAAGGGGTTGGACAAGCTAGATGCTGGAAGATTGTTCCCGATGTTGGGGGAGTCCAGAACAAGGGGTCACAGTCTAAGGATAAGGGGGAATTCCTTTAGGACCGAAATGAGGAAAACATTCTTTACACAGAGAGTCGTGAGTCTCTGGAATTCTCTGCCACAGAAGGTAGTTGAGGCCAGTTCATTGGCTATATTTAAGAGGGCGTTAGATGTGGCACTTGTGGCTAAAGGGATCGGGGGTATGGAGAGAAGGCAGGTACGGGATACTGAGTTGGATGATCAGCCATGATCACATTGAATGGCGGTGCAGGCTCGATGGGCCGAATGGCCTACTCCTGCACCTATTTTCTATGTTTCTATGTGTCTATACACTTCAGAATTCATTCTGCTACTACCATCAGATAGTGAGCCAGTACCTTCAGCAGCCATACATGCCCAGGCCATAACACCCCCACCACCGTGTTTCACAGATGAGGTGGTATGCTTTGGATCTTGGGCAGTTCCTTCTCCCCTCCATACTTTGCTCTTGCCATCATGCTGATATAAGTTAATCTTCGTCACATCTGTCCACAAGATCTTTTTCTAGAACTGTGGTGGCTCTTTTAAGTATTTATTGGCAAACTGTAACCTGGCCATCCTATTTTTGTGGCTAACCAGTGGTTTGAATCTTGCAGTGTAGCCTCTGTATTTCTGTTCATGAAATCTTCTGCGGACAGTGGTTATTAACAAATCCATACCTGATTCCTGAAGAGGTGTTTCTGATCTGTCGGACAGGTGTTTGGGGATTTTTCTTTATTATAGAGAGACTTATTCTGTCATCTGCTATGGAGGTCTGCCTTGGCCTGCCAGTCCCTTTGCGACTAGTAAGCTCACCAGTGCCCTCTTTCTTCTTAATGATGTTCCAAACAGTTGAATTAAATAAGCCTAAGATTTGCCTGACGTCTCTAACAGTTTTATTCTTCTTTCTCCATCGCATAATGGCTTCTTTGACTTTCATTGGCACAACTTTGGTCCTCATGTTGATAAACAGCAATAAAACTTTCCAAAGGTGATGGGAAGACTGGAGGAAAGACTAGGTACAGAGAGCTCTCTTGTATCTGCATTTACGGAGGCATTTAAACACACCTGAGCAATTACAAACACTTGTGAAGCCATGTATCCCAAACATTATGGTGCCCTGAAATGGGGGGGACCATGTACAAACACAGTTGTAATTTCTGCATGGTGAAACCAAAATGTATAAAAATACCCTTTAATAAAATCTGCCAATGTGCACTTTAACCACATGTGATTTATTTTCTATTACAAATCTCAAATTGTGGAGTACAGAGGCAAATGAATAAATGATGGGTCTTTGTCCCAAACATAATGCAGGGCACTGTAAATCTGTCAACTTAGCTAGCTAGTACATTTACCTTAATTACGTATATCTGGTGTTCCCTTAAATTCATCTGTTTCTTTCAGCCACCCCATATGGTAACATCTTTAATGTTCTATCCACATTCCTAGAAAATAAACTGCTTATTTTGAATTTATTTGTGACTAATAGATTATTCAAACACCAAATTTAATAAGACCAGAAAGTTCTAGCTTTTTATCAGCTGTTCAGTTATGCATGTCTTGCACACTGGAAAAGTATTGGCAGCTATTCTGGTCATGTTCTGTTACCTACACCTCCTGGCAATCCTCTCTGCCTGTAATTATATGCCCCCATTACACAGACAAGAAAGCTGCTTTTAATAATGCCCAAAGATTCGTCCGGTAGGAGAGGTTGTGTAGCTGTGACTCAATAACAGTGATAGCTGAAAGACAGGTTATTATAGTGTAAGATGCAGTGTTGTCAGATGACATTATTGCAGATATGGCCTAAAGAAAACTACAGAGCACGCAATACACACCAGCAACAGAGCCTGAACTTCTGTAGCATGTGTCTCTTTCTCAACATGGCTATTATATAGTTTTTTTCTGTTTAATTGATTAATTGTTGTCTTTATGTATACCCTCCCCCCCCCCCATTAGTTATAAGATGGCATTGGAATTATGAATTGCCATTGCAGTGCATGATATAATTAACCTTGTAACCTTTTCGCTGGAGAAACAATAACAAACATGCTACCTAAAAGAATGTTTAAACCAGTACAGAATTATTTGCTCATTTAAAAGATAATATGTAACTATAAGAAAACAATATGTAGATTGTTTTGAATAATTCTGAAGTGAATGTATTATGATTATTTTCTGTAAAGTGTTCCACCTCTAATTAAAAATTTGGCTTAAAATGTCAAACCTTTGGCATATGTTGCTGATGAAGCAAACAGAAGTATGCAGAAAAAAACAAATTGTCAATTCATAAGGTTTGATGTTAAGCTACAGTATACTTATTTTGTGGAAAAAAAAGTCAATTCAAGCTGCATAAAAAGCTTTGTTGCAATATTTGTTTAATGTATACTCTTACTTTTAGCGAATTCGATCAACGGTGGATGAGAAGGAACAGAAACAACTTTTGATGGATTTAGATGTTGTAATGAGGAGTAGTGATTGTCCATATATTGTTCAGTTTTATGGCGCACTCTTCAGAGAGGTGAGAAAATTGAGAAAAGGTGTTTGATCTCTGACCTTTCGGGATGGAACCGTTTTGGATAGTTTTGGTAAAATCCAAGTGAATTCATGTTCAAATGGGAAATCTTTGTAGTTACTAGAAAAACCTGTACAATATATAATTAAATGGAACCCAGATTTTACAGTTGAGACTGATTGTGATGGAAATAAAAGTAGAAAGTGATCTGAACTATCTTATTAGCTTAATCTTTGTTGGGAATTTGAAATGTATGTTGGACAATCACAGCAACTGCAAAAGGAATAAGACAGGATAATGTCAGTCGAACAGCGGGATGCATCAACATTTAAATGTTTTTTGGACCAAAGGAGGCAGCAGATTATTGGATGAAATAAAATAATACTTCATTGAATCAGTAGAAGTGCATATGAATAACAAAAACATTGATAGATAACTAAATTGTAGAGAAGTAAAGGTGGTGTAAACTGAGGAGAGAAGAGAAAGTAACTCTGACACTTGACAATATAATGACTTGGGATCTTCCTACAGAATGAGCATTGTTGCTTTTCCCCCTCTAACCTTTTTTGGGATATCACCCAATGCTAAGAACCACCCGTTGAGAACATAAATGGAGAGTGAGAGACTAAATTTGGGTAAGTTTGAATGAGCATTTAAACAAGTGGGATGCCAGAACACCAGGACAAAGATGAAAAAACTTTCCTGAACCTACTTAAGAATTGTTGAAATTGTATTGAACCAAAAAGTAGAAATGGGGAGATAAATGCATGGTGAAACAGGATTAAAATACAGACAAAATGGAAAGGCGTGGATTTCCTTCATATTGCTGAGAGAAATCTAATCCCATAATACTTTCAGAATAAATACAGCAATAGCTTTTTAATCAGAGTAGGCATATTTGATTTAATTGAAATATAAAAATTGCAGACATCAGAAGTTGGAAAATCCTGCAAAACACCCTTTATCTTCTGTCTGAGATTCTCTCTTTTTGTATTTCAGCAAAAGCTGCCTAACCTGTTGAGCATTCCCAGCATTTTTAGTTTTTATGCTGGAAATATATCCTATGATTTTGTTGCAAATTGATGATTGGACAATCCAGTCAGCTCCCCCACCCCCCATTGTTTATAGCCACATGTGACTTGCTGCTCAATAACAAGATCCCAAAGGGCACACCAAGCCGCTTGTCAATCTTCAGCATACAGGGAAATCCCATAACCTGCCCTTGTGCCGGCTGATGATGTCACTACTTTTACCTCATAGATGATCAGCGTCGAAGCCTAGAAACATAGAAAAATAGGTGCAGGAGTAGGCTATTCCTTGCTGGCCAAGCCAGCACCGCCATTCAATATGATAATGGCTGATCATCTAAAATCAGTGCCCCGTTCTTGCTTTTTCCCCATATCCCTTGATTCCTATAGCCCTAAGAGCTAATCTAACTCTCTCTTGAAAACATCCAGTGAATTGGCTTCCACTGCCTTCTGTAACAGAGAATTCCACAGATTAAAAAATCTCTGGATGAAGAAGTTTTTCCTCATCTCAGGCCTACCCCTTATTCTAAAACTGTGATCCCTGGTTCTGGACTCTCCCAAAATCGGGAATGGTTTTCCTGCATCTAGCCTGACCAATCCTTTAAGAATTGTACATGTCTCTATAAGGTGATATTTCATGGCTGTATCCTTTCATGCTGGGGAGAGTAGCCTCAAACCTAACCCTTGCTGCAAAAGAGGGCACAGCTGAGAAATATTAATCAAATTGTAGAAGGAAAGGTAGTTTGAGACAAAGTTTTAATAATTAAAGCCTGGCATTTATCTAATGGTGCCTTGTGTGGAATTTGGATAGATTATATGGGCAATGTTAACCAGATTTATTCTCATCCCCAACATATCAACCAGCCCATGGCAATTGTAATTATGTATTCTAGTCAGATTTCATCTAATTATCAGTATGACACTAAGATGAAAAAATGACTATTTTGTTCTGCACTTTGTTTCAATGTCAGCTAATTCTTGTTACAAAGTTACATTTTTAAGCTAGACACTGATTTTTATTCTGAAGATGTTATGTAAAATAGGTGATCATGACAGAAATTCCGATAACTGAATATAATCATTGTTTTGCAGCATCTTTTGAGAGATATTCATGCACTATAACACTGTAGCAAAACATACCCGGGCATATGTGACTTTGAAGGCAGACATTTAACCTCGGTTGACTCTTAAATCCAAAAGATATTCTCCTGTGTGCCAAATCGTCACTTTTCAGGAGGTTAAATCTGATCATTCATTTTGTTTCTTTGCAGGGCGATTGTTGGATATGTATGGAACTCATGTCTACCTCTTTTGACAAATTCTACAAATATGTATATGGTGCATTAGATGATGTTATCCCAGAGGAAATCTTAGGCAAAATCACGTTAGCTGTGAGTTAAGTTTGTTTTAATCTCTGCAATTAATGATCCGTAATGAAATACATAACTGTGCAATGTATTTATTTTTGAATGTCAACCTATATCATAGTTTTTGACCATAATTTACCAGAAAATTAGTGTGTACATTTTAAAGATAAATCTTTATATAACTGTGGTAAATCTATATATAACTGTGATAAAACAGCAGTTTGCCTTTCTTTGGTACCTTTCACAGCAAAATGCTCCAAAGGACTAAATACTGATAATTTTATTTAAAAATGAACATTGGGTAGACAATTCTGAAACTAGAGGCATTAATGGAGCCAGAAGCAGAAATTATGTGGGGTTTTTTGGTTTGTTCAAGTCTGCTTTTCTCAAATGCTATGTTCTAATGGCTTTATTCAGCTGGATGACAGAGGATAATCAATAGTTTTTACAGCTGGCTTGGCTATTTTGAAAGTGGTCTTCTTAAAAGCATTCTGGAGAAATTCAAATGGCTCGTTTTGGTGTTGGTAGGTTTAAGAACAGTGATTATATTTCATTGCTGTTTTCATTTGAACAATGGAATATTTATATTTGATAATTGGGATAGTGATCAGTATAAATACAATATTATAATGATCCAGCACAATGCTAATATTCATCTGCTCTCTTCCAGACTGTGAAAGCACTTAACTATTTAAAAGAAAACTTGAAAATTATTCACCGAGGTAAGTGTTAAGTTATAGTTCAAAGGAAAGACAACTATAACTCTCTCAAATACAATTTTTTGGGGTCAGCAACTGTTGGACAGTACACTGCTGCAGCTGGTGGAGCTGCAGTCAAACTGTATCAGAGAACCACCCTTGTTAAACACTGACCTTGGTTGCTTTCTGTGAGGAGTTTGCACATGATCTCTGTGACCCCATAGATTTCCTTCAAGTCCTCTGGTTCCTCCCACATCCTAAAGATGTGAAGATCATCAGGTTAATTGGCCACTGCAAGTTGCCCCTGGTATGTGGGTGAATAGTGGAATCTGGTAGGGGAGGGTTGGTGTAAATGGGTGATCAATGTGGAAGCAATGGGCCAAAGTTCCTGTCTCCATGCTGCGTCTTTCAAACACAGGCTTCGAAGGGTGCAGTTTTTATTTATATTTAAATCATATATTGAATTAGGAAAAATAACAGCTTCAAGAATCAAGTGTTTAATTGTCATGAACCGTTAACAGAACAATGAAATTCTTGGTTGCTGTGGCTTAATATGCCTGTAAATGCAGTAGCACACAGATCATCAAAAATACAATAAATGAATGACCATAATACTACGTAATCATTATAGTGTTATAACTGTAGTCCGTAGTGCAACCAATGACACGGTCAGTAGACGATCACAGTCGCTGAGGTTAGTGTTGCGTAGTGTTCAATCGCCTGATGGTTACAGGGAAGAAAGTTTTTGAACTTGGCAGTCACGGCTTTTCAGGCCCCTCTACGACCTTCATGATGGTAGTCGGGAAATGAATGCGTGACTGAGGTGCTGTGGGCCTTTGATATAAGCTGCCTTTTTGAGGCAGCGCCTCCTTTTGATCGCTTTGATGGTGGGAACGTCAGTATCTGTGTTGGACTGACCAGGCATTGTCTACCATTCGCTATAGTATCGTTCATTCCTGGACATTAGAGTTGCCAAGTCAAGCCTAATTGTCCGTATATTTGCTATTTAATGCTCTCATTAAGATGCAGCAAGAAAGAATTTCATTACTGCAGTCCAAGTGCATTTTTCCTTCCATGATGATTAACCTCAAATTTTTCGACTTTATGGACCCATCTCTGGATCCATCAAGGATGCTGGCTGTCCCGCTAACTCTGTTAGTTACTCGTGTCATTTTCTTAATTCCTTTATAGACAGGTTAGTTAATGTTTGGACACCTCAGCATTAAAACTTCCAAACCTAAAACTTTCCATTTCTACAAATATTCTACATTTGCTGTTCTCGTTTATCAACCTGGCCCTGAACAAACCTCAGATTTGTCCATAACTATTGCCTTCACATAAAAGCGTGTTGCTTCTTTCTTTTTACACTTTAGTTTTTATTGCTTTTATGTATACATAAATAAAACACAAATATGACAACGAAACATACAACATTACAGTGAAACATACAACAGTGTAGTGGGGGGTTCAGTTTACAATTAATGATGCAGTATACAGAACTATTTTCATATTAAATCATTTTCCAATAACTTACATTATTGTCTATAAAATTATACAGTGTTGATGTCTTTATTTCTATACCTAATCCATTTTTGCCATTTTCTATTAAACTCGTCTTCTTTCACTCTTAGAGAATATGTCATTTTCTCCATGACAAATATTTCTTGTACTATGTCTAACCATTGTCTAAGTCTGGGTGTGTCCGCTCCGCCAGTTTCTTGTAATGGCCTTTCTGCCAGCTGTGAGTAGGATTTTAACCAAGTAATGATCTTCCTTCAGCACCACTGTATTTATATTACCCAGGTATAAAATGGAACACTTCTTGCAGACTATATATCCTAATACCTCCGTTAATTCTGAATTCACTCTGTCATAAAATGGTTCTATTTTTGGGCAACTCCAGAAGATATGTGTATGATTTGCGTCTGTTTGACCACATTGCCTCCAGCATGTTTGCTGCCTTAGAATTTGCTTGTTTTTATGTTAGGTGTAATAAAGAAACGAATCAATTTTTTCCAATTCAATTCTCTCCATTTTTGTGAATTAGTGGATGTCTGTAGTGTTACACACATATGATGCCATTCTTCTTCTGAGATTGTGATGTTCAATTCCTTTTCCCACTTAAATTTTACATAAAATGTAGTTTTAGCTTGACATTCCATTAAACTATGATGAATTTTAGAAATAATCCTTAATGTTTTTTGATGATACGCACTAACTATCACTTCTATCACTGGATTCTTTTCTTCTAGTGCCTCCCTTTTTACCTTTTTATTGTAATCTCTCAGTTGGAGGTATCTAAACAAGTCTTGGTTCCGAAGTGCAAATCTATCCTTCAAATCTTGATAACTTCTTGGGTCTCCATTTTCAATAACAGTACAAAATGCAGTCATTCCTTTCTTCATCCACTCTTTAAATGTTGAGTCATACATCCCTGGTTTAAACTCATTAGCCAAAGCTATCCATCTTAAAACTTTTTGTAGTTTATTCAGTTTAAGTTGTCTGGTAAGAGTGAACCAGGTTTCTAAAGTAAATATTGTTATTGGATCGATTGTACTCCTGATAGGTCCAGGAAGCGCTTTTTCTCCCAAAAGTGTTTGAATGTGGAAGTCAGGGATATATGTCTCAATCTTTTTCCACCTAGCTATATAGCTGTCCTCACACCAATTAATTAGTGGTCGAAGTTGGGCTGCATAGAAATATATCCTAAAATTTGGAAGTGCCAGTCCACCTTTGTCCTTTGGCAACTGTAGTGTAGTGTATCGAATTCTGGCCTTCTTTCTCCCCAAATAAATCTAGATATTAATTTATCCCATTCCGTGAATTGTTTTAATGGTACCTCAATTGGCAGAGATTGAAACAAGTACAATAGCCTTGACAAAATATTCAT
Organism: Raja brachyura; assembly: GCA_963514005.1. The sequence continues at coordinate 8,779,316 of OY740803.1, read as the reverse complement.
TTTCACCACATTTATCTTACTACTAAAATCCATTGGGTAGGTGGACCATCTTTCTATATCCTTTCTTATGTTTTGGTTGATATGATTATAATTGGCCCCATACAACATTGATATATTTTTTGTTATAAAAAATCCCGAGGTATTTGATTGATTTTGAATCCCATTTAATATTATAATTTTGTTTGATTTCTTCTGGAGGAGGACAATTAAATAGGAGGATTTGAGTTTTTGAAATATTCACTTTATATCCTGCATAAAAATTAAATTAATCTATGATCCCCATTATCCTTGGAAATGAGGTGTTTACTTCCGTGAGATACATCATTACATCATCTGCGAAAAGGCCAATTTTATGTTCTCTGTCTCTTATAGTTACTCCCCTTGCGTGTTGCTTCTATCTAATGATATGATTTTCTAAATGCCCTGTCATTGTGACCGTAACGTTTTCTAGTATTTTCCAAACAAGTAATGTCAAGCCTACATTTGATTTTTTGCAATGCACTGTCATTGTTCCAGAATCCTGAGGAATTTGGGAGCTCTGTTCCAGTCCGTATGATATTTGCAGCCACTCCATCAGAACTAGGATATTGGGCATTTAATCAATTATATTTACTGGTCTTCAGTTGATTAATGATTCAGACTGCTGGCTGTAAAAATAAATTCAATTGAATTTGTTTGTGGAAATACTAAAATTAGGGTGCGTCTCCTTCAATCAATACTTATTAACGCAAAATATAAATTTAATGTTGTATTCTGGCTGAATGGGGTTGAAGGTTCTGGGTCAAATCTGCCATTTTCATTGTGGTTCGACTAAGTGGACGGAAGCTGTACATTCCTGCCCACATGCTATATATGGAATGATGCCAAGCATGTGGGGGTTGTCCCTATTCATCACACATTAAGTCTACCATTCTAATTACCCTGGAGAAACACTATTTAAAGATCCAAAACTCCAATTTTTTTTGGAACAGAAAAGTGCTTCCCAAATTATGAGTAGAATTGCGAAGATAGAGGAATCTTGATGTGCTCGTTTTTAGAATATTGTACAAGTATTGTATGCAGTTCGAAAGAAAATAGTATGTTAAACTTTTTTGCCAGGGTTAATAGAGTATGAGTGTAATTATTCTTGCAAATATTTATGTCTTCTCTCCAGAGATGCTGCCTGTCCCGCTGAGTTACTCCAGCTTTTTGTGTCTATCTTTGGGGATTAACCTGGAATAAAGAGTATCAAAGATGTTAATTTGAGTGGAGTTTTAATCTTGATTTCTCATTGAAGTTTTCTTGTTTTTGATGCTTAAAGAAATGGAGGACCCTAACAAATGAGAAATTGGACGTGAGATATACGATTCAAAGTTAATCTTTAGACTAGAGAAACAGGCACTTTGGGACACCAAGGTCATGACGACCAGCGATCACCCCCACACTGTCCTACACACCAGGGACAATTTATAATTTTACCAAAGCCATTTAACACGTCTTTGGAGTGTGGAAGGAAACCGGAGCATCCGGAGGAAACCCATGCAGTCACAGGGATAACGTACAAACTCTGTCCAAACAGCACCCCGGAGTCAGATTCAAACACTGGCCTCTGGCGCTGTAAGCAGTAACTCTGCCGCAGTGTTTTGGCCCTAATCTTGTTGAATGATTGGGCAGGGTTGGGGGCTATGTGTCTTGTTCCTAATCCTATTTCTTAAATTCTGGTATTTATTAGTAGCACTCCTCTGACCAGTGGTTTGTGAAAACTGATTATTTGTCATTCATCACCCAAGACCTATAACAAATACTAGACTAAGTGGGACCCGTTGGGTCCCAGCTTCACACGGGAGGGCTGGTCCCCCAGTGCAATATTCTACCTCTCCACCAATTCCAAAATTGCTGGCCTGTGGGGCGGGGGGGGGGGGGGGGCTTCCTGGAGCGCTAGTATGTGTGTTGTGGGTCAAAGGGACTGGCTTCCAGAGGGATAGTATGGATTCTTGGCCAGGCAGCTCAGTCACTCTGGCCAGGCAGCTCAGTCACTCTGGCCAGGCAGCTCAGTCACTCTGGCCAGGCAGCTCAGTCACTCTGACCAGGCAGCTCAGTCACTCTGGCCAGGCAGCTCAGTCACTCTGGCCAGGCAGCTCAGTCACTCTGGCCAGGCAGCTCAGTCACTCTGGCCAGGCAGCTCAGTCACTCTGGCCAGGCAGCTCAGTCACTCTGGCCAGGCAGCTCAGTCACTCTGGCCAGGCAGCTCAGTCACTCTGGCCAGGCAGCTCAGTCACTCTGGCCAGGCAGCTCAGTCACTCTGGCCAGGCAGCTCAGTCACTCTGGCCAGGCAGCTCAGTCACTCTGGCCAGGCAGCTCAGTCACTCTGGCCAGGCAGCTCAGTCACTCTGGCCAGGCAGCTCAGTCACTCTGGCCAGGCAGCTCAGTCACTCTGGCCAGGCAGCTCAGTCACTCTGGCCAGGCAGCTCAGTCACTCTGGCCAGGCAGCTCAGTCACTCTGGCCAGGCAGCTCAGTCACTCTGGCCAGGCAGCTCAGTCACTCTGGCCAGGCAGCTCAGTCACTCTGGCCAGGCAGCTCAGTCACTCTGGCCAGGCAGCTCAGTCACTCTGGCCAGGCAGCTCAGTCACTCTGGCCAGGCAGCTCAGTCACTCTGGCCAGGCAGCTCAGTCACTCTGGCCAGGCAGCTCAGTCACTCTGGCCAGGCAGCTCAGTCACTCTGGCCAGGCAGCATTTTAGAACCAATAGAGACACTTTTTGCAAGCATTTTAGAACCAATAGAGACACTTTTTGCAAGCATTTTAGAACCAATAGAGACACTTTTTGCAAGCATTTTAGAACCAATAGAGACACTTTTTGCAAGCATTTTAGAACCAATAGAGACACTTTTTGCAAGCATTTTAGAACCAATAGAGACACTTTTTGCAAGCATTTTAGAACCAATAGAGACACTTTTTGCAAGCATTTTAGAACCAATAGAGACACTTTTTGCAAGCATTTTAGAACCAATAGAGACACTTTTTGCAAGCATTTTAGAACCAATAGAGACACTTTTTGCAAGCATTTTAGAACCAATAGAGACACTTTTTGCAAGCATTTTAGAACCAATAGAGACACTTTTTGCAAGCATTTTAGAACCAATAGAGACACTTTTTGCAAGCATTTTAGAACCAATAGAGACACTTTTTGCAAGCATTTTAGAACCAATAGAGACACCTTTTGCAAGCATTTTAGAACCAATAGAGACACCTTTTGCAAGCATTTTAGAACCAATAGAGACACCTTTTGCAAGCATTTTAGAACCAATAGAGACACTTTTTGCAAGCATTTTAGAACCAATAGAGACACTTTTTGCAAGCATTTTAGAACCAATAGAGACACTTTTTGCAAGCATTTTAGAACCAATAGAGACACTTTTTGCAAGCATTTTAGAACCAATAGAGACACTTTTTGCAAGCATTTTAGAACCAATAGAGACACTTTTTGCAAGCATTTTAGAACCAATAGAGACACTTTTTGCAAGCATTTTAGAACCAATAGAGACACTTTTTGCAAGCATTTTAGAACCAATAGAGACACTTTTTGCAAGCATTTTAGAACCAATAGAGACACTTTTTGCAAGCATTTTAGAACCAATAGAGACACTTTTTGCAAGCATTTTAGAACCAATAGAGACACTTTTTGCAAGCATTTTAGAACCAATAGAGACACTTTTTGCAAGCATTTTAGAACCAATAGAGACACTTTTTGCAAGCATTTTAGAACCAATAGAGACACTTTTTGCAAGCATTTTAGAACCAATAGAGACACTTTTTGCAAGCATTTTAGAACCAATAGAGACACTTTTTGCAAGCATTTTAGAACCAATAGAGACACTTTTTGCAAGCATTTTAGAACCAATAGAGACACTTTTTGCAAGCATTTTAGAACCAATAGAGACACTTTTTGCAAGCATTTTAGAACCAATAGAGACACTTTCTGCAAGCATTTATAGAACCACATTAAGGGCACTCACAGCTGAGTAGACATGTGTTCAGTGCTATTCAGAGCTCAGAGAGACGTGACCCTCTGGCTTCCTCCATCTTGCAGAGACTGAGTGAGGCACACCACTTTCTGGTTTTATAGTCCCTCCCCCTTCCTCCAGCAGTGGCAGCAGAGAGAATGGCGATTTTAAAAAAAACATTAATATCTCTCAGATTTTTCATCGATGGGAAAAATCCTCTGGTCCGGGAAGGCGGAGGGGGGCTCTGAGCGAGCTGGCCAAAAATGACGGCCGTAGGTGGCGGCGTTCTCTCGGAAATCACACCACAGTGAACTAAAAGCAGTCAAGATCAGACTTTTAGTAATATAGATTACACAGGTCAAAAGAGGGAACAAACGGCTGCTTTTGGTTTAGATCACGCAATTAAGTGCAGTTGGATTCAAGATGGCCAATACTTTATAGTTTACATAGTTAAAATGGATAAACATTTTACCTTTATCCATTGATCCTTGGAAAAGCAGTGTTTCACTGAGTAATCGGTTCTGTGTTGTGATGAGCAGTATTTCAAGTACTTGTTCACTATTTGCACATTGTTGTATTTATCCTCTGCAGTGAAATGCCTTTGTTGTGAAACATTTTAATTCTGGCTTAATTTTAAAGAAACCCTTATGTATTTTAAAACACAGCTGTTTTGTTTCATTATGCAATGTTTGTTTTGCAGATATCAAACCTTCCAATATTCTTATGGACAGAAATGGCAATATTAAACTCTGCGATTTTGGTATTAGTGGACAACTAGTCGATTCTATTGCCAAAACGAGGGATGCAGGATGTCGACCATACATGGCAGTAAGGCAAAAAAATGTGTTTTTCAATTATGGTATCCCCTAATCATCTGTGTCTTTTATTGATAATTTGTTTTTGTTTTTTTATCACAAACCCCTGTTATATGGGAAGTGGGTCCTCCCTGTCAACCCTATGCAGACCTCTCGATTCTAAACACATTAAAGGCCTGTGCCACCAGCATGCGACTGCATGCAGCTAGCGCGACCTAACGTGGTCGCTTGAGCCGTACGGCCTCGCGGGGCCGGTCCCACTTCGATCGCCGGAGGCGTATGGAGTTGGGCTGGTCCCGACATCGCTCGGGGCTCCGAACAACTGACACTGTCCAAAAATCCCGCGTGCCAACGGCTTGTCGGCCCGCAGCTGCATTGGGGACGTACACAACGTCTTGACGTCGTACGCAGCATCTTGATGGCGTACGCCTAGCGCGTGGCGTTGCGCGATGACGTCATCGCCCGGCGTGCCGTTGCATGATGACGTTGCCGTGCGACGTCCAAATTCAGTTGGCCCGCCTCCTGCCTAGCTGATTGGTGCGTATGATGTCGGGACCAGCCACGCACAACTCCATACGCCTCCGCGGTTCGAAGTGGAACAGGCCCCGCGAGGCGGTACGCCTCAAGCGACCACGTTTGGTCGCGCTAGACGCATGCAATCGCATGCTGGCGGGACAGGCCCTTTAGAACCACAGAGACAAGGAGGCGATTTAATCAGAGTAGCCTCCTCCACTGCAACCTGTCTCTCCTCATAACCAAGCAATCTTCAACCCTGAAAGTAACCTCATAAATCTCTCCACCATCTCTTGTTCTATCTTTCTGTAATGTGATAATAGACCTGTATATTTTAGCCATTACCCAATAAGCATTGCAACATGATCTCTTGAATTCAATGCCTTAACAAAAAAAGTGCATCCCCCTTGCCTCGTTAACCATCTCTTCTACTTGTCCTGTAACCTTCACGACTATGTAGCGATCCTAACTGTTCTATTTTTCCTGTTGGCATGCATTACCTTGTATTTCTCCAGATTGAGTTTTGCTTACTGACATTTCCTTTTCTCCCCACCCCTCCACCAGGTTCCATCTGTCCATCATCTCCTACCTCCCCACCCCCATGATACCAGTTCCACCTCTCCCTCATACTGCTATTTTTGGGCAACCTTTTCACCACTCAGCCAGCATCATATGCAGTACAGCAGGGAAACGGACCTTTGGATAAAGGTCCATCTTCCAATAACTCATAACTTCCTATATCACTATTTAACCATTCTGCCAATTTTAATGTAGTTTGCAAAATTCTTGATCATGCCCCTGCTATTGGGTCATGGTACTTGTGACAGCAAAAAATCTAACCGTAGTCCTGTGGAACTCCACTATGTAAAGACTTTTAGCGACTTAAAGCATTATTTGCATTCTGTAACCGGGGGACTTTTGGATTAACATAGAAACATAGAAAATAGGTGCAGGAGGAAGCTGTTCGGCCTTTCGAGCCAGCACCACCATTCAATATGATCATGGCTGATCGTCCGCTATCAATAACCCATGCCTGCCTTCTCCCCATATCCCTTGACTCCACTAGCCCCTAGAGCTCTGTCCAACTCTCTCTTAAATCCATCCAGTGATTTGGCCTCCACTGCCCTCCGTGGCAGGGAATTCCATAAATTCACAACTCTCTGGGTAAAAATTTTTTTTCTCAGCTCAGTCTTAAATGACCTCCCCTTTATTTAAGAGATTAACCCTTAATCAAGATCAACCCTTAAAAGATTGATCTTGCCACTCTGCCATCTCTTGCCTATGATATGAATATGTTCTTATTTCCTTATGACAATAATGAGCAAAGCCTCCTATGCATGTTTACCCTGTTTGGATGAGCTCAGACCAAAATGTACATGGATCTGTACGCCAGTGAATTGAATAATTTATAGACTGAAATTCATACTAAAGTTGAATGTCACAAATTATATATTGTCAATTGTTTTAAAACTGTCAAAACCTAGTTTTATTTTTGAGTATTTTACAGGTGATGTGAGGAAAACATCGTGATTATGTCCATTCTTGTTGAAATACCAAATATATAGTTAAAATTACAAATTATTTTTACACAGTGGTGCAGGTAGAGCTGCTGCCTCACAGCTCCAGACCCGAGTTAAATCCTAACCTTTGGTGCTTGGGAGAGGTTTGCACATTAGTGGGTTTCCTGTGACTGAGTGGGTTTCCTCTGGGTGCTCTAGTTTCTTCCCACATCGCAAAGACATGTGGGTTTGTAAGGTAATTGGCCACTGTAAATTACCCTTAAAAGTAGTTGTGGAGAATCGATACTAAAGTGGAATAACATTGATCTGGTGATCAGTGGTCATTGTACGATGAAGGGCCTGCTTTCATGTTGTATCTCTAAACTTAATCAGCGTTGTCTATAGTTGAATTCCATAACATTTTCACTTGCTGGTCATGGCTACTAACCTTTTGGATAGGCCATCAGAACGACAATACGCTAGATGCGGTTTAGTTCCTGAAGGCAAAATTAGAAGTGTACTTAAAACTGTGTTCCTGCTATTCCAGAAGGAGCATGCCTAATGGTGTTTGAAGGGTTGATGGATTGTAAAGTAATGTCCAATTATAAATATGAACTTAATAGTTACGGATTGCACATGCATATAAAATGTTAACATTTTTGTCATAAAATATTGCTGTTGATTTTCTAGAGCTGTGCCACTAGTTAAATTGTCTACAGAAGTATATATTTTTTGGAAAATAATCTGTTTGCAGATAACACTAAAGTGGATTGTATTGTAGATGGTGAGGATGGTTGGCCTAAACTGCAGCAAGATCTTGATCATTTGGACAGGTGGGCTGGGGAATTGTTGATGGAGATTAATTAATACAGATAAGTGTGAAGTGTTACAATTTGGAAAGTCTAACCAGGGTAGGACATTCACAGTCAATGGCAGGGCTCTGGGGAGTGTTGTATAGCAGAGGGATCGATGAGTGAAGGTACATAGTTCCTTAAAAGTGGTGTCACGGGTAGATGATCAGGGAGGCTTTTGGAACGTTGGCCTTCATCAGTCAGAGTATGGAGTACAGAAGTTCTGTACAGAAGAGTACAGTTACAAATAGTCAATGGGAATTAGAAGAACAAATATGCCAGGAAATTGCAGACAGTTGCAAGTCAAATAAGGTTGTTATAGTTGGGGATTTTAACTTTCCCAGTATTCACTGTGAAAATCATAGTGTTCAGGAGAGTTTTCTCCCAACAATATGTAGAGGCTCGCACACATGAGAGAGCGACACTTGATCTAGTCTTGGGAAATTGGGAAGGGCAAGTGAATGAAGTGTTCACTTGCCCTTTTAGGACCAGTGACCACAGTTTGATTAGGTATAAGATAGTTATGGATAGGGACAGAGAGGGCTCGCGTATTAAAATGCTAAATTGGGGTAAGGCCAACTTTGAGGGTACGAAAGAAGGTCTCGCTCAAGTTGATTGCACTTTTCCATCAAACAACTCTTTCAGGTTTGATTGGAAAGGAACATCAGCCAAGTGGGATGTTTTTAAAAGTGTGATGACAAAAGCTCAGGATATGCACATCCCTGATAGAGTGAAGGGCAAGGCAGGCAAACTTAAGGAAGCTTGGCTGTCGAGAGAAATAGAGGCGTTGGTTAAGAATAAAAAAGATGCATGGGACAGGTATAGGAAGCTGGGATTAAGATCTAATTTGCATATCACTGTACCTTAATGAGTACATGTGGCAATAAAAGACCTTTGAAACTTTTGAAGTGTATCCCTGGAGGAATTTCGGGAATGAAAGAGCAAAGTGAAAAGGGAAATCAGAAGGGCAAAAAGGGGCCAGGAGATAGTTCTGGGGCCAGGAGAAGAGGTGTGGCAAATGATGTGCCTTTATTCAAGAAGTACTACAGGGAAAATGCTCGGAAATCTTGGCCAATGAGCATAACAACTGTAGTTGGAAAGTTACTAGTGGGTATTCTGAAGGTTAAGATATACAGGCATTTAGACTGACGAGGGCTGATTTGGGAAAGTCAGCATGGTTTTGTACATGAAGTCATGTCTCACAAATCTGAATTTTTTGAAGATGTGACCAAAAAGGTCGATGAGGGGCAGAGCTGTAGATGTATATATGGACTTCAGTAAAGCATTCAACAAGGTTCCTTATGGCCGGCTGCTCTGGAAGATTATATTGCATGGGATCCAAGGAGAGATAGCTGAATGGATGGAAAATGGGCTCATGGGAAGGAAGCAGAGGGTGATGGTGGAAAATTGCTTCTCAAACTTGACACCTGTGACTAATGGTGTGCCACAGGGTTCAGTGCTGGGCCCGTTACTGTTTGTTATCTATATCAATGATTTGGATGAGAACATGCACAGCAAGACTACAAGTTTGCAGATGATATAAAAGTTGGTAATTTTGCAGATAGTGAAGATGGTTGTGAAAAAGTGCAGCAGGTTCTTCATCGATTGGCCAAGTGGGCTGATGGAATTTAATGCAGAAAAATGTGAGGTGTTGCATTTTGGGAAGTCTAACATGGGCAGGACCTATACAGTGAATGGTAAGGCTCTGGGTAGTGTTGTAGAGCTAAGGGAGCTTGAAGTGTAGGTGCATAGTTCCGTGAAGGTGGAGTCGCGGGTAGATCGGGTGGTCAAATAGGCGTTTGGCACATTGGCCTTCATCAGCCAGAGTGTTGAATTTGGGAGGTCATGTTGCATTTGTATAAGACATTAGTTAGGCCACATTTACAGTATTGTGTTCAGTTCTGGGCACTATGTTATAGGAAATATATTATCAAGCTGGAAAGGGTACTTAGAAGATTTACAAGGATGTTGCCAGGACTAGAGGGTCTGAGCTATAGGCAGAGGTTGAGTAGGCTAAGACTGTTGAGTAGGTTGGAGCGCAGGAGGATGAGGGGTTATCTTATAGAGGTGTATAAGATCATCAGAGGAATAGATTGGGTAGATACACCCACTCTGGGCCAGAGATTCTATGTATCGAGGACCAGAGGACATAGGTTTAAGGTGAAGGGGAGAAGAGGAATCTGAGGGGTATCTTTTTCACACAAAGGGTGGTGGATGTATGGAACAAGCTGCCAGAGGAGGTAGGAACTATCCCAATATTTAAGAAGAGTTAGACAAGCACATGAATATGACAGGTTTGGTGGGACGTCTTCGAACGAGAGTCTTTCAAAATCGTGACATCCGAGCAGACACAAATTTTAGTGTACAAGGCAGTGGTGATTCCAACGCTCCTGCATGCATCAGAAAACTGGACAGCATACCGACGCCATCTGAAAACTCTTGAAAAGTTCCATCAACGATGTCTTCGAAGCAGCTTAAATGTCAGTTGGGAAGACAGAAGAACCAACGTCAGCGTGCTGAATGAAGCGAAAACATCTAGCACCGAAGCCTTCGTCATCAAGAACCAACTAAGATGGGTCGGTCATGTTGTTTGGATGGAAGACGAGCGTCTACCAAAGCAAGGGTTACACAAAAAGCTGGAGAAACTCAGCGGGTGCAGAAGGGTCTCGACCCGAAACGTCGCCTATCTCCTTCGCTCCTTAGATGCTGCTGCACCCGCTGAGTTTCTCCAGCTTTTTGTGTAACCCTCGATTCTCCAGCATCTGCAGTTCCTTCTTTAACACGTCTACCAAAGCAAACCTTCTATTCCCAGCTTAAAGAAGGCAAAAGTAAAAGATGCGGACAAAAGAAGAGATTCAAAGACGCCTTAAAAGCCAGCATGAAGAAATGTGACATCGACAATTTGGATACCATTGCAATGGACAGGAAACTCTGGCGAACCATCATCCAAGAAGGAACAGGGACATTCGAAGCCAAGAATTAGAAGAAAGGAGAGGAAAATGGAAGGAGAGGCAGCAACAACCAAAGCCCGATCTGCCATCTGAAATTACCTGTCCCAAATGTCGAAGAACTTTCAAAGCCAGGATTGGACTCAAGCAACCTGAGTGTCCATAAAAACAACAGAACGTAGCCTATCATCCTCGACCTCGAGGGATAGCCACGATGGGTGGGATATGGACCAAATGCTGACAAGTGAGACTAGTGTAGCTAGGGCAAGATGGGCCCAACAGGGCTCTCACTTAACTTTTTTTCCCTGTTGCCAGCCGGGAAACCTAGGCAGCTTTTTAGGTTGCCAAATGACAGTTTAGGTGGTCATTTAAGACGGTTTGCATGACGCGTGCGATAATGTGCTCGGCCGAAGTGCGTCCGAGCACAATACCAGTCGGAATTATGCTCAATGAAGCATTCACATTATTATTACTGCTTCAAATAAAGTCACAAACTAAATATATTCACCAATCAAGACATGATATATACCACAATGACATGCAGCAAAATTATAATGGAGTATCTCAACTCTTTTTACACATTGCAATTAATGCAATTTCTATTACATAGAAACGTTGAAAATAGGTGCAGGAGGAGGCCCTTCGAGCTAACACCACCATTCATTGCAATCATGGCTGATTGTCCCAAATCAATAACCCGTGCCTGCCTTCTCCCCATATCCCTTGAATCCACTAGCCCCTAGAGCTCTATCTGACTCTCTTAAATTCATCCAGTGATTTGGCCCCCACTGCCCTCTGTGGCAGGGAATTCCACAAATTCCCAACTCTCTGGGTGAAAAAGTTTTTCCTCACCTCAGTCTTAAATGGCCTCCCCTTTATTCTAAGACTGTGGCCCCTGGTTCTGGACTCGCCCAACATTGGGAACATTTTTCCTGTGTCCAGCTTGTCCATTTATATGTTTGATATGTTTCTATAAGATTCCCCCTCGTCCTTCTAAACTCCAGTGAATACAAGCCCAGTCTTTTCAATCTTTCCTCATATGACAGTCCCGCCATCCCAGGGATCAATCTTGTGAACCTACGCTGCACTGCCTCAATCACAAGGATGTCCACTTCCTCAAATTAGGAGATCAAAAACTGTATTAGTTCTTTCCACTTCCGAACAAAAATGTGGTTGGATTATTCAGCGTATGATCAATCCGTGTAAATAAATCCTGGACCATGGTAACATATATGCTTAACCATGCACACTACAGATTGATGCAAGCATGTTTTCTGTGAAGGACTGAAAATTACCATGACATGGCCATAGCATGGGTCGTTATTGCAATTGGCACAGAAACACTCTAGCTTCCCACATAATTTATCCATAACAAAATATACAGGTTGCATGGAAACTTCTAAAGGCATTTTATGATAATAGCTGTTAAAACCGACTATACCCATCTGACAGGTTAAACATTACACTAACTGGCAAGAGATGGCCAAAGGACATAACTGCAGCAAATGTTCTTTTGGTAATATGTTTAGAGGTGTCAAAATGCCACATTACCGGACATTCAGATTTGATGTACGTGTTGTGAACAGCAATGAAGATACCCAGTTTGTACGCACCAGATTTTTTTTAAAAATTGATAAATGCTGTTTCCATCATTCCCTCTTCAGAATTAACGTTCAAATTTCAACTGAAATATCTCCTGATCAAATTTGTGATTTATATGACCGACTGTAGAAGTAAAACCTGGATAAATCCAACGTATACTTGTGAATGTTGCTCATTAACTACAGTACTGATACTGCATATTAAGAGCATTGATTTGCCGTTAAAATGAATTCTGTAATAAAGTGTCAACGGTAGCAGTGACAATCGAACACTGCGGTTTTAATGTTTCACGTGTTCACAATTTAATGAATCCAACTTGATGGACTAAAACAAATAATAACATTGGGAATTAAAACACATTTAATAGCATTCCGTTATCAAACATAGTCGATGTTCGCTCTGAAGACATTTCCAGCACAATAGGGTGAATCGGTGCCGGGTGGATAGATGGTTGGGGGGGGTGAGAAGGCAATCGGTGCGGAATGGATGGATTGAGGCAGGTGAATTAGTACGCGTTGGTTGTAGTACGTAAAATTGTGAGGGGAGAGCACGGGGATGTCAGTGGTGTTGAATGGGGGGGGATCAGCAAAGGATGAATGGGGGGGTTCAGTACAGGAGGAATGGGGGTAGGCAAAAATGCTGGAGAAACTCAGCTGGTGAGGCAGCATCTATGGAGCAAAGAAAATAGGCAACGTTTCGGGTCGAGACCTTTCTTCTTGAATGGGGGGGGGATCAGTACACGATGGATGGGGGGGGTCAGCGCAGGATGAATGGGGAGGGGTCAGGACAGTGTGGATCGGAGGGTCTGTGCAGGATGGATGGGGGATCAATGCAGGATGAATGAGGGGATCAGTACAGGATGAATGAAGGGATCAGTAGATGAATGGGGGTTCAGTACAGGATGGATGGGGGAATCAGTACAGGATGAAGGGAATAGCAGTACTGGATGAAGGGGGGGGGGGGCAGTGCAGGACGGATGGGAACGGGGTGAGTACAGGATGAATTGGGGGACCAGTGTAGGATGGATGGGGGGGTGGCAGTAGAATCAATGCGAGGTGGATAGGGATATCAGTGCAGGATGAATAGATGGAGGGGAGGGGAGCACAGGGGATGTCAGTGAGGACTGAATAGAGGCGGGAATGGGGATTAGTGCGGGATGGAGAGGAGGGGTGCCAGGATAAGGGGGGGTGGAGGGGGGTGTACGAGAGAGAGGCGAGGTGGGGAGGAAGGAAAATCAACGCTCCTCGGACAACATCGCCCTGCTGCCTTAGCAGTCCCTGTACACCAGTTGGGATCTCCTCGCCACCGCCTCCCCTCCTCCGCCAGCCACAGCAAGGTGCGGGGCCTAGCGGTGCAGCCTAAAGATCCTATAGCTATACGATCTTTGGTGCAGCTGCTTCAGATGGCGGAAGGAGGCCTCGGCGTGCGGTAGCGGTTGTTTTGAAAGCGCAGTTAGCAGAGTGGCAGGTAGCGGCCGCTATCAGGGTGTGCGGGAGGAGGAGGACATGGAGCCACTGTCGCGGACGCTGTTGCAGCTGTTCGGGGACTGTCATTCGCTCTGACCCTTCGTCACCCTGCATCTAGTATCTTTGCCCCGCACTACAGCCGTCGCCAACACGAAACGTCACGTTCCGTTTCTCCAGAGATGCTGCCTGACCCACTGAGTTACTCGAGTTTGTTGTGCCAAGCCAGGCAAAATGACTCGTCGTTTAGGTTGCCCGGCGGCACTTTGGGTGATCATTGGCACCCGGGCAACCGCTAATTTCGAGCCCTGCCCAAGGTCCTGTTTCTACACTGCTTCGCTCTATGACTAAGTTCGTAGGTTATGTTCTACAAGACATTGGTGAGGCCACATTTAGAGTATTATGTTCAGTTTTGGTCACTTTGTTAAAGGAAAGATGTTAATCTGGAATGGGTGCAGAGAGGATTTACAAGGATGTTGCCAGGACTTGAGGGCATAGGCTATATGGAGAGGTTGAACAGGCTAGGACTTTTTTCCTTGGAGTGCAAGAGGGTGAAGGGTGATCTTCTAGAGGTGTATATGATTATGAGCGGAATAGAAAGAGGAGATAGTCTTTTACCCGGAGTTGGGGAATCAAGAACCAGGGGACATAGGTTTAAATTGATGGGGGGAAAGATTTAATAGGAATCTGAGGGGTATCTTTTTCACACAAAGGATGGTAGGTACATAGAACGAGCTGCCAGAGGAGGCAGTTGAGGTAGGTACTATCAAAATATTTAAAAAACATTTGGGCAGGTACAGGTTTAGAAGGATACGGGCCAAACATGGGCAGGTGGGACTGATGTAGCTGGAGCAGGTTGCGCGGAAGGGCCTGTTTCCACGTTCTATGACTATGAATGTGACACTAAAAACACTCAAATGGACTTATGAATGGCAATTAGTTGGACAAATTACTTGAAAGTTTTGTTGCCTAAGTCTTGTTTGGATTGTTTCCGATTTTGGCAGAAATTAACTTTTCTAAAATTAGGTAGACAAAAATGCTGGAGAAACTCAGCGGGTGAGGCAGCAGCTATGGAGCGAAGGAATAGATGACGTTTCGTGTCGAGACCCTTCTTCAGACTGATGTGGGAGGGGGCGGGAAGAAGAAAGGAAGAGGCGGAGGCAGTAGGATGTGGGAGAGCTGGGGAGGGGAAGGAGGGAGAAAGCAAGGACTACCTGAAATTGGAGAAGTTAATGTTCATACCGCTGCGATGTAAACTGCCCAAGCAAAATATGAGGTGCCGTCTGGCATGGAGGAGGCCCAGGACAGAACCGTTGGATTCGGAATGGAAGGGGGAGTTGAAGTACTGAGCCACCGGGAGATCAGGTTGGTTAGTGCGAACTGAGCGGAGGTGTTGGGCGAAGTGATCGCCAAGCCTGCGCTTGGTCTCACCGATGTAGAGCAGTTGACACCTAGAACAGCGGATGCAATAGATGAGGTTGGAGGAGGTGCAGGTGAACCTCTGCCTCACCTGGAAAGACTGCTTGGGTCCTTGGATGGAGTCGAGGGGGGAGGTAAAGCGACAATGCAAATTAGATATATTTTGTAACACTCAATTCATTTGTTATCTAACTGGATAGAGTCTGCAATTAGATCTTTGTATTATAGTGTGTGAATCAGAAAATGTTTGCAGTTGCACCAAGAACCCAGCAGCACAAAAAAATCTGTTTGCAACCTATGAAAAGCCATCAGGGATATCAAGAGGAAAGCTTAAGACAGTGCATCCCTCCCCGATGAGATCAGTGAATTCTGTGCTGACTTTGATCAAAAGGTCTGTGAAATGATGTAAACTGTGTCGACCATCGGGTGCACCTGCACCTGTGGTCACTGTTTCAGGTGTCGGATCAGCCTTGCTGAGAGTGAACCCGCGGAAAGATTGATTCCCCAGCTGTGCCCTCAGGACCTGCGCAGACCAACTGACAGGATGATTCACAGACACCTTTAACCTCTCACTGCTCCATTCTAAGATTCCCATCTGCTTTAAGACCACCATCATCCCAGTGTCAATTGGGATGAATCACAGCCTGATTTGGCAAAAGCTCTATCCAAGACTGCAAGAAATTGCGGAGTGTCATGGATGTAGTCCAGTCTGCCGCACAAATGAGGCCCATCTTCCCCCAAAAATGCTATTTCAGGAAACTAGCCAACATAATCAAGAACCATTTACACTCTAGTCATTCCTTTTTCACCTTGCCCATCGGTAAATCCACAATAAAAATATTGTCATATCTCAAAGTTACAGTGCCCTCCATAATATTTGGGGGAAATGACCCATCATTTATTTATTTGCCTCTCTACTCCACAATTTGAGATTTGAAATAGAAAAAAAAAAATCACATGTGGTTAAAGTGCACATTGTCAGATTTTATTAGAGGCCATTTTGATGCATTTTGGTTTCACCATGTAGAAACTACAGCTGTGATTGTACGTGGTCCCCCAATTTCAGGGCACCATAATGTTTGGGACACATGGCTTCACAGGCATTTGTAATTGCTCAGGTGTGATTAATGGCCTCCTTAATATAGGTATAAGAGAGCTCCCAGCACCTAGTCTTTCCATCACCTTTGGAAACTTTTGTTGCTGTTTATCAACATGAGGACTGAAGCTGTGCCAATGAAAGCCAAAGAAGCTGTTATGAGACCGAGAAACAAGACTAAATCTGTTAGAGACATCAGCCAAACCTTAGGCTTGCCAAAATCAATCGTTTTGGTAATCAATCATGAAGCAGAAAGAGAGCACTGGTGAGCTTACTAATTGTAAAAGGACTGGCAGGCCAAGGAAGACCTCCACAGCTGATGACAGGAGAATTCTCTCTATAATAAAGAAAAATCCCCAAACACCTGTCTGACAGATCAGAAACACTCTTCAGGAGTCAGGTTTGGATTTGTCAATAACCACTGTCCGCAGAAGACTTCATGAACAGAAATACAGAGGCTACACTGCAAGATGCAAACCACTGGTTAGCCGCAAAAATAGGATGGCCAGGTTACAGATTACTAAGAAATACTTAAAAGAGCAACCACAGTTCTGGAAAAAGGTCTTGTGGCAGATGAAACAAAGATTAACTTATATCAGAGTGATGGCAAGAGCAAAGTATGGAGGAGAGAAGGAACTGCCCAAGATCCAAAGCACACCATCTCATCTGTGAAACACGGTGGTGGGGGTGTTGCTGAAGGAACTTGCTCACTTATCTTCATTGATGATACAACTGCTGATGGATTCTAACGTAAAGTGTATGAATTCTGAAGTGTATTGACATATCCGATCTGCTCAAGTTCCAACAAATGCCTCAAAACTCATTTACAGCAAGACAATGATCCCAAACATACTGCTCAAGCAACAAAGGAGTTTTACAAAGTGAAAGAAATGGTAAATTCTTCAGTGGGCAACTCAGTCACCCGATCTGAACCCAGTTGAGCATGTCTTTAATATGCTGCAGAGAAAACTGAAGGGAATGAGCCCCCAAAACAAGCAAAAGCTAAGGATGGCTGAAATACAGGCCTGGCAGAGCATCACCAGAGAAGACACCCAGCAACTGGTGATGTTTATGAATCGCAGACTTCAAGCAGTTATTCCATGCAAAGGATATGCAACAGACTACTAAACATGACTACTTTAATTTACATGACATTGCTGTGTCCCAAACATTATGGTGCCCTGAAATGGAGGGACTATGTATAAACACTGCTGTCATTTCTACATGGTGAAACCAAATGTATAAACATGGCCTTTATTAAAATCTGACAATGTGCACTTTAGCCAGATGTGATTTTTTTTCTATTACATATCTCAAATTGTGGAGTACAGAGGTAAATCAATAAACAATGGGTCTTTGTCCCAAACATTATGGAGGGCACTGATTCTCTGCTTCTTCGGAATTCATGTCATATTTCATGTCTACTGCAAATTGCTTGAAATTATCTTCCAAGAAATATCAATGCCTAGAGGTTTTGAACAGTTGGTATTTAATCTTTGTATTTACATTAAAAGAAGAGAGTGTATATTAAGCAATATTGGAAGTGAGCATGAAAATGAATTTCTGTGCTCTTATCTAAGTAAGATGTACAGCATTCTTAGGTTCATTGTTTGATATGTGCTGAGATACCAATCTTCTCTTGGGTTGTTTTTGTTGTATTCAATTTTGTTCTTCAAGGCAGTATAATATACTAAGATTTATGCATCTGATTTCCTGACTTCCTTTTTCTTGAAACTCCTTGTTAGTGCTAATGTTGATTGAAGTACAGTTACTGCTCGTCCAATTTGAATTATAAAGTTTCTTGTGTTACTTTGCTTCACATTTAAATTTGGAATTGTTGATTATTATATGATTATTTTTTGTCTGTACTTGTAGTATTTACAGTTGATCTGGCCTCCCCCTCATGTTCTTGTTAAAATCAGAACATTTTGTGGCTTCAAGAACTATCGTTATGTTCAACAAACATTATTGGCGATAATGTCAGATTGTCAGTGGAATGAACAAAAATTGTAGTTATGCAGTTGATCTGGAGTTTTATAAAATCTTGTTACTGATGACATGAAGGGATGTATTTTCGATTTGCAAATGGTATGCAGACTGTGACTTGGTTTAAGGGGTGACTATAGTTTCCTACCTAAATTTGGTAATCTTCCACATGGTCTAGCTTTTATATTTGTGCATAATGAATAAATGTTTATTGTTCGACTTGGTCTTTCCTAGTCAAGTGAGCTCTGGAAAAAGGCATGTGTCCCCTATCGTAATATTCTACTTCTTGGTTGATACCATAATCTATCCTGGATTAAACTTTGTTTTTAAATAAAACCAAGTGGGGAAAATATTTTGCATGTGAACCTGACACTTTCTGTTATTATTTTAACGTTATGTAAATAATAAAATATAATTTGAAATATCTGGACTTAAGCTGAAACATTTAATGGTGTCTGTTACTTGTAAGGCATTTTTTTATTTGTAGTAAGCACAATACTGATATTTTCATCTTTACTGGAAGAATCTTGAAGCCAAGTCGGCTTTGTATTTACTAAGTGTAGACATGACCTAAGCTTTGGAACCAAGTACTTTATTATTGGCTCAGTATCAACTGATGTAATTTTCTAAATTTGGGCAGTAGAAGCCCTAAAATGAGATGACATCATTCACTCTATTCAACTTCTGAATGAGTGAGCAAAGGTATTTTTTCATCTTGAACTACTCAAGTATTGAGATGACATCATTGGCATGTCTTTGATAAAGTAGATTTTGGTCACAGCATTAACATTTCAGGAATTTCTCTGTGTTGTGGTGATGTAAGCAGTCTGGATTATAGCCATGCTGCCTCAGTTGCTGTGGAAAGATCATGCAGTATTGACTGGTTATTTATGTCTGTGTATTCACCTTTATGAAGATATGCAGTTTATTCAAAATGTATTTAATGATTGTATTTAAATGTTTAACAAACATGTGAAATAATAATGGCACTGAGAAATATGGAACACAGAGTTCAATTTTAAAGCTATCAATTACTAGTTTGCAAACATTATAAGGTAAGCTAGGAATGTAATCAATGACTGAATGAAATACCCTACATTTTTAGTACTGTAAAATTCCTTTAATAACAAGCTGTTTGACCATTTGGAAATCCCGACTGGTTTAGCATCTGGGTCACCCGTAATTTTGCAATGCGCACTGGATCCCTTGTCGTGCTCTCCTTGGCTCTCTATATATTTAATGTATCCTTTTCCATTGCTCCCACTTCTTGGATGAATAAATGCATCAGTTATGGCATTCCATGAGTATTTACATAGTTCAATCCCTCTAGATAATTTTTTTTTCTGCACTCTTTAAGGTAGTTTTTAATGTTGCCCAGTGTTGTCCTACACTGCTGTTTGTTAATATTGTTGCCAGATGTATATTGGCAAGTCCTATCCTCAGACTCTCAGAATTGTTTTTCACCAGTGTTACCATTTTTGTCATACTTTCAACTTCAGTGTCATCTTGAAGTGTATTAAATCATAATTACTATAATTCAGATGGTATCTTTGTTCTATTTCTCATCTCTCTGCTGTTCATTGGGCGGCACTGTGGTAGAGTTGCTGGCTTTGAGCACCAATGACCCGGGTTCGACCCTGTTTACAGGTGCTGTCTGTACATTCTCCCTGTGATCACGAGGGTTTTATCCGAGATCTTTAGTTTCCTCCCACACTCTGAAGACATGCAGGTTTGTAGGTTAATTGGCTTCTGTAAATTGTCCCTAGTGTGTACATTAAAACTAGTGTACGAGGATCGCTGGTGGATGCGAACTAGGCGGGATGATGGACCTGTTTCCGCACTGTATCTCTGAAACTAGACATTCCACGCTGCTAGATAAAAAATGATCTGCTTTCATGGTCTTATTATGTATTGGATAGATGCGTGATGTGTTGGTAACATTATTATTTGATTAAAAATTGCATTTGTGTGTTGTACATGTCAAGGCATATATGATAGTCTGCTGTTTAAAAAAATGGCTAATGTTATTCAACTGTGGAAGGTATGTTCATTGATGTGCATTAGTCAACGTTTTATTGGTGCTAGCTGAAAGAGATGTTGCCCAGCATATCAGAAGAACTCTTCGCTCCGGGGAATCTTATTAAACTAATTAAACTAAATTTAATTCGGTATTGAACTAATATGTTAACATGCTTCGTATGCAACGTTCTGATGTGGGGTTTATGCTCAAGTTGTGTGTAAATTTCAAAATGGCTGAATGCTGAGGATCTGTTCCATTTAATCAATTGCATAGGGTATATCAGAAGCGGTATTCTGATGGTATCAACAACATCAGAGCCCATATGCTCAGTTAATTCTGCTCAGAGTACCCCAGGTATGCAAAATGAAGTGTTGGCTTAATTAGAAGAAAGTATCTGAGTGTCTGTGTATTAATTAAGCTCCAAGTGCTTTCTCTACTCTGTTTACTGGTGTAACTCAATAATGTTGATGTGTTTTTAAGTTTAAATAACAGTTTGGATACCGAGCTGCTTTTATTTACAAATCGGAGAAGTTGTAGACAATGCTCACAAATTTAAATTAGAAAAACAGTTATACAATTGTAAAATTAGCATAGCTGAATCGGTTTGCACAGGAAATTGCAGTCATTAACTTTTGGAATGAATTGTGATCTTTATGCCATACAGGAGTACCATAAATATTCTACATTAGGAATTTTTGTAGAATTTTTCAGTAGTTCTGAAAAACGGGTCTGTTTTGAAGTTAAGAAAATTACTTTTTGAAGTTTAGTTCCCACGTGAAAAATCACCACCTATACATCTAAAATAACTTGCATGAAATGTGCAGTTAAGGTGCATTACAAGAGGAAAAAGAGGGGTGTGGTGGGAACTAATCAGTTAAAATGATCTTTTTTTTGGCATTCACAGTGCCAATTAAAACAAAAGCTTCTGAATTGGTGGCGGGGAAAGGAAGTCTTGTGCACGATCCATCAACTATGAAATATGAGTTTATGATGGGAATGAGACTGTTGATGAAGGTACACAGAATAAAGTAATCTAAGTGTGACAAAGGTTTTTCCTTTATTCAAAAATTGAAAGAAAATTAATATGTTTAGAATTGTACTTGATTGGAAAGAGGAACGAAACGCGAGGGTGAATTTTATATAAAGTATTACCTCATTTTCAAATCAATGTTCGTTTAAAACAAAAGGCTTTAAGAACAAGTAAACCGAAAGATGAGGTGGCCCAATGGTGCCTCCAGGTCTTGTCTGATACTTGCCAACTCTAGTGAAGGGTTTTGGCCCAAAACGTTGCCTGTTTCCTTTGTTCCATAGATGCTGCCGCCCCCGCTGAGTTTCTCCAGCAATTTTGTCTACCTTCGATTTCCCAGCATCTGCAGTTCCTTCTTATACAGAAAACTAAATTTCCCTACAAAGCTTTTATAAGTCAGTCTGTCTGTCTGTCTGTCTGTCTGTCTGTCTGTCTGTCTGTCTGTCTGTCTGTCTGCCAAACTGTCTGTCTGTCTGTCTGCCAAACTGTCTGTCTGCCAAACTGTCTGTCTGCCAAACTGTCTGTCTGTCTGTCTGCCAAACTGTCTGTCTGTCTGCCAAACTGTCTGTCTGTCTGTCTGTCTGTCAAACTGTCTGTCTGTCTGTCAAACTGTCTGTCTATAAAACTGTCTGTGTGTCTGTCTGTCTGTCTATAAAACTGTCTGTGTGTGTGGGTATATGTCAGATTTGGCCTTTGATTTCATGGTTCGCCAAAACCACACACTCAAACCCCGAGAAATTTTCCATTTTGCTACACATTACACTTTTACATTCACCCATTCACTCCTCATTACATTTAGACATTTTTATGTATACTTTTTTAAATAAAATCCTTCACCCCCCCCCCCCCCCCCCACACTCACTCATTTTGTGGCCTCCTGTTGGCCAGCCACCATAAAGGCAGCTGCTGCAGCCCATCTCCTCCAAAAATGCCGCCATTATTTTTCTTTTGCTGCCGATTTTCGCTGCCGATTTAACTTCCTCCACTCCCCAGGCCCGGCTCGCCTCTAACACGCTGCCTCAAGCCAAAGATCGCCTCTTCCACCTCTGCTTTTCGCCAAAGATCGCCTCTTCCACCTCTGCATTTCGCCGTGCTCAGAAATACAGCGGGGGAACAGCCGATCATTCCCTTCACCTCCAGCAGCAGAGTGTCTCCGTTAATGGATTCATTCCACAGCGAGTTCCACTCTTGCACGATAGTGCTTCAATTTTTGGCCCGCCTTACTCACCATTGTCCTATGGTTTATTGTATCAAGTTTCTACCAGATTGATGGTATATTTTACAAGTTATTGACATTTTAAACTTTACAAAACCCCACTTTGAAAAAAATCTCTTGCATGTGCACTGGCAGTTAGCAGCGTATGACATCACAATGGGATATTACGTCACAATGGGATCTCATTTACATAAACTGCCCATCAGCAGTGTTCCACCCCACAATGACAGCACAATTGGATTGCATTTACATAAAAAATAAATCTGTTTTAAGAAACACAGTAACTTCCACCACACCATGACGTCAAGGGAGGGTAGGGGAAAGGTAAGGGAGGGAGAGATGGGGAGGAGGAGAGGAAAGAAGAGGGAGGGTGATGAGGAGGGGGAGGAAGTGTTGGGGATGAGGTGGTAGGAAGAGGGATGGCGAGGCGCACTTGGTGAGGATTGTTGTGACTCGCGTCAAAACGGGATCTCTGGCGTCACAATGGGAACCCGTCAGCGGCGTGGGAGAGGATGGGGTAGGGAGGAGAGAGGGGTTATGAACGGAGGGAGGGAGTGACTGAGGGTAGGGGAAAGGAGAGGGAGAGGTGAGGGAAATAATAGGGAGGGCCAAGATGAGGGAGAGGGAGTTCTGCGGAATGGAGGATAGGGGTAGGAAGAGGGATGGCGAGGCGCAATTGGGGAGGGTTGCTGTGGCTCGCATCTCAACGGGGATCTCTGGCGTCACAACGGGAACCCGTCAGCCATGCCTGCGCAGTTGGGGGCTATGGGTGAGTGGTGGAATATTGCATTTGTGGACCAGCCCTCCCATGTGACAGGGACCCAACGGGTCTAGTATCTATATATTACTAAAACTCTCGTCTTGTTTGTTTCTATCTATGTTTGTTATCCCATGTGATCCTGGACCTATGCCAAAACGGTACACGATAGTCGTTTGTGTCAAGTTTTGTTCAGATTTATGTTATATTTCACAAGTTATTGACATTTTTAGATTTATAAAACTCCAATTTGAGAACAATTTTGTCCCTGTGTTTGCAGTTATGATGTCATGATGTGTTTGTAGCCCTGCTCACAACATTGTTGCAATCCAGGTACACAGACTCCTGTTAGTTCTAGCAGGTGCAAATGCATTTTTCTTAAAGTCACAGTACACTGAATTTTTTTTAAAGTTTAAAATGAGGGAGGATGAATAAGATATTCATAGCTCCTGTGCAGTTGGGGGCTATGGGTGAGCAATGGAATATTGCGTTGGGGAACAGGTGATGTATGGGCAATGGGCGAGTGGTGGAATATTGCGTTGGGGAACGGGTTACATTCGGGGACTAGGCCTCCCGTGGGGTCTATGGGTGAGTGGTCGAATATTGCATTGGAGAACGGGTTGCTTTGGGGGACCAAGGACCCAACGGGTCTCACTTGCTCTAGTATATATTACTCTCATCTTTGTTATTATGCCTGTGTGTGTGTCTGTGATGAGTGTGATCCTGAAATTATGCCAAAACAGTACACGATAGCGCTACAATTTTTGGCCCGCCTTCGTCACCATTGTCGTGTGGTGTATCAAATTTTTGTTCAGATTGATGCTATATTTTACAAGTTATTCACATTTTATACTTTACAAAATTTAGTAAATTGTTGTTATTTTTTATTTATTATTTATTTTTATGTTGCATGACTAAGGAAAATCCATTTTGTTGTCTCTTATGAGATAATGACAATAAATTGAATACATTACAATAAATCCCTTGAACATGCACTGGCAGTTAAGGGCCTGTCCCACTTTGCTGTCATTTGCGCGTAATTTACACGACATCATTTACGCTTCACGCAAGTGATGCGTGCATGGTGCGCAATGACATAGGCAGTGACGCGCGGCGTCGCAAGATTTTGTGATGTACAAAATCTTTGTGCGCCATCTGCGTTATGCGCAAATGACAGGCAAGTGGGACAGGCCCTAGCAGCTATGACGTCACAATGAGATCTCATTCACATAAACTGCCTGTCAGCAGTGTTCCACCCCACAATTACATCACAATGGGATCTCACTTACATTTCAAAAACACAGCAGGGTTCCATTGAGATTGATGTTATATTTTACAAGTTATTCACATTTTAAACTTTAAACAAATAATTTTTCATTAAAAAAAAATCAAACTTTTCACTTTAAAACTTACCCTGCCTGTTAAAATGTTCCCAAATGGCAGGACACCAAGTGCAATGAGAGATTTGTTACATTGTTGTAAGGAGAGAGAGTAAGTGGGGGGGGGGGGGAGGGAAGGAGGATAAATCTTATTTAAACTTTGTGTTTAGCGGGGAGTGGGATGGGGAGAGGTGAGGAATGGGGGAGCAGGGAGATAGAGGGTGAGGAGGAGGGTAGGGATGGGATAGGTGTTATGGAGGAAGGGAGTGACTGATGGTAGGGGAAAGGAGAGGGAGGGAGAGGTGGGGGAGGGTAGGAGGAGAGGGGGAAGTAAGGAGGGGGAGGGAGTGTTGGGGGATGAGGGAATGAGCCACGCCTGCGCAGTTGGGGGGCTATGGGTGAGAGGTAGAATATTGCGTTGGGGCAACTGGTCCCACTTGGTCGAGTATAAATATAAAATCCCCTCTAGACCAACATGTGAAATAAGCTTAAGAACAACATTGTTCAATGCTGTACTTGCTAAAAAAACGTTAATGATTATATGAGATAAATATTCCGTACATTTTCTTCCATGGTATCAGATGTTCAAAGAGTTCAACTCGAGTGGAATTTTCTCAGCATGGTACTATTTACTTTCAGTCAAATAAACATTGGTTTGCCACGAGCGGCAGCCTCGCCAGCAGCCCGTCCGTCCTTTCGACTTTTTTTGTATGATTTAATGTTTCTTGGTATGTCTTATGTGGTGGGGGAGAATAGGGGGAAACCGTTTTCAGTCACTTACCTCGACGGAGATGCAACTTTTCTCCTTGTCGCATCTTCGCCCCCCTCGTGGCCTAACAACTTATTTCCCAGACCGGACATCGGCCCAGAGCTTCAGCAGCAGGCGCAGCGCGGACTTACCATCACGGAGCCTGGGATCCCTAGTCAGGGATTGCCAGAAGAAGTACTCCGACCGCTGGCCGTGGTCTTTAACATCGTGAACCCGCAGTCTCCGGTAAGTGACCGATTTGGGAACTGCAAGCCACGGAGTGTGTTCTGATCCATCCCGACATCGGAGTTTCAATCATCCCGACGAGAGGACTTGTACATTTGCCAATGCTAGGGGGTCTGAGCTACAGGGAGAAGTTCAGTAGGCTGGGACTTTTGAATCGAGGACCGGAGGTTGTAGGTATAAGGTGAAGGGGCGAGGGGAAAAGATTTAATAGGAATCTGAGGGGTAACATTTTCACACAAAGGGTGGTGGGTGTATGGAACAAGGTGCCAGAGGAGGTAGTTGAGGCTGGGAATATCCCAACGTTTAAGAAACATTAGACATACACATGGAGAGGAGGGGGCGTCTGCCTCATGGTCATCTCTGCGTGGTGCTCAGACGTGGCAGTCCTGTCCAACTCCTGCTCTCCACACCTCGAACATCTGGCGGTGAAGTGCCGTCCCTTCTACCTCCCAAGGGAATTCACCTCCATCATCCTGACCGTGGTCTACATTCCACCCCAGGCCGATGTCCGTCTGGCACTGGAGGAGCTGCACGCCGTGGTCAACAAACACCAGACGTCACCCCGAGGCATTGCTGGGGACTTCAATAAGGCGAACTTCAAGAAATCGCTCCATAACTTCCACCAACATGTCTCCTGTTGCACCAGAGGACCAAACACCCTCGACTACTGCTACACCACCATCAAGAATGCCTACAGCTCTATCCCTCGCCCTCACTTCGGTGCTGTTTTGTCCAGCTCCAGGACAACTCCAGGACTGTTTGGAGTCTGTAGACCTGGCAGTGTACAAGGACTCGGCAATGGTCTTGAATGAATACGCCACCGTCGTTACAGACTTCATAAAGAAATGTGTGGAGGACTGCATCCCCAAAAAGCCTTTCTGAGTGTTTCCCAATCAGAAACCTTGGATGAACTTTGAGATCCGCACTCTTCTGAAGACCAGACACCGGGCATTCATGTCTGATGATTCAGTGGTCTACAAGAAGTCCAGATACGACCTTGGTAAAGGGCCTATCCCACGCGTGTCCTTGGCACGCAAATTACGCGTTGAGCCACGACGGTCCCGCAAAGGTCGTGCGCGACTTCATTCGACCACACAGCCGTCTGGAGTGCATGACGTCATTTGAAGACGGACACAAAATGCCGGAGTAACTCAGCAGGACCGGCAGCATCTCTGGAGAGAAGGACTCAAAGAAGTGTAAATCTGAAAAACATCATTACACTTGGTACACAGCTGTGGAATTTAAATTTAGCTCGTAATATGAAATTTGGGGAATGGGGAAACAGTCCCAACAATGATTCCCGTGGATTGTCGGGAGAGGAAATGTGCCATCCTTGCCGATCCATACCTGGTCAGGCATATATGTGATTTCTGACAATCCTCACCCGCACCACCCCCCCACCACCACCACCATCCCAGAAAGCTGACTCTTAAATGTTCTCGTAAGCCAATCATTCATACCATAGTGGCTGTATTCAAAAGGACAAGAATGAATCTGGGTGGGCCAGACAGGCACAGAAACCAGTGATATAGACAAAATGTTTGTGTACCTCAGCAAGTCAGGCAGCATCTCCAAAGAAGATGGTTAGGTGAAGTTTCAGGTTGGGACCCTTCTTTTAACTCGACCCAATCTGAAATGTCACCTATCTGTCTTCTCTTGAGATACTGCCTGATCCACTGAGTTACTCTAGCAGCTTGTATCTATCTTTGATATTAATCATCATTTGCTGTACCTTTTTATTACAGAAGTTAGTCAAATTTTCAAACTCCTTGCGTACAAAGTTATTGTCTGAATTAAGGGGCTGTCGCACAGTACGAGCTAATTCGAGAGTTCTCCCTAGTTTCCCCTGATTCGAACTCTGAGAATTATGGTAATAGCCGCTCGTAAGTACTCAGGGCTCTCGTGGACATTTTTCAAAATATTGAAAAAACTTCACAAGCTTACCGCGTTTCCCGAGTATGTGCTGTTAGTTTTACGAGCCGCCAAGAGATGTCCCGAGCTCCGACGTACCCGCTAAAACTCGGGACAGCTCTTGAATTAGCTCATACATTGAGACAGCCCCTTTAGGAGAGCTGTCAGTCAGACTTGTTAAGTCACAATAGGTGCAGGAGGAGGCCATTCGGCCCCCTCGAGCCAGCACCACCATTCAATGTGATCATGGCTGATCATCCGTGTATCATCCTGATATAGCTGTACTCAGAGAATCATACCCTGGAGACAACATGCTAGTGTTGCAAATCCTGAAAGCTCCCTATTGGTGGAACAGATGGCCAGAGATGGCAGCACAGTGCTATGTGTGTGTGTGTGTGTGGGGTGTGGGGGAGCACAATAGTTGCAATCCTCTGCATTATCTCCAAACCTAATGAAATCTTAGCAACAGTACCATTTTCAACTAATTTTCTCGTATTTAGAGTCATAGAGTGGAACTTTCAGCCCACCTTTATTTTCTAGTAGTTCCAAAATGAGATGTAAACTGGGATTGGTAACTGAAGCAAAGAATAGGTCCACCATCCAAGACCTTAAAGCAGGACTCTATTTAATATATTCTTTACATGTCTCATCTGAGAATGCTAAGCCTATTTTTAGTGACTTGTTCCATGCTACTCTTAATTTGTTGAAATCCTGGATTTTGCTCTGAGGTGTGTAAAACAGTCAAATTTTTTTTTTAAATTATTAACCGGGCTGATAGCATTTGTATTCATTTGAAGACCAAACTTCCAAGAATGACAGATGTATAGGTTTTAACCCAGGTACCTTTTGCCTTAAGATTGAAAACTGAGGTCACCATGCTTGGTCCTTTATAACAATTCAAGGAAAGATAAGAAGGAACTTTGAATGGTACAGTTTCATTTTTTGAAGGTGTAACTTCTAAACTCATTGTTGCAGTTTAGTTTTGATTTTAAGCAACATTTCACCTTTTTGATCCTGGAATTTTGCCAAAAAAGCAAAAATCCCAGCTGCATGGGGCTTTTCAGATGCATAAATCATTAATATTTTTTCATTACAATTATTCCATCACCATCCGAATAGGCATGAACTGTAGTTTAAAGTTGGTTTGTTTATGCACAAAATGGTGATGTGATCAGTCTTGAAAGAGAGACAAATAAATGAAGCCATTAACATACTATTTTGAAACTAATGAAATCTGGAGAGTCTGCACTGCACCAGTTGTATTTTACTTTGTTACTCGTGCCATGGTTTAGTTTCTACTCAGCCTCTTGCAGCCACTGTCTGTAATTTTAGAAGTGATAACAGATTCTTAATTGTGTTAATCTACAATGCCTTAAGTATGACCTTAGTTTTGACCACCGAAAAAAATCTGAACAATGTGTGATTGATTCAATGAGTAACATTTTATGCATGACTAGGTCAGAATTATGTGGCATTGTTTCTGCCAGTTTGGAAGTGCTTAAGGCATATTCCATAAGTCCCTGCTTCAATGGACAGAGGTTACCATTGAGCATGAAACACTTTTCACTGAAATAACCTCAAACTGGAGTTTCTGCTTAAAATATGAAAGCATTAACAGTCCCATCAAGGGCAAAGTTGAGATTGTAGTTAGAATTCGAAGCCAATTTTTTTTAAAATGCTCTCAACATCTTGCAATTTTGTATCTCACAAAGGGAAAGTGCAGAAAGTTACAAATTAGCTCGCAGAGGCTGAATGTTGCTTTCTTTCTTTGTTCGAGTGTATGAAATCAATGCAAAGAAGTAATACTTAAAATCCACACAATGGCTAAACTAACGGGTTAATAAAATTTAGCACAGAAATCATTGTACGAGCCATGGTCAGGTAATGAAAGCTGAAATTGAATGGTGAAATGGATTTTAGTTCCAGTTTATTGAAAAGGAATGTTGTCAGTTAATATTTCATAACTTATACCTGCTCAATAGTATACCAATAAATCATCATTTATGATTGAAGAAATTCTGCTCAGTTGTACATTTGTGTTTAAGGTAACATTTTAAGTAATTTTTAAAATATTCAAATTGAAGAGCACATTGATTTGCACAGAATATAATGTGGAAAGTTTAAAATATTAATTTCCCTAGTCCTTGATTGCGATTTGATTGAAAGGAACAGGGTGAAAAGAAATCCTGTTTGGGATGAAAAAGTTTGTCAAAGATTAGGTTGGCAAAACTGAAGATTCGTGCTTCAGTTTTGACTGAATCAAGTCAAGTAAGGTCAAGATCGGACAATGAAATTCTTGCTTGCTGCAGCACAACAGAATGTTGTAAGCATAAATACAGAACAGTTCAGTGTGTCTATATAGCATAGACCACACATATACATATAAATAAACAGTAAAATTGCAATAGGCTGTTACAGTTCAGAGTCTGTTTGTTGGCGAGTTTAATAGCCTGATGGCTGTGGGGAAGAAGCTGTTCCTGAACCTGGATGTACCAGATTTCAGCCTCCTGTACCTTCTACCCGATAGTAGCTGAGAGATGAGTGCGTGGCCAGAATGGTGTGGGTCCTTGATGATGTTGGCAGCCTTTTTGAGGCAGCGACTTCGATAGATCCCTTCAATGGTGGGGAGGTCAGAGCCGATGAGGGACTGGGCAGTGGTCACAACTTTCTGCATTCATTTCTGCTCCTGGACGTTCAAGTTGCCAAACCAAGCCACGATGCAACCAGTCAGCATGCTCTCTACTATGAACCTGTAGAAGTTCGAGAGAGCCCTCTTTGACATGCCAACTCTCCGTAATCTTCGCAGGAAGTAGAGGCCTGATGTGCTTTCTTTATAATTGCAACAGTGTGCTGGGACCAGGAAAGATCTTCGTAAATGTGCATGCCCAGGAATTTGAAGTTCTTGACCCTTTCCACCATCGTCTCATTGATATCAACGGGATTGTGGGTCCCTATCCTACCCCTTCCAAGGTCCACGATCAGTTCCTTGGTTTTGCTGGTGTTGAGAGCCACGTTATTGGGCTGGCACCATTTGGTCAATCGGTGGTCGATCTCACTTCTATACTCTGACTCGTCCCGATCAGTGCTTCATCCCACAACAGTAGTGTTGTGAGACGAATCCTGACTCTCAGTCTGAAGAAGGGTCTCGACCCGAAAGGTCACCTATTCCTGTTCTACAGAGATGCTGTCTGACTCGCTGAGTTACTGCAGCTTTTTGTGTCTATCTTTGGTTTAAACCAGCACCTGCCGTTCCTTCCTACACATCTGTGCTTCAGACCTGTTCCAAATGTTTCACATCTCTGTATTCCAAGAATTGTTAGGAATGTTAGGAATTAAGCCCATCATGCAGAAATGGCAAGGTACATTGGCGAACGTTGATGAGATTTGGGTGTCTAAATTAAACTGAATAGAAATAAGACAGTATTGCATAATGACCTGAGAAAAATATTGTCCCGTCCATTATGCATGTAAAACTTGAACAATTTAAATGTCGTTGGTAGGTCACTACCCAAACTATACCATCCCTCTGAATTTGGTAGGAATAAATGAGTGAAAATTTTCTTCAGAGATATTTTCCTATCTTTCACACCAAGAATATGTTTCATTTATAGTAGATTTCACTATAAATCTGACTTCACAAACATTTTGGTTTTGACCAAATCGATTTTCACCAAATAATCAGTTGATCAATCGTGCCAGTTATTTTTAGAGAAATTGTGTAGACTGTATGGAACATTAGTATCTCTTGAAGACTACAAAACATGTATGATGAGACATACTCCTGAAGACAATTCTCTAGGAAATGCCACTTGATAAATGCTACCTATCAAAGCGAGCCTAGGTAATAAAAATACATTCAGTTCTGACTTTTGACGTTAATCACCCTACCAGTGCCATCTTAAAGTCTATATAAACAGCATGAGTAGATGCTACCTTTACTAATTTGCTTGTGTGACTTTCTCAAAGCTTAATTTGTCAGATCTGCCAGAGCCCTCACAGACAAAAGTACTTAATTGTCCTTTGTAGACAATTGAGGGTTGAGACCAGAAGTATCAGAAATAAAATGCAGTCCAGGGCCCTATCCGCTATGGTCATGGAGAAACCATGTTTCGGGAAGTTGGAAAATATATCGAGGACACCAGTTCAGCAAGTCTCGTCATTGGAGCAAATATAGAGGTGGGGGAATTAGGAGAATGGAATACAGTCATGGTGCAAATACAGTGTGAAAACTGGCCCTTTTATCAACAAGTCCATGCTGAGCATCTAACACCCATTTTATTCTCCCCAACCCCTGCTCCCTATTCTACTACTCATCTATACTGGGCTAATTACAATAACAACCTTTTTGGGATGTGGGAGCAAATCAAAATACCCAATAAAAATCCACATGGTAATTGGGATCGTGGAAACTCCACACAGAGCACCAGATGTCAGGATTGGTCCCAGGTTGCTGGAGCTGTGAGTGTAGTTCTACTAGTCGGCACAACAGAGGATGTACTTCCTACGGCAGCTGAGGAAGCACAATCTGCCACAGGCAATGATGGTCCAATTCTACACTGCCATTGTAGAGTCTGTTCTCACCTTCTCCATCATGGTCTGGTTTGGCTCAGCCACGAAGCACGACATGTGGAGGCTGCAGCGAATCGTCTGATCAGCAGAGAAGGTTATTGGCTGCAACCTTCCCTCCATTGATGAACTGTACACTGCAAGGGCCAGGAGGCGAGCAGGCAAGATCATCTCTGACCCCTCTCACCCTGGCCACAAACTCTTTGAATCACTTCCATCTGGAAGGCGACTCCGGATTGTCAAAGCTGCCACAGTCAGACATAAAAACAGTTTTTATCCGCGAGTAGTTGCTCTACTCAACAACCAAAATTCTGTAGCCTCCCTTTGATCTGGTATTTTGTTGGTTCACATGCTTGATCAATGGTGTTTTATCATTAATGTTTTATTATTATTAATGTTTAGTGTTTTCTGAGTCATTCGTAACTGTCACTGTCATGTTACTTGTGGGCGGAGCACCAAGGCAAATTCCTTGTATGTGAATACTTGGCCAATAAACTTACTTATTCCTGCCTCCTTGTAGGAATCGGGGTGGCAGGAGTTGTAATCAAGGTAGCAGTGGGAGTCTATCGGTTTGTAATGGATGTTTGTGGCTTACTCTATTTCGTGAAATAGAGATGGAC
The DNA here is from genome assembly GCA_963514005.1 of Raja brachyura. Next base: position 8,746,651 of record OY740803.1, on the reverse strand, counting down.
CACGCGAAAGTCAGAGCAGAGTGGAAATTAGCAGCACGTAATGTAATTGTCAAATGCTGTATGAGTTCAGGAAGCATCGTCAATGTGGTTATATACCAGAGAAGAGTTGAGGAATAGGCCCTTAGCACGACTGAAGTAAAGACCGTCTCACATCCAACTGAACAACGTCTTTCTTCAGTAATTACACGCAGTGGGATAGATGGGTTGGGGGGTGTGGACATTGTTTATATTTGAAGGTTGTCCAAAAAATAAGATTTTGAATGCTTGTCTCATAACCAAAGACTGATCCCACCTGATAACATCTCAGTTGAAAAGCACGTATTTATTTACCTATGCCCCCTTTAAATAACACATCATTACATTGTTTTGTGCATATATTCGCCAGATATTTTGATTCCACAAAACTTTATTTAGTTTTCCTTGGGTTTTGTTACGAATATTGTGCCTCATTTTTTTCTTGAGACTCCGACCAGCTCTCGTCCCTACATCTCTGAAACCTTAACCATTCAGCTTCCGTGTTAGGCAATAGACCAATAACATCCTCACATGGAGCTATTTCACTCGTGTTCAAATCTGGTGAAACCACCCCTTTCACCTGTAGCCCTCTGCTCTTGCGCAGTTATTATTCTCCAAGCTCCCTTTTCTTTAAACTCATTGAAAGTCTAGTCTTCCAAAGTCGTGTATCTTTTCCACAATGGGAATTTCACACTCTTACCTTTGTATCTACTCCATAGGAACTTTGAAATAACTTGAATCAGAAACAAATATTTCTCTGCATAACCCTCCACTGGTGTCTCTTCATTTTCCAATTTTTTGCAGCTGTCCTCACCAAGTTCCACTGTTGGCACCCATAATTTGTGAACTCTGGGCAACGACCTCTCCACCAGATCTCACACTATTGCTTCCCTGAAGAATTTTTCCTCAGCACTACCCCCTCATTTCCAATCTTGAGTTGTACTATGCTAACATCATTCGAAGATGCATGAGATTGCACGTATCTTCTCATTGTTCACTTCATCACTATTTCTCAATGGCCCTTCCTAATCAGGGTTGATGCAGGAAAAATGTTCCCGATGTTGGGCAAGTCCAGAACCAGGGGTCACATTTTAAGAATAAGGGGTAGGCCATTTAGGACTGAGACGAGGAAAAACGTTTTCACCCAGAGAATTGTGAATCTGTGGAATTCTCTGCCACAGAAGGCAGTGGAGGCCAATTCACTGGATGTTTTCAAGAAATAGATAGATTTCGCTCTAGAGAAATGGGTGAGTGGTGGAATATTGCGTTGGGGGAACGGGGCACAACGGGTTAGGGGGGTAGGGAGGGGAGAGTGTTATGGAGGGTGGGAGGGAGTAACTGAGGGTAAGGAGTGACCAGGAACGTGCCTTCAGGGTAGGCAAGCTAGGCAGTGTCTACCCTGACTAAAATTATAACATAGTCATTATTTTATATATATATATTTTTAGTAAAATATAATAAAATATATATGAAATGGTCAAAAATAGTAAAGGCCCGGGAGAATTATGCTTCTCTAAGAGATTGATCTCTCAGGGAGGCATAATTCTCCCGTGCCTTTCATCCGCAGTACATTAAAAACCCGGAAGTATGTGCAACTCGCGTGCCATCGACTATGCTTCAAGCCATCAGTGGCAACGGTCCGTAAAGGCAGCTGAAATTCTGCCTTTACACCGTGGACTTGCGCACCAGCCTACTGCGCATGCGCAAGTTTCTTGGAGGGTTTTTCAAAGATGGGTAGTGATTACGTGAAGAGTTTCTCGAAGCAAACTTACGAGGAAAAGACCAAAATAATTGAAAAAGGCAGACCAGTGCTGGAACTTAAAGAACTTCAACAGCGCAAAGGAACAAAAATAATGAGAACACTTAAAACAGCTTGGTACAACAGGGAACAAAGAGAGAAGAATGGATTTTGTGTACAAATAATATGGTAAGTAAATTTCTTTGAGCTATATGTTTTTAAATACTTTATTAAGAGATAGGATCTAGTTAAGACAAATTACTTGATAAAAGTCGAGAGAATCTGCGCATGCACGGTTTTCAAGTTTTTTTTAAAAGCCGACTGACAGCTCGCTGGGGAGAGAATAATCTGCGCATGCAAGGTTTTGAAGGTTTCTAAAAGCCACTGCCTACCCTGACTAATTACTCATGGCACGTGCCTGGGAGTGACTGGCACTTTTTTCGGCGACTGCAGCATAATTGACTGATGTATCAGGTCACCGAAAAATATGCAGCGTGAGGGCGTTTGACGCGGTAGTGACACGGACTGATGGCATGCGATGCAGCGTGATGACGTATAAACTCCCTCGAGGGTGAATAAGGGGAAATGAGCCGGCCTGCACAGTTGGGGGCTATGGCTGAGTGGTGGAATATTGTGTTGGGGGAACGGGTTGCGTTGGGGGACCAGGATTCCGTGGGGGCCATGGGTGTGTGGTCGAATATTGGGTTGGGTGACCAGGCCTCCCATTTGACAGGGACCCAACGGGTCCCACTTGTTCTAGTATATATATTACTAAAACTAATCTTATTTGTGATTCTGCGTGCGTGCCCATGTGCTGCCAGAACTATGCCAAAATGTTACACGATATCGCTACAATTTTTGGAGCACCTTACAATTGTCCTGTGGTGTGTTTTTATGATGTTTTGCTCAGTTTGATGGTATATTTTACAAGTTATTCACATTTTCAACTTTACAAAATCCAGCTTGAGAATACATCACATAGTGGCAGTTAGCAGCTATGATGTCACAATGGGACCTCATTTACATAAACTGCCCGTCAGCAGTGTTACAATGTTAATAAAGACAGGACTCCCAGTGCAATGAGATTTGTTACATTGTTGTGAGGGGAGGGAGGGGACTAGGAGAGGATTGTTGTTTAATGTTATTTAAATAGATAGAGAGAATGGAGAGGGGTGATGGAGGGAAGGACTGAGGGGAGGGGAAAGGAGGAGAGTTGGGGGAAGGGAGGAGGAGAGAGGAAAGAAGAGGGGGAGGGATTGGTGGGGGCTGTGGGTGAATGGTGGAATATTGCATTGGGGGAATGGGTGAGTGGTCGAATATTGCGTTGGGGGGCCAGGCCTCCCGTGTAACAAATTGAGATTTGTAATAGAAAAAAAATCACATGTGGTTAAAGTACACATTGTCAGATTTGAATAAAGGCCATTTTTATACATGTTTGTAATTGCTCAGGTATGTTTAATTGCCTTCTTAATGCAGGTTTAAGAGAGCTTTCAGCACCTAGTCTTTCCTCCAGTCTTTCCATCACCTTCGGAAACTTTTATTGCTGTTTATCAACATGAGGACCAAAGTCGTGCCAATGAAAGTCAAAGGAGCCATTATGAGATTGAGAAACAAGAATAAAACTGCTAGAGACATCAGCCAAACACTAGGCTTGCCAAAATCAACTGTTTGGAACATCAATAAAAAGAAAGAGAGCACTGGTGAGCTTACTAATCGCAGGTCAATGAAGACCTCCACAGCTGATGACAGCATAATTCTCTCTATAATAAAGAAAAATCACCAAACACAGGTCCTACAGATCAGAAACACTCTTCAGGAGTCAGGTGTGCATTTATCAATGACCACTGTCCGCGGAAGACTTCATGAACAGAAATACAGAGGCTACACTGCAAGATGCAAACCACTGGTTAGCCGCAAAAATAGGATGGCCAGGTTGCAGTTTGCCAAGAAGTACGTAAAAGCGCAACCACCCTTCGCGACAAAAGTCTTGTTGAGACGAAGATTAACTTATATCAGAGTGATGGCAAGAGCAAAGTATGGAGGAGCGAAGGAACTGCCCAAGATGCAAAGCATACCACCTCATCTGTGAAACACGGTGGTGGGGGTGTTATGGCCTGGGCATGTATGGCTGCTGAAGGAACTGGGTCACTTATCTTCATTGATGATACAACTACTGATGGTAGTAGCATAATGAATTCTGAAGTGTATAGACACATCCTATGTGCCCAAGTTCAACCAAATGCCTCAAAACTTATTGGCCGGAAGTTCATTCTACAGCAAGACAATGATCCCAAACATACTGCTAAAGCAACAGGTGTTTTTCAAAGCTAAAAAATCGTCATTTCTTGAGGAGCCAAGTCAATCACCTGATATGAACCCTATTGAGCATGCCTTTTATATGCTGAAGAGAAAACTGAAGGGGACTGGCTCCCAAAACATGCATCAGCTAAAGATGGCTGCCACACAGGCCTGGCAGAGCGTCATCAGAAAAGACACCCAGCAACTGGTGATGTTCACGAATCACTTTAAGACTTTAAGCAGTCATTGCATGCAAAGATATGCAACAAAATACTAAATATGACTACTTTCATTTACATGACATTGCTGTGTGCCAAACATTATGGTGCCCTGAAATGGGGGGACTACGTATAAACACAGCTGCAATTTCTACATGGTGAAACCAAAATGTATTAAAAAATGGTCTTTATTAAAATCTGACTCTGCATTTTAACCACATGTGATTTTTTTTCTATTACAAATCTCAAATTGTGGAGTACAGAGGCAAATGACTAAATGATGGGTCTTTGTCCCAAACATTATGGAGGGCACTGTAGCTTCTTTACACTTGCTCCTTTAAGTACACCAACATTTTGAAATAATTCTCTATCTCTTTAAATCCTTTCAATGCCTTGCTCCTCCGTCCATTTAATACCTCTACACTGGTTGTTTATGCATCTTCACTTGTTTCCCCTCTTTTGGTGTCTTTGCTCTTGACCTCCCAACATCTAAATCCAGGACATGTTTTCATGTTCTCTTTCCTTTTCTAAGATGCTGCTCAAATGTTACCTCAGACCAAGACCTTAGTTATCTGTTTTAAAATCTCTTGAGCAATGTTAATTGGTGTCCCTGTGAAATACCTTGAAGCATTTTAAAATGGCAGAAATGCCTTGTAAATATGAATTGTGGATGATGGTGACAGGGTTATTGCAATTTCAATTGGTCTGTGGTTATTTTAGTATCTAGTATTTTTGGATTTCAACATTTTATTATAATGAGTATTTATTTTATATGCATCCTGTTCTCAATTTGCATTCTAATTTCCCATCATTGGTATCTTGGAGTCAGCAAAACCCCAGAAACAATCCGCTAAAATTGATCTCATCTTTTACCTCGCCATACCCTGATCTATAAGCCTGAAGAAAGGTCTTGACCCAAAACATCACTGATTCCTTCTCTCCAGAGATGCTGCCTGACCCACTGAGTTACTCCAGCATTTTGTGTCTATCTTCGGTTTAAACCAGCATCTGCAGTTCCTTCTTAACCAGATTTTTGAACGTGATTACTGGCAAAGTCCTCTTCACAATAAAACCTCAGTAATATTTCATGTTATTTACGATATTTCAAAAGGATTGTGGCATTTTAGGACTGCCAGCTTGTAAAATAATAGAAGATGGCCTCAGGCCATTCAGAAACAACTTTACATGCACTGATTTTATTAAAATATTCTTGGACTACAAAATTTTGATTAAACAAAGTACGAAAGTTTAGTGAGGGTTTTTGAAATTAATCCTCCATTCTGAAACAGTTTTAATTATTTTCAAGTTTGGCGTGTTTTTTGATGTATGCAAAAATGGAGTGGAATCTAAAATAAAAATCCATGAAGTCTGCCAACTTTTGTTTTAATCGCTCAGGTACAAAAGTGGAATATTTCTTTCTGTTTTTGGTTAGCACTAAGCTGCAGCAAGTTTATAATATTTGTTCATAAAAAGTTGATATTTTTCTATTTAATATCTGTGAAATCTGTGTGCTTAGTCAATAATGTAACCATGTTGTAATTGTATTGATTATGAAAAAAATCTTAATATGATTAAGCTTGAAACGGCAAAATCCGTTTAATGCCTCCAAGTTTTGAGAATGGCTTTGCATGCATGGTTTTCAATTTATTTTTGAAGCAAGATATACTAACTTTATTGGTCGTCGTCGTCGTACAAAAACAAATCTACTTTAGACTGTTGGGACATAAGCTTCAATTGCAACTGGAAGGATTCTGCAGAAATTATATGTTTGTGGATTTGGAATGATTAATGGATACCATCATAGTTGGTGCAAGGACTGAAAATATGAACATGTAGACTAAAGGCCCTGTCTCACGGTGCGAGTCCACCCAAGAGTGACCCCAAGTGAAAGAAAAAAAACGGACTCGTGGTTATGCACGAGATTCAAAGTTTATGGTCAAGTTTTTAACCGAGTTCCCACGGGCATGTTTTTATACGATGTGCCAAGGTGCTCTCCCGTGTTACCAAGTTCCTCTCCCGTTACACTTGAGCCAACCGTGAATGAAGGTATGTTTTAATAAAGCAACAATGTTGAAGAAAACACCTCCATCCTGTGGCTTTGAGTTAAAGATAGATATCAGCGCGGCTGCATCTATTAATATGACCTACAGAGGGAAAATGCGCATCAGATTGTTGGGAGACGGAGCTCAGGGTTCGCCTCCTGAGCTGCTTTGGTCCCCAGGCGTGAGGGAGGGTGGGGGGGGGGGGGGCGTCATTAATCTGTCTGGGGTGACAAGTCTCTTGGGTTAGGAGTGGTGTGCAAGGGAGTGGTGTGCAAGGAAGGCTTAATTCCCTCCGATCTCTCTGAAGCCCCGGACGAGAACAAAGGAAACCTAACTTGGCAGCGCGTACAAGCCCTTTGTATATTCGGGTCTCGACCCGAAACGTCACCTATCTCCTTACTCCTTCACTCCTTAGATGCTGCTGCACCCGCTGAGTTTCTCCAGCCTTTTGTGTACCCCCGTTGTATATAACTTTGCTGCTGACGTGCACACCCACTCTCCCTCCCTCTCTCTCTCTCTCTCACTGCAGCTCAGAGCCCAACCTCACCATCCTATAGTGGTAACATTCACATCGGGTCCCCTCCACACCCACACCCCCTCTCTCCGACACACACCCCCCACAAGGCAACAGGCAGCGTGAGAGACAGAGAGTTTGTAGGGTGTTAGTTTTGTATAAGGATTTATTATTAAATTATTAGCCAAAGTCAGATTTACTTATTTTAAACGAAGTTTGGAGCGCTTGACAATACTTTTTTTTCTCTTTGCGCTCGTTTTCAGAAAGGGTTCAGACCCCGCTTAGCTCGTTGCCCCCTTTGAACCAAGCCCTGCGAGAGGGAGGGAGGGAGGGAAGGTGTGAGTGAACAAGAGCGCCGAGGAGGAGAGGGAAGTGGGGGGGGGGGTGGGTGGAGGAGAAATAGGGAAGAAGTTAGTTGTTCAGATCAGAAACCTGTAGGCTGGGAGCCATAATGGTGAAGAGCACACCCAGTTCTTCTGAGGAGTGCATAAGAGACATCGATCCGAAGCAATGTTCCTCTAGAACTATAACTGAAACCGTGTCCACATCACCTCCTCTTGGTCGGACCGCAACACCAAATCTACGCGTCAGGAAAATCCATTGATTCATCTCCATGGTTTTTATAGCTAATTTTCCAATAAATAACTGCAGTAATCACCCCCAGAAAGGGTAGGATAGGGCTGAAGCCCAGTGTTTAGACGTTGGAATGTTTTTTTTTATCATTCTAATAGAATGATTTTCCAACTCCTGTGGTAATTAAACCTTTTTTTCACTCCTAGTTTTTTTAACATATTTTTAGGATATACATTATATATAAAAGTGTACACATGGGAAAATAAGACGAAAATGACCAAAAAGCAAAGAATATTTATCTAGGGTGAATTAAATTTTGTGATTAAGACTCGAGCGTGAATGGCACTGAAATAATTTAAAGAGTTCCCACGGTAGACTCACGATTCACTAAGTTAAACGCACGGGCCCTACGTTCTTACAACAAGTCTAAATGTTTCAGTTTTAATCTTGAACACTAAATTTGACTCGTGGAAAAAGTCAAACATGTTTGACTTTTTTCACGAGTTCACAAGTTTCACGGGTACCTGCCGTTAGCGCCAGGAGTGGACAAGTTGATCGCGCGAGGTCCGACGTTCCGGCTACGTTGGCTGTACGTGATCACCACGAGTGAAAACTCGGGGTCACTCGTGGGCCAACTCGCAACGTGAGACAGGGGTTTAAATATCACTTTACATATGTTGCAGTCGGATAGATTTTAATTTTAAAATGTTTTTATTTATGATTTTTGTGTCAGACATGGGAAAATGCATTGAATGTGCTTGAGCTTTATTCCATTGAGACTTTCATGGTGCACAAGTGTAATGTACTGCATGTAGTGCTTAACTTGATCTATAGTAGGTGATAGATTAAGTTCTGTGGGCATGAATTATCTATAAATTATACCTCAATCATCTTCAAAATATGTGCTGCGTAGATACTGCTTATTGAACCAAGCCTGTTCAAAAATGTCTACTAATTATTGGATTCTGGTAACATCCTGATTTAACTTTATTGAGCCAATCTGGTTAGAATCATGTTTTTCTGTAACGATGCTGAGCTTCAGGTCTCTGGGGAAGGATGATCTCCTCCACTGACATGATCATAACCAGGGAAAAAATCAATCCTAGTCTTCTGAATATTCTTTGTGAACATCTAGCTAAAATTGTTTTTCTAAACATCATCAACATTTCTCAAATCGGAGAAAGTACAGTTTAAGAAACAAAATACAATTTACGTTTTTGGAATATTGTATGCTAATTTTACGTTATTTCTGCTTGGGGGTGAATGGTTGATACTGTTGATTTCTCAAAGAAATATTTTTTGTTTCTTTCCCACCCTTCCCCAAAGCCTGAAAGAATAGATCCAAGTGCTTCAAGACAAGGCTATGATGTGCGGTCAGATGTTTGGAGTTTGGGAATCACTTTAGTAAGTACTGTTTTTATATATTCACAAGTAAATGGTGTGGAAATGAGACAACACAAACATTGTAATATGTAGAATTTAAATTTCTCGATTTAATTTTCGAGATAATTATGTGAAACAATTAATGACAATATCAGTCAATTAAGAATTATTAATTTTTTTTAAATTCTGTTCTTTAGTATGAGCTAGCCACTGGACGATTCCCATATCCAAAATGGAACAGTGTGTTTGATCAGCTAACCCAAGTCGTGAAAGGTGAACCCCCGCAACTCAGCAATTCTGAAGAGAGAGAGTTTTCTCCCAGTTTCATCAACTTTGTTAACTTGTGGTAAGCATTATTCACATTTAGTTACAAATAAAGTAGTATCTTTGTTGGCACATCAATCATTTCACTTATTTTCCTCTTCTATTTTTGTTACAGTTTAACTTAACTTTTGTTGACTTGCCTCCAAGGTCACGCTCTAACATTGGTGCAAGCACTCACGTGCCAAATATCATGAAGCAGCATCTTCTTAGCTCCATCTATCTTGAAGTTCCTTAACTGCAGCTGAAATTAATTTCATTCTTGTCTTCCTGCTGCAACCAGATTAATATCCATACCTCGAGAACAACGTTCACACTCGGACTGTGATAAGTGATAGACATTCAGCATTGACACAGGCTCTTTGGCCAAACTTGTTCATGTTGACCAAGATACCTCATCAAAGCTAGTCCCACTTGCCTGCGTTTGGCCCATATTGCGTTATATTGAAGCGTTTTTGATTTGGAAAGCAGTAAAAGCTACTTTTAAACTTTAAGAAAACATTAATTTTTCTAGACTGTTTAATTTGTTTTGGAAGGATTCAGAATGTTTTTTTTCAGTTTTCTCAACTATGTGTGCATTTCAATGACATTTCCTTTGCTCTGACTAGCCCTGTTTTAGACATGTAACTTTTTCACACCAGTTTTACACTAAACTGGTGTGAAACTTTCTTTAATATGAATTTATTAAAATTTTACTAACTTTATTATCTGTACTCATCTCTGTGTCCCATAATCTAATCCTGGAGCTTCACTGTATAACTGCTGTTTTACTCTTCACACAAGTTCATTTGTTTAATTCTACTCATGGAACGTGTGAAGATGAATGCAGTTTAGTCTAGAGATACAGTGTGGAAACATGCCTATCGGCCCACCAGCGAATCCTGTACACTGGTTATATCACACAGTCTAGGGGCAATTAGAAGCCAATAAAGCCAAGCCAACATACCTGCATGTCTTTCGAATGTAGGTGGAAAGCAGAGCACCTGAAGAAAACCATCCTGGTCATAGGGAGAAGGTGCAAAATCAGTACAGACAAGAATCTGTAGTTAGGATTGAACCTGGGCCTCTGGTGCTGTAAGGCAGCAACTCTCCCACTGTGCCACCCCAAAATGCAACTGCCGTTGTCATCTAACCCTTCTGTAAATCAAATAATCAAATGCTAGTAGGTGGTGAGTTGGGCACTGATGGACTCTTTGAATCCAAATGACAAATTTCTGTATTAACTTAATTAAATATTTATTTGACACAAACCTCCAGATACTAACAATGTAGAACTTCTTTACATCCTTGGGGCCTAGCAAGAAATGGTTTGCTTTCTTCATGGAGTATCTATTCTAGTACATTACTTTACAGTCAATACCTAGGAGTTCATCTTAACCCATCCAATAAATGTAGACATTGTAGTATGTGCATGTGGTACATTGTTAATGCTGATCTGGTGTGCATGTGAGGCTTCAAATAGGGTTTGGAATTCATTTGCGCAAAAGTAAAAACGTGATTCAAATAGCCCTGACAAAGTGTGCATTTCATTACTCGATATACTTTCATAGATTTTCCACAAGTTTTGTTGAGAATTAAAATGAAGACGCACTGTACTGAAGTAACTCGGCAGGTTAGGCAGCACGTCTGGAGAACATGAATAGGCAACGTTTAGGTCAGGAAATGACCATATCTGAAACAGCCTGTTCATGTTCTCAGGAGATGCTGCGTGACCCACTGAGTTACTCCAGCACTGTCTTTTTTTGTGAATCAGCTTTTGAAGTTATTTGTTTTTCCTGAGAATTAAAATAAATTGAAATCACACAAGATCTATTCTAGTACATTACTTTCCAGTCAATACCTAGGAGTTCATCTTAATCCATCCAATAAATGTTGAGTGCATGCACTGTCAATAGAAGCGTTTCAATTGGACATTTGATAAATTACTTGTCACTGTGGGAGATTGTTTAATAATTTCCTAAATCTGCTCTGGTCTTGTTGTTTAAAAGAAATAACTGCTTTGGAACTGAATGGTACTTTTCTAAATCTGCATTTACAAACACTGTTCTTATTAAACATCACTGACCAACTATATTTAATGTAAAATTTACATCCTTGGAAACCCATTTGTTTCTATACTCTTAATTGGGTGTGTTTTTGGACCCATTTCAAATCTCGTCTTCATGGAGAAGAGTTGAAGTTCATGATAAGATGGAAACTACCATGAACTGATAACATTTAGTTATATCATTGTTTTTGCTAATAGACAATAGACCATTCGGTCCGTCAGCATCGCCAGCACCGCCATTTAATGTGATCATGACTGATCATCCCCAATCAGTACCCCGTTCCTGCCTTCTCCCCAGGTCCCCTGACTCCGCTATCTTTAAGAGCCCTATCTAGCTCTCTCTTGAAAGTGTCCAGAGAACCGGCCTCCACCGCCCTCTGAGGCAGAGAATTCCACAAACTCACAACTCTCTGAGAAAAAGTGTTTCCTCGTCACAGTTCTAAACGGCTTACCCCTTATTTTTAAATGTCTGAATAAAAATAGTTGTGGATCTCAATGTACCATCCCGTTCCTTGGTTAAGGCAGATGTACAAAATTGGAAAGAAGAGAAAAAAAAAAGCCTTAATGTTTTAAAACTGTATTTGGGTTGCCCAGTCACAGAAACTAATTTGGTAACTGAGATCCACTTGCTGCTCTAGGCAGGGAGGGCATTTTTGGGATTGAATTGCTGTGGTCCATGCTTTGAAGGTGCTATCCAAAATGTTGATGATTAGGAAATTGCAAAGCTTTGATGAAAGAATACCAAACCATATATAACCATATAACAATTACGGCACGGAAACAGGCCCTCTCGGCCCTTCCAGTCCGTGCTGAACATTTATTTTCGCCTAGTCCCATCTACCTGCAGTCAGACCATACCCCTCCCCTTCCCGTCCATATACTTATCCACTTTACTTTTAAATGTTAAAATCGATCCTGCGTCCACCACTTCTGCGGGAAGCTCGTTCCACACAGCCACCACTCTCTGAGTAAAGAAGTTCCCCCTCGTGTTACCCCTAAACTTCTGTCCCTTAATTCTCATGTCATGCCCTTTTGTTAGAATCTTCCCTACCCTCAATGGGAAAAGCTAATCCACGTCAACTCTGTCTATCCCTTTCATCATTTTAAAGACCTCAATCAAGTCCCCCCTTAACCTTCTGCGCTCCAAAGAATAAAGACCTAACTTGTTCAACCTTTCTCTGTAACTTAGTTGCTGGAACCCAGGCAACATTCTAGTAAATCTCCTCTGTACTCTCTCTATTTTGTTGACATCCTTCCTATAATTAGGCGACCAAAATTGTGCACCATACTCCAGAATTGGTCTTACCAATGCCTTGTACAATTTTAACATTACTTCCCTACTCCTATATTCAATGCTCTGATTTATAAAGGCCAGCACACCAAAAGCTTTCTTTACCACCCTATCTACATGCGATTCCATCTTCAGGGAACTATGCACAGTTATTCCTAGATCCCTCTGTTCCACGGCATTCCTCAATTACCTACCAAGTTAAGTTATGAAACTTGGTGCAGTTAGATATTCCTATAAACCTGATTCCGAGGTGCTCAGTGACTGGTTTCAGTGGTGTTGCCAAAGAAGCCGCTTTGTTCCTGAATAACCTGCTAACATATTCTGGGACATCACATTTGAAGCCAGTTTACTTGGCAAGCTTCTATAACAGTGTTGGCTTATTAATCCTGATATATGGAGTTGTTATCTTCAGAAGGGAAGTTAGTTTTGAGTGAGAGAGGACAAGCTATCGAATTCAATCAAAACTCTGTTACCAAACCTCCATGTGAAATTAAGTTCACACCACCCCTCTGAATATCTAATGGTTTGTATTTGTTCCAGCCTTACAAAGGATGAGTCCAAAAGGCCAAAGTATAAAGAGCTTCTGGTAAGTAACGAAGTAACATACTGAACTTTTATCATACCTTTCTCTTTGTTGTTTTAACTGTACATAGCATTTGTTAGCATATATTTTCAAAATGGTCAATGAACTCCACGGATAACAGCAAAGCACAAGCATCTCCATCAGTGTTTGTAACATTGTCCTTTTCCTCTGACTTCAGACCGTTAATGCAACTTTTTTTGTTTCATTTCGTTTTGTAATGTTGCTACTTTAAGCTTAATGTAAAAGCTGTTTGCAGTTACATATGACCTATCGATACAGTCCCACTCTGGATACTCGTGAGAAAAACAAGTCACTATTCATATACGGACATAGCAAGCATGATGTAAATGGCTTAGAAAACCATTCCAGTAGCAATAAGCTTAGTTTTTATTTTAGATAGTAGGATCATGCCATGACCATTATCTTCTCTTGAAGGAGCAGACCATATCGGTTATTTCCTCAACAGATGACTTGAAACTAAAGTAATTGGTTCTGTTTAGATTTGGCTAATAACCATAACTTGGATTTATTTGTAGTTTTAGTATTGAAAACATCCCAAGGTACCTCGTTCATTAGACACAATTTGACCAAGCAACACTGAGATATTGGGGGGGGGGGGAAAGCAAGATTTTGAAATAGACTATATTTAAGCTGTGCAAATGAAACTAGTTGGCAGTTGGCAAGGCTTCTGGATCTGGAAGCTTTTTCTCCTAACAATGGATAATCAAGCCAATCAATTGAAGTGACGAGAAAACAATTTATTCAGTTTTAGCCATAGAAACGACGATTTGGTCCAACTCATCCACACCAACTAGTGAGCACCCTTCTGGACTAAAGACTCCTCTCACCCTTGTAATGGACTGTTCGAACTACTCCCTTCCGGCAGACGTTACAAGGCCTGCGCCTCCAGACTCAGGAACAGCTTCATTCCCAGAGCTATAGCGGCTCTGAACCGGCCCTGCTGCGTACCCCCCACTCCCATGGACTGTCTCCCTCGGATGGTCACGTCGCACAGACACATCGGCACTTTAGTCTGTTTTGACTTTACTGGTCTAATGTTCGTTTTACAAACCTTGTTCTCGTGTTATCTAAACCTAAATTTTATTTGTCGATTAAGTTATGACATCGGATGGAAGTTGCAAACCAAATCTCGTTGCACAAATGTGTAATGACAATAAAATATATTATTATTATTATTAATCCCGCGTCACAGCCCTTGGACCTTGCCCTTCTATTCCTATGATATCTAAAGTCTCAACTAGCTCTTAAATGCTGTCAGCCACCCAGTTTTGTCCACTCTCCAGAAGTGCATTCCAGGTTCCAGGCGCTCTGAGAAGAACATCCCTCTGGGATCCCCTGTAATCCACCTCTCCTCTCCACCCCCTCCCCCCCCACCCCCCCCCCCCCCCCCCCTTACTGTAACCCAATGTTCTCTAGTTTCATCACCTCCAAAAATAATGAAGTTCAGTATCCCTTATGCCTTCCTAACAATGTTATCTACTGTGTGGTCACCGTCATGGATCTATGGACTTGTACTCCAAGGTCCCTCGAGTCAATAAACCTCTATCTCAGAATTTTTTCCAGTATCTTCCCTTACAATTGACATCAGACTCTCTGCTTTATAATTTCCAGGCTTTTCCCTGCAGCTTTTTCTTTTAAATGGGGGCTACATAACCTTCAGTTATCTATTACCATGTGTCCAGTGAAGATTTTAAAATCCTAGCCAGCGCCTCAGCATTCTCTTCCCTTGCCTGAATCTTATCTGGTTCTGAGGATTTATTCACCTTTAAGCCTTCTTAGGCATTGAGACTTGCACCTGTCCCTTCAGAATTCTCCTTCTAAAATCTGTTTCCTGTGAATACTTAAAACACATTGGAATTACCTTAATCTTGACTGCAATTAATGATTGTAACCCGTCTTAGCTTTCCCAATTTCCTTCTTAAGTGGTCTACTTTTTATACTGTTGATGGGACTCCCTAATCATTATTTCCCTACACCTGTCACATGAATCCTCTTTCTATTTGTTCAATCCTCGATATCTCTCGACTTCCTAGGTTCTCTATAGTTATTACCCCGGCTTCTCTTACAGGAAGACGTTGGTCTCGAACTCTTGCCATTTCTCCTTTGAATGCTTCCCAATATGCAAATGTGGACTTCCCTGCAAGTAGTTGTTCCCATTCTACCTTTGCCAGGTTCTCCCTTATGATAATGAAATTTGCATTTCCCCAATGTGTGACCTTTATTACTGGTCCTTCCCTGCCCTTTTCCACTTTAAAATATATAGTCATGGTCATAGCGTGATCCGAAGGTAAAGAGAAAAACTATTGACCCTTCTTATGACTGCTGTTGGGTGTGTGGGTGGGTGGGGAGGGAGAGGAGTAGGAGAAAGTTGGAAAAGAAAGAAG